>CM046876.1:165625159-166825159 GCA_025667525.1 Glebionis coronaria | reverse complement strand
GCACGTGACCTATATAAGCTCTGGCAAATAAAATACAGTAAATGCATGTTTTCAGAATTTAGAGTTATATTTCAGTATCAGTATATATGAATCAGGTCTTGTAGATTTTATGCAAGGTTATACCACATGTTACATATCAGTCTTATAGCTTCATTGTTGTCTCCTATTTCTTTACCTTTCAGTACATTCTTATCATGCTATATCCGTCCACTGAGCGTTATGCTCAGCCGTAGTTTCCTTTCATGTTTCCAAACGGCAGGTACATAGGGACGATCTTAGGACTTCTAAGAGAGTACGTGCATTTGGATGGGAGCTATCCAGACTCCTTTATTTTTATGCACACATTACGTTACTTTACTTTGGTTGTTTGGACACTGTTTCGTCCTTTTCCTTTCAGTACTTAATCTTTATATTTTGGGCTTGTTGGACTACCGATGTTTGATTCCGGTATTTCCGTTTGGTCAGTTAATGTTTAATACATTGCCTTGCATGCTTTGATGACACGCCATAAATACACGTAACGGTCCATTTATCCAAGTGGGGTGTTACAGCAATGGTCAAGTGTAGGAGATTTAATAAGTGTGAAAAGAATTATCCTTTCACTACTTATTTCCAATAATAACAAGACCAAAACGTGTATTTTATTTCGTTAAATTGGAATTATGCGTGGTTTGTGTTTTTATTGTGTTTTAGGATAAAAATATTAAAAAGGGAGAAAACACGGGCTATCACAGGCTTTTATCGAAGAAAAAGAGAAAAGACGAAGTCAAAAGATCGAGAGTGTAAAAAGAACGGAAGTCCAAGGCCTATTCTGAAGATTTATCGAAGAAAAAGTCTAAAGACGGAAGTTTAATGAAGTCGAAGAACTCAAGTCTAATTATAGAAGAAAATTATAAGACAAGTTCAATTTATATTCGACAAATCCCGAGACGACGTCGAGAAAGACAAATAATTTAAATCGAGTCAAGACTAGAAGAAAGAAGGAAGGAAGCAACACATGCACTCCCCACCTCCTATATATATCCTCCTAATGACACATTAGGAGGGTGTTAGTTAATTTAGCTAGTTCATATTTTTCTTTCTTTAGTTTTCATTTTAGAGAGAGAAAGTGTTTAACTTTCTCTCACTAAAACTTCATCTTTTCTTTCTTTCATGTTTAAGTTTTAATTCAATCTTGTATGTTGGAATCATTTATCTACAAGTTTAAGTTAAGTTTTTCATATTCAATCTCTTTCTACCTTTCTTGGTTTTTACTTATTTGATCCGAAAATTATCTTTGATTTTGTTTAATCTTGATGTTTGATTTATTAAAAAGTTTATCTTTTGGTTTCTATCTAAGTTTTATACGGATTAAGCTTTGAGCTTATCATGCTTATTGGCTTATTTTGTTTTTAGCTTATTTACTTTTTTAGTTTTCTTAAAAAGTTTAGTCTTTTTAAAGTTTGATTCATAAAGTTTGCTTATTTCGTATTTTTAAAGTTTTCAAATTTTTGCTTATTGAGTTGGTTAAGTTTTTGTTAAGTGTTCTTTTTATAAGTGCTTATTGGTTTTTTAGCTTATGCTCATCCATCCGAATATTGTGCCATTTCCATCACAATCATAGGTTTCTATATTGCGATGGTACATTCAGACGGTTTCATTGTGATCGCAATAACCCTTAGGATTTTACTTTGCGATCAAGTATTCAGATTCCTTATTCCGCTCGTGATTGCGATCGCTCATTGCGATCGTATATTGCGACAGGTCTTAAGGCTCTATTGAGATGAAACGCTGCCAAAATTTCAACAGCCTTATTCTGATAGAAGTTACATTCCGACAGAGTTGATTTCCAATATTCCGATAGCTGTAATCTTAATTATTCCGATACCTTGGATTCCGATACTTGACATTCAGATAGAATTATTCCGATACTTTTGGATTCCGATCAAGACTATTCCGATAGAATTTACTTTCACTTATTCCGATGGTTTTAGTTTTGATATATTCCGACAGTAACATTCGGATGGGTTAAGTTTTTAGTTTTACAAGGTTTTCTAGTTTTAAATTCATTACGTTTTAATTTCCAAAAATTGCACGCTTCCCGAAATCTCTGTTTTTACCAAGTGTTTTTCTATTTTTAGAGAAAAAGTGACAGTTTTTCTAGATTTGCTTTTAGCCTATTTTAATTACGTTTAACATTTACTTTTTAATTAGTTATAGACAACGACAACCTTTTTATTTTCCACCAAGAACGACTGAGTCGCACTCTTAACTAGTAATCAATTCGAAAAGATCGGATAAACGAACTTTATAACTAAGTAAAACCTAGTTATCAAGTGGCTTATAGTCATTCAAATAGTTTAACCCTAAAACCATTCTAAACAACTTTAAACTTATTTTCCCATGAATACCAAAAGTTGTAGAATCAAACTCAATAGATTTCTTATTCTTTGACCCTTGTGCAGTGAACCAAAATTCTTTTAACACGTTTTCAAACATCACCCTAGATCTTTGAACAAGGCATCACGAATCACACATTTAGATAAAAAAAATTAGTACTTGGTTTCCGGGATCAGATGTTAGGATTTCTGGTTTGATCAAGGTGAGGTTGTTGGGTTTATAAAATATGTCCTCAATGGGATAGTTAACATGGATGGAAGGATTGAAGGTGATCTCAACCTATTGTGGTTGTGAATATGATTCAGTAGTCATTGAGGTTTGTTGTGTGTGTTTTCTTTTGAAAGAGAGAGAAAGTTTGTGTGTGTTTTTGAAAACTTTTGCAAATGATATGAATCTTAAATCTTCAAAAGATATATGTAAACACTTTAGACTGATTTGTAAAAGTTTGTAAAACATTAAAAACAAAAAAAACTTTTAGGGTTTCTTTTGAACAAATGGCACAAACTCTCTCATTAATGTTCTGAAAAGTGATATGATTTTCTGTTGCTTTGAACAGTGAAATGCCTCATTGTCAAGTTGTTGACTGTGATATGGACGCTTGATATTTCCTAGATAAACAATTGAAACCTTTTGAAAGAATGTGTTGTATTTATTCTCAAGAAATTTAATGCCATTAAATTCCTTGAAAAACATGATTGATTTGTCTTAAAAGCTGTTGCTCAGATATGCTGAAGCCGATGGCAATACTTGTGAGCTTCAGTGCATCAGATTAGGCGACAAAACCCCATATACATGTTCACATAAGTGAACAAGACATATGACATTGCATGCTCCTCTACTCAGGCCTAGCTACTTAGTTTTATTTAAAATTTTGTTCTCATTTGCTGAAGGAACCTTTTGATGACTGGTGATCATTTGTTCAGCTTTAATGAATCAGATAAGGCGACAAAACATCATATACACAATCACATAAAGTGACATAGACACATGATATTGCACACTCCTTTACTCAGACACTGCTACTTGACATTAATTAAAATATTTTATGAAATGCTGAACCTTCAAGCTTCTTCAGTGAATGCTGAAGGTTCATGTTTTGTATCATCAATGTTCAACATACCAAGCTCCATTATCAATCTTTTGAAAGTTGGTTCATCAAGTGGTTTGGTGAAGATATCAGCCAATTGATACTGAGTGGGGATGAAATGTAATTCAATGTCCCCTTTCACAATATGATCTCTGATAAAGTGACATCTGATATCAATGTGTTTTGTTCTTGAGTGAAGGACTGGATTGTTGGATATTGCAATAGCACTAGTGTTATCACAAAAGATTGGTACCTTTTCATATTCTATGTCATAATCAGCCAGTTGCCTTTTCATCCAAAGAACATTGGCACAACATCCAGCAGTTGCCACATATTCAGCTTCTACTGAAGTCATGGCAACTGTTTGTTGCTTTTTAACACTCCAACACACAAGTTTGCCACCTAGCAATTGGCATGCACCATGATGACTGGATTTACCAAGTATGAAAAGTTTTTGTCTCGTCTTGATTCGGAATGACAATGGTTAAACGTGCGACTCAGTCGTCTTTTGGTGAAAAAGAAATATTTTTGGTCGTTGTTTAAAATTAAAATTGCAAAACTTAAAAGTAAAAGGCAAAGTAAATACGCTAAAAGTAATTAAAAAGTAAATGGTGCGAAATTAAGACTTTGAAAGTAAATTAATTAAAGCTTGACGAAAAGTAAATAAAGGATATTAAAAACAAATATGAAAACGAAACAATTAATAAAAATAAAACTAAAAGACGAAATTAACTTTCGACAAGAAAATAAAATTAACTTAATGAAAAAGGAGGAAATAAAACTAAGAGGGTACTTTAAAGCTAAACGAGGCAAAACCTAAAGCGGGTACTAAATAAAAGATAAAACTCGAACTTTATGAAAAAATATTAATTTTAAAATTAGACGAAAAATTCAACTAAAAATACGTAACTTTCAAAATAAAAATCAGAACAACTTTCAGATTAAACTAAACGATTACGGAACAAGAAACAAGCAAGCAGGCAAGCTGCTCAAGCAAGTAGCCTAGCTGCTCAAAATTGGCGGGAAAAGGAAAAGCAGGAAACCTAGCATGTCATTCTATATTGTTTGTTCGGAATCTTTTTGGTTCATTCGGTATTTCTTTTTTTGCTTTCGTTCAGAAACTTTGTAGTTGGTTCGGAATTTTAAGTTTGTTCGGTATTTTGTTTTTGGTTCGGGATTTTATGTTTGTTCGGTATTTTTTTTTCGTTCGGGAAAAATGATTCGTTCGGTAAAACTAACTCATTCGGGAAAAATTGTTGGTTTGGGAAAAATTACTCGTTCGGTAAAATTTGACTGTTCGGGAAAAATTGGAAAAAATTAACAGTGAACAAAACAAAGCAATAGGGAACACGAATTTAACCAAAATCAACCATAATCAATCTAAAAATTAAACTAAACTAACCACTAATAATCAACTAACAATAATAAATCAAACCAAATCAACAAAACTAACAATAAAAACCAAATTAATCAAAACCCACTTAATAAAATAAAACTTAAATCAACCAAAAAAAATAAAACTAAAAACAATAAATCACTAATTAAGATCTACCAAACACTAAAACATCTAAATCAATAAACTTTATGGAATCAAAATCAATAAAACTATAAAACCCACTAGATTAATCAAAACTAAATCAACCAAATCAACAAACCAAACACTAAATTAAACCAAACAAGAAATGAAGGATGAGAATAAAAATAAAACTTGATAAAAAGATAAAGATTCAATACACAAAATTAAAGACTTACTCGGAATGATCTTGAGAAATAAATGACAAGTATTAAAATGACAATAAAGAAAAGAGCATGAAATAAAATAGAGAGACTAATTTGTCAAATTAGCTAACAAGACTAAAAAATAAAATGAAGTCTCTATTTATAGGTGAATGGGGAGGTTAGCATGTGTTGGAAGCTTCATTCTTTCTTTCTCGTCTTTTCGTCTTCTAAATTCTTCGAATTTTTCGACTTTGTCTCGGGATTACTTAAACCCGTCTTGTAATTTCTTCATCAATTAGACTTGAGTTCTTCGACTTTATTAGACTTCCGTCTTTAGACTTTTTCTTCGGTAAATTTTCAGAATAGGCCTTGGACTTCCGTTCTTTTTGCACTCTTGATCTTTTGACTTCGTCTTTTGTCTTTTTCTTCGATAAAAGTTCGTGAAAGCCCATGTTTTCTTCCCTTTTCACATTTTGGTCCTAAATCACAACAAAAACGCAAACCACGCATAATTCCGACATTTACGACATAAATACACGTTTTGGCTTGGTTATTATTATAATTAAGTGGTAAAAGGTTAAGTGTTTTCACACTTATTAAATCCCCTACACTTGATCATTGTAATGTCCTCATGCAATGCATTAATTACAAAGCAACTTTTACATTTTCCATCACAATCAATCCACATTGGCCTTTATTAAAGAGATAGAAAACAAGTAAAAAGATCAAAGACTTACCTTAGAGTTTTGGAATGTCATGAATGATTATCACCCTCAAGTTTCACGTTCCCCATACCAAACTTAAAAACGAGATCATTGTTATTATAAGTTAGCAAACTAACACGAATTCATGTGGCCCAATTATTCACTTAGACTCTCTTATTCCTAGGTGTATCTCTTATATTTTATTGTTGTCTTTAATGATCACGAGGATGCATTGTTTGACTTATTTCGATAGTTTATTAGGCCGAAAATAAAGTAGGACGATTTAATCAATAGTTAGCTAAAGGACAAAATCTTTTAAAACTGCTTCTCGGGACCTCATAAAGTTCATATCTTGGCATAACTCGCTTCACGATTTGAGACCTTTCTCGGATCGATATTTGGCATTGACTTCATACTTCAAATCTTGAGAGACGTTCATGAAATAATGGTCTTCTCTTCATAATAGGAATTTCTTCACTTGAACTTTTTTTGGAGATTCTTCATATTTGGACCACGACTTCTTCATTTTTCTCCAATCCTTATTTGGGATTTTTGATATACAACGATCCGCCTCCTTTTAGGACTTGGATCTATTTATCCTCATACCTTGTTAGGGCCTTTTTGGATAGACTTCTCCATGATCTTTACGGGAGTGTTTGCTTTTCGTCGTGTGTCTCGATCCTTCATATTGATTTTTTATAAATGATTCTTCACATCACTTTGGATCTTTAGCAACAAAATGTAGCCCTCATGTCTTGTTAGGACCTTTTCGGACTCGCCAATCTTCGCATCCCGTTTCAATAAGTTATGCTTTGGCTATGAACTCTAATTAATACCGAGAAACTTTTAAACGATATTGGGTTAGAAGCTAAGTAACTTTTCAAATCATACAACCTTACTTATTGCAAATATATTTATTAACAAGCGATGGGAGAAAAAGCTTATAATCAACTCACATAAATTCATGAAAGAATACCACACTTATAATTGACTCTATAATTTCTCGTTCTTCACAATTTAATATCTCAAGGAATGAGACTCGTGGATGCTTAGCCTATTAAATCAAAGTTTTCGGTTTTCAAGTCATCTATAGGATCTTACAAATTCTTAGACTTTTTCAAGTTTAGAATTCGCATTTTAAAGTTCCCTTGATAAACGACTTTCTAGGATCAATTATAGGAACTTGCGAAAAGTTCTTGTTCTTAACCCGTAAGAGTTAAGACTTTCGCGTTTTAAAGTTCCTTATATAAAAGCCTAGCAAAACTTGACTTAAACACGTTAAGGATACTAGCTAGAGTAAACTTAGATAATTAAACTCGGGTTGAGTCAAAAGATTCACAACGTTTAAAAATTAAAACTACTTTATTAAAATTTATTCTAGCAACGAAATAAAATAACTATAACAAAGGAAAAACTACAAGGCCAAAATAGATCAAAAATTTTGAAAAATGTCGAAAAATCAATTTCTGGTTAAAATGAGGACAAATACAAGGAAAAGCCCACTTAAATTCGAGAGAAGTCCTACCTACACTTAATATAAACATTCTCCTTAATGTTTAAACATGTGGAAGTAACCTCCCCTACACTTAGGACATTGTGCACTTTGTTTAAATCTTGTTAAGGAAGAGACAACTAAAGTGATTCCTATTTTAATATTGAAGAATATAAAATAGAGAATCAAAAGAGTTTAGGATAGAACCGGGAAGACGGGTACACGGAATCACGGTTCATCAAAAGTCATCAAGAATGTATCTTTGAAAGCTCGAATCCCTGCACATGATAAGAAAGAAAACAACAAAAACATACTAGGGTCTCCCCCTACACTTATTATAAGAAGGAAAGAAAAAGGATAGATACTGTGGGTTGCCTCCCGAGAAACTCTTGTTTTTGTTAACCGAGTCGTGAGCCTGATTCGACCTTGATTAGCATGGTAAGAAGCTTGAATAACATCCACCGGGATCAAATACATGGTTTTCGTCCAACAAATAGCACAAACTTAAGGCGAACAAGGCAAGCCAAAGAAGAGTAGGCAAGGTTCCCTTAAGTAGTTGTTGAGCACGGTGGTAGCAAGTATGTTGAGGTGCAAACATATCTTCATAAGTTCCAAAGATCATTCCTTTTATTTCATCAGATGGATACTGAGATGGCTTGAAAATTGCGATACCGGGATCGAACACCTTTTCATTCATGGGAAAATAGCAAGTGGTGTTTTCATCAAGGCTCATAAGATCATCGTAGTCTAAAGTGGGAGAGTCATCCTCGTCCAAACTCAATGCGGATACATACGTATCATCGGAGTCATAAAAGAACTCCTCTTCGTGAGGAAAATAGGCATTTAGAAAGAGATCTAAATCCTCCTCAAATAGAATAGCCTCTATAGTAGGCATGATTTCTAAGAGTGGGATGTCCTCCTCAAAGGTCATGACTTCTAAAATAGGGGTATAGAATTCAAAAGGAGTCTCCATAGTGGGTGAGTCACTCAAAGAAATAGCGGATGGGTTAGGCTCAAAAGATAGGTCCTCAATAGTAATGAGATCACTTAAAGAAGTGTCATCATCATAATCATCAAAAATTGGGGGATCAAAAATGGGTGGGTCAAAACCAAGAATAGTGTGATCACTTAAGGAATTGTCATCACTATATGTGTCATAGGTAGGCTTATAAAAAAGTGGAGGCTCGAAGGGAGGGGATGGAGTGATCGCACAATCATTTGGATTAGTTTCGTTAATTCCAAAAGGATTAAGGAAATTCTCTTCATTATCATAAGTAAAAACATTAATCATATTGACCGATTCTTTGCCTTTAGATTGATTGGTAATTTACCCCAATCTAAAAAATTGTGCATCGTCTCCAACCCTTAGATGAGTTCTCCCTCAGCTACATCGACTAACGCTTTTCCGGTTCTCAAGAATGGCCGCCCAAGTATTAACAGAATACGGGGGTTCATTTCATAATCAACAACAACAAAATCAACCGGAAAAGTGAAAGTACCCACTTTAACAAAAACATCTTCAGCAATACCAACGGGGTATGCGAGAGTTTGATTTTCCAGTTCAAGGGTCATGCGGGTGAGTTTTAGTTCGGGTAAGGATAATCTTTTCCAAACACTCAACGACATTAAATTAATACTTTCCCCGAGATCTGCTAATGCCATACAATCATCTAATTGAGGGAATGAGCAAGGCAACACAAATCGTCCTGGATCTCCTAGCTTTTCGGGAAGTTCTTTGAGGAGAATCGCGGAACAATTTTCATTTAAACGTGTGTTTGCCAGCTCAACCAATTTCTCCTTCTTGTTAAGCAAATCTTTAAACATCTTGACGAATTTGGGCATTTGGGCCAGAGCTTCAACAAGGCTAATTGTAATGTTTATGCCGGCAATCTTGTTCAAAAAGTTGGAAACTTGAACGTGATCTTTAGTAAGAATTCTAGCCTTGTTCAACCGAGAAGGGTAAGGAATGTTGGGTTTAGGTGGTGTAGGCGTAGCGGGTAAAGGTTGAGATGTTGAAGGTTTACAGGTGGAGGGTGGGGTTGGTGAAGGGTGTTTCTTGGGCACTTTGTCATTAAGAGGTGGAGACAGTAATGGAGAACTAATACTAGGCATGGAAGTAGGTGGGATAAATGGTGGTGGAGGAGGTGTGGATGGAGTAACTGGGGGAGGGATAGTTGATCCTACTAAGGTTGCTCCACTGTGTGTAGTAATAGCACTCACATTTGCTCTTGGGTTGGTGACAGTATTAGAAGGAAGAGAGCCCGAAGTAGAGGGTTGATTACCTTGAAAGAAACTAGCCATCATATGTTTCAAATCATTTGTTTGATTGTTAAAAGAGGTTTGCATATCATGTCGAAGCTCGGTTTAATATCATTCCCTTGCTTAGTGATATCTCCTTTCAAGTTGATGATTTGGCTTTGCAGATTCTTAACTAGCTCCCCTTGGGTCCTCATGAAAGTTTCAACATCTTGATTAATGGGTGGGGCTGGTTGAGCGGGTGGGTGATAAGGATTAGAAGCTCGAGGTGGGTTTATATTTCTTCTATTGTAGTTGTTGGGGTTTTGGTTTTGAGGAGAAAATCTGGGTGAAAGAAAGTTGTTAGAACGGTAACTTAGCAAGTTACGATCACCTTGCGGTCGGGCTTGGTAGCTTTCCATTGAGTAGTTACCATAAGCCGCATACACTTTTTCCAGATTTTCCTAAGTAGAAGGACAATCAGTGTATGAGTGAGGACCCCCACAAATCTCACAAGAAGGTGCAACAACTTTAACTTGTTGTTGTTGATTTGTAACCAAGAGTTGCATATTTTTGCTCATTTCGACCATTGCGCGGGTCAATTCGGTGATATCAAGGTTTGAAGAAGTAGAAGAAACATTGACTCTCGGGTTATTCCTTGAAGAAGCGGATGAATCCCAATTTTTTTATGAGTGGTCATGTTCTGTATAAGCTCTCTACACTCCTCGGGTCTTCTTTTCATAAATGTGCCACCGGCGGCTGCATTAATCGTATCACGATCAAGAAAATTTAAACCGTTGTAGAAAGTATCAATTAAGGTAACGGGGAGCATGTTGTGGTTTGGACATCGATCAATCAAAACATTATATCATTCCCAAGAATCAAAGAGTGATTCATCAGGTTCTTGTGTAAATCCACTGATTTGATTCCGAAGGCTCGTGACCATGGATGGTGGAAAGTAGCGCGACAAAAAACGTTGAGTCATCTCGTCTCAAGTATGAATTGAATTATTCGGAAGACGATCAAACCATTTTTCGACATGGTGGGATAAGGTGTGTGGAAATGGGTGAAGGCGAAGAAAATCTATGGTAACACCGGGCAACTTCATGCTTTGAGTAACGGTAATGAATTTGTCGAGGTGTTTGTTGGCATCATCATCCGGCAATCCTCGAAATGGACAAGTGTTCTTCACTTGTTGGATCATGTGATGCTTCAACGAAAACTCTGGAGCCATGATTTGCATCGGCGCAATCGGTCCTCCTCGTCCATTCATTGTTGGTTGACAAAGCTCCTCCATCATTCGAAGATCGGGTGGGGGAACATTGTTGTTGTTATTCATGTTGGAGTGGGGTGGGTTATTGTTGTTGTGCACACCAGCCATATCTAAATATTCACGAGTCTCGGGCTCTGAATAAGATGAAGATCTAGTACGCATACACCTGTAAAAGCAAAAGAAAAAGATACCAAAGAAATAGAGAATATATATACACTTACAAAAGTAAATTTTTTTTGGTGCAAAACTTTGAAAAAGAAATGTTTTTTATAAGTTTTTTAATGTTTTTGTATTTTTGAAATTTTTTAATTTTTATGGATTTTTGAAAATTTTAAAGCAAGAAAAATAACGTTCACGAGTGAACGGATCCCAAAATTCAACGCGCCTCTCACTGAAAACCGTTAATCTTTACGAAAAGAGTCGGCAGCAGCGCCATTTGATAATTGGATTTACCAAGTATGAAAAGTTTTCGTCTCGTCTCGATTCGAATTGACAATGGTTAAACGTGTGACTCAGTCGTCTTTTGGTGAAAAAGAAATATTTTTGGTCGTTGTTTAAAATTAAAATTGCAAAACTTAAAAGTAAAAGGCAAAGTAAATAAGCTAAAAGTAGTTAAAAAGTAAATGGTGCGAATAAGACTTTGAAAGTAAATTAATTAAAGCTTGACGAAAAGTAAATAAACGATATTAAAAACAAATATGAAAACGAAACAATTAATAAAATAAAACTAAAAGACGAAATTAACTTTCGACTCGAAAATAAAATTAACTTAATGAAAAAGAAGGAAATTAAACTAAGAGGGTACTTTAAAGCTAAACGAGGCAAAACCTAAAACGGGTACTAAATAAAAGATAAAACTTGAACTTTATGAAAAAATATTAATTTTAAAATTAGACGAAAATTTAACTAAACATACGTAACTTTCAAAATAAAAATCGGAACAACTTTCAGATTAAACTAAACGATTACGGAACAAGAAACAAGCAAGCAGGCAGGCTGCTCAAGCAAGTAGCCTAGCTGCTCAAAATTGGCGGGAAAAGTAAAAGCAGTCAACCTAGCATGTCATTCTATATTGTTTGTTCGGAATCTTTTCGGTTCATTCGGTATTTCTTTTTTTGCTTTCGTTCGGAAACTTTGTAGTTGGTTCGGAATTTTAAGTTTGTTCGGTATTTTGTTTTTGGTTCGGGATTTTATGTTTGTTCGGTATTTTTTTTTCCTTTCGGGAAAAATAATTGGTTCGGTAAAACTAACTCATTCGGGAAAAATTGTTGGTTCGGGAAAAATTACTCGTTCGGTAAAATTTGACTGTTCGGGAAAAACTGGAAAAAATTAACAGTGGACAAAACAAAGCAATAGGGAACACGAATTTAACCAAAATCAACCATAATCAATCTAAAAATTAAACTAAACTAACCACTAATAATCAACTAACAATAATAAATCAAACCAAATCAACAAAACTAACAATAAAAGCCAAATTAATCAAAACCCACTTAATAAAATAAAATATAAATCAACAAAAAACAATAAAAATAAAAACAATAAATCACTAATTAAGATCTACCAAACACTAAAACATCTAAATTAATAAACTTTATGGAATCAAAATCAATAAAACTATAAAACCCACTAGATTAATCAAAACTAAATCAACCAAATCAACAAACCAAACACTAAATTAAACCAAACAAGAAAGGAAGGATGAGAATAAAAATAAAACTTTAAAAGATAAAGATTCAATACAAAAATTAAAGACTTACTTGGAATGATCTTGAGAAATAAATGACAAGTATTAAAATGACAATAAAGAAAAGAGCATGAAATAAAATGGAGAGACTAATTTGTCAAATTAGCTAACAAGACTAAAAAATGAAATGAAGTCTCTATTTATAGGTGAATGGGGAGGTTAGCATGTGTTGGAAGCTTCCTTCTTTCTTTCTCGTCTTTTCGTCTTCTAAATTCTTCGACTTTTTCGACTTTGTCTCGGGATTAATTAAACTCGTCTTGTAATTTCATCATTAATTAGACTTGAGTTCTTCGACTTCATTAGACGTCCGTCTTTAGACTTTTTCTTCGATAAATCTTCAGAATAGGCCTTGGACTTCCGTTCTTTTTGCACTCTTGATCTTTTGACTTTGTCTTTTGTTTTTTTCTTCGATAAAAGTTCGTGAAAGCCCATGTTTTCTTCCCTTTTCACATTTTGGTCCTAAATCACAACAAAAACACAAACCACACATAATTCCGACATTTACGACATAAAATACACGTTTTGGCTTGGTTATTTTTATAATTAAGTGGTAAAAGGATAAGTGTTTTCACACTTATTACACCAGATGTGCTTTTTCTGTCTAAATTGCATCTAGCATAGTTAGAATCTGAGTACCCCTTGAGATTAAAACCTGAGGATTTGGGGTACCAAAGACCTAGACTTGATGTACCTTTTAGGTATCTGAAGATTCTCTTTACAATAGTAAGGTGTGATTCCTTTGGATCTGTTGGTATCTTGCACAAAGGCATATAGAGAATTGAATGTCAGGTCTGCTTATAGTTAAGTACATGAGTGACCCAATCATACCTCTATACTGAGTCTCATTGACTGATTGTCCATTGAGATCAGGTCCTAAGTTGTTTGGGGGTACCATTGGAGTCTTCCCTAAAGCACAATTGATATCCTACTTCTTCAGCAGATCCTTGACATGTTTTTCTTGATTGATGGAGATGCCTTGGTCAGATTGTTTAATCTGAAGACCAAGGAAGTATGTGAGATCTCCCATCATGTTCATCTCAAACTTGCTGGTCATAAGCTTGGCAAACTCTTTGCAAAGTTTCAAGCTTGTTGAACCAAAGATGATGTCATCCACATAAATTTATACCAAAATAGTGTCAGTTTTAGATTTATAAATAAACAACGTGCTATCTATTTTTTCTCTGACAAACTTATGTTCAATGAGAAATGTTGAGAGAGCTTCATACTATGCTCTTGGAGCTTGCTTCAGTCCATACAAAGCTTTGTAAAGCTTGTAGACATGATTCAGGTATTTACTACTCTTAAAGACAAGAGGCTGTGTAACATAGACTTCTTCTTTTAGGTCAGCATTTAGGAAGGCACTTTTGACATTTGGTAGATGATGAAGTTCATGTAAATGGAATAAGCAATGAAGATTCGTATGGCTTCCATACGTGCAACTGGAGCAAAGGTTTGATCAAAATCAACACTAGGATCTTGATTAAATCATCGAGCCACCACCCGAGCTTTGTTTTTGGTTACCACATTGGTTTCATCTCTTTTGAGCTTGTAGACCCATTTGGTGCCAGTGGTTGATTTACCATATGGAAGAGGAACCAATTTCCAGACTTTGTTTCTTTCAAATTGTGTTAGTTCCTCTTGCATGGCATCCACCCATCCAAGGTGTGTGAGTGCTTCAGAAACCTTTGTAGGTTCAATTTCTGAAATAAAATTTGCATTGAGGCATTCTCTAGATGAAGCATTAGTCATCTTCTTTGCCATAGATCTAGTGAATCTACCTTCATCAGGATTGCCTATTATGTGCACCAGCTGTATGTGACTATTTTTAGTCCAAGATTTTTGTGGAGCTGGAGAATAGGCACTGGTATCATGATTAGAGCTAGAACTTGGAAGCCCATGACATGGACTTGGGCTTGGATTATTTCTAGTGTTTGCTGAAGGATATTTAATAGATAAAGGTTCAATCAATGGAGGGCTTCCTTCTTGATCAGAAGCAACACATCCAAGACCTAATTCCCTTAGAGATGGTAGGAGAGCTTTGAGGAAGGGGCTCAGATTGTTCATCAACAGCTTCATATGATTGATCATTTTGATCATGTGTGTCAGCATGATGATTGTTTTGAAACTGACCATTTTGGTCATTTGTGTTGCTTTGCTGATCATTTTGATCATTTTGAGACTGATCATTATTTGATTGATAGCCATCAGTATGTGATACTAAAGGATTTCCTTTTGTAGGACTTGTCATATCTTCAAATGGATTGATATGGTAGTAAATACACACCTTTGCTTTAGGAAAAACAAAGAGCGTAATTAGGGTAAGTACGACGGTTTAGGAAAATCGTGCACAAATGACCCAAAAGTGAGTTCGTTCTCAAGGAGGCTAGTGTGTTGTGTAAAGAGATGATTAAATGTTTGTGATTATGATTATAAATAAAGAAAAGAGAAAAGGATGAAGGTTACGATTAAAATTACACTAAGACGAAATTCGTAAACATAAAATCATAAAACGTGACAAAATTTAGAAATTATCGTAAAAAATGTAATTAGAGTTTACAAAAAATTAAAAATCACTTAAACCTTTTATTTAATTAAATAATAATTTTTAATGCTAATTAAAGCCCAAAAAATCAATTTAATTAACAGAAATCCCAAAATGAGAATTTTCAATTTTTAAACCTCTAAAATAACTTAATTAAACTAAAAACTATTTTTGGAAATATTAAAACTAATTAAAATTATTTAAAAATGATTTAAAACTTTTAAAATATTAAAATAACCCTAAAAATTAATTAAATGACAAGAAAGTTAATCTAAAAGTTTTAAAAATCCTAACTTAATGTTTTTAACCTAGGAAAAATGATAAAGTTGCAAAATCTTAAAAACAATTTTTAATAATAAAATAATAATAAAATATTAATAAAAATCCAAAAATTATAAAAAATTCTAAAAACTTGCAAACTAGTTTAATTTAACTTAAGTAAACAGAAAATGAACTTGAAATTACAAAATACCCCTAATGGGCCTCCAAATGGGCTAAAAGGCCAAACAGTTAGCTTAATGGGCTTATTTAAGGCCCAATAAGAAAAAGTTGTCCAAATAAGCTCAAAACATCTAGTCTCGCTTAAAATTCAATTTTAAACATAAAACTCCAAAGGCCCAAAAGCTGAAAGTGAGCTTATTACAGCTTAATGAAATTCAGCTTATTCTTAATGGGCTTTTTGGCCCATTAAGCCATAAGTTAATGCCATAAGCTAAGATTTGACACACATCCTTCTCTTTACCTTATGAAGTTGTTTGTAAAAAGAATTTTTGAATAAGCCCAACAAATAAGCCTGAAATAAGCAAAAGCTCTCTACACAAAACGACAAAATAGTCGTTTTCGAGTTCTAGGCTGTTTCAAGAGCTGATTCTTTTTGCAAAATGTTTCAAATCACTTCACTAAGCTTAATAATAAAAAAGATTTCCAAAAGCACACTGAATAAGCTGGAAAAAGCAAATAAGCACTTATGAAAAAGTCAACTAAGTTGGTTTTCTAGTCAAACCTAAAAGTCAAAGTCTCAAATGCTCCAGTATAGTCAAATGGGTCAATTAAGGAAGATTGATTACAAAAACAAAGTTGTTGCAAGCATAAATAAGCTATTATAGCTTATTAATAAGCTGTTAACAGATTAACACTAGTGGTGGCTAGCAACAGTGGGAAAGGGTTCCCACTGCTTGACTTTCTTGACTGTTTGTCTTTAGTGGAATTTTGTTGGATTCAATGGACAAAAAGGCACCCTTATAACTAGTGGGTTATAAGGAGTCAATATCAATCAAAAAATCACAAAAACAACAGGCCAATTAGTTCAGTTTAATCAAAATGTGCTTAGATATGCCATATACTTGAACAATAAGTAGTTTGGTGATTAAAAGTAGTTTAAGCAAGAATAAGCCAACCAAATTGAACCAAAAGCATACACAAGCTATAATAAACTTAAATAAGCAATTCTAAACTTGTTTCATGCACTGGTTTAAAGATTAGACCTAGATTCAAGCTTATGAATATTACTGATGAACAATGAAGCACAAAAAATGACTTTGCTGATATACTTGACCACAAATCCAATTTCAAACCCTCGAATCTATTAATCAACTTACACAAACTTTGTACCCTAAATATGCATACACTCTAAGTGTTCCCAAAATTTTAGATCAAAACAGGCAAAATCAAGCAAGTTATAACATAATTTCAGATTTGGAGTTTTAGAACACAAGACTTGCATATATCAGCACACAATCACTTAATAAAAAGATACCAACACTTAACAACCTTAAACCCTTACTCAATTCAATACACAAAGCAAAAATCAGTAGACCCAAACACCCCTTTCAGTTTTTAATCCAAGATTTAACAAAGAAAATGTGTTTAATAGGTTTACCCAAGCCTAATCAAGCATCATACCAACAATATCATGCAGTAAGAACTAGATTCAAGCCACAAGAACACCTCATACAACAGCATATCACAAAATAACTTATAACCACTTTTCAAACAGATTTTTGGAAAGAAAGCTCAAACCTCATGAATGTACAGCCACACTCACAAATTTATAGCTTATGTGCCTAGCTTAACAAGGCACAAGCTTCCAATAAGCTTCTAAGAACAACAAGGTTAGAAACAACAGATTATATAAAAAAATGGAAAATGGACAAGATTTGACTCAAGCTTGCTCCCTACTCCTTGAATCATTCCAAACCACAAGCTCACTACACATTGATAATCTCCTTATCAGGGTGTTATGATCACTTATAATCCAAAAATTCAAGTGTTTGAACTAAGACATAGAAAACAAATCAGATTTTTAAAAAATTTTTGAAAACTTGCACAATCCTTAAAACCAAACTTTAAAACTTCAAAATCACAAACATAGAACAATAACAAGAAGATATAAAGATTGGAACTTGGAATTCGTCACAAAATCAAACACTTTTTCATTCACATAGAAATAAGGCTTTACAGATTTTTGACCTAGGAATCCAAGAACAACTTGTAATGTATGATGCTAAGGGCTTTATATAGAGCCTTACAAGACCTAAATGATGAAAGATAAACTAGAAACCCTAGTATGTAGAAGTCCCAAAATGCCCTTTGAAGTTTGAATACCCTTTGACGAATTTGGACTTGTATGGAGATACATGTGATGCCAGTGGTGAAAAGTTGATACAAGGGGTCCAATGCAAGCTTAGGATGTAAGCAAACGCTTGGGTCATTGATTCTCTACAAGTATTTTGTTTGGGAGTGAATAGTGGGGCTGGGGAGGGTGGTAGAATCATGTGAGGTGATGGTGATGGGGGTTTAAGTGTGGGTTTATGGATAGTTAAACCTTAATCATTATTCTGGATAGTATTAGAGCCTAATTCACAATGATTAAGGAATACCCAAATTTGGTTAAGAACACCAAGAAACAGGCTTTTGATCTTGTTTAATGTTTAAATGGGTGTTTGGCGTGTGTTTATGAACTAATTATCAATTAGTTAAGTAAACCGGTGAGTGAGAAGTGAGGTCGCAAAAGGATGGCATGTGATTGGAGGATTTGGTGAGTAGGGTGTGGTGGTAGTGTGGGATTGGTTAAGGTATCTTTGGCTGTCTGCCAAATTTAGTCCCTTGGCTTCTTTCTTCCTTTTATTTTTGTTTCAAACCAGCCAAAACGTATTTCCCTTTGAAATGAAGTTTGGATTTTCCTATTTTGGCCACAAAACATTTTCCAAAATGTTTTAAAGGGTATTTCTTGCCATGTTTTGATATTTGAAGGACCAAACTTGACATGTCTTCAAACTTTGAGGTCTTCACTTGTTTGTTTGTTTTCATGGAGGACTAAAAGTGACAAGTTTTCAATTTTGAGTGACCATTCTTGCCAATTCTTAAAAGTTGAGGGTCCTTTTTGTAATTTCGACAAACTTTAAGGACCAAACTTGTAATTATGAATATACAAGGGTTTAAAGTGTCAATTATTCAATAATGCAGGACCCTTCTTGTACAATCTTCAATTCTTCAAGGACTTTTCTTGGAAAATTAACTATAGGGCCTGGTTCATTGTGCGGCTTCGTTTCCCGTGTTCGTTTTTGCTTGTTTCTTGTGATCTTTTGTCATTTTCTCAATATCCGTACCTAAAATATACATTGAACAAACACAAGCATATATTTGGCACATTTTATGATATTTTAAGCATTTTAAGCCCGTTTTGGACGATGAGACTATGTATAAAAGCAGTCTCATCACTCCCCCATACTAAACAATTGCCGTGTCCTCACACAATGCTAGAATAAAGTATCGTAGCACCTCCAAAATTCATTTTTATGCACCTTATTGAATAATAAACTTACTACACTACTACTACTACTACAATTTGCGTTTTAGACATAATGTATGATTTTCATTTGGGACGTTTAGGTTCATAGAACAAGAACACGTGAATGCTTCGTTAGAAATAATTTCATCGTCCTCGATTTTCACCAAACTCCATGCCAAGCGTGCAACGAGATCATTGTCATTATAAGTTAGTAATGCTAACACTACTCATATGCCCTATTCACGTACTTAGACTCCCATTTTCCTAAGTGGTATCTCTTTTATTTTATTTTTGTCTTGAATGATCACGAGGATACATTTTTGACTTATGAGATGATAGAGATTTAGGTCTAAAAATAGAGTCATAACGGTGTAACCAAGACCATCGAATTAATAACCCCCCCTAATAGACAACGATGTAAAAAAATTAAGTCAACAAGAAGGATCGATAAACACGGTTTTATAACGGTTTGAACATGAGACTTATTACCAAGACTTTTATACGCCCCCTAACGGATGGGCCTTATTATCATAGGTTTACCTCCATCTTTTATTCAACTCCGCCATGGAGCTTTTATTATGACTTCGGTATTGCCTTGCCTTTTATTTAACCTCGCCATGAGGTGTTTATTATGGCCAAAGATGTATATCCTCACGCTAAAGCGAATTTTGGATCTTTAAAGCTTCAAAGATTAAGGCTTGATTCACTTTCAATTTGGGCATAGATTTTTCGGCTTTGTGAGCTTCAAATTTTTGCTTAAGTTAGGTGAGCACTTGAAATCTTATTATTGGGTGAAGCTTTCGATTATTCGGGTTGCCAATACTTCAAAACTATGACGCTGGCGATACCTTATGTTTTCCCAATTTAGTTACATGGAAGCTACTAGAAAAGACTAGAAACCAACAATCAAGACTAAACCGCTAAGCCAATACTTATTAGCAAAATATATATACAAGCAAAGGGAGAATAAGTAAACAACGAGAACACATGAGTTTTTGAAAGAATGCGAATACTCTACGTTTAGCATAGTAACTTATAATTAACTCTATCATTTCTCGTCCTCATTTAAGAGACTTAGGCTAATATAAAGTTAAGGAATCGAAGCTAAGTGCTCAACATGCACGGTCGAGTTAAAAATTACTCTTATTCTCGCCATCGGAAAATCTACATTTGTGTCTTCAAACACTTATAAAACATGAGAAATTTTTTAAAATTTGGCCATTTTTAGCCTTATTTTGCAACAAAACGATAAACAAAAAGATAAACTTTGGAAAGCGTGAAGGTTGGCAAGGCAAGTATCTATTCACCCCTATACTAAAGTTAAACATTGTCCTCAATGTTTCGAGTCTAAGAGTAGAATACCCCCATACTAGAGACGAAGTTGAATGCTTAATCTAACATGGAAAGGGTGGAACCATTAAATTAATAGCCTTTTATGAAGTGTGCTAAAAACCTAAGGTTAGAACAATCAAGCATATATTATATGGATATCAAGAAATTCTTCAAAGCAAACGATCGAGTGCTCCCATAAAACGAACACGAGAGGCTCCAATCGTAAAGATAATGATCATCTAAAAACCACAATGCACAAACAACCACAGAACAAAGGTTGGAAGGGCACAAATCCCCTTACGTAAGCTACATTAGAAAGCGATAATATGTACATGGATAAGCATGGGACTAACCCACGAGGCACCTTGTTTTTGATAACCGAGTCAAAAGCTCGACTCGAATCCTCATAAATGTGATCATTTAGGGATAATCTTGGTATGGTCAATTTTTGGTGGGGCTTACATGATAAACAAGGCCCAAAAGTACGTGGAGTACTTTAAAAACCCGATAAACGTATACCGGGGTGAAAGTTAGCGTCCTCGTTTTTGAAAGAAAGACGAAACAACGCTACTTCAACCGAAGCCAAAACAACCCCAAAGGGGTCAAAGAAAAGAGGTGATAAATAGAAGGGTGAGACAATGGGTAAGGCTATAAAACCATGAGCTACTCGAGGTAGACTCACAACAAACAAATGAAACTATTTTTCATTTATTGCATCAGTGGAAGACCGAGATTTCCCTTTATAAGCAATTCCGGGATCCAATATCTCGTCCTCGGTGGAGAAAGGGGAGGGAACATAAGGGGCTTCCCCCACACTAAAACCACACAAAGCATCTTCAAAAGGAGTAGACAAGATTGTAGCACTCAAAACACGAGGTGATGACGGAGTTAGAATTGTAGAAAAATCTTTTAAGTCCAATTCAAAATCTTTTCCTTTTTCATCTTTTGAAAACTCCTTATGAAAACCTGATTTGATTATGTCAGAAATATTTGGTGTTTCTAAGACGATGTTAGGCACACTAAAAATTCTCACATTTAAGTCACGTTTAGGTGGTGGTAAGTTCTCAAAAAGTTTATCAATAAAGAACATCGCCCCCTCGGGGTCAACATATTCATCATCCGAAAGATCTTCCGTGATTGAAGACGTAGGCTCAACACTCTTAAGCTCCACCGGCGGAGGAGATGGAAAATCGTTTTTATCGACAACTCCTAAAACTCTTTTTGAAAATTCTTGGAAAATGTTTTTGATTGAATCAACATGGTTCAAAGACGTGATAGAATACACATGAGAAAGCTTGGAGTTTTGAATTGCATTTAGGACGAGTTCCTCCTCATTGAAACGTAGAGTGATTGTCCTAGCATGAACATCAATAAGCGCTCTTGACGTATCCAAAAATGAACGACCCAAAATTAAAGGAACTTTAGGATCCATGGGGATGTCTACAACGATAAAGTCCACGGGATAGTAAAACTTTCCAACTTTCAGGAAAACGTCTTCGGCTACTCCACAAGCTAGAATCATAGAATGATCGGCCATCTCGATTGACATTCTTGAAGGAGTGAGATTAGGAAGATTGAGCGACTTAAAAATTTCAAGAGGCATCAAATTTATACTAGCACCAAGATCGGCCAAGGCAAAGCATTCTTCCATATCTTGAATACCACACGGAATTAAGAATTTACCAGGATCACCGACTTTTTTTAGCTATACGGCTAAGAAAAACCGATGAACAACTAGATGACTTTTCCAATTTCTCTTTGTTATTCAACATACTTTTGAAGTTGGCGTCAAATCGAGGCATCATGATCAAAGCGTCGGCAAAACTTATGTTAAAATGCAAGTCACTAAACATTATCATAAAAAGCTCAAATTGGTAATTGTTATGTTCTTGTGCCTTTTCCTTGTTTTGTCTCGATGGGTAAGGTAAGGGTGGTGTGGGTTGGGACATAGGCATCGGCCTTGGAATCTCGGGTTCCACAATTGGTGTTGGTTCAATCGTAGGTGTGGTTTGAGCGGTACTTTGTGGGATTGGGATATGCTCCTCTTCGACCACCACCTCAGGTTCTTTCTCGATTTCCTTCTACGTAGAAGTACTAGGACAAGAGAATGGTTCTTTGAGAGTTTTACCACTACGAGTAGTAATAACCTTCAATTCTCCATTCAGGTTTGACACGGTGTTACTAGGAAGACCACCCGAAGAAGATGGTTTACACATGATTGCTTCAAACGTTTTACCCATTCGATCTTCAAATTTTGATTGCCTTACATTCGCTTTTAACAATTCTTTCTTAATCTCATGTTGACCTTGTTCCATCTTTTGTTGATTTTGTTGAAGACGTTGAGCGTTTCCTTCCATTTTATTAGCATGAGTTTTCAATTCATTAGCAAGTTCATTTTTAAGCTCGTTTTTCAACTCGGATCTTAAGCTAATCATCTCACGTTGCATGTTATCAAACTTAGCATCGTTTGCTTTTGCATAATCCAAAAGTTATCCATTAAGATTTTTAGTGTGAGCATTTTGAAAACCTTGTGTGGTAGTTTGAAAATCACGGTTTTGATTTTCATTTTTAATTTGCCCATTGTTCCCACTTTGGTAATTACCCTTGTTATAGTTACGTTGATTGCCTTGATAACCACCATTTTGATTGTTGTTTCGATAGTTGTTTACATTTTGATTTTGTGGAGCTTTGTTTGGGCAGGAACCTTGACCGTTTTGGTTGTAAGTTCCCGTTGTTACATAAGCACTCGAAGTGTTACCATCTGCGGTAATGCACTCGGAAAAATCATGAGCTCCACCACACGAAGTACAACTCTTTCCAACCGCCTTAACCGATGCAGAATTCAAAGCATCTTGTGCTTTCCAATGAGTCATGAGAGTTGAAAACCTATCGAAAAACCTATTTTCCTCATTTGCTTCATCTTGCAAGGCACTCATGTTCCGAGACGAAGATGACGAACCCATAGTGGCAACACTCGGTGTGTTACGAGGGTTATAACCTTAGACCTATTTTCAATTATTTTCAAAGCCTCATCGGTCGTTTTGCACAAAAAATTACCACCCGCGGCGGCATTCAAATAATCTCGTTCATGATCATTAAGCCCATTATAAAAAGTATCAATTTTATGCAATTCGGAAAAATCATGGTGTGGACATTCATGTAACATTTCTTTAAATGTTTCCCAAGCCATAGAAAAACTCTCATTAGACCTTTGAGTAAATCTTGAAATCTCGTTTTTCAAATGTGTTGTTTTAGATGGTGGAAAAAATTGATTCACAAACTTAGAAACGAGATCACCCCACGTCAAAATCGAATTTGGGGGTTCTTTCTCGAGCCATATCTTGGCGGGTCCATCTAATGAGTATGGAAACAACATCATCTTAATGGTTTCACGGGGCACATCCTTAAAGTTTCTACTCGCGGTGAGACGATTGAATTGCCTAATGTGATAATGTGGTTTGTCTTTTTCATGTCCGTGAAACTTGTTTGCTTGAAGCATAGACATTAAACCCGTCTTGATCTCGAAATTCTCCGCAAGGATGGCGGGAATCACAATGGCTTCTCCAAAACCCTCGGTGGGTGCTTGAAGCAACTCCATCATAGTACGATTAGCCATGATAGCTTTTTGTTCTACAATAGGTTCCTCACTTGGAGATTCTTCACTTGGTGATTGTTCCTTTCGACTACGACGTTTACGTGCACGTCTTGTTTGGTTACGAGTTTGCATAAACGTCACGTACAACGTGGGGATGAGCAAAGAAGATTCTTTTGGGTGTTTTTAACTTTTTCATTTTTTTTTGTGCTTTTGATTGTTTTTTACTTTTTTGGATTTTTGTGATGTATTACGTAGACACAAATCTACAAATCTCTCCTCAAATCAAATCTCTCGATTAAAGGATGTTTGAAATACGTTTTTCCAAGGAAAGTCTCGGTCACATCATTATTAGCATAGATCATGAGCTATAGACTATTTAGGACATTGTAACTTGGAGTGACCTCCCTTTGGGGGAGATTGTTGGAAATACTATTTTACGTATTTAGAAAGGATCGGTCACTCCAATGATATTGGGCTCGTGATCCAATATAGCCCATATAGCCCACATGTAGGGTGGGCTATATATACCCCCTCCTAGCATGTTAGGAGGGGTTGGTCACTTTGTATTTCTCACATTTACTTAAATCAACCATTTTCCTCTCTTCTCTCCTTTCTCTCTCTACCTTTCTCTCTATAAGTTCTTCATTTACCATCCATCTTAATCGATAATCTATAACATGCCTAATCCTTAGAAAATACGATCCTACAATTGGTATCAAGAGCTTTGGTTGTTTCTTCGGATTAGCACGTTTTATCTATTGATTTGGTGGTAAAAAATTTCCTCTCTTACTATTTTTTTTAACTCTTGGTGTGACGTGTTTTTTTTTCAATTTTTTTTCTTATCAAATTTGTCAAATGATTGGTTGTTTTTGGTGTGACGAATGATTGGTTGTTTTTGGTTATCAGTTTTATCAAATTGATAAAAACTTTTTTTGTTATTCACTTTCTTTATCAAATTTTTAATATCCTTTTTATCACATTTTGTCTCCTATCAGTGTCACATAATTTTTCATATCACATATCAATTTTTGTCTTATTTGAGTAGCAATTCTCGTGTTCATCAAGACTCAAGGTTTGTACTTTGCGTTTTACTCACCCATCGGACAGAACCAGGTTTGTACATCGATCGCAATAACCCTCGGGTTCTACTTTGCGATCACGTATTCCGATACCTTATTCTGACGTGGATTCCGATCGTACTTTGCGATCGTGGATTGCGACGGTTTTTAAGGGACATTGTGACGAAACTCTGCCGAAATTTTTATCGAGCCATTCCGATGGAAGTGTTTTGATATTGCGATGAAGATGATATTGCGATGGGTTGTATGTCAGGTATTGCGATGGGATGTGTAGTGGATATTCCGATGAGAAGTATTTCGGATATTGCGATGGACTTGGTTTTGAATATTGCGATGAGATCTATAAACATTGCGATGGTGAGTGTTTTTGATTATTGCGATGAGTTTATGAATATTGTGATGGAAATTTTTTAAAACATTGCGATGGTTTGAATATTGACACAAAACAAAAGGACTCTTATCATTTTTATCAAACTTCATAAAAAACTCGACTGTCGACAGACCAAACACCCTCGTCTCACCTTAACTGTTCGATTCAAGAGACCAACAACATACACCACTCATACAAGACCCCACAGACAAAAAACCTCTAGACAAACTCTCGAACAAACACTCAACAACACAGACTCTAAACAACCTCAAACAAACAACCACCCTCACCCTCGACTTCTACACACCCACCCTCGACAAAACTCCACACTCGACTCAACCCAAACAAACTTCTGACAAAACGAATTCTTACCCACAAAAATTCCAACCAACAAAACCCTCAATCTAACCCAGACTCACGACTTCGACTCAACAGACTCACACCCTCGACAAAACCCACACAAGACTCGATCTAAGTTTCCATCCAAAACCATCATGGATCCAAACACACATCCAACAAGAATATCAAACCTACCTGAGATCTTTTCAAGATATTGTAGCCAACGAAATATTGTGCTCTTCATGGTTATTGATTCGTGAGATTGGTGTTTTGAATAAGTGGGTGATAGGATAAGATGATAAATGATGAGATTCGTTTTTATTATTGATGACATAGGATCAAGATAATTGAGAATTTGTGGCTGTTTGATCGAGAGTTGACATAGGATCGCTTGAATATACTGAGATAGATGGATCGAGAGTTGAGATTTGGGAGAATATAATAGGCGGTGTTTACAAGGTTGACTGATTTTCATTCGGGTGTGAAAGAGATTAGGTTGTGTGAGTTTAGTAGTTGTGAAAGAGAGAGAGTCTGTTTTGGGAGAAAGAGAATAAATACACGGAGAGAACAAGGAGTCAAATAAGGGGGTTTTTTTTAGTAAATTGAGTGTTGTGTTGACAGCCACGTAAGTGTATTTGACCATTCATGGGCCACGTTACCACTCTATATACGTTTAAAGTTAACAAATTATTAAACGTTTCTAGACACTCTCTAGACATTTCCAAGTTATTAATCGTTTATTTTTTGGCAAAGTTAAATTAGCGTTTAGAAAGTTTTTTTTAAGAAAAGTTATTAACGTTTAGAAAATTTAGAAAGTTAAATTCAAGATTAAAGTTATTAACGTTGTTTTTAAGAAAAAGTGACAATTATTTGTCATCAAACTTTCAATGGATTCGTTGAAATCGAAAATTCACGAGGGGTAATTGCATCATTTGCAAGACAAAGTTAGAGAAAGTAGCATCACTTCATTTCAAATGCTTCAGTATCATCTAGTTACTCTTTCACGGATTCAAGGAGGGGTGAATTTGTGACAATTTTTGGTCAAGATCCTCATATATTCATGGAATCGATGTTCCTCATCTTGACGCAACGAGCAGAGCAACTCCACAATAAAGACTTTAATCACTCTGCATCAGCACTTGCATATAAGGCTCTTGTGACAAAACTCATGCCTTTCCTCTATTTCAATATCATCAAGTCTGAAAGTTCAGTGATTTGCCAATCATTTATTCGAGATACACATACCGAGCTTCGAGATTTCCGTGGTACAATATTGAAACTCATGACATCGGTCTCGTCTTCGATTTATGAAAGATCTCGACTTCAGCAAGCGAATGATAATAGAGTGCAAGAATCTATGATGCGGATGCAACAGAAGAATGGTCATACGGTTGACAACTTGGAGCCTAACGATGGCAAGAGCACGGAATCAGTAGGACAACATGATTTCAGTGGCACATCAGGGAATGGTCACGAGATCTCTTTTGATGACACCTTACCCGTTTATGACGAAGAGCCTGCGAACATGGTACAATGTAATGTTGTTTATGATGTATATGCTGATGAAATACCGCATATTTAGCATTCTGAACCTAATTATGACAAACATGGGATGGAAAAGAGTGATAGAAATACCACTTCTGATTCATCCGTCGTGAGTCATAATGGGGGAGAGAGTATTCAAAAAGCTAAACATCATGATAATTGTCTTATAACTGCTTCATTGACTGCTTCTGATTCCAAGATAAGAGAGCTCGAAACGATTGTAGCTCAACAATCAAAAGATCTTGAGGATGCCAAATTAGAATTTTCCAAGAAAAATAACAAATTTGAAACATATTTTGAAAAACTTGAAAAGTCAAACGTTGTTCTTGAAAGAAAATTCGATCAAAAAGTTTTAGATTCTAAAGCTGAAAAGGATAATCTTTTGAAACAAATTCGACTGTTAGAATCTAAGTTGGCATCCCAAGATAGATTGCTCAAAGAGAATGAGACTTTAAAAGCTCAAGTTCAGGAAAAGTTTTTTGCTATAGCTGCGTTGAAAAACGATTTAAGGAAAACTAGAGGACCTAGTGTGGACACTAATCTTGAAAAACCATCAATCTTGGGTAAACCGCCTACAAATCAGTTCGTCAGACAACCGACTGTCAGACAACCTACTGCATTTAGATCCGAGCGACCACAATCCTCGAGACCGCGGTTTGCCTCCCAAGTTGATTTGGTTCATTTTCCTAGACCAGTTACTCCAGCAACTAGGCCCTGTGTGACCAAAACAGCTTTAGCAAGACCTAATAACATGATTGCCTCTAGTTTCCCTAAAAATACAAAGACCACGTCTAGAACTAGTTCAAATGACGTTTGCCATAAATCTGGTCTTAGGGAAGCTAAGCAAAAGACACATGTAAGAGATATCAATGTCAAACCTAGTCAGGTGCCTTATAGATTACCCAACACTGCTAACCGTAGCATGTCATCTCCTAGGAGCATCGATCAATCATCTAGGAATTACTCTGACATTAAATATGCTACGTGTAAAACTTGTAGAAAATGTGTCTTTACGGCAAATCATGAATCTTGTGTCAAGAAATTACTTAATGAGGTGAACTCCCGTGCTAGACTTAAATCCCAGTGGGTTGCTAAAATCAAACCCATTGGTAAAGTTTGACGCCCCACTGGTAGAACTTTCACTATTGTAGGAAACGAGTGCCCTTTAACTAGGATTGTCTCCGATTCTACTAAGACTACTAGGGAGGAAATTGCAAAGGATGATACATCACTTAAGCCTAAACTAAAGGTTATCTATAAAAGGAAATGTTTGACAGCTAAGACAAGTGAATCATCTACTCAGGTCGCCTCTGACACAAGTAAAGCTAACTATGAACCCCCACGTGCTTCTAAGATAGATATCGCTAACCCACATAAAAGCATACAAACTCCTAATGAGAATGCAGGTACCAAAGTTGATGTTCCAAAAGAACGAAGAGGTCCAATCATTGTATACCGTTCAACTAAGGATACTCTTAGAGTTTGGTTGCTGAAGAAGCATATATCGGAGAAACAAGTGTCTCAGGGGATTCATGGTTAAGCTTACCAAAAGGACTTACAGTCACATAACAGACTGTAACTCGCTCTCAGAGAAAGGGAAGTTCATCTACGCAACGATAACTTACCCTCAAAATGAGAAATTAAATTTTCTTGGACACGAGCTTATCTTATAACCATTCAAAGGTTTTAAGTTCGTGTATATGGCTCCTCGTTAAATGACAGACGATGACCCGGACCTCAGAGACAGGGAAGTTTATCTACGCAACGATAACTTACCCTCAAAACGAGAAATTAAATTTTATCGGACACGAGCTTATCTTAAAACCATTCAAAGGTTTTAAGCTCGTGTATATGGCTCCTTGTTAAATTACAGACGATGACCCGGACTTCAGAGAAAGGGAAGTTTATCTACGCAACAATAACTTACCCTCAAAACGAGAAATTAAGTTTTCTCGGACACGAGCTTATCTTAAAACCATTCAAAGGTTTTAAGCTCGTGTAAAAGGCTCATCATTAATATCAGATGATGACCCGATCTTCAAATAAAGGAAAGTTCATCGCCGATGATAAACTTATCCTCAAAAACGAGAAATTAAATTTTCTCAGACACGAGCTTACTTTAAAAACTATTCAACGATTTTAAGATCGTGTAAAATGGTTCATTGTTAAATGTCAGACATTGACCCGTTCTTCAAATAAAGGAAAGTTTATCGCCGATGATAAACTTATCCTTACAACGAGAAACTAATTTTTTTCGGGCATGAGCTTATATAAAAAACATTCGAGGTTTTTAAGCTCATGCACAATGGTGTATAATTATATTCCAGATTATGCCCCAGACATCAATTAAAGGAAAGCTTATCTTTAAAGATAGCTTATCCTTGTAACGAGAAATTAATTTTTCTCGGTCATGAGCTTGTATTAAAACATTCCAAGTTTTAAGCTCATAAAGAAAAGTGTATCTTTTAAATAAGAGCACTTTTCTTCTTAACGAGAAATTCATCTTTCTCGGTCATGAGCTTTACGTTAAAACATTCAAAGTTTTTCAAGCTCACGAAAACGAATTCTAAGTAAATGTCAACTTAGAACTCGTTCTTCAGTTAAAAGAAAAGTTTATCGCCGATGATAAACTTATCCTTACAACGAGAAATTAATTTTTCTCGGGCATGAGCTAATAATAAAAACATTCGAAGTTTTTAAGCTCATGCACAATGACTTACAGTTAAATAGCAGGCTGTAACTCGGACTTTAATTTTAAGAAAGCTTATCTTTAATGATAAATTATCCTCGTAACGGGAAATTAATTTTTCTCGGTCATGAGCTTGTAGTAAAACATTCCAGGTTTTAAGGTCATCAAGGAAAGTGTATCTTTTAAATAAGAGAACTTTCCCTCCTAACAAGAAATTCACATTTCTCGGTCATGAGCTTTACGTTAAAACATTCAAAGTTTTTCAAGCTCATGAACATGACTTCTAAGTAAATGTCAGCTTAGAACTCGGTCTTTAGTTAAAAGGAAAGTTTATCGCCGATGATAAACTTATCCTTCACAACGGGAAGTTTACAACTTCTCGGACTTGAGCTCGTTTTATAAGATATTCATCATCTTAAGCTCAAGTAATTGGTTTTCAAAACTTTGAACACAATTTTTCGAGAATTTCTCAAAAGGTTTTTCTAAATCTTTCAAAATTGTGTGTTCAAAAATGTTTTGATAAAAAGAGCATGTTTTCTGGAATCGATAATATTTACAATACTAGAAATGTCATTCAATAATGACAAGGGGTTGTAAATAAAGTTCGAGTAGAAGTTCAAACGTTTTAAAACATGCTCAAAATGGCTTGCTACTATTTCAGATAGTAACCCGCTTTTCATATTAAAGTCAAGCATTTCACCGGAAAGCTTTGACTCAACAACGGGAATTAATTTTCTCGGGCATGGTTTACTTTATAACCATTTATGGGATTGTGTTTACGGAATAACACAATTTAACACGAATATATGTACGTGTCAGTGCATTTATTTGTTAAAACAAGAGTAATCTTGTTTTTATGAAGTTATCATCTCCACCAACCGTAGAAATTTACAATTTATATCTACATACTCGACGATGCGACTACTCAAACGGTGACTACAACTCTTTCAATAGAACACGGGTCAACACTTGAGGGGGAGCAATTGTCCAGCTTTCAGAATCCTTGATGCCGAGAGTGCCAAGTTCACATATTGGTGTCAAGACAACGATTTCAATCATACACATGGAGTAAAGAGATAACTTCAGACGTGACAAGGTGACCAACATTCGTGAACAAGAACCATGTGAATCTTTCATATGTTGTTCTCTATCATTCAGGTCCAACCTCGTAAATTGCTAATCTTGTGAATACATTATCATATATGATCTTTGTACATGATAAGTACCTTACACTTGTGTTTAAAAGGTATTTAATTTATGTTTCAAGTACTCCCTCATTAATTTGAGGGGGAGCTTGTGTAATTCATGAAGACAATTGGCTTTGCATTTTTCTTCCCAAATTTTCTTAAAATTCTATTAAATCAATTGATATTAAAAACATCGATTGGTTTAATATTTTTAATATGGGGGAGAAAATGTGATTTAATATGGGAAACGATTAATCATAAATGGTTTGACTTTACGTGATAGCTCATCCCGACATGTGCGAAACGTTTTCGAATATCGTGGCATATGTTAAGGGGGAGCAAAATGGATTTGCACTTCAAAATGGATTTCATGGTGACATACACTTACCCAAAACATCTCTATTCACGACGGTGAAGATTGTGGTGACATAAGGATGGTAGGATAGGTTAATGTCCAATGATTCCTCTAGAACCAGAGGAATCTTCCCAAGGACATTCCATAGCTAGAAATAGTAGTCCTTAGGAAAGATGGAAAAGGATTGTGAACGTAGCTGAATGCCGAACAAGTACTTAAGTTAGCACTGGAACAATCACAACAAGGTGCTAGTGATGACGTATTGGTAAGCATTGAAGGGGTTGAAGAATGAAAAATAATTATAAAGATAAAGGGTGTAAAGAAAGAAGCCCTCCTTACAACTTAGGCAGAAACCGGGTCAATACATATGCTATTAAGATCATTGTTTAATGATTCTTGATATTGAAGACAGACATCATGGACCCAGTGATGCAAGGCACAACCCATCCCAGCTAACTCAGATATCTCTTAAAAGATATTTGTTTTAATCACACGGAGACAACACATTATCTATTGATTTATTCACTCCGAATAAATTGGTATTGAAATGGTGGCACTCCTCTCCAGCCTCTGATCACTAAAAATCCAAAATGCATGATTGAGTCTAGATCCATTTGAGATCATCAAATATCTCATTAGGACACACTTTCATATTTCCTTGCTTCCTCACACACTGTGAAAAGTAAGAAAGATCTTAAGAGTCCTACGCAAAATCTTCATGATCTTGCCTGAACATCCGAGTAATACGAAAGTATTTACAATGAAGATGGAAATCCTTCTTGAGCGAATATCAAAAAGCTCATGGTAGGTGACTTGTGCGATTCTTTATGAATCAAACTTGTGATAACTAGAAAGCAACAGTGGTTTAATTTTTAAATGAATTTAAACACGTTCCAGGCGTCTACGCAATATCTTAGTGATCTTGCCAGAACACCCAGAGTGATACCTTAGTGTTCACAGTGATGAGTGGAAATCCTTCTAGTGTTAACCTCAAACAGCACTTGGTAGGTAACTTGCAAGATTCTATACGAATCAAGCTCGTGACAACTGGAAAGCAACGATGGTGCGGTTCTTAATTGAATTTCACTTGTTCCAGGAACATGAATTGACGGCTTCAAATCATGCGGATATTTTTATTCAAATGATTCACTCTTTATGTTCGCAGTCAGCTTTGGACGGTCGAATAAAGAGAACGGGTGTACCCGCGAAATCTTGTCAAGGAGGTTATTAATTGAAACTACCTGTCACAAGTACGATATTTTATATCGTCCAACGGTCTTCACCGACCGGAGGTAAAATGCTACCGAATTAGAATGAAATGTTCAAGGCCATTTCATCCGTGTATATGTTTTGTTGCTAACTGTTTTATGCAGCGTAACAAGAAGGTGGCATTGCGGTGTACAATTCAGAAGAAGTCGTAAACACATGCTTATGCTTTATGCACTTAATACTTCAACAAATTCAAGAAAGCCTAAAAGTCAAGTCTTCCCCTGTATCAAACTCTGAAGCTTTCAAGAATTTATAAAAGTATAAGTATGTGGATCATGAAGTCACGAAGAGGCAAATATCACAAGTGATGAATGCACAAGGTCAAGGAAAGAGAACATGATCAAGACTAAAGTCAAAGATCTCATCAGCATATTCACAGGAACAAGATCAAAGACTCAAGCATAGTATGCTAGGTTTAAGATTTTGTAAAATGATGTGACCTCCCTTTGGGGGAGATTGTTGGAAATACGTTTTTCCAAGGAAAGTCTCGGTCACATCATTATTAGCATAGATCACGAGCTATAGACTATTTAGGACATTGTAACTTGGAGTGACCTCCCTTTGGGGGAGATTGTTGGAAATACGTTTTTACGTATTTAGAAAGGATCGGTCACTCCAATGATATTGGGCTCGTGATCCAATATAGCCCATATAGCCCACATGTAGGGTGGGCTATATATACCCCCTCCTAGCATGTTAGGAGGGGTTGGTCACTTTGTATTTCTCACATTTACTTAATCAACCATTTTCCTCTCTTCTCTCCTTTCTCTCTCTACCTTTCTCTCTCTAAGTTCTTCATTTACCATCCATCTTAATAGATAATCTATAACATGCCTAATCCTTAGAAAATACGATCCTACAAAGGAGCCTCAAGGAATGAAAACGATCACGTGAAGTGAACGCCTTCGATGACTTTAGAACGTTGGTGGAACACCAAAACGTTCAACAGGGTTTAATCTTTGAAACCAAGAATATATATAGATACGAAGATAATACTTTGGTTGGCAGACCCTCGATTAGCCATTTTTCTCTTAACACGCACAAGCAAGCGGCGGAAACGAGGCGGCTCTAAGCACTTAAGAGCTTTTTTCCCTTAGGTCGTGAAATACAACCGCTTTATACCCACCTTATAGTTTGTGTTAATTAAAATCAAGCTTCTCGAAAGTAATTATCTATTTTGCCTTTTTTATTTGTTTGAGATTCGAATACAATGATTGAGTGATTAAATTCCAAATCAAGGTTGTGTTTTCACACTTTTGGAGTACTTGTGAATTTATTGTGATACGTATACAATATAGTAATAATTTTCACACAAAAAACAAAAAACGATAATACGTGTGCTTAGAGTTCTAAGAAACACAAATAGTTATTATGGTTAATATAAAAACAAAAATTGTTCAAATAAAAACACAACACGCCTCCCCGGCAGCGGCGCCAAAAATGATATGGTAGTAAATACAAATCTTTGCTTTAGGAAAAACAAAGAGCGTAATTAGGGTAAGTACGACGGTTTAGGAAAACCGTGCACAAATGACCCAAAAGTGAGTTCGATCTCAAGGAGGCTAGTGTGTTGTGTAAAGAGATGATTAAATGTTTGTGATTATGATTATGAAAAAAGAAAAGAGAAAAGGATGACGGTTACAATTAAAATTACACTAACACGAAATTCGTAAACGTAAAACCGTAAAACGTGACAAAATTTAAAAATTACCCTAAATATTCCTAGAAAATTGCAATAAATCCTAAAAAATGTAATTAGAGTTTAAAAAATCAAAAATCACTCAAACCTTTTATTTAATTAAATAATAGTTTTTAATGCTAATTAAAGCCCAAAAAATCAATTTAATTAACAAAAAGCCCAAAATGAGATTTTTCAATTTGTAAACCTCTAAAAAAACTTAATTAAACTAGAAACTATTTTTGGAAAATTTAAAATTAATTAAAACTATTTAAAATGATTTAAAACAATCAAAATATTAAAATAATCATACAAATTAATTAAATGACAAGAAAGTTAATCTAAAAGTTTTAAAATCCTAACTTAATGTTTTTAACCTAGGAAAAATGATAAAGTTGCAAAAATCTTAAAAACAATTTTTAATAATAAAATAATAATAAAAATCCAAAAATTATAAAAAAATTATAAAAACTTGCAAACTGGTTTAATTTAACTTAAATAAACAGAAAATGAACTTGAAATTACAAAATACCCCTAATGGGCCTCCAAATGGGCTAAAAGGCCAAACAGTTAGCTTAATGGGCTTATTTAAGGCACAATAAGAAAAAGTTGTCCAAATAAGCTCAAAACTTCTAGTCTAGCTTAAAAATCAATTTTAAACACAAAACTCCAAAGGCCCAAAAGTTGAAAGTGAGCTTATCACAGCTTAATGAAATTCAGCTTATTCTTAATGGGCTTTTTGGCCCATTAAGCCATAAGCTAATGCCATAAGCTAAAATTTGACACACATCCTTCTCTTGACCTCATAAAGATGTTTGTAAAAAGAATTTTTGAATAGTCCCAAGAAATAAGCCTGAAATAAGCAAAAGCTCTCTACATAAAATGACAAAATAGTCATTTTCGAGTTCTAGGCTGTTTTAAGAGCTAATTCTTTTTGAAAAATGTTTCAAATCACTTCACTAAGCTTAATAATAAAAAAGATTTCCAAAAAGCACACTGAATAAGCTGGAAAAAGCAAATAAGCACTTATGAAAAAATCAACTAAGTTGGTTTTCTAGTCAAACCTAAAAGTCAAAGTCTCAAATGCTCTAGTATAGTCAAATGGGTCAATTAAGGAAGATTGATTAAAAAAACAAAGTTGTTTCAAGTCTATATAAGCTATTATAGCTTATTGATAAGCTGTTCACAAATTAACACTAGTAGTGGCTAGCAACAGTGGGAAAGGGTTCCCACTGCTTGACTTTCTTGACTGTTTGTCTTTAGTGGACTTTTGTTGGATTCAATGGACAAAATGTCACCCTTATAACCAGTGGGTTATAAGGAGTCAATATCAATAAAAAATCACAAAAACAACAGGCCAATTAGTACAGTTTAATCAAAATGTGCTCAGATATGCTACAGACTTGAACAAATAAGCAGTTTGGTGATTAAAAGCAGTTTAAGCAAGAATAAGCCAACCAAATTGAACCAAAAGAATACACAAGCTATAATACAATTAAATAAGCAATTCTAAACTTGTTTCATGCACTGGTTTAAAGATTAGACCTAGATTTAAGCTTATGAATATTACTGATGAACAATGAAGCACATAAAAATGACTTTGCTGATATACTTGACCACAAATCCAATTTCAAACCCTCAAATCTATTAATCAGCTTACACAAACTTTGTTTTACCACTTTTTAACCCTAAATATGCATACACTCTAAGTGTTCCCAAAATTTTAGATCAAAACAGGCAAAATCAAGCAAGTTATAGCACAATTTCAGATTTGGAGTTTTAGAACACAAGACTTGCATATATCAACACACAATCACTTAATAAACAAATACCAACACTTAACAACCTTAAACCCTTACTCAATTCAACACACAAAGTAAAAATCAGTAGACCCAAACACCGCTTTCATTTTTTAATCCAAGATTTACAAAGCAAATGTGTTTAATAGGTTTACCCAAGCCTAATCAAGCATCATACCAACAATATCATGCAGTAAGAACTATATTGAAGCCACAAGAACACCTCATACAACAACAGATCATAAAATCACTTATAACCACTTTTCAAAAATATTTTTGGAAAGAAAGCTCAAACCTCATGAATGTACATCCACACTCACGAATTTATAGCTTATGTGCCTAGCTTAACAAGGCACAAGCTTGCAATAAGCTTCTAAGAACAACAAGGTTAGAAACAACAGATTATATAAAAAAATTGGAAAATGGACAAGATTTGGTTCAAGCTTGTTCCCCACTCCTTGAATCCTTCCAAACCACAAGCTCACTACACCTTGATAATCTCCTTATCAGGGTGTTATGATCACTTATAATCCAAAAGTTCAAGTGTTTGAACAAAGACTTAGAAAACAAATCAAATTTTTAGAAAACTTTTGAAAACTTGCACAATCCTTAAAACCAAACTTTGAAACTTCAAAATCACAAACATAGAACAATAAAAAGAAGATATAAAGATTGGAACTTGGAATTCGTCACAAAATCAAACACTTTTTCATTCACATAGAAATGAGGCTTTACAGATTTTTGACCTAGGATCCAAGAACAACTTGTAATGTATGATGCTAAGGGATTTATATAGAGCCTTACAAGACCTAAATGCTGAAAGATAAACTAGAAATACTAGTATGTAGAAGTCCCAAAATACCCTTTGAAGTTTGAATAACCTTTGACGAATTTGGACTTGTATGGAGATACATGTGATGCTAGTGGTGAAAAGTTGATCCAAGGGGTCCAATGCAAGCTTAGGATGTAAGCAAAGGCTTGGGTCGTTGATTCTCTGCAAGTATTTTGTTTGGGAGTGATTAGTGGGGCTGGGGAGGGTGGTAGAATTATGTGAAGTGATGGTGATGGAGGTTTAAGGGTGGTTTTATGGTTAGTTAGACCTTAATCATTATTCTAGATAATATTAAGGCCTAATTCACAATGATTAAGGAATGCCTAAATTTGGTTAAGAACACCAAGAACATGCTTTTGATCTTGTTTAATGTTTAAATGGGTGTTTGGTGTGTGTTTATTAACTAATTGTCAATTAGTTAAGTAAACCGGTGAGTGGGAAGTGAGGTGGCAAAAGGATGGCATGTGATTGGAAGATTTGGTGAGTGGGTGAGGTGGCAGTGTGGGATTGGTTAAGGTATCTTTGGCTCTCTGCCAACTTTAGTCCCTTGGCTTCTTTCTTCATTTCCTTTTTGTTTCAAAACAGCCAAAACGTATTTCCCTTTGTATGAAGTTTGGTTTTTCCTATTTTGGCCACAAAACATTTTCCAAAATGTTTTAAAGGGTATTTCTTGCCATGTTTTGATATTTGAAGGACCAAACTTGACATGTCTTCATACTTTGAGGTCTTAACTTGTTTCTTTGTCTTTACGGAGGACTAAAAGTGACAACTCTTCAATTTTGAGGGACCATTCTTGCCAATTCTTTAAAGTTGAGGGTCCTTTTTGTAATCTTGACAAAATTTAAGGACAAAACTTGTAATTATGAATATTCAAGGGTTTAAAGTGTCAATTCTTCAATAATGTAGGACCCTTCTTGTACAATATTCAATTCTTCAAGGACTTTTCTTGGAAAATTAACTCTAGGGCCCGGTTTATTGTGCGGCTTCGTTTCTCGTGTTCGTTTTTGCTTGTTTCTTGTGATCTTTTGTCATTTTCTCAATATCCGTACCTAAAATACACATTGAACAAACACAAGCATATATTTTGCACATTTTATGATATTTTAAGTATTTTAAGCCCGTTTTAGACGATGAGACTATGTATAAAAGCAGTCTCATCATGGATCAATATGAGGGGCTGAGTTGCTTGTTTGATATCTTTGAGAAGGCTCATAATGTTGAAATTCATTATATGGATAATTGTGAGATTCATGAATATGAAGTTCATCATCTGATGGATTTGTAAATTTGAGAGCTTCAGAACATTCATTGAATGTGATGTGATAAGTTTCTTCAATACATTATCTTCTTATGTTGAAGACTCTATATGCTTTAGATACTAGAGAGTATCCAAGAAAGTAACCATCATCAGATTTTTCATCAAACTTTCCAAGGTGATCCTTGTGATTGTGAATGAATACTGGACACCCAACACATGTAAGAATGAGATGTTTGGAATTCTCCCCCTGAAGACTTCATAGGGAGTCTTTATGTGTCTCTTCACAATGATGGATCTATTTTGAGTGTAGCAAGCAGTGGCTACAACATCAGTCTAAAAATGCTTAGAGAGAGAGCAGATCTAGCAAGCATTGTCCTTGCTGCTTCAATCAAAGTTCTTTTCCTTCTTCCAGCCACACCATTTTGTTCAGGTGTGTAAGGAGATGAGAAATTTTGGGAAATTCCTTTATCATCACATAATTTGATCAGTGTTTGATTTCTGAATTCAGTGCTATTGTTAGTTCTGAGTTGTTTGACATGAGTGTCATTTTGATTTTTAACTCTTTTGATGAAAAACATAATGGCATCTGGTGCATGGCTTTTCATTATCAAAAATATACCCAAGTGTACCTAGAGTACTCATCAACAATGCCAAGTGTATATTTTTCATGACAAATGGCCCTAGGTGATACTGGGCAAAATAAGTCCATGTGAAGCAAGTGAAGACTTTCCTTGATTGAGAAAGTTTGATTTGTTTTGAAACTGGCCCTATGGTGCTTCCCTTTTTCACATGTTGAGCATGGTGTCCTTGGAATAGACAAGTGAAGGAAGACCAATAACAAGATTTTGTTTTTCTAGAAGAGTTATTGTTTTGAAATTAAAATGTGAGAGCCTCTTATGCCAAAGCAAGTTGGTAATGTTGGAAGCTTTAGCAAAGAAGCATGTCTCCTGAGTGGAATTCATATCCATGACATAAACATCTTTGACTCTGGGAGCAATCATCACAATTTCATGATTGGAGTTGAAGATTGTACCTTTTTTGTCATCAAACAACACAAGATACTTTGCATCACAAAGTTGACTTATGCTGATGAGGTTGTGCTTCAATCCATTGACATATGCCACCCTTGAGAAAACTATACCATTGCATTTTACTAAACCAAATCCTTTAGTAGTAGATGATGAGTTATCACCAAAAACAACTTTAGGACCTTGTTCCTCCTTATACTTGTGTAGATAACTTTTGGTGTCAGTCATATACCTTGTGCAGCCACTATCTAGGTACCAAATAGGCTTCCTGAGATCACACTTTTTTATTGTGATATTAACCCATTCACCGTTTCTGGTACTTTCTCTGGCCACAACATTAGAGTTACCCCTTCATCATCAGCAAGTTCCATCAGCACTTTTACATTAACCAGTTCATCATCATTTGAAGAAACATCTTCTTCATCCTATTCATAACCTTCAGCAACAATCCCTTTGTTCTTGTCTTGCTTAGGAGCCTTGGAGGAAGAACTTTTAGTGCTCATGAGGGACAGTCTAGCTTTAATTTCTCTGTATTTGGCCTCAAAGTATTTTGTTGGTCGAAGTTCAACCCTGTTTTGCTAAAATGAAGTAAAAGCAATTTGTTTTGGTTGAAATGATGATTAACCAGATGGTCTTGATTGAGCTGGTGAGGAATAGGAAGGGATGGATGTTTTGGAGTAACAATCCTTAGCATAGTGACTAGTCTTCCCACATTTGTAGCATTCAGTATGAACTGAAGCTTTTGTGGTGCTGGAGAACTAGCCTCCTTTCTTAAAGAACCTTCTAGACTTGGCCAAAAGAGCTCTTTCATGAAATTCCTCTTTGAGGTCATTCAAATATTCCTCACTAGTTCCTGTGTTTTCTTCATCATTAGGACTATCTTGGTAGTCTTGAATGTCAGCCTCACTGAAGAAGGCTGTAGACAAGGGTGTAGCAATGGTTAATGCTTTACTCTTACTCGAGCCTTAATAAATCCTATCAACAAGGTTTTCTTCATATTTTAGTTTCCCAAAAAGAGAGGCCAGATCACAATCTTTAATGTGATTAGCATTTCTCAAGCTTTAGCAGAAACTGAGCCACTTCTTTGGCAATGCATTAACAAAAACTATGTTGATTTCAAGTTTTGAAAGCTCCACGCCATCATTCACAAGTTCATTAATCAGTGCTTTGTATCTGGTGAATGTTTGTGTGAGGGTTTCCCCTTCTTTGTGCTTGAAGGTGTTGTATTGAAGCTTTAAATCCATGATTCTAGTTTCTTTCACATCAGAGGGTCCCTCATGGTAAAGAATAAGGTCCTCCCATGTAGCCTTGGCTGTTTTGCAATTTACAACAGAATTCATTTGGTCATCTGGAAGCACATACATGATGAGACTTTTGAGACGCTGATCTAGGTTAGCAACTTTTCTCTCATCAGAAGTCTATTGTGCTTCAAGTTTTCTATTGTCCCCAACCATGGGAACAAAAGGACCATTTTCAATGATTCAAAGGAATTGAGGTTCATTCCTAACCATGTGGACAAGAAACCTCTTCTTCCAATTTGTAAAATTAGCTACCTCTAGTACAGGAGCAACATTGAGTTGGCCACACCTATATTCTAGGGTTTGTAGTATAACTTGAGCCATTTTTAGATCTTGATTTGAAAACTTTTAAATGAGCAGTTTAATAAAATACTCCTTCCGTCCCAAAATAAGTGTCCACATTTCCTTTTTTGGCTGTCCCAAAATAAATGTCTAATACCAAAAATGGAAAATAAAAAATGAATAATTCTCCATACTACCCATGTTCATTAAATACATATGTAGACAAAAGAATACAATATGTAAAGTTAACAACAAAGACAAAGACAATTACATTAGCATTAAGTTTCAACAAAAGTACATATTCCATCATATTTTTTCAACGTTAGTGGACTATTCTTACAATTTCACACAACAAAAGACTTTGCAACATACTCTACCATTACTTTTAACATTACAGTAGGCTAGATAAGAAAAAGAGAATGTGTTTGTCTTCATTTTTCAACCTTTATCACTGAAGATTTTCATACTTTTCCTAATGACGCAAGTAAGAAAGTGATTGATCTATTAAATCTTGTTTGCAGTCAATTGTCAACGACAATATTCCTTGTCGTTCCAACCTACCTTTACCGACGTGGGGTACTCGATAGTTATTGCCACCGTTAACCTTCAAGATTTCTTTCATGCATGTTTGTAAAGTTAGAAATACATTGTTAAGTTCACGAGAAGGCATCCTTTCGTACGAAGATTGAACCGCATGAATCAATTCATCAATTGTTCCTAAAACCTCTTGTTCTTGAAGTGATTGGATCGCCCGAAAAAACCAAGGTCTAATACATTTAAATCCGGACTATTTGGCGGTTGGAAACGAAGTCGAATATCAAACCCGTCCCGTGAGGCTTCTTGAAGAAACTCGGCATCGTAAACATTAATGTGTGGCCTTGCATTGTCTTGTTGGATATATATTAGACCCGTATGACCTTGCGGCCACATAGATCTAATAGCCGGTATTACCTTGTGTATCAACCATGACCTTGTTACCTCTTTTGTTACTGACAAGATAGGCTTTGTCTCTAATGTTCCGGCAACACGATTTTTACTTGTACGCTTTGCCGGTTCTAAAGTTGTGAGGGGGAATATACCGATCTTTCCTGAAAAAATTTCGTTACCAAATGCATCAAATCTTGGTCGTGCAACCGCCGATAGAAACATCACCTTTGTCATGAATGTTTTCGATTTACATGTTCGTAATATCTCTTCTTCGCCGGGAACAAGGTAGTAACGTTTTTTTTTGCTTTCGATATGTAAAACCATTTTTCATCAATGTGAATGATGTTGTGCATGTTATAGAAAGTAGGAACAGAACTTGATAAAGATGGAGTTATCATAGACAAACAAAAATTTACCCTTAATTTTTTGTTCTTGTTGGTTAAAAGCGGCTTAACGGCATTTGTGTGTGGTCTAAGTGCTCCTTCTTTGATTCTTCTATGTATGGTTGATTTTGGCACATCTATTATATTTGCAAAAGATCGAATATTTGAACAACGACGTAACGGAATTTGTGAAACTTGAGTAAAGTCAATGTGTACCCGCTTTCGTCCAACGACACTTGGCTTATTCGAAGATACATTAACCATTAATCCTTGGAGGACTTGAAGTTTTGCTCGACGCCAAATGCGACTTATAGTCCGCTTACATACCGAGTATTGTTCTGCTAGTTTTATGATGGATCCAGTTTTCAACTCTCCGTCTAAACTTTCTTTCCATAATGATTGGTAGATAGCCATACGTTCATCATTGGTCAAGTTTTTCTTAGTAGATGAAGATGTGTCGTTGTTCATTCTGTAAGTAAATAAGGATGTGAATTTAATGGGTACGTGAACTCAAGGTAGGAGTATGGCTTTATGATTTGATCAAAGTGCATAAGGTGGAGGATATATGTTTGCTGTTAAAGGATTTTTATTTTGATGAGTTGTAAACATAAGAAACATTGATTTAATCTTTGTGGTTTAGAATTAGATTACTCTGTGATTTATAAAGAAAACGATTAGTAGTACCATATTTTTGGTGGCAAAATAAAATTAAGCGCCAATATTTGCCTCCATATTTTGACCAAAAATTTAGAGTGTTGAAACTTTGCTTGAATGAAAGGAATAAAACAAATGCTGATGCAAAGTACATAGAGGTCAACTCTTTTATGCATGTAAAGATGTTATAGTGTACTTGGAGTGGAAGAAATTTAATGCTAGTATTACAAGTACTTGGTTAATATAGTCATTCTAAACACTGCACATGTACTTCACTATACATTTCTTAAATTTTGAGCTTTTAGGAGGTGGACATTTTTAATGGGACGGAGGGAGTAAGAGTTTAGCTAATCAAACTGCTCTGATACCACTTGTTGGTCCCTTGTAAATCGTTATTACTTATCAATCTTAAGTAATAACTCTTTACTATGACTCAAGTGTGTTGTTTTAACAATAGATAAGAACTATGAACAATTAAAAAAACAATACCGATAACTTTTCAACGTATAGACTTCTATTAGAATCGAATAAAGAATCTATAACCCACTTTGTTTGCGGAATAACAAAGTGGTTGAATGACAATGGGTTGTGATCTCCTCTACTTAAACGTATAACCAAAGTTGAAGTCTAAGCTCCAATCTAAACGTTCATATGCATCTTGGCTATATGGTTTAGTTGGTATCGAGAGAGAAACGTTTTTCCAGAGTTTCTAATCTTCTATTGGTTAACCCTTTCTCTCCCAATGTACACTCCTTTTATAGGCAGTGTAAACTGGGTTTGCATTTGCATGTTTCAATGCATGGGTTTATCTAGTGGGTGGTTGATGCCCATGCTGGATAAATAGTACAAAGTACATATTAAACTATTCTAGAAAAGATAAAGGTTGTACTTATATCTAAGTATACAAGCAACCTATTTTGACTTAAAGTTATCTTTTCCCGCCTAATGCAAACCATCAGAATACTGAAGAGTCTCAGTATCCTAGAGGAGATCGACATCATTCAGTTTGGTATTGTCAAACCAAACTGAACTGAAAGCCCTTCTCCAGTCCTTGTTCTTCAGCAACTAGACCGCCTAGTATTTGAAGCGAAGACTCCTTTGTCTTCTAAGTTCACTGGAAGGGGATTGCTGAACGTTCTTCAGCTACAAAGTCTTCAGTAGGAACTTTGTTCCTCTGGTCATCCTTCAGCAGAATGGCCTTACTACTGAGCATGAAAAACTTAGGGGGATTTTATATTCAAATCCTAGAGGTTCTTCAGGGTCAGTAAATACTGACCCAACACAAGTGAATCCATACTATTCCATTTATCCAACACCACCTGTTTAAACACTTGTACACTTGAAATTGACCCGTCATAAGACGCCAAGTCAACACAAGTCAAACTATCCCTTTACCTTACTCGGACCAGTAGTTAAGTCATTTATATAATGACTAAACACTTGAGTAAGTCACCATGTATAATAGTGAATACTCAAACTCACGCCACACGAGCATTGGACTATGTGTCCAAAATACAAATCAGCAAGTACACTCCAAATACACACCGATCTACCCTATCAAGACTTGTCCGATTTTGATGAAATTTGGTGTCAAGGTCACTTATAACCTGTATAAGACCCTACCAAAATTTAATTCAAAGTTCATACTTTAAAACCCATCAGCTCGACACTTTACTCGACTCTAAATTTTGGGACAAATTTGTATACTTATTTTATAAAACCGTTTATACCACTTTAAAAGTACTATCATGACATTTCGCCTTTTGAACCCACTACTAGACTCATCATATTAGGTTTATAAACTTTGAAAACCAATAGTATAATTTATCTAATCATGCCTAAAGTCCCCGAGAGTCGACCCAAAATCAGCCACAATTTCGGATTGTGCCGACTTGCGTCTCCCGGTACACGAATACTAAACGAGCGTCTCGACAACCACTACAATAATATCCTATAATATCAAGCTTTTATCAAGCTTTTACCCAAGAAAATCTGCTCTAACCTGATGTCGAAAATACCCTTTTTTTAAAAATAATATCAAATCAATTTTTCAACCAAATCTAATCATTCCCATACCTCTAAAATTACCCTACTATCATACCCATCAACCAAACAAACTCCTAAACACTTTTATGTCAAATTTAACAAAAATCAAAGATCAAAATAAAACCTTTTTATGATCAAAACATCAAGATCATAGCATGATCATTACATGCATGATGATCAAAACATAAATCAACCATGAAATCATAAAAATCTTGAAAGTTGATGCATGTGTAAGATTTTGGTACCAAAAGAACCACAACAAGATTTTAGGATGTGGTATTTGATTAGTTTTTGTTTAAACAAAGTAAATTTTGATGATCAATGGTGGTGTTGGTGATGAAAACCCACGACAAGAAAGGAGGGGAGAAAAAGAGTGGTGTTTAATTTTTGATAAAGTGGTTTAATATGTGTTTTTGTGAAGAAAATAATATATATATGATGTTAGGTGTAGGGGCCAATCTTGCCAAGTTTGAAACCTTTGGCCTAAAAAGCAATTTAATAGTTTAAAGGGTAGAAAATGATTATTAGTCAATTATGAAAATATTTACGGGGCTCGGGTTTCATAAAAATTCTTTTCAAAAGTTAAAATGCATTACAATTATGATAATATGGTTTCCCTACACGACTTAGTACCTAATTAAAATGAAATCGTCGAAAATATTAATTATCAGAACAATCGATAATGAAATGTAAAATTTTGGGCATCCGTCGGTATCGCGATCACTAGGAATTCTCGTTGTTCATTGATTTGAGTAAACTCTTTGTAAATGCACGCGAGTGCTTTTAAATCAAAAACTCTGATTTAAATTAAAAATGGAGAAATAAAATAAGAAATTTTATAATTCAAAGTAAAATATTATCAATGATCAGAAAATACTTAAAAAAGTATAATTTATGAGAATATCAAGATCTCATGATTTACATATAAGAATACAAGAAAATGTAATACGTTAGAAAATTCAAGATGCACTAATAGAAGAATAAAATAATGTTAGGAAAGTACGGGTTCCTACATAAAAAGTGTGTACAAATATGTGCGTATAAAAACGTGCGTAAAATGTGTGTATAAAAATGTGGCGTATAAAAATGTGCATAAAAATGTATCTTAATACTTTATAAAGCATTTAGATATTTTTATTTTTAGAAGTTTTAAAAAGTTAAACCTTAAACATTTCTTCTTAAGGAAATACTAGCCGGCTATCCGCGCAATGCGGCGGCGGATAGCCGGTGACTAATTTCGTGGATTTGGCTAAACCACGAAACCACCATTACAAAAAAAACATCTTTTCTGGAGATAACGATCATAGTTTTTTTGGCATCTCAAAGTCAGAGACAGCGAGTGGTGGTTGAGAGAGAGCGATGGTTTTGTTTTTCATATTTTACATATGTGTTTAAAGATTTTTTGAGACTTTATATATTTAAAATTTAATTATATCATGATTTGGGACATTTTTTTTGTTGTAACTCCTAATTATACTTTAAAACACTTAAAATTTCCGTTACAAATTTGTATTGAGTTACAATTATTTATAAACTTTTAATATTCATTAATCTTAATACCTTATAAAAGATTTAAGCCTTTTCTATAAATAGAAATCTTAAAAATTAATCTTTAAACATTCCTTTAATTAGAAACCTATACAAGTCATTCGTCAATATTATTATTTGTCAATAAATTTCATTTTAATGCATACGTTTGTTTTAATAGGCATTTAGTAACCGTCCATTTAAAATAGTAATGGCTCATTTGTAACATTCAGTTTTTGTAACACTCCATTTAAGTAGTAGCTCATTTCGTAACCACCTTTAAAACTTAACAAACTTATATAAACTCACACAATACCTGAAAAAACAAACCGCACAAAATAACCATCGCTACTGTTTCTAAACCTTATTTAGAGGTTTGGGGAACCAACCATCACTTCTGCAAAATGATTGTATATAATCAAAAGTCAAAACACAAACTTGAACACATTCCACTCAACACATGGTCAAATTTATACTACCATCTCTCTAATGCTATAACACTAACCTAATAAATCTCTCTCTAAAGCAAGTTGTTTCCGTTTGGATAAGTACCAAGGTTCGCTTTGGCATGATTTTAGTGACGGTTTGGTGTGTTTTTGCTGGTCATGAGAAAGAATGGTGGTGGTTTTTGTTAACTTCAGTGGTTTAGTTTTTCCGGTTGTTGTCTAGATCTTTACATCTGTTAAGATATGATATTTATGTGTATCAATGATCTTATATTGTCATATTATATTTCGATCTAAGGCTCTTGGACAAGATCTTTATGGATCTATATTATTTATCTTTTTTAATTTGGTTATATTTGGAGCTCTATTGTATTATTTTCAAGCTGTAGTTATTATTTTAGACTTTTATTGAAGTTGATGGTAATTACTTAAGGTTGAGTTGTGAGCTATGGGGCATTTTTAGAATCGCTGTTTTTTTGTTGTTTTGTGTGTTTCGATGTGCATGTTTGAGGCTCGATTCTTATAAAAACTCTAAGGGTTTTTATTATCAGAAAAAAAACAAATTGAGGCGATAACTATTGTTTTGTAACATCTTACAAAGCAATGATTTTGTTTACTTGGCGGGGCAAACTTTGATGAAGGTATTGTGTCTAGAATAATTTTCTTCCTGATGAAGTTAAAAATATCCATGCATGTATTTTAAATCTTGGAAGAAGGTATTCAGATGAATAGATTTGACCATGCTTAAAGTTCCAAATATAACTTAAATCATACGTAACCTAACAAAATGAGCATAACCTTATGAAACCTAGCTTATCTTTTCAATTTTTAAACCATATATGTATGGATATTTTACTTAAAAATATTTGAAACCCAAAGATACACAAAAAAAATCATGAGAGACATCATATCTATTGCAATAGGTAATAATCTGTCCAAAACAATGTAACCAGACCATTAGAAACATCACAACCGTGACGTGCAAAAAAATATCCATAATTAAAACAAGATGCCGTTCGTCGCGAGAACTCGACTATAAAATATAACACTCAAATGTATGATTACAATTCGAAATAAATACTCCAACTTAAAATGCTGATTTTACCGCTGCCGTTATGCATGTGGTAGAGCTTTTGCCGTGGATAATGTTGAAGCTCAACAAGATCCAGACACTAAGGTCATAATATAAAAAAATTAATGGTTGAAATTATATAAAAAATCACAACACAAATTATTCGTACACATTACTAACATGGTAGCTTCATGCAGCGACGAACATCATGTGACTATATTTTGAAACGGATACCCGAATAACACGTGCTCATTGCAAAATATAATCAAATGGTACATGCCGCCGCATTGCGCGGGTAACTGCTAGTTTCCTAGCAAAAGATAAATCCTTCCATTATAACAAATGTTCGAGGCTTAATTTTTAAGGCTTTTAATTATAGAAAAAAGGTTAAATGTTTTATATAATAGTATAGATATGTATTAATTTTACTACAAAACCATACACATATAACTAAAAGTTATAACTGAAAATTAAAATGTGTTAATGTGTAATTAATTTTATAACAGCCCAGTCAACTTTAACTGTTATAACAGCCCATTAAGTAATACTAAAACTAATGATATATATATTTTTCACCCACACACGTACAAAACAAAGAAACATAGACTATCTCCATTGATATATCTTATAGTTACACCCACAAGGTAACCTCTCCTCAACGACAGTTACACTTAGAACACCGGAATGCTCCATCACTGAATCAAGTTTTGAGGTATTTCTTAAGTTTTTTTATATATCTCTCACAATTAATCAAGTTTTGAAGCTTTTCTTTTATGGATCTCTTGGTTTCTAACTTTTTGACGTTTTTTACAGCCATTGGTTGCCTCGGTCTTTTTGTTTATATCATTCGACATATGCGTTTCATTGACGTCGAAATGTTATATCACTCATTTATGTGAGGTTTTTTATGATAAAAGTAAAGCTACTTTTGAAACCATTCTGAATGAGTAAAAAATCTTCCTAACGCTTAAGCATGAAACCATTAGACGTTTATTAGAGAAGTGTCATTTGAAATAAATGCTCAAACCAAATGTGTCATCTAAAATATATCATAAAAATTTAAAATATTTTTAAATAAGATATCAATGATTGGGTTACATATATATTCATAATTCTATAAAATCTGACCGGGTAAATATTAAAGTCACGTGAAACATACAAGTCAGGAAAGCGTTTAACTTAATACGTTTGTTCGTCACAAAATATGGTTACTGGGTACCTGTCGCCATATACGCGGGTACCCTACTAGTGTATACAAATGTGCATAAAAACGTGCGTATAAAAATGTGTGTATAAAAATGTGTGTATAAAAATGTGTGTATAAAAATGCGTTTATAAAAGCGTGTAGATTTTTTTTAAGAAATATGAACCCTATATCCGATTTGGAGCCCAAAACCCAGAAAGCAAACGCGCGTATAACAACCCTCAATGCAAAAGTAAAGGTACCATTATTGTAACTTTTTCTAGTGAAAAATGTTAAAGGACTAACGGTGCTGATGATAGAGACCAAAATATAACTTTTTAAAACTGTTTTTGGTCAATATTGCGTAGACTGGTCATAATTTGGAAGTATCTTACGTTAATAATGTATACTAGATGTGAAAGCTAATGCATGAAAATTTAGTACTCCGTAGTTGTTACTGTTTGTTGAATAAAAAACATGCTATTGCTATGTGTTCTGCGAAAGGAAATATGTAGTATTCCTTCCGTCCCTAATTAAATGTTCACTTTTAAATTTTAGCGTCATTTTTTGTAAACTTTTACCTTAAATTATTTTGTTTCTGTAATATAATACTTGATGAAAGTTATATTAATGATAATATATTTAAAACTTAATCTATTCGTATAATTTCTATCAAGTATTATATAACAAAAACAAAATAATTTAAGGTTAAAATTTAAAACAGTTGATTATAAAAATAAACAATGAACATTTATTTAGGGACAGAAGGAGTATATTTTGGAGCTAATATGTGTGGCCCACTGAGAAAATAAGAATTTGGTCAACCGTTATGAGAATATTGCTTATTTAATTAGTTACTTGTATTTGTTCAATGCATTAATATTCATGACTTCAACGAATATATATGAAGAGTTACTAATGAAGTAACAGTTTGATTCTGGGTTCATAAGGATGTGAAAATAATATGATTTAGTAAGTGAGCACGCACAATAATTAAGGGCCGTTTGGTTTCTGGGTTTTGTGCTCCAAATTGGATATATGGTTCATAAATGTCGTTTGGTTGGAGAAGGTCAGTTTTAAATGAGGGGTTAAGTCCTAAATTCTCTACTTTTCATAAACCTACCTAATGACCTTGGATTATATCATTTATCTGTTTCTTTTATGACAGTGACTATTTTTTCTCTCTCTATACAAATCTATCTCTCTATCTCCCCATTCATTTTACCAAAATCTCACTAATAAATCTGGTGATTTTACATATCTACTATTATGAATCTATAATTTAGCAGGTAATCACATAAACCCCAAATTTTTTTTATCGGTTGAGTAATTTTTTCATATATATCAAAACAATCGGGGAATGAATTAAAAATGGGGTTTAACTCCTGATTAATTTTGCTATATTTGTTTCTTGCTTTTTGAATGCAACGTTTTTTGAAGGAGATACAATATATATATATATATATATATATATATATATATATATATATATATATATATATATATATATATATATATATATATATATATATATATATATATATATATATATATATATATATATATATATATATATATATATATATATATATATATATATATATATATATATATATATATATATATATATATATATATATATATATATATATATATATAGAGTGAGGTTATTCTACAAGAAATCTTATAATACAATAAATAAGGTGAATTGTGGAGGTGACATGTGTCATCTTTTCAAATCATTATTCCATATCATATTGCCATATCATGTCATTTACTTTAAAAGAAATTGAATTTTTTTTTAAAAAAATTTCGAAAAAAAAAATTTCGTTAAATTTTTTTTGAAATTTAAAAAAAAAAATTTTAAAAAAAAAAATTTTCGAAAATTTTTTTTCAAAATTTTTTTTTCAGAAATATTTTTTCGAATATTTTTTTAAAATTTTTTTACTGAATCACAGTTACATGTTTTACTGCATCAAAGTTAAATTTTGAAAAAAAAAATTCGTAATTTTTTTTTCAAAATACTTTTTTCGAATAATTTTTTTGGAAAAACAAAAATTTCGGAAATGTTTATTTCATAATTTTTTTACTGCATTACAGTTACATGTTTAGTGCATCATGATTATAAATTACTGCATTACAATTTTAATTACTACGTTATAGTGCATTCACCAATGTTTTATCTATGATGCACAAAAATTATAACTACAATACGGTAAACTATTACATTAATGCACTAATAATTCAAGTGATGACTAGTGATACAATTTTTATTCTCCAACGGAAAAATATAATGCAGTTACTTATAATGTATCAATGTCATAATTATGATGCATTAAAGTTATAAATTACTACATCACTCGTGATGCACAAAACTTATAATTACAATGCGATACACAATTATTATATTGCACCAAAAATAAAAGTGATACTAATGATATATTTGTATTCTCTAACGGATAACTATAATGCATTTACTTATAATGTATAATTGTTATAATTATGATGCATTAATGTTATATATTACTCCATCATTCGTGATGCACAAAACTTAAAAATATAATGATTTTTACTTAGTGCATCATAGTTATGCATATAGAAAATCAATGGTATATTATTAGTAATCACATGTATTTTTTGTGCATTATAATTTGACACATCGTAGTTTTAAATGTGTTGCATCATATATATGAGAATTACACCATAGTTATAAGTTTTGTGAAGGAATTATGATGCAATAACTTAAAACCGTGATGCATTAACTTATAAACATGATGCTCTAAAACGTATAACTGTGATGTGCTGAATTTTTATTGAATTGTTGTAGCGCATCACACTCCAAATTTCAGTGCATCAAAAGTATAAATATGGTGCATAAAGGTAATAAATTAGTGTCTTATTCGTGATGCACTAAATTATATAACCGTGATGCTCTATATTTTTTTCCATAATAGTTAAAAAAAATGTTAAAAAAATTCGAATTTTTTTTTTAATTTTGAAAAAATTTTAAAAAAAAAATATTTCGAAAAAATTTTTTTGGTAAAAAAAATTTCGAAAAAAAAATTATGAAAAAATATCTTTTTTTTTAAATTTCGAAAAAAAAAATTTTGAAAAAAATATTTTCGAAAAAAAAATATTTTTTGAAAAAAAATATTTTCGAAAAAAAAAATATTTTTGAAAAAAAAAAATTTCGAAAAAAAAATTATTTTTGAATTTTTTTTATTAAGGAGATGATATGGAAAAGTGATGTGTGATAATGTTGTGACACATGTCACTCCCACATCCATCCCTTCTATTTTATTTATTCTATTATAAGAATTGTTTTATTTTACCCCAACTCTCTATATATATATATATATATATATATATATATATATATATATATATATATATATATACTAGCGTCGTAACCCGCCCAACGGGCGGGGTCCTTTTTTTGTTGTTTCAAAAGTTTTTTTTTTCTTTTATTTATGTAAGTGTTTGTTTTTAATAATGTTTTTAGAGTGTTTTTAATTTGAATTATAATGTTTATAACTGATGTGTTAATTACGTTTGTGTTTTATTGATTATTATTATCATTTGTTTTTTTATTTTGTTAGTGTCTTGTAAATTATTCTGTTAAACAACTTTTATATTTATGATTATTGTGTGAAGTGTATTTTTTTTATGTGTTAGTGAATCTTATGAATTTTTTTTGATATTTTTATCCTTAATTAGGCTTTTGTATATAGGTTTGTATTGAGATTAGTATATATTTTGTTGTTTATAGTTTCACAAGGTTTTTTTAATGGCTTGGTCGAATGGTTGTCATGTTTATTTTATATATATTTGCAATAATTTAAGTATTTTATGAAGATTATTTATAAATTATGTTTTTTTCAAAGGTTGCATAAGCGTTACTATATATATACTTTTTATTGTAAAAATATAGTTATTTTTTTATTTTTTATTAAAGGTTTATGGGAGTGTAGATTCTAAATTTGAATGGATTTTATTTTTACGGGTTATGGTTAAACATATTTTGTATTAAGTGGATATATGATGAGTTTTAGTATGATTAAACATATTTTAAATCTAATGGTATATATGATTAAAAGATGTTATTGTTTTTGGCCAAAACTTTGTTTTCCAAAAGTTTTTTTTTTATTAAAAATTTTCACAAAATCGTAGGGTTTTTTCAATGGTAGAAATCGACAAACCGAGTAGGGCTGTTGTACGTGAAATTGTAAAAACCCCAAACCAAAGAAATTGATATTGATAAAAATTAAAAACTGAGAAAATTTGTTTATCACTATTTGTTTTTGATTTTTTAGTTATTCGCGATTAATCGATACGAACTGCACATATTATACATTTTTAGTAACTAAATTTTCAAATAATAGTATACGTATTAATTATATTAGTACATGTTTTTGTAAAATTGAGTTAATGTGATTCAAATCAATATTCATTGAATAAAGAATTTTGTATATTTTTTTATTTTTGAATATGTGAATGCATTTTTTAAAACAAAATAACTATTTTTTGATTTTTGTCTATTCAATGTTATGTAATTATAAGAAAATGACATTGTATATTTTTTTTGTTCGATGGGGTTTATTGTTTGTGCGATTTTAGATTATTGTTTTGTTGATTTACCATTTAGTATATTTTACTTAAGTTTACGCTTAAGTAACGGTAATTTTTTAAAAATAGTTTTTTTGTTAATTCTAAATTTAATCCGATTTTAAATAAAAAATTCCTAATATTTTAAGATTTTTAAAATCCGAATAATATAATTTGTGACGGAGAGTTTTTGTAAACTAATATAAATTAAAAGCTGCTAAAGAGGGAAAGAAATCGAGCCTGTGTTTTTTGTGAGAAGCAGAAACTATCAACAATTTTGATGATGTAAAGTTACAAAATTAACCCTCCACTAAAATTATCTTAATTTAAAACTTCGTTAAAATTATTAAATGTCACAAATAACTTAGTCCGTGGATGAAGTGACAGACAACACATCCCAAGGTTTTCATGGTCTCCTCCATTTTTAGTTTAAGATATTATTTTACTTGAACGATTCCCTATGAAAGATAATAGTAAAAAAATATACAAATTTCCGCGTTATCTCGAGTTAACCGAATAGTTAAAAAATAGACTACCGTTTTATATCTACTGTGAAGATTGTCTTTAAAAACACAAAATCATGTACCACTCTTGTCGTTGGCCCTTATATGTTTCACCGGGTTTTAATATTATATCACTTGTAGTTTTAAAAGTATTTTTGTGTATTAGTTATATTTGTTGGCAGTTGCAGCCGTTTTTGTTCAATGAAAAAAAAGAAATAATTTTTGATATTTTGAGGCGTTGACCCAGAGTCTCGACTTGAGCTCTTCCTCAAAATAGAAGGGCGAAGGAACCCCTTCTCTCTCGTGATGTGTTTTGTCTCATGTTAATATTTGGTTGTACAAATATCTGTTTGTATTTTTACAAGTACTTTTGTATACTATCAGAGGTTTATGGAAGAGGATAGTAGTAATGTAACCAGCCCAACGGGCGGGTTTAGTTCGTAGATCTTTTATGAAACAATGTTGGTTGATCTTTTATATTGGTTGGGAGCTAAACATATAGGAATACATGGATTTAACTATTTTTGTTAATAGGAATCTTACTTTTGATTCCGTTGGGGTTGGTCCACGGATACTGCCCTATGTTAATCTTTCGACGTACGTAAATAAACGGGTATTTGTTTGTTTATATATATATATAAATATATTTTAAAACAACGTTTGTCGATTTGTAATATTAGTTGGCATTTGTACATATGATTGTTGTCGTTGTAAAATTGTTTTTAGCTAAATACATTATATTGTTCTTGCAATCACTTCCATCACAGACGAGGGCTACACTCGTAAGAAAATACAAGTATGTATGTTGTCTATATACAAAAGTTGTTGAAGAGTTCAACTTCTAATCATTGTACTTGATTTGTCATTGCGGGAGTGTATGAATCACTATAAGCTGATGGACCGCTTCTTGGTAATGCTTATTTATGGATAATCCACTAAAAAAATATGCATTTTTTACACACTTTTGAATTGTGTGGAAAATATTTTTAGTTTATTAACACATATTAATGTGTAAAAAATTTGATACACAAATAAGTGTGGACAAGTTTTGAAAAACCACACTTTTATATGTAGCAAATAAAAGTCCACACTTTTTAGTGTCGAAAACTAACTAATTTCTATACACTTTCAAATGTGGACCCCATTTTGTGACACTAAAAAACTTTACACATCATGTGTGTGGAGATATTTGATGTCACACAATAGGGTTCACGTTTGAAAGTGTGAAGAAGTTAGTTACTTTTCACACTAAAATGTGTGAACTTTTATTTGCTACATATAAAATGTGGGTTTTCAAAATTTGTCCACACTTATTTGTGTATCAAAAATTTTACACATTTATAAATGTTAATAAATTTAAAATATTTTACACATGTATATGAAGAAATGACATAATTTTTTTTGTAGTGATCGACCCTACTCTCACAATAAAAGAGTAATGAACACTTGGATTCCATTATTGTCCCGAGAGAGCGTGTGGATACACGCGATTTTAATTGCCCGAAGACGAATTCAAGATTTAAATCAGATCTATATGCATGCGCTTTATGATTATCTTTATATATAAAAAAACTTAAACCTGACCTAATGATCCACATTAGAAGTGTCTTCATCATTTGGACTTGAGTTTCCTTATACACGAACTTTTTCCACGGTACACAAAATGATGAAAAATGATGAAAATTTGTTCATCTTAATTAATTTTGACATTGATCTTTTTAATCCATTAGGCCATTACCAAACAGCATATATAAACTCACTTTCCCATTAGGCCATAACCAAACAGCATATATAAACTCACTTAGTTTCACAACGATTTCGAGTATCTTGCTTATAGAGCTCATTCTCCTTTTACCGTGGGCTGTAATACAAAAATGTCTTTTTTCATCAAGAAATGTCCATGGAATCAGAACCATCCTGGTCAAAGTATTCATGACTGTATTTTGAAGTATTTTCACCATCAAGGCCATCATTTTCAATAGTATCTTCGTCATATGATTTTCAGAATAAAAGTGGCCAAGACTTCAGAAGAAAATCAAGTAGTAGTATCTTTGTCCGGATGCACTTAACCATAACTATGTGTCATTGGTCAAAAGGATGCTCTTAAGGCATCAAAATATTATTGTCATATTTTAGTTTGTGAACGGTCGAGTAGTATCTCATTTTCATTCATCTCCCTCCTGACAAAGCAAGGATTGTTTATTTAAAGCATGCATAATGCACATGTACATGTTTAGTTTGGATTAACGATAACCTTTTCATTTGACCATAATGATTGCAAAATGGGAACCCAACATTCGATGTAAAACTTCATAAACCCATTTGATGTCTAACTATAAATTAAAATATCTTCTCATCCATGTCAACGTAAGATAAAGAATGAAGGAAAATTTGCGAAACTCGTCATTGAGCATCATAATCTTAACCCTAAAAAATCATCACTACAATTAAAACTATATATAAGAACACTGAAAGATTTTTTTCAAAATCACCATCATAACCGGCTAGTAACATTTTACACAAACGAACAACTAATTGAACTAAAATATTACAAAGGTATAGCAACATGATTAGAAAAATTTACTAAAATTTAGATTTTAGCAGGAGGTGAAGTAGGCAGATTTTCACCAGGTGGCATAGGCCTCGGTCAATTTCCCATTGGAGGAGGTGGTTGTGGAAGTGAACCCCTAAGTGGGGGGGCCTTGTGATGCAGCCAAAAATGCAAACATAGCGACTCTAACATTTTTTGCAAACTATAACAACTCTAACATGTTTTACAAACTATACATTGTAGTGCACGTGCAAACTATAACGACTAACATTTTTTGCCTTTCTTTACATATCAAATATGCTTTCTAAACCAAAAATGCAAATATAGCATCATATAAATTCAAGATTATAAAGGAATTTAACAATTTAAAAAATATTGTACGTGATTGACTGGAGATCCAATTACCTAAATTGGCCATAACAGTTAGCCACATATTAGGATGAGCATCAAATACGACTTGTAGAGATCCGAGTGACTTTACAAAATCCGATGTTGTCGGTTGACATTTTGTAGCTTGTATCCGGTGATAGTGGTTTCTGAGGTTGCTAGCAACTCTGCTTCCTGGATTGTTTTCTACTATATCTTTGGCACTTCTGGTGCAACCTTAATGTGATATAAGATCTTAATTATGTTAATATTTTAGTCATTGTGTATCTCACACGGTCCTTGTTTAAGTTTGATAATCAATTGATAATCCATCTATCTTTTTCAAATCTTTAAATTGGGTAATCACCAAAGAGCAAAAATACTGCTGGTATATAATACGAACCAAACATAATACAGATAACGATGGGCCTCAACTAATGTGAAGTATGTATGTTTTAATTTATGGATATGCATATAAATATAAAAGTGGCAGAAGTCTACTACATGTTAATTTCAGAAATTGCTTCATGGCAGTTGAGCGAAAATTAACTTAACTTTCTGTAGATTTCATAGCGAGTCATGGTTATAAAAAATGGAGTGTCAATAAGAGGGCCTATCGGGACGATCAAGTGTGAAACGCCCTGGCCTTTGACACCCAAATCATAATAAGGGAAAACATATTACTAACAGAAAGCACACATAGCATAATCAGGGACTAAGCCAATTGATTTAATTCTGATTTAACAGATAGTTATACATAAAGCACACAAAGGCTCATCGAATCAAGTTCAAGTTTGAGGGAGCGTATTAGAGTGCAAGCTTATCTTGGCTCGTATACAGCCCTATATATGGATGTCAGGACACGGACATCTGATTATAGAAGCGGCACTCAATGATCTGCAAATACTGGAATTCCAGTTACCCTCAAATCAAAGAAACATCTGCCCATTTGACACCCTTGGAGGTGTTTTACACGATTATACATAGTTACATCAGCTACAAGTAGAAGAGATATTCACAGTCCACTAAATATAGTAACAAGTTTCTTTTACACAACAGACAAGTAATGAATCAAAAAAGAGATACAATTAACAAACATTTTGTAATGACAAATACAAAGATACAATATTTATCCATTACATGCAGAAACTTCAAGGAAACAATAATCCTGACCAAATTGATTAAAAATTGTTTTAAATATCAAATATAATTAGAAGTTGTGGACTTACAACATTAGTCCAGGTTCACCATTCGTTCCTGCCCAGAAGTGATCGGTGCTGCTGGCTGTCAAGATATCCCTATTATTTTCCCCTGCATTTCTTTCTGAGTTCTGCCAAAGGGAAAAACATACAAGTGTTAGTAAGTCGTGTATATCAGCTAATACTGGAAGTGTGTTTCAGCAAATGCAAGGTTATAATTTGATCAGTTCCAGCCACCCACAATCTCATAAACTACTTCACGGGCTTTATGTAGTTCCAAGTCGGTATCTGAAATGGGAGGATCATCAACTACTTCTGTCAGAAACTGGTGGGCTTCTGTCTGGGCTTAGATACTGTCCAGAAAACCAGTTTTCGCACAGGATCTAGAAATGAACCAAGAAGAAACTTCTGTTCTTGATTGTTATAATAAAGGCAGCTGGCGGCATGTTTTATATAAGTTTAGATCCGAGATAAGGAAGTTGGTTGGATCTGATAAGGGTGGATATAGAGAGCAATCTAGAAGAATGGATAGCAATCAACTAACCACATATCGGCCACCTAAAATACTGAATCCAATTTTATCAGGTTAGAGTTCAATGGCTGGATCCAATGCTTTTCACATAATACTTGAATGCATGCTTGAGATAATAGGCGACACCTACCACATACAACTGTTCTGATTTGACGGTACTATATGTCATCCTAGTGACTATTCCGAGATCATATATAATCATTATGAGTACAAGGAAGATTATATTATAATCAGACGGAATGGGGATTTGCTTGGTGATGTGCACTCTTTCCTATGCATCACTTTTCCACCTAGATTTAAATATCATGACAGCGACAAACCTATTTAAGTATAACAATATGATCATTTATAAAAGACTAATGGTTTTCTCATCACAGTTACAACATTCTTTCAGATTTATGTCGATTTAGATAGAGTTTTGAATAGGCTCTAATAACAGGTAAAAAGCCTAGATGAACAGATCCAAAAATCTTTTTAAGCCTGATCTCATATCACAATCATAATTTATAGCGCAGTGCTATATATTATTTTCCTTAAACGTTAAGTACGTACCCATTTGCTGGTTAGCGAACTCGTAGATACGTTGAAAAACGTTGCTTTAGCCTCTCTAGCAATAGCATTGCACCTAAAGCAACATAAGTGAACTGAATTCTTAGGACCTTTTGATTCCAATGCAAAGCCATCATAACCTTGAACCTACAGGTATTGTGAAAAGTAGCACAAGATTGCATCACACGGAGTTTATTCGACTTGGTGACACGGAGTGCTGCCTAACAGTAGCAACGAAGGGAGGACAGGGGACTATTTGGGGCAAGTAAGTAGCAGAAGATAATATATGTGCCACGACAACAAAGAACACACGACCTGCCTACAGGTTTGAAGAGAATAATAATAATAAGATAAATTAAAGGGTGGATTCAGGTTAACTGCTTAAACGTGACATGTGAGCAAAGATATGCTTAGAGAGATACATATAGAGGAAAAATTATACTGATATTTCGTACTCTTGGATCATCATGAGCTTCATCGGCAGATGATACTCCTCCGAATCCATTTGCTTTCTCGTCATCAGAATCAGAATCATCAATATCAGCAGAACCGTCATCAAGGTTGCAAGATGTCAATGCCAGAGTCACAAAATATGGAAGATACTATATACAATAACGTTATTTCATATATCATATTAAATGATTGTCATGCTAAAAGAATAACCCAAAGTAGCTCGTATACTGTTTATTGATACCTGAACCATTCCGTCTTCCAAAATTTCTGCTATATTACTGAAGAATCCATGAGTATACTCTTGTAGTTCATTGTACTCGAGCGCATATCCCTGGATTGTAAGTTTACATGGTAGTTAAACTGATTGAAGATAAACCCTAACATTCACATTGGTGGCAAAACCCCAAATATATCATAAACGCATATATCCAGGCTAATATGCATTTGTTTCATTGTTAGGATATAGAGTGCATCAAAGTATCACTTGCGGGTTGAAAGTTAATGGTGAAAATTGACCTAAGTGTGAAATAGGCAGCATACCACGCTTGGCTTGGATACTACATCAAGTAAACAAAGTTACAATTTTATTAAAGAGAGTTTCAGGCACACATACCCCAGAATAACGGGATGATGGAAGTGCACGCCAATGACCAACAATAGCAATAGCATACGGTTGCCAACAACCATGTTATAATAACTATATGTTGCCAAAAGGCATGGCCAGTGAGTAAATTGAAGAACCACAAAAAATGAGCTCATTAGGAGGAAAAGAGGGAGGTTATCTGCTATAGTAACCATAAAATACAAACCTGCAGACTCAAAGTTACTGCTTGTATAGAAACAGATTCCTTTAATTCCTCCAAATTGTTGACAGACCATTATCTCACTAAGTGTATATCACTCTGAAGCAAAGATATACATGCACCAAGATACGGAAAAATTATTGTGGTTACACATAAGACAAGTTATATGCATTAATTGACACAGACAAATCGAATCACCTTGTAGTTTAGTGCGGCATGCTGCTCAAGAGCAGAAGCTTGGGACTTGTAGATAGGGACATTCTTTGCCATCACGTCTTTCCTTTCCATCCCTTTGGGAAACCGAATAAATATCTTCCATGAAATCCTTGGTACCGGATCTACCCGAGGTACCCAAATTTTTCACCAAATCTGAAACAGAATAAAAAAGCGATTATAACATATTCTATAAAATTAAACAGAGGTGGCAAACACGAGTTTATTAGGGTTTGAGAAAAAAACATACCTCTTTTTTGTGATTAAAAAGAGTAACCTATCAAACAAAACAAACAAAGAAAACACAGATTCAATAGGGTTTTTCTTCAGAATTGTGCTAGGATTTTAGGGTTTGCTAGGATTTTAACATTGATATACGTAATGATTAGGGTTGGAGAATAAAGAAGCGTATACGAGTTTGAGCTATTCTTGATTAGTAATACATTTTGATGTATATCTTGTTATAATTTTGGAGTATATCTTGTATATTATTTTTTTTAGGATTTATTAAATAGGTTTTGGATAGAAGATAAAAAAAAACTTACTTGACCTAGTGGTAAACATGGTTACTTCTTAACCAGAGGTCACGAGTTCTAATCTTGAATTGAACAAATTTTTTACTTAGTTTTCGAAAATACCTAAATGATAGAAATAATTTTAAAAAGCGATTTTTAAAAATAATATAAGCGTATTTTCAAATCGCGATTTTCAGAACTGCGTTTTTAAAACGCAGGTTTTCAAAAATCAACGATTTCAAATCACCAAAAACGTGAAAAATAGAGAGATTTTAGGGATTTCTGAAATACTATTGGATAATAGGTGCCATGTCACATATGACTGGGATTAGAGGTGTGGTATCAAATCATAATTATACCTATATATAATATATATATATATATATATATATATATATATATATATATATATATATATATATATATATATATATATATATATATATATATATATATATATATATATATATATATATATATATATATATATATATATATATATATATATATATATATATATATATATATATATATATATATATATATATATATATATATATGTTATTCTTTTGATACTTATCTGATCAAGAATTATAGATATGTAAAAAATTGGTTGGCTGCTAGTATAGTTGGTATAATATTTTTATTAATGTTATTTTGATTAAATATTTTGGTTTTACCATATGTTCGAAATGTTATGCTGGTGTCGTGATTTATATTTTGATCTTGCATAAGAGTTATAAATGAATTTTTCTAGTTAGTTTGGTGGTTTGTATTTTGAGGTTGGCCAACAAAAATAGACAGATACATATTTTATTTTTTTACATAACCCATGAGAAACCAAACACTAAATTTGAAAGTTAAAAATCCACTTTTATCCGAAAACCCAAATTCTAATCAAAACCCAGATTATAATCCTAAAGCCATCTACAAATCAAACGGGCCCTAAATGGTACGATGACTAACATTTACATTGGTTTTTTACGGCAATGAACTTAACTAATGTTGGCAATGTCATTATATGACTTAAGAGTTATTGGATGATTACTTATAAAACAACTTGTGGTTATAGTCATTTAAGGGATTCAAACGTTGTATTTTCTGGTCAGTTTATTTATGAGATCTGATTATGTTGATTATTATTAATAAATGACATGAGATATATGAAATCATGTGAAGAATTTGTGTTATTTTCAATGTCCTACATGATCAAGGAAAATAACTTGTTTTATTTTCAAGTTTGTATGTAAATCCAAATTGCTTTATATTGTTTCTAACATGTTACTTGAAATCCTATCATGATATCGGTTTGTATAACCGATAATGGTTTCATGACTTGAGATTAAACTCATTCTTACAGAATGCGAGTATTGGTTCTATTTTGGAATCCAAATATATTTTTCTTAATGACCACTGAGTCATACTAATGCATTGTTTGCATAGTAAACGAAGCATGTTGGGCAAACTTGATTTTTGGTAAGTGTACGTGTTTTGAACCGCTTAATCAAAACTTTACTTTGGTATTGACATCTTTGGGACACGTTGTAAAAGATAAATTGTCACGAGAAAATGTGTTTTTCTTATTGTAAACGAAAGTTTTTTGAACCACATATTTTATAATGACTAGTTAAATAATTAAACTGTATTTAAAGTTTGTAAATAAAAGATTGAACAATATGATTGCAAAGTTATAGTTTTACATAACGGTAATATTTAGAATATTATTTTACTTATATAAAAAAACTTATATCTATATTTAGTTAGTTTTTAAGATCTTATAGATAATTAAAAAAGTAGCATTGTTTCGTTGTTTTGAATCTTGTGTGATTCATCACTATATGATAAATGTGTTGAAAGTCTCAAATACAACAATTGTTGAAACTATAACTCGTATAAAAACGAACACACAAAGAAATACTTTTCAGACGAGTAATGCTTTATTAACTGTTATAAACAAAGTATTACAAAATGCTATGAATACACCCGTTAAATGAACCATAGAACAAGTAAACTTGATTCGAGACTCAAGTTTACAGGAGAACCTATGAGTAGATGGTAGACAACTGAGGGCTCAGAGTTCCAAAGGGAGAAAGAAACTTAGATAATTTATTCAAGCACAAGGGTTGAATATATCTTCTTTCTCCCTCCTATTTATAGTGGTACGAGGTTGCTTCCTTAGAATGAGTAGTTGATACGTGTCATCTTCTAATTGGAAGAGTACAACGTTTTAAATGCATGTCGATATTGAGACATACCTATAAACTACTTTAAGTGAACAGTTCTACCAACTGTTCACTTTTGTCCCACTAGGTCGTACTAGGATTTATCTTGAATCTCCTATTTTGTCCCGCCTAAAACACTTTGGAGATTCTCCCACCTAAATTATAAATGGTAAGGCAAGTCTCTGTTTGCTTAAATCTTCATAGGGTTGTAAGTGATCTCTGAGTATTGTCATCTCATAAATCCTTGAACACCAATACATTCCTTCTACATCCGAGCTTGTCCATAACTGCTGGTAAGTATAACTTCAGATAATCTTCGACTTCTCTAACGTTGTCTTTGACTTGAATGTTCCTGGTGTGCCAGCTGAGGCTTTGTCATGCGTTGGTCTGGTCTCTGTCGCTGGTTCTCTCAGCGACACGTAACACTTAGTCTAATATAAACAAATCTAGACTGGGGCACAGTTAAAGCTTTCATTGGCCCAACAATCTCCCCCTATTTGTTTATAAATTTTACTAAGTTTGAAATTATTGTAAGTGAGTACACAGCTTCTTCTTACACATAATTTAACAAACATACCTTAGAGATTTATTAAACATAAAGAACCTAAACCTATTACATAGACACCCAGTGGTGTAAGAAAAATAAAATACAAAAGGTTCTTCGGTGATCGAGGCCTTGGTCATAAATTCTCTATGCTTCAACTTTATCAGCACTAGAGTTAATGATCAACTCAATTTCTAATTCGAAATCACTGGCTTGGTTGCAGTTTCTAAAGATACCTTGTTTGAGTTTGATGAGTTGGATAGTTGAAGCCAGGTGTAGCTCATTCTCCCTCTGAAAGCAGTATTCAGAATTGCCATTCATGAAGACTATTCCCTTCTCTGGCTCAGAGTAGACTTGTCCACCTACAGGCTTTGTGATCTTTTTTGGAAGTATAAGATTTCTGTACATTCTATCCACAACAACATCTTTAGTGACTAGCTTCTCTACAAGAGGCCCCATTGGGTTCTTTCTTTTTTTTTGACCTTGTGTCTGTTGTTGTGATAATTGATGGGGAAGAGGGAGTTTCAGCTTTTTGGCAGTGTCTCTTACCCAGTTGAGCTTTGCTTGTATGTTCTTCATCATCTGGACTGCACTAGGTCCAGTTTTCTTTGGGGCAAGAGACAATAGTTCCAACCACTCTGAGAGACCCAGTTCTTTGAGTTTGAAGTCATTGCTGACCTTGAGTTTGTTATATGGTTATCTCTGTATAGGGTCATGACCACCTTTTTATCTTTGTTAGTGAAGCAGTTATATTTGGTGATCAGCCCTGGCTCAGCTCTCTGGTTCACAGTCTTCTCATACTCCTTTCGAAGATTGCTTCTTTTAGCTTCAAGTTTATTTAAGTTTGTTTAGTGAGCTTCCTTAGCAGAGGGTGAAAGGATTTTCTTTAGCGCTTCCTTGCTCTTTAGTTCAGCAGCCTTAATATCATCGAGCCTTTTTTGTTCAATCATTTGGGCTCTGGCTTGCTCAGGAGTCATAGGTGGCTCATCAGCACTCCTAACTTTGTTAAGGTCAGAGACCTTGTTAATGGATCCTCCTTCTTCTTGTAGCAATTGCAATGATATGACCGATTCGTCAGTGGCTATGCCTTTGCCTTTATCCTTTGTTTCGGTTATGGGTTTGAAGGATCTGATAGGAGTGGGTGTGGGAATGATGGTTAACTTGGGTTGTGTTGTGGATTTTGGTTGTTTTGGCAGTTGCTCCCCCTTAGACATAGCATCTTGTTCATCATCAGAGGTGGAGGTAGCAAAATTCTCCCCCTCAGGCACAACGCTAGAGGTAGCTGTGCCTGATCCTGGTTTGTTGAACTTAAGGAATTCTTGATGAACAAAGATGCACATTTCCTTAAGTTCTTCTTGTAGGAGCTCTTGAAGAAGACGTCTTGATGGTTCAGATGCCTTGGCAATGGCTGCTACATTTGCCTTGACATCTGCAGTGAGGACAAAGGGCATGTACTGCTGAAGACTCTGATTCATAACTTCTGGTAAATGTGTTTGCAGATCATTTCTAGCATTTGCGGAAGAAGTGACTTGAGATAAGATTCCATTGAGGAAGTCAAGGAAGTCTCTAGGTTGGTGGCCAGCTCCTCATCAACATTTGCAAGAGTTTTAATCTCATAGAGAAGAACATCATTTGTGATAATTTGCTTTGTGATGCTGATGTCTCCCCTCTTAACCCATAATTCTTCAGCGGCCAATTCTTGTACATTCTTCATCCTTGGAACAGGGATGTGCTTGAGATTCTGCAAGAGTTCCCATTGTTTCCTTTCCCCCAGCTCCATGACATTCTACATAGTGGGGAATGGAACTGGGGTTGGGGAAATGGGTCGTTGTTCCCATAGCTGCTTGGTAGAAAGTTCTTGAACATTTATCATTGATGGGAATGGAATGGGCTTCAACTCAGTAGATGATACTTGATCGTCATCAGCATCCATGTCTTCGAACTCCGAGTGATCTTCAATAACAAACACTTCATCATCAGGCATAGATTCAATGTCAGACACAACGGAAAGATCAATTGTAGAGGCTTCAACATTGTCATCACCAACATAGGAAAATGCATCATCGTTCAGTTGTTCCTCATGAATATTGAATTCCTATTATGAAAGTTATTAGTACCCAGTTGGTGAATTTATAATGAAGTTAATGATCGCCATTCGCTGCCCCTAGGAAAGCTGGGTGTGATTATCCAGTCCCCACTAAGGATTTCTCCTTGGGACTCTTTTGTTGTGAATAAAATATGAAGGGTTGCCATTCGCTGCCCCTACGATAGCTGGGTGTGATTATCCAGCTCCTCCTTAAGGATTACTCATTGGGACTCTTTTGATTTGTGAAACATTATATGGTGAATGGTCGCCGTTCGCTGCCCCTAGGATAGCTGGGTATGATTATCCAGCTCCCCCTGAAGGATTGCTCCTTGGGACTCTTTTGATTGTGAGACATGATATGGGAATGGTCGCCTTTCTCTGCTCCTGAGATAGCTGGGTGTGATTATCCAGCTCCCCCTGAAGGATTGCTCCTTGGGACTCTTTTAATTTTGAATTATGTGAAGGTAAAGGTCGCCTTTTATCACTACCCCTAGTAAGACTAAGGGTGATTATTCAGCCTCCCCAAAAGAATAAATTCTTTAGGACTCTTTTGATTTATGAGGGGACCCAGAGACTGAGTGAAGTTCAGAGACTCTGGGTCAGGACTTATAATGTGCTCAAGTTATTATTTGCAAGAGCACAGTCCAGAGGGTGAAGGATCATCGGGGTGCGTTAAGAGCAAAAGTGAGTCATTTCCTTGTGCAGAAACATAGTGTACATATATGCTATTAGATCTAGGTGCTGACACAGACACTCTATGTGTTGAGGCAGATCCTAAACTTCACCGACCTCTCCTACATACTTTTGAGGGTGATTGCTTGTGGACCTCCAAGAAAAAATAAATTAAAGGCAAACTAATAGTTGAGTGATATCAGCGTTGAGAAGGTTCTTAGTAGTCTCTACTAACTTGGAGACGCTAGACACTGGTTGTTTGTCAGCTGTAGGCTCTCTTTCCTCATCCACCAGAGCAGGGGATGGGACCTTCTTTGTCTTTGTCTTTTTGGATGGATTAACAGAAGGGGATTCATAGGAAAGTGGGATTTCTTTTCTCTTCTTCTTCTTCTTTTTTTTCAGCACCTTGGGCCGAGAAGAAGACTACACAGTGGTCTTGGACAGAGACTTGTCACCCATACTTTCAGTATTCACCTCAACATGAGGGATCAAGGGCTCTTCTTCTCCAGCAAGTAGCCTAACAACCTTTAGCATGTGCTTGGTAAGTGGCACCTCATCCTCTAGGGGTGTCTTCAAGGAAGCATGTCTGATGTGGAAGGGATAGAAGGAGTGAAGTTCTTCATTGTCATAGGTTTCACCAAGGATATCCTCAATGATGAGTGAGAGATACCTGATGTAGTAGATGGTGGCTAGACGGTTTTTCTTTCCTATGTTCTCAAGCTTGGCAATGAGATCAGTGTAGAGAATATGGGCGATCCGTATGTCTAGTCCCCATATAAGACTGTAGGCAATCGCCAGCTGAGATCCATTTAGCTGGTCATGTGATCCCTGGTTCCCTCCCAGACATTTGTTCTGGAAAGAAATGGATGTGAAGGGTTTGTCATCATCGTCATGAGGTTTTAGAGTGGCCAGTGTTTCATAGTGGCGCTGCTTGGTACAACGACCATGTTTTCGTTAACATCTAGTCCAATGACTCTGGCAAAGTCATTGAAGTCGAAGGTGAGAGGTTGTGGATGGGTGGAAAGGTTGAAGGTGATGTTTGAGGAGGTTTGGCCCACTTCAGCCGAGAACCAAAACTCCTTCAAGTATTGCAAGTAGCAGGTTGAGGGTTCTCTTGTGATGGCTTTGGCAATAGGGGAGTTCTTCAAGTAGGTCAACAATGGTGAGTAGAGTGGATTGTTGTGTCCGAGTAAAGTAACAAAATTGTTGAGAGCAATATTTCCTACAGTTATACCAAAATCGACGTTGGAAGCAACCAAGACGGTGAAAGATTGGTTTGCAAACGAAGACGCCATTGATGAACGAGTGAAGGTTTGGAGGTTTATAGAGAGATGAACAGTATGTGTGTATGTGATAATGAGTTGTGATGGTCAAAATAACAATGAGTTAAGGGTTTGTGAAAAGTTTTTCCGTTTTCTGATTAAAGCATTTAATGCAAAGTTTACATTTTGAGAAAACGTGAGACCCCTTGACCTTTTATATGATTTTTTGTCTCCTTGGAAAGCGGGAAAGTTGTTGACATTAAAAGGAAATCATTTGAATTAAATACTAGAATGTATTATTTTCCATTGGAATGTAACTACCTCGTTACATTCAATTCCCTTAAATGCTCAGAGACATAGATCACTTATCAGATTTGTTTCCCAATATTAAGCATACCCAGCTCAGCAACCAACCTAGTAAAACTTGGCTCAACCAGAGGCTTGGTGAAAATATCAGCGAGCTGGTATTCAGTGGGTATAAAGTGAAGCTCAATATCACCTTTTAAAATATGGTCTCTGATAAAGTGATACCTGATGTCAATATGCTTGGTTTTGGAATGAAGTACCGGATTATTTGAGATGGCTATAGCACTTGTGTTGTCACAGAATATGGGAACCTTTTCATAGTTGATTCCATAATCAGCCAATTGACTTTTCATCCAGAGAACTTGTGCGCAACAACCAACGACAACGACATATTCAACTTCAATTGATGACATGGCTACAGAGTTTTGTTTCTTTGCACTCTAGCATACCAACTTTCCTCCAAGGATTTGACAACTCCCAGAGGTGCTCTTTCTATCAAGGCATCACCCAGCATAGTCTAAGTCTGAGTAAGATTTAAGGTCGAAGCCTGATCCGTTTGGATACAAGAGACCCAGTGAGGGAAATCCTTTTAAGTACCTGAAAATTCTTTTAACAGCTACAAGGTGGGATTCCTTGGGGTTAGCTTGGTACCTAACATAGAGACATGTGGAGAATTGGATGTCTGGTCTGCTTGTTGTGAGGTACATCAGTGACCCAATCATGCCTCTGTATAAGGTCTCATTAACAGAGACCCCTGAATCATCAGCTCCCAAATTGTTGGGAGGAAACATGGGGCATTTCACTGAAGCACAATCAGACAGATCATAATTTTTGAGCAAATCTATAACATATTTTTCTTGACAAATAGAAATTCCTTTTGAATTTTGTTTGATTCGAAAACCAAATAAAAATTTAGTTCCCCCATCATGCTCATTTCATACTTTTTGGTCATAAGTTTGGCAAACTGTTTGCTAAAGGTAATGTTGGTTTAACCAAAAATTATGTCATCCACATAAATCTGTACTATAATTACATCACATTTGGACCTATAAGTGAACAAAGTTTGGTCAATAGTACCTTTGACAAACTTATTTTCAAGTAGAAATTTTGATAAAGTTTCATACCAGGCTCTAGGCGCTTGTTTCAGCCCATAGAGTGCTTTGTGAAGTTTGCAGACATGGTCAGGATAGTCACTGTTCTCAAACCCTAGGGGTTGTTTAACATATACTTCCTTTGCAAGCTTTCCATTAATAAAGGCACTATGTACATCCATCTGGTAAACCATGAAACCCATATAAGCTGCATAGGCTAGGAAGATTCTGATAGCTCTAATCTGGCCACTGGTACGAAGGTTTCATCATAATCAATACCCTCTGACTAGTTGTAACCCAACACCACAAGCCTAGCCTTGTTTTTAATAATCATGCCATCTTCATCCCTTTTGTTTATGTAGAACCATTTGGTTCCAACCACTTACTTTCCAGTTGGAGCTTTTACTAGAGTCCACACCTTGTTTCTCTTAATTTGATTGAGTTCTTCTTGCATAGATACAACCCATCCTTCGTCTAGTAGGGCAGCAACGACGTTCTTTGGTTCATCTTGAGAGAAAAATCAACGAAAAGGCATTCATTCGCTGAGGCAGTTTCTAGAGATCTTAACTTTCCTCTGGTGGTGACTTCCTCAGAGGGTTCACCAAGAATATTCACAAGAAGAATATATTGGTTTCTACTCCATTTGGATTGAGGAGCAGGAGTCTCTGTGGGTTCAGGAGTCATAGCAGGTTCAATGAATGCTGGTGGTTCATCACAGATAATTTCATCCATGATCTCTTTATCTATTTGAGAGAATGGAGAGTTATGATCAACATTTTCTTCTAAGGGTGGTGAAGTATGTGATTCAGCTACAACAACCGCTGGAGTGATGTCAGAGATTAAATGAGGATAAAAGCATGAACACAGGGGAAATCCTTGTGACATATTTGAGGTGATTCCTTGGGATTTGAGAAATCATCCTCTAGATATGATTTAACTTCATTGAAGTTAGTGTCACAGTCCTCTGAGTTGGTGTGAGTAATGACAACATCTACTTCATTAAAGGTAACATGAATGGATTCTTCTAGTTCTTGCCTACGGATATTGAATACTCTAAAAACTCTAGAGGTAATAGAGTATTCAAGAAAGAACCCATCATCTGAATTTTCATCAAATTTTCCTAGATGATCCTTGTAGTTGTAAATAAAAATAGGGCAACCAAAGACACAGAAGTAGCTTACATCAGGGGCTCTCTTCCTATATACTTCATAAGCGGTCTTGCCACGTCTCTTCACAATAATGGATTTGTTTTGTGTGTAACACGATGTGTACACACTTTCACCCCAAAATTGTTTTGGGAGTCTTGATTCGCTGAGCATTGTTCTGGCTGCCTCTATGAGAGTTCTGTTTCTTCTTTCAGCGACACCATTTTGTTCTAGGGTGCCTGGGTTTGAAAAGTTTTATGATATTACCTTTTCATCACAAAAGGCTTCCATGGCATGGTTCTTGAATTCAGTGCCATTGTCACTTCTGATAGCCTTAACTCTGTATTCATTGAAGTTCTCTATTTCTCTAATAAAAGACATTATTCTTTCAGCTGCATCACTCTTTCTTTTAAGAAAGAATACCTATGTGAATCTATAGAATTCATTGACAATAACCAGTGTGTATTTGTTGTGATTGAGGGATTGAGGTTTTACTGATCCAAATAAGTCCATGTGAAGAAGATGGAGGCACTTATTTATGGAGAATGATTGTTTAGTTTTGAATGAGGCTCTATGGTGCTTCCGTTTTTCGTAGACTGAGCAGGGTTTGTCTTTGCTGAAGGTCATAGAGGGAAACCCATCAACTAAATCATTATTGTCTAGTTTGTTGATGTTTTTGAAGTTTAGGTGAGAAAGTCTCTTGTGCTAGAGCCAGTTTTCACTGTCAGAGGCTTTGGCAAAGAGACACGTGTTGTTTCCTTCTGGACTTGATGTCATGTCAATAACATACACATCCCTTCTTCTAGGTGCAATAAGAACAACATCATCATTTTGATTGAAGATTGTTCCTTGGGTCTTGGTGAACAGAAATTTGAAACCAGCATTGCAGAGTTGACTGATACTGATTAAGTTGTGCTTCAATCCATTGACATAAGCGAACCTTGTGAAAGTGATTCCATTACAATCCACTAAGACACATCCCTCAGTAGCCCCTGAGGAGTCATCTCCAAAGACTACTTTGGGACCAGACTCCTTCTTATATCTATGCAGATATTGTTTAACCCCTGTCTTGTGTCTAGAGCACGCACTATCCAGATACCAAACAGATTTCTTCAAGTATTCCTGCATAGATATAATAAAACCAAATTAGTTTTGATGATGAACCCACTTTCCAGTGGGTCCATGCTGTCGCTGACCAACGACATTGGGTCTTCTTTCGTTCCTGTCTCCCTCTCTTTGGTTGCAATCTCTGGTTTCATGACACATACTTCCACAGATGTCACATCTGAGATAGTGTTAACACTCATCAAAGTGATGGTCATAGAAGCCACAGTATTTGCAAGGAGGAAATGGTCTGAAACTATGAGGAGTGTCTCTCAGTTTGAGTTCTGGTCTCCTAGAGGACTTGTAAAGAGTTTTGGACCTTAATTGAGTTATGGTCTTTTGGACAGCTATGGTCTCCTCATGTTCTCTGGAGGTGTGTTCAGTGGACTTGCATGTGATGCATTTTGGTTTCTTTGAACAATTTTTTGGACAAATGATTTTTAAACCCACAATGTTTGCTAGGCCTGAAGAAAGCTCTCCCCTTTGAGCTTATGAAACCTTCACCAAGAGAACTAGCAGATGGACTGTCTGCCCGAGATTTGATTTGTTCTTTCATACCTTTAACTTCTTCCATAAGGGCGAGGAGAAGTTTCTTGGTGGGTGAAATTTCTTCAGTGGGAGGAATGGGTTTGGCAGGTTCTTTGGCCACAAAAACCTTTTTGTGTGCTTTCTCAGCAACTCTGAGATTGGATGTCCCAAAGGTTTTTATGGCAGGTTTCGGGCCAAGTAAGGAATCAGATTGATCAGCACCAGCAAGTCTGGGTAAGGCTGGTGAGGGTCTGCAACCATCTGAATCCTTATCAGAGTCGTTCTCATCCATAGAGGTAGAAATAGGAGAAGGATCCTCTAAGGGGACAAATTTTACTTTGGCCACTGGTATATGGTTTTTAAACCTACCATTACCCCCTATTGCTTGAACCACATCCCCTGGAATGGCTTCAACAACCAATTATTCCATGGTGTATTGACCTATGTTCCATTTTTCAATGGTTCTTCTAAGTTCAACATTATAATCAGTTAAAGATTCATTTTCAATGGAAAGTTTGCTGACTTCATTTTGTAGTTGATTAGCAAGATTCACAAAAGGTTTGAGATTTGTTAATTCAGATTGAAAAAGATTTAACTCAGATTTAAGATTATGAAATTTGTTTAACAAGTTCTTTCTTTTTTCTTCCATAAAATGGAGGTCAATGATGTAGTGTTTTTGTACACCTTTAGTAAAAGGATGACAAAAGTGGCAAGTATTAAGTGTCGGTTTAGGAAAACCGAGCACCAATGACCAAGCAAGTTCGTTTCCCAAGGAGGCAAGTGCGTTGTGTTAAGAATTGATATATGATGTTTGTGATTATGATCAAGAAGAAAAGAAATGAGAAAGGAAAGAAAAGACGGTTACGAAAACTAATTAAACTACGACGAAAAAGGCGTAAACGTAAAACCGTAAAAAACGACAAAAATAAAAATTTTAACCTAAAAATTCCTAAAAATTCCTAAAAATCCCCAATAAAATTCTAAGAGTTTACAAAAAATCCAAACTTGCTAAAACCTTTTAATTAATTAAATAATGACTTTTTAATGCTAATTAAAGCCCTAAAAATCACTTTTAATTATTAAAAAGCCCCTAAACAAGATTTTATAATTTGTAAACCTCAAAAATATCCTAATTAAGCTAAAAACTATTTTTAGAAATTTTAAAATCAAATTTAACTATTTTTTAACACTTAAAAACTATTAAAATGTATTAAACCTTAAATTAAATCTAGAAATTAATTGAAAAGCCTAAAAATTAATTGGAAAGTGATAAAGGTCCTATTTTAATGTCTAGAATCTAGGAAAAATGAAAAAAAGTTAAAAATAAAATTTTGAATTTTAATGAATAAAATAATATTAAAATATTCCCAAAAATAAAAAGTTCTCAAATAAATTCTAAAAAATTCTCAAAAATCCTAAATATTCTAACTAAGAAGAAAATGTAAATTAAAGTTTCTAAAACTTATTAAATAATTTTATATTGAATTTTAAAGTTGCTTAAAAATCCTAAAATCTTATAAAATTAAAAATAAGCCAAATTGAAAACCTAATAAGCTGTAAACCTCAAAATATTATTTTAAAAGCTAAAAATTATTTTTCCTAAAAATTAAAACTCTTTTTTCTATTTTTTATTGACTTTTTAAAATACGGCTAAATAAAAATTCAAAGAAAATAATTTAATAAAAGGAAAATTATAAAAATTAGCTAGAAAAATCTTAAATCCTATAAGGATCCTAGGAAAAATAAGCTAAACAAAATTAGCTTAATAAATAAGCTAGAAAAGTGGGAAATAAGCTACGGCTTAATTAAAAAGCTAGAAATGAAAATTGGGTTAAAAGGGTAATGAAATGAAACCTAAACGTAAAAAGGCATCTAGATTAACGGTAGAACCCTTACTCCTCCAACGAGAGGTCTGGGGTTCGAGTCCTGTTACGGGTGACCTTTTTACAAAAATTTTATTTTTTTATTTTTTTCTTTTTCAAATCCAACACTGACACCTTTTTTACTAGTAATCACAAACCAATTTCCACTTTTTACCAAAGATTAAACAAGATTAGGGACAAAACGTGTCCAGTTCTTCTAGTGTTTCTGATGAACAAGTGTGAGTTCACACTTGAGCACTTTGGAGCCAAGAGGGGCTTGGCTGTGCTCGTTTTGTGGGTGTTTTTGGATAAACAAGGCACCCCTATACTCTTGGGAGTATAGGGAGTCAAGATCAAACAACAATCAAACACTTAGCACAAAAATACTTCACAAATAGGCCAAGTCAAGCAAATGAGAGTTGCTGTGACAAAAATGAGGTCTGGTGGTTTGATTAAGCTTAGCAAATGCACACAAATGAGATTCAGCCTCCAAATTTTTGCATACAAGCTCACCAATCAACTTGCAATCAATCTCAAATCTTAGAACACCCTATCACTTCACAGAATTACAAGATCTAAGCATACCAGTTCATGTAAATCAGACAGAAAGTGACATATGCAACTTTGCTATGCTATTTTCCTTTTTACTCCACAAACTTGCTTCAAATCTCTACCAAACTGATGCACAACTAACAAATAACCCTAATCAACCCTATTGAACAACTCTAACACATTTTAATTTCACCAATCCTTCAAAATTCTTACAAAAATCAAAATTAAAAAGTAGACCCAAACACCACTTTAAAACTTGAAATCAAGAATTTTCAAACTAAAACACTTATAAACATAATCAAACTGGTTCATTTAGCATCTAACATGTATATAAACACATAAGAACATCACTCTAACCAGATTTAACATCATAATCAACACTTAGCATGCAAATCACTTCAACCACTAATTTTCTGAAAACTTTCAAAAAGGAAGAGAATTTTTACCTAAGAACCCCACATCCAGGGTTCTTTGTGGTTGCAATACCACTTCCAAATACACTGGGGTGTATGCTGATCCTTTAACAGCAACACACTCAAAACCTGTTAAGAAGAAAAACAAAAAAAAACAAGCAATATATGTATATATTTTGTTTCCTCTTTTTTACTTAAAAACTTCTTTCAAACCAAATCAACAAGAGTTTTACTCTTCACATAAGCTTGATAATCAGTGGATTATCAGGCTTATGGTTTTAGCTTAAAACCCTTGGACAATTTTTCTAAAAGCTTAACAATCTTGGTAACCAACTGAATTTTAAACTTGAGAATAAGACTTGAAAATGTAAATTGCATAAGATTAAATGTGGTCCTTTTTGCTACTCATCAACAATCCAACACCAATTTTATTTCACAAAATAAAATGTGGATTTACAAGTTTGTGACAAAAACGGAGAGAAAAAGAACAAAACTACACTAAGTCCTAACACGCCTTTTAATAGGCTACATTGAAGATTCTAGAAAGTAAAAACCCTAATGCTGAACTACCAAAAGTGCCCTTTGATGATTCCTGGAATATGCCAATAAGATGCTTCATTTTGAATTTGTCCCATGTGAATTCCTTGGAGTTTTGTGTATGCCAGTAGGTACAAGTGATCTTAGACGCATATCTGGTCCTTTGGGAGCAAGTAAATGAGTTGGAGCCGTTGGATGACTGTTTATCTTTGTCTTGGAGTAGCAGGGGAGCCACGTGGGGGACCCAGGAGTTGAAGGTGATGGGTTTTGGGATGGGGGTTGTGATTAACTTGTCATTAATCAGCAATCTGGAAACAATTAGTACTTTCCCCTTTGATTTGAGGGAGATAGAAATTTAGGGTTTATGATGATGAGGGGATTAGCAGGAAGGGGTTAATCCGTTTGGGGTTAAGTTGTTTTTAAAAAACGTGTTTCCCACTTAATCTCTTAATTAATAAACCGGTTTAAATAAAAAGTGGTAGTGGGAAGTGACGTGGATGAGGGGTGTGTTTTGATTGGGTGATGGGGTTGAGTGGGGTGATGTGGCGTTGGGTGAGTGGCTGGAACAAGTTTGGTTGTCTGGCCCAATTGCCCCCCCCTAGGTTCTTTCTTTCTCCACATTGTATAAATCAGCCAAAAACTTCAATTTCTTTGTAAATAAGTTTGCCAGTTTGGCACTTTCAGTCCTTCAAGTTGTAGTTTATAGGAACAAGGACTAATCTTGCAATTTCTTCATATTCCAAGGACTGATTTTGACATGTTTTCAAACTTTAGGGCTTTGACTTGTTGGTTGACTTCTTGGAGGACCATATTTGACAATTTAGATTTGATGAGGGACTAAATTTGCCAATTCTTCAAAGTTAAGGGTCCTTTTTGTAATTTTGACAAACTTTAGGGACCAAACTTGTAATTATGAAGATACAAGGGTATAAAGTGTCAATTCTTCAAACTTGGAGGACCAATCTTCAATATTCTTCAAATCTTCAAGGGTTTTCTTTGGAAAATTCCTCACTAGGGCTTGGTTCATCGTGCGGCTTTGTTTCCCGTGTTTGTTTTTGCGTGATTCTTGTGATCTTTTGTCATTTTCTCAATATCCGTACCTAAATTACACAAGCAACAAACACAAGCATATATTTGGGTATTTTGATGATATTTAATGCATTTTAAGTCCAAAAAGAACGATGAGACCATGTATAAAAGCCGTCTCATCACTCCCCCATACTAAACCATTGCCGTGCCCTCACGCAATGCTAGAATAAAGTATCGTAGCATCTCCAAAATTCATTTTATTCACTTTATTGAAATGATAAACTAGCTACACTACTACTATTAATACTACTTGCGCTTTAGACATAATGTATGATTTTCATCGCAAAATGGGACGTTTAGGTTCATAGAATAAGAACACGTGAATGCTTCGTTAGAAATAATTTCGTCGTCCTCGATTTTCACTTTAATTCCATGCCAAGCGTGCAACGAGATCATTGTCATTATAAGTTAGTAATGCTAACACTACTCATATGCCCTAATCACGTACTTATTCTCCCATTATTCCTAAGTTGTATCTCTTATATTTTATTTTGTCTTAATGATCACAAGGATACATCATTGACTTATGCGTGAATAGAGATTTAGGTCTAAAAATAGAGTCCTAACGGTGTAACTAAGATCATCAAATCAATAACCCCTCCTAATAGACAACGATGTTAAAAAATTAAGTTGACAAGAAGAATCGATAAACACGGTTTTATAACGGTTTTGAACATGAGACTTATTACCAAGACTTTATACGCCCCCTAACGGAAGGGCCTTATTATCTTTGGTTTACCTCCATCTTTTATTCAACTTCTCCATGAAGCTTTTATTATGACTTCGGTCTTGCCTTGCCTTTTATTATCCGCCTCATCGGTGGTTTTATTAGCCAAAGACGTATATCCTCACGCTAAAGCGAATTTTGGATCTTTAAAGCTTCGAAGATTAAGGCTTGATTCACTTTCAATTTTGCATAGATTTTAGGCCTTGTGGGGCTTCAAATTGTTTGCTTGATCTAGGTGAGCACTTGAAATCTTATTATTGGGTGAAGCTTTCGATTATTAGGGTTGCCAATACTTCAAAACCGTGACGCTGGCGATACCTTAATGTCTTCCCAATTTAATTACACGGAAGCTACTAGAAAAGACTAGAAACCCAACAATCATAACTAAACCGCTAAGTCAATATTTATTAAGCAAAAAATATTTACATGCGAAGGGAGAATAAGCAAACAACGAGAACACATGAGTTTTTGAAAGAATACGTGTACTCTACGTTTAGCATAGTAACTTATAATTAACTCTATCATTTCTCATCCTCATTTAAGAGACTTAGCCTAATGTGTAGTTAAGGAATCAAAGCTAAGTGCTCAACACGCACGGTCGAGTCAAAAATTACTCTTATTCTCGCCATCGGAAAATCTACATTCGTGTCTTCAAACACTTATAAAACATGAGAAAAATTTTAAAATTTGGCCATTTTTAGCCTTATTTTGCAGCAAAACGATAACAAAACGATAAACTTTGGAAAGCGTGAAGGTTTGGCAAGGCAAGTATCTATTCACCCCCCATACTAAAGTTAAACATTGTCCTCAATGTTTCGAGTCTAGGGGTATAAACACCCCCATACTAGAGACGTAGTCGAATGCCTAATCTAGCATGGAAAGGGTGTAACCATTAAATTTAAAGCCGTTTATGAAGTGTGCTAAAAACCTAAGGTTAGAACATCAAAAGGATATATCATGGATATTGAGAAATGTCTCCAAAGAAAACGATCGAGTGCTCCCATAAAACGAACACGAGAGGCTCCAATCGTGAAGATCATGATCTAAAAACCACATATCACAAACAACCATGGAACAAAGGTTGGAAGGGCACGAATCCCCACACGTAAGCTACATTAGACTAAGAAAGCGATAATATGTACATAGGATAAGCACGGGACTCCCCCACGAGGCACCTCGTTTTTTATTACCGAGTCATGAGCTCGACTCGATCCCCTCAATACTAATTATCATTGGGGAAGGTGACTTGGTCGAGGTAGTTCAAGGATGGAACTTCCCCACCAAAGTAGTGCTTCAACCTATGTCCATTCACCTTGAAGTTAGGACCATCATCTTAAGCTAGCTCGATGGTCCCATACGGAAATACTTGAGTCACGGTGAATGGACCGGACCAACGGGATTTCAATTTACCGGAAAATATTTTCAATCTTGAGTTAAAAAGTAAAACTTGATCCCCAATGTTAAAAACCCGGTTTTTAATTTTTGAATCATGCAACTTTTTAGTTTTCTCTTTATAAATCAATGAATTTTCATAAGCAATGTCTCTCAATTCATCCAATTCATTTAATTGCATTTTCCGGTGTTTTCCCGCGGTTTCCATGTCATCATTACAATGCTTTAGGGCCCAATAAGCCTTGTGTTCTAACTCGATAGGCAAATGACAATTCTTTCCATACACAAGCTTATAGGGAGTGCACCCAATGGGCGTCTTATGAGCGGTCCTAAAGGCCCATAAAGCATCGTCTAACTTATCCGACCAAGATTGTCGGTTTTCCCCCACGGATCTCTCCAAGATCCTCTTTAATGCTCGGTTTGAAACCTCGACTTGCCCACTCGTTTGTGGGTGATAAGCCGTAGAAAGACGATGTGTAACCCCATATTTCCTTAAGACTCTTTCAAATTGGTCATTACAAAAATGGGTTCCACGATCGCTTATGATAGCACGAGGGGTTCCAAACCTAGCAAACAAACTTTTCAAGAACTTAACTACCACACGAGCATCATTAGTGGGCAAGGCCTTTGCCTCCACCCACTTAGAAAGGTAGTCCACCGCAACGAGAATGTACTTATTACCACGAGATGATGGGAACGGCCCCATAAAGTCTATGCCCCAAACGTCAAAGATCTCACATACTTGAATGATATTTTGTGGCATTTCATCTTTTTGTGAGGCTTTTCCTTGTCGTTGGCATGAATCACAAGACTTCACAAGATCTTGTGCATCTCGGTAAATAGTAGGCCAAAAGAAGCCGGCATCAAACACCTTTTTAGCCGTGAGATTAGCACCGTGGTGACCACCCGTGGGTCCCTCATGTCAAGCTCTAAGGATGTTAGAAGCTTCGGTGCCAAATACACAACGGCGGATGATTTGATCCGCACACGTTCGAAACAAGTAAGGGTCGTTCCAAAAATAGAACTTGACATCACGAAAGAATTTTCGTTTTTCTTGAGTTGTCATACCCTTAATGATGAAGTTACCCGCATGGTAATTTGCAAAATCCGCAAACCATGGGGTAGAAGGATCAAGTTTGGAATTCACTATACCAAGTGTCTCGAGCGGAAATGTTTCGGTGATTTCCTTGGGCTCATAAACACTTTGGTGAGGATCTTCCAAACGAGAGAGATGATCGGCCGCTAGATTCTCGGCTCCTTTTTTGTCAACGATTTTGTGATCAAATTCTTGAAGGAGGAGAATCCAACGAAGTAATCTCGGCTTTGCATCTTGTTTAGCCATGAGATACTTGATAGCCGAATGGTCCGTATACACTATGCATTTCGTCAAGACGAGGTAAGGTCGGAATTTCTCAAATTCATACACCACGGCAAGGAACTCCTTTTCCGTTGTAGTGTATTTAAGTTGAGCCTCGGTCATCGTCTTGCTAGCATAGTGAATAGGCAAGAAGTGCTTATCATGACGTTGCCCCAAAACGGCCCCAATAGCGTAATCACTTGCATCACACATAAGTTCAAAGGGGAGGTTCCAATTTGGAGCAACAAGAATGGGAGCTTCGGTAAGTTTCCTCTTAAGGATCTCAAAGGCTCGTACACAATCTTCGTCAAAGACAAAACGTGCTTCTTTTTCAAGAAGATGTGTAATGGGTCGAGAAATCTTCGAGAAATCCTTGATGAATCGTCGATAAAAGCCCGCGTGGCCTAGGAAACTCCTAACTCCATTGACGGTTTTGGGATGAGGTAATTTGGCGATGACGTCTACCTTAGCTTGATCTACCTCAATCCCCGCTTTCGAGACCTTGTGCCCTAAGACGATTCCACTTCTAACCATAAAATGACACTTTTCCCAATTGAGCACAAGGTTGGTTTCCTCACAACGTTTTAACATTCTCTTAAGGTTCAACAAACACGAAGTAAAGGAATCACCAAACACGGAAAAGTCATCCATGAAGACTTCCATCGTCTTCTCGATCATATCATGAAAAATAGCCATCATGCATCGTTGAAAAGTTCCCGGTGCATTACAATGTCCGAATGGCATTCTACGATAGGCAAACGTTCCATATGGACACGTAAACGTAGTTTTTTCTTGATCACGAGGATCAATGGGAATTTGGAAGTAACCGGAAAAACCATCTAAAAAGCAATAGAAATCGTTTCCCGCAAGACGCTCTAACATTTGGTCCATGAAGGGCAAGGGAAAATGGTCTTTTCGAGTGGCTTCATTTAACTTTCGATAGTCAATGCACACTCTCCATCCGGTCACGAGTCTAGTGGGAATCAACTCGTTGGCATCGTTTGGCACAACGGTCATCCCTCCTTTTTTAGGGACACAATGAATAGGACTCACCCAAGGGCTATCGGAAATAGGGTAAATCATTCCCGCGTCAAGGAGTTTAAGGACCTCCTTTTTGATGACGTCGTGAATTTTGGGGTTCACCCTCCTTTGACTTTGGATTGTTGGCTTGAAATCCTCCTCCATTAATATTTTGTGTGTACAAAATTTGGGATCGATTCCCTTAATGTCGGATAACTTCCACGCAATCGCCCCTTTGTGATCCTTAAGAACATCGACAAGTGCGGTTTTTTCATCATCCGAAAGTTCCTTCGCAATAATAACCGGCAACTTGTCGTCCTCCTCCAAATAGACATATTCGAGGTGAGGAGGTAAATCTTTCAACTCGAGAATAGGTGGTTCCTCAAGTGAAGATTTGGGCTCGATACTCATAACCTCCTCGGGTGGAGGAAATGGGAAATCGTTGAGAAAATCCTTGATAATCGAGAAGTCCTCATAGTTGTCGAGGTCTTCGTCACAAGTACGTGGAACATCGAATTCTTCCAACGTAAAACCACCACCTTCGAAAGGAGTGAAGGTTGGTGTCGAATTATCAAGAATTGGATCTAACATAGTGGGATTGCCACTAGTTTCTTCATCACCAAACCCTAAAACTTCTTGTGAAAATTCCTCGCAAACCACGTCGATCATATCAACGAGGTTAATGGTAGCAACGGAATAAACATGAGAAAGTTGAGAATTTTGAGTTGCGTTTATAACAAGTTCCTCGTCGTTGAAACGTAAGGTGATCTTTCTAGCATGCACATCAATCAAAGCCATAGACGTATCTAAAAACGAACGACCTAAAATAAGAGGAACTTGAGGATCCGTGGGGATGTCAACAACAATAAAGTCTACGGGATAGTAGAACTTCCCCACTTTCACAAAAACGTCTTCCGCCAATCCACATGCAAGAATCGTGGAATGGTCGGCCAACTCAATAGACATTCGTGAAGGAGTAAGATTAGGAAGATTGAGCGACTTGTAGATTGCAAGTGGCATCAAGTTAATGCTAGCACCAAGATCGGCCAAGGCATAGCATTCTTCCATATCTTGAATTGCACAAGGGATCAAAAATTTACCGGGATCACCGACTTTTTGAGGTATGCGATTAAGATAAACCGACGAACAACTAGACTTTTGGTGTAATTTTTCCTTGTTGTTCAACATACTCTTAAAGTTAGCGGCAAATCGAGGCATCATGACCAAGGCATCGGCGAAACTCACATTAAAGTGCAAATCACGAAACATTTTCATAAAAAGCTCAAATTGATAGTTGTCGCGCTCTTGTCGTTTCTCCTTCCTAAGTCTCGATGGGTAAGGCAAGGGTGGTGTGGGTTGGGGCATAGGCATAGCCTTTGGAATCTCGGGTTCCAATATGGGTGATGGGTCAACCGTAGGCGTGGCATGAGCGGTACTTTGTGGGCTTGAAATATGCTCCTTTTCGACCACCACCTCGGGTTCTTCCTCAATTTCCTCCACCGTTGGAGTAATTGGTTGAGGAGTTGGTTCTTTAAGTGCCTTACCACTACGTGTGGTAATCACTTTCATCTCTCCCTTCGGGTTTGAAACGGTGTTACTAGGCAAACTACCCGAAGTAGAGGCTTTGTTTCCCATTACGGCTTCTAAAATTGCATTAAGCTTAGCATCAAAATTATTAAACTTCACATCTTGGATAGCGGCTTTTTGGTCAATTCTTTGTTCAATCCTAGCATGACTTTGCTCTATCTTGTTGTTTTGACCTCGAATTTGGTTAGCAAAATCATTTTTCAATTCATTTCTCATGGCTAGATTTTCCTTAATAAAAGTAGCTAACTCCTTTGCATTCTTAGCCGTCTCCTTAGCTTGATTAGCCATTTGCTCTTGAATGTTTTCCACAATCTTATCATTTGAAGTAGTGTAATTCAAAAAGTCTATTGGAAGTTCTTTGTTATTTTGAAGACCTTGACTTGCATTTTGAAAATTACGGTTTTGATTTTGATTTTGCAATTGGCTACTACTACTACTCCCTTGATTCCCATAGTTGTTATTACCCTTATAATTGTTCCTTTGATTGCTTTGGTAACCAACTTGATTGTTTCGATAATTGTTAGCATTTTGATTTGGTGAAAAACCCGGTGGAGTCAATTGATTAGTGCGAGGAACTTGACCGTTTTGGTTATAAGTTCCCGCGGCCGCGAAGGCACTCGAAGTGTTACCACCGTTGGTAATGCACTCAGAATAATCGTGAGCTCCACCACAATACATACAAGAAACCTCAACCGCTTTAATCGTAGCGGGAGCGGGTTGTTCACCAACTTTAAACTCAACTAACAAGCCTTTCACTATATCAAAAATTTTATTCTCCAAATTAGCCTCGACTTGGCAAGCATCAACGGTGTGTGACAAACTAGGTGAAGATGAAGACGAAGCCTTACGAACACTCGACGTGCTACGAGGACTATACACCTTAGACCTATTCTCAATAATTACCAATGCTTCCTCGACCGTCTTACACAAGAAATTACCACCCGCGGCGGCATTAAGATAATCACGCTCATGATCGTTCAAGCCATTGTAAAACGTGTCTATTTGATGTAAGTCGGAAAAACCATGATGAGGACATTCGTGCAACATTTCCATAAACCTATTCCAAGCCGTTGAAAAACTCTCATTATACTCTTGCGAAAACTTTGAAATCTCGTTTTTCAAGTGCGTAGTCTTAGAGGGCGGAAAAAATTGGTTCACGAATTTTGAAACGAGATCCTTCCACGTCAATATAGAATTGGGTGGCTCTTTCTCTAACCAAATTTTTGCAGGCCCCGCTAAGGAATACGGAAAAAGCATCATCTTAATCGAGTCGTTTGAGACGTCCTTAAACTTGCACGTGGCGGTGAGACGATTAAATTGGCGAATGTGGTTATGCGGGTTGTCCTTTTCGTCCCCTCGAAACTTGTTGTTTTGAATCATGGACAACAAACCCGTCTTAACCTCAAAATTCTCCGCAAGGATAGCGGGAATCACAATCGCTTCTCCATAACCCTCGGTGGGTGCTTGAAGCAACTCCATCATAGTTCGATTAGCCATGGGTGCTTCTTTCACTACAATGGGTTCGTCAATAGGAGAGTCCTCACTAGTAGGAGTGAGTGATTTGTTTCTTCGTTTACGAGCACGTCTAGCTTTAGAGCGAGTTTGCATAAACGTCACGTACAACGAGAAGGCGAGCAAAGAAGATTCTTTTTGGTATTTTTACTTTTTCAATTTTTTTTTTTTGGTTTTAGATTGTTTTTAACTTTTTTGGATTTTTGGAATGTATTAAGTAGATCAAAATCTACAAATCTCCTCCTTAATCAAATCTCTCGATTAAAGAAGCCTCAAGGAATGAAAACGAACATGTGAAGTGAACGCCTTCGATGACTTTAGAACGATGGTGGAACACCAAATCGTTCAAGAGGGTTTAATCAAATGAAACCAAGAAAATATATATGATACTTAGTAATACTTTGGGCGGCAAAACCCTCGATTCACTCTCAAAATCAAATACGCACAAGCAAGCGGAGGAAACGAGGCGGCGCGAAGCACTTAAGAGCCTTTTTCCTTTAGGTCGTGAAATACAACCGCCTTATACCCACCTTATAGTTTGTATTATCAAAATCAAGCTTCACGAAAGTATTTATCTATTTTTGCCTTTTTTCTTTGGTTTGAGATTCGAATACAATGATCGAGTGATGAAATCCCGAATCAAGGTTGTGATTGCTCACGTATTTGGAGTACTTGTAAATTTATTGTTCTACGTATACAATATAGTAATAATATTCACAAAAATCAAAAAACGATAATACGTATTAATAGAGTGCTATTAATACAAATACTTTTATGGCTATATATAAAAACAACAATGGTTCAACCAAAACACAACACGCCTCCCCGGCAGCGGCGCCAAAATTGATGTAGTGTTTTTGTACACCTTTAGGAAAAAGATGACAAAAGTGGCAAGTATTAAGTGTCGGTTTAGGAAAACCGAGCACCAATGACCAAGCAAGTTCGTTTCCCAAGGAGGCAAGTGCGTTGTGTTAAGAATTGATATATGATGTTTGTGATTATGATCAAGAAGAAAAGAAATGAGAAAGGAAAGAAAAGACGGTTACGAAAACTAATTAAACTACGACGAAAAAGGCGTAAACGTAAAACCGTAAAAAACGACAAAAATAAAAATTTTAACCTAAAAATTCCTAAAAATTCCTAAAATCCCCAATAAAATTCTAAGAGTTTACAAAAAATCCAAACTTGCTAAAACCTTTTAATTAATTAAATAATGACTTTTTAATGCTAATTAAAGCCCTAAAAATCACTTTTAATTATTAAAAAGCCCCTAAACAAGATTTTATAATTTGTAAACCTCAAAAATATCCTAATTAAGCTAAAAACTATTTTTAGAAATTTTAAAATCAAATTTAACTATTTTTTAACACTTAAAAACTATTAAAATGTATTAAACCTTAAATTAAATCTAGAAATTAATTGAAAAGCCTAAAAATTAATTGGAAAGTGACAAAGGTCCTGTTTTAATGTCTAGAATCTAGGAAAAATGAAAAAAAGTTAAAAATAAAATTTTGAATTTTAATGAATAAAATAATATTAAAATATTCCCAAAAATAAAAAGTTCTCAAATAAATTCTAAAAAATTCTCAAAAATCCTAAATATTCTAACTAAGAAGAAAATGTAAATTAAAGTTTCTAAAACCTATTAAATAATTTTATATTGAATTTTAAAGTTGCTTAAAAATCCTAAAATCTTATAAAATTAAAAATAAGCCAAATTGAAAACCTAATAAGCTGTAAACCTCAAAATATTATTTTAAAAGCTAAAAATTATTTTTCCTAAAAATTAAAACTCTTTTTTCTATTTTTTATTGACTTTTTAAAATACGGCTAAATAAAAATTCAAAGAAAATAATTTAATAAAAGGAAAATTATAAAAATTAGCTAGAAAAATCTTAAATCCTATAAGGATCATAGGAAAAATAAGCTAAACAAAATTAGCTTAATAAATAAGCTAGAAAAGTGGGAAATAAGCTACGGCTTAATTAAAAAGCTAGAAATGAAAATTGGGTTAAAAGGGTAATGAAATGAAACCTAAACGTAAAAAGGCATCTAGATTAACGGTAGAACCCTTACTCCTCCAACGAGAGGTCTGGGGTTCGAGTCCTGTTACGGGTGACCTTTTTACAAAAATTTTCTTTTTTTATTTTTTTCTTTTTCAAATCCAACACTGACACCTTTTTTACTAGTAATCACAAACCAATTTCCACTTTTTACCAAAGATTAAACAAGATTAGGGACAAAACGTGTCCAGTTCTTCTAGTGTTTCTGATGAACAAGTGTGAGTTCACACTTGAGCACTTTGGAGCCAAGAGGGGCTTGGCTGTGCTCGTTTTGTGGGTGTTTTTGGATAAACAAGGCACCCTTATACTCTTGGGAGTATAGGGAGTCAAGATCAAACAACAATCAAACACTTAGCACAAAAATACTTCACAAATAGGCCAAGTCAAGCAAATGAGAGTTGCTGTGACAAAAATGAGGTCTGGTGGTTTGATTAAGCTTAGCAAATGCACACAAATGAGATTCAGCCTCCAAATTTTTGCATACAAGCTCACCAATCAACTTGCAATCAATCTCAAATCTTAGAACACCCTATCACTTCACAGAATTACAAGATCTAAGCATACCAGTTCATGTAAATCAGACAGAAAGTGACATATGCAACTTTGCTATGCTATTTTCCTTTTTACTCCACAAACTTGCTTCAAATCTCTACCAAACTGATGCACAACTAACAAATAACCCTAATCAACCCTATTGAACAACTCTAACACATTTTAATTTCACCAATCCTTCAAAATTCTTACAAAAATCAAAATTAAAAAGTAGACCCAAACACCACTTTAAAACTTGAAATCAAGAATTTTCAAACTAAAACACTTATAAACATAATCAAACTGGTTCATTTAGCATCTAACATGTATATAAACACATAAGAACATCACTCTAACCAGATTTAACATCATAATCAACACTTAGCATGCAAATCACTTCAACCACTAATTTTCTGAAAACTTTCAAAAAGGAAGAGAATTTTTACCTAAGAACCCCACATCCAGGGTTCTTTGTGGTTGCAATACCACTTCCAAATACACTGGGGTGTATGCTGATCCTTTAACAGCAACACACTCAAAACCTGTTAAGAAGAAAAACAAAAAAAAACAAGCAATATATGTATATATTTTGTTTCCTCTTTTTTACTTAAAAACTTCTTTCAAACCAAATCAACAAGAGTTTTACTCTTCACATAAGCTTGATAATCAGTGGATTATCAGGCTTATGGTTTTAGCTTAAAACCCTTGGACAATTTTTCTAAAAGCTTAACAATCTTGGTAACCAACTGAATTTTAAACTTGAGAATAAGACTTGAAAATGTAAATTGCATAAGATTAAATGTGGTCCTTTTTGCTACTCATCAACAATCCAACACCAATTTTATTTCACAAAATAAAATGTGGATTTACAAGTTTGTGACAAAAACGGAGAGAAAAAGAACAAAACTACACTAAGTCCTAACACGCCTTTTAATAGGCTACATTGAAGATTCTAGAAAGTAAAAACCCTAATGCTGAACTACCAAAAGTGCCCTTTGATGATTCCTGGAATATGCCAATAAGATGCTTCATTTTGAATTCGTCCCATGTGAATTCCTTGGAGTTTTGTGTATGCCAGTAGGTACAAGTGATCATAGACGCATATCTGGTCCTTTGGGAGCAAGTAAATGAGTTGGAGCCGTTGGATGACTGTTTATCTTTGTCTTGGAGTAGCAGGGGAGCCACGTGGGGGACCTAGGAGTTGAAGGTGATGGGTTTTGGGATGGGGGTTGTGATTAACTTGTCATTAATCAGCAATCTGGAAACAATTAGTACTTTCCCCTTTGATTTGAGGGAGATAGAAATTTAGGGTTTATGATGATGAGGGGATTAGCAGGAAGGGGTTAATCCGTTTGGGGTTAAGTTGTTTTTAAAAAACGTGTTTCCCACTTAATCTCTTAATTAATAAACCGGTTTAAATAAAAAGTGGTAGTGGGAAGTGACGTGGATGAGGGGTGTGTTTTGATTGGGTGATGGGGTTGAGTGGGGTGATGTGGCGTTGGGTGAGTGGCTGGAACAAGTTTGGTTGTCTGGCCCAATTGCCCCCCCCAAGGTTCTTTCTTTCTCCACATTGTATAAATCAGCCAAAAACTTCCATTTCTTTGTAAATAAGTTTGCCAGTTTGGCACTTTCAGTCCTTCAAGTTGTAGTTTATAGGAACAAGGACTAATCTTGCAATTTCTTCATATTCCAAGGACTGATTTTGACATGTTTTCAAACTTTAGGGCTTTGACTTGTTGGTTGACTTCTTGGAGGACCATATTTGACAATTTAGATTTGATGAGGGACTAAATTTACCAATTCTTCAAAGTTAAGGGTCCTTTTTGTAATTTTGACAAACTTTAGGGACCAAACTTGTAATTATGAAGATACAAGGGTATAAAGTGTCAATTATTCAAACTTGGAGGACCAATCTTCAATATTCTTCAAATCTTCAAGGGTTTTCTTTGGAAAATTCCTCACTAGGGCTTGGTTCATCGTGCGGCTTTGTTTCCCGTGTTCGTTTTTGCGTGATTCTTGTGATCTTTTGTCATTTTCTCAATATCCGTACCTAAATTACACAAGCAACAAACACAAGCATATATTTGGGTATTTTGATGATATTTAATGCATTTTAAGTCCAAAAAGAACGATGAGACCATGTATAAAAGCCGTCTCATCAGTCAACCAAGGTGTAGTCATTGACATGGTCTCTATCAGGACCTTCACGAATAGAAAGCAATATCTGTACCTTTTTCATGGTGATATCCACCCATTGACCAGATCTTGCTTTGCTTTTACCAATAGCTGGTTCCTCATCAGCGACGACCATAAAAGCTCTGACAGTAGTGGTTCCTTCATCCTCTGATGTAAGAGGTCCATCATCCCAATCGAAAGAGGCAGCGATAAGACCCTTTTTAGTCTTTTTGCTATCTTTTTTCTTTGCTCCTCTTTAGCCTTTTGATTGAGTTTCACCAACTCAACTTTCAGTGCTTTATTTTTGACCTTATAATCCTTCTTTCCCTCAGAGTCAGAGTTAGAAGTTTGCTTGAAAGGAGATGGAGTAAACTTCTTCTTACTGCTGTGATCATTGTTGAATGAGGGAAAGCTTGGAGAGGAAGTCTTATATGACCAGCAGTCCTTTTGGAAGTGACCAGCTTTACCACATGTGTAACAAATCACTTTGGACTTGTCAGCTTTGGCTACGCCGACTCTGCCTGATCTCGTGTAGTATCTCTTTTGATCAGCAAGAAGAGCTCTGTCATGAAATTCTGCATGCAACTCATCAAGAAATTATTGACTGCTTCTTTTATCTTCTTCTATGTCAGAGTAACTGTCCTGAAAAGAATGGTTAGCAACAAGAGCTTTTGAACCAGAGATACGGGTGGTAAACCTATCAGTCTTTGATTTTTGAATATAATCAATCAGTCCTTCTTCATAGTTATATCTACCAAACAACTAGTCCAGAGTATCATTCTTGATTGCATTATTTGCTCTTAAGGTACGGTTTAAGTTAAGCCATTTCCTAGGTAGGCTGTTTACAAATGTGGCATTAACCTCACCCTTAGGTAGAACAACACCATTGTTTCCTAAATCATTCAACAAAATCTTAAGCCTAGTATAAGTTGAGCAACAGTTTTAGTTTCCAAAGCTTTAATAGCGTTAAACTTGAGTCTTAGGGATTGGATTTTGGTTTCTTCTGGACCTTCATACCCTAGAACCAATTCAGTCCACATCCCTTTTGCAGAGTTTCATTTGAAAATGGACTTCATAATGTTCTTGGGTAGGCAAGAGACTATGATACTTTTAAGTCTCTTGTCCTAGTTAGCCAGACGTCTATCCGCTGGAGACCATTGCTTAACAGGCTTCTTAAAGGGTATCTCAGAGGTAGAGGAAACAACCAGAGGCACATAGGGTCCATTTTCTAATATTTCTATCAAGAAAGGTTCTAAACCGTCTAAGTTTATTAGAAATTCACTTTTCCAGCTAAAAAAGTCTTATTCATCAAAGGCTGCAAGATAGGACACATGTGACCCTCCTCGAACATCAAGAAGTTGTGGAAGGTCATCATCATTATTACCAGGGCTTACAACAGGTGTAGGCACGGTAGTAGTAGATGTGGTGGCTAGCACGTTAGTCGAAGTATTAGCTTGACTAGATTGACCAAAGGGTGGTGGTATAGGAGGCATAGTTTCAATCATATTTGGATCTTGATTTTAAAAACAAGAACGGTTTATAAATTTTTTTATAAATCAAATCGCTCTGATACCAATTGAAAGTCCCAAAATACAATAATTGTTGAAACTATAACTTATATAAAAACGAACACACAAAGAAATACTTTTCAAACGAGTAATGCTTTATTAACTGTTATAAACAAAGTATTACAAGTGCTATGAATACACCTGTTGAGTGACAATAAGAAATGAAACCTAGAGCAAGTAAACTTGATTCGAGACTCAAGTTTACATGAGAAGCTAGAGTCGCTGGTAGACAGCTGAGGGCTTAGAGGTTCCAAAGGGAGAAAGAAACTTAGATAATTTATCCAAGCACAAGAGTTGAATGTCTATTCTTTCTCTCTCCTATTTATAGTGGTACGAGGTTGCTTCCTTATTGGGAGTAGTTGATACGTGTCATCTTCTAGTACAATGTATTAAATGCATGTCGATATTAAGACATACCTTTAAACTACTTTAAGTGAACAGTCCTGCCAACTGTTCACTTTTGTTCCACTAGGTCGTACTAAGCTTTATCTTGAATCTCCTATTTTGTCCCACCCAAAACACCTTGGAGATTCTCCCGCTTAAACTATAAATGGTAAGGCAAGTCTCTGCTTGCATAAGTCTTCATAGGGTTGTAAGTGATCTCTGAGTATTGTCATCTCAGAGATCCTTGAACACAAGTACATTCCTTCTACATCGCAGCTTGTCCATAACTGCTGGTGAGTATGACTTCAGATAATCTTCGACTTCTTTGACGTTGTCTTTGACTTGAATGTTCCTGGTGTGCCAACTGAGGCTTTGCCATCCGATGGTCTAGTCTTTGTCGCTGGTCCTCTTAGCGACACGTAACACTTAGTCTAATTTAAACAAATCTAGACTAGGCCATAGTTAAAACTTTCATTGGCCCAACATGTGTAATGAACCATATTGTCATTATGGAAGAATTATTACTTCCTCGTTTGGTTTTACTTGATTACTACACTTTTGTAGTGTGTATAGTATCAAGAATATGACATGGAAATTGTGGATTTCATATGAGAAATATTCAATGGCTTAACACAAATAAATATAAGGCCAGTGTTGTCGACCCCATGAGTATAATTTAACATGTTTGATATTTGTGCCAGTCTATTAACTTTAGCGTCAGGATATTCCTTCACTAGTCTTGATTTAAGATCGAGATGAAGCTCTATGTGAGCAAGGATATAATAAAAAGATTGAAGATGCATAATGTGATGTATATGTGTGATACACATTAGACTCTTTATTTTTTATTGTCTTTGGAAAATGTTCGAGTCGCTTAAATTGATTTTGTCAAAAGAGGACATGTTTTGGGCAAGAGATGTGAGATCTCTTATTAGAAATCAAATGAAACTATGTGTTTCATGGTCTATAGCATGCTAGACGTTGTTTTGTTAATTACAAAGCGCATTATAATTAATATTTATAAAAATGTATCCTAATTTCCTAAGTTGTTATAAACATAAGTGTGGAACTTGTGTAATGACTAAGTTGATTAAGTCCTTTATTTTTTAGTTGGAAGGAATGCGAGTACATTAATTTTGATACTTTGTAATGTGATCTTTAGTATCAACAAATAAGTAGAGAAAATATATATACATGTGTATATATTTTATTATCTTTTGATGATTACAAGATACCTTGCTATACGTGCTTGAATCAAAGATAATTGTAGAGAAATTTTTCTCTCTAAACGTGATTGAAGTTGAAAAGAATAATCCTTTCTACAAGATTTTTGAGATATGCAATGTGGGGGATTCCGGCCAAGCTAGAGTTCAAAAGACACCAATCAAAATATATGCAAACTAGAGTTGCATGTGTTTGCCTATTTGAAATACTCAAGGATAACTAGAAGTACAAGTATTACAATTTGAATCTAAATTAAATGTAACAATTTTTTTATAAGTAATTAACGGTCGTGTTGGCCGTTCGATTCCAAACTAATGAGTGGCTGTGTATACACTCTACAAGTTACCACTATATTTTGGTATAATGTGGTTTGGAATCTGATCGTATTTATCTTAATAGATATATTGAGACATGAAGTGAAATGTCTAATTAGAAGATGACACACTAGCGTGGCTTAAAATGCCAGTTTTTACATTATGATTATCCTTATAGACTTGGCATAACTGAATATCATAATGTGTAACGGTGTGTCATACGACAACTACTCTCAACTTGAGTTATCACTATTGACAATATGAAGTCATAGAATAACATTGTGGATCTGCTTATAAAATTCCAACAAGAGAGTTAGTTCGTAAGTCATGAAAAGGAATGATACTAAAGCCCTTGAAATTTCTATATGAAGGAAAACCGAACCCAGTTGACTGGAGATCCCAAGATCCGGGTTCAATAGGACAACCTACTTGTATAAACCGAGGTCACCGTGAGGGAGTAATAAACTCCATATTAATTTAAGGGAGTTAGTAAACTTCCTAGTCTATTCTTATGAAAGTGACAATATAAGGTTAGGCATATGGCCTTTAATGATTATTGGAGAATCACATATGTGAGAGATAAGTGGGGTCGCTTCGAAGGTAATTGTGGGGGCTCAATTTCTAACAACTCTTACAGAACCAGGCTAATGTTCATGACTAAAATGAACATAAATATGAGAACCAAAATGTGTCAAGGAGATATTTGTGTGAATACATACTATCGTCTACACAAACAACAGACAGTTCAAAGACATCAAGTTCTACTAGCTGCTAGGAGGCTAAATATATTTCACAAGGGAAGGTTCAAAGGGTAACACCTGCCTATCCTATGCAGATATCGACTACAAAACTCTATTACAACTCCGTATATTTGACATTCATTTCCTTTTATCAATTTCATTCATGTGGTGGATTGTTAGAATAATTGGTCAATGATTAGTTTGAATGACAATTGATAGTCATCAAACACACTAATGGGAATTAACTAGAGTAGTAAATTTATGGTCAATGTAACGGCTTTGTGTACATGAGACATTAGTGTAATTAATCAACGGACCGTTATTTTATTTATCTCTTCTCACTATAAAATGAGAGTTAGTTTCTCATCCTAAAATACACACGAAAACATACACACACTCTTCTCCTTTCGTTACCTTTCGTATTGGTTATTATGTATCCTATTTGTAATAGAGGGAAGACACATATTGGTTCGCCTAGATAATCCGTTTGTGTTAAACGGTATTATCGATTGTTGTCGTATCCTGGGAGACAGACGTCCATGATTCCCAAGCACCGTGGAGAGGACAAATCTGTCTTATGAAAAGTGTGAGAATCACACGCCTCAACATTTTCATTATTCGTGTTTATTTGAACTAAACGATCAAAAGGCTTACTGTATGTAATTTACATTTTATGTTTTATATTATTTTCGCTGGTCTCTAATAGCAATACACCCATATAGACAACAAATATTCCATGTGTACTTTCAGCCGCACGCCGTGAACTATTTCATAAAGAAAAGAATGGGTTCTTACTTCTATTGAAACCACACAGAATATGAAAAGTACATAAACATCTGAAACAAGTTACGCATTATGTTGAAGATTTTTGCAATACTTTCTCCAAATTAACCATGGAAAAACAGGATAGGTACACGACTCTTTAACCTTCCAATCTATAGCAATCTTTCTTATATCGTTCCCTTTTTCTCCATTTATCAGATGATTCACTATTCACTCGTTTTTGTATTTCATCCCTCTTTTCAGCAATATCAGCTTCCATGGCTATGCCCACTTGTTGTAACTCAACCAAAATTTCTGGTCCAAACAAAATGGCCAACAAATCATTGGGACTCCATTAGAAAGGCTTTTGATTGTTGAATTCTATCTAAGTACTTGTGGACACCAACTAGCCAATAACACTCTTATCACTTATCTCAGCCAAGAACTCATTTGGTAGCACTGCATTCTCACCAAGTACAAGGTCGGGATGTATTACCAAAAAACTGAACAATTGGTCTTTTCAAGTCCAGACAAAACTCGACTACTTGTTGAGACGTCATCGCTACAATACTATCAAAATTTACGTAAATAACTGATGCATGTGGATAATACGTTCATGGTATTTTTCCAAAGGTTGGTTTTGATAGATGCCACAGCCTGATCACTAATTTTCTTTTTGAGAACATTCAAACGGCCAATTGCATAGAAAGGAGGTAATATAGTAGAGAAAGTATGTCTAAAATGTCACCTTCGAGTTATTAAACATGTTAAAAACAATGGCATCAATAAAGTGAACCATGAATTCGTCTCCAGGATAGATAAGCCTTATGAAAGAAGGGGCTTCTTTTAGACGCATGTCACCTATGGGTAGGTATAAAAAAATGACTATCTAAATACCCATTCTCCAAATAACACATGATAAACTTGCATCAGTGGAGCTTAATGTACCTTCACTAATTGATAATACAACAATTTTAAAAATCAAAGAGGCAGCGCATGAAATTTTATGGACTTATATTTTATAATCGTGTGTTATGATCGAACTCGGGATTACGGGATTGCACACAATACGTATAAAGTTAATTTATTTTATAAATATATTTATATGTTTATTATATTAAATCGAGCCATAACTTTAACGGTCATTAAATATCTAAGAGTTAAGGTTTAATGAGCGGTGTGGAATAAATAGAAGAGGAAACGAAAAGTACAGAACACCCCAAAGGGGTGTTTTGACCGTCGGTTAGAACCAAAGGGGGGGGGGGGGGGGGGGGGAAGGAAAAACTTTCCTTAAATTTGTTTACTTGGGCTACAAGGATATTTAGGCCTATATAAACACCCCTTAACCCTCATAATTTGACACACGGTCTTTCCCTCTATTCTCTTGTTACGATCGCAAGACTATGATTTTGTTTTTTTTTTGGTTAAGCTATAATCAAGTCCTAGCCTCTCTCTAGGGTTGTTGGGTTGATTTTCCACTAGATGTTGAAGCTCGATTTATACGTACTAGCATTACGGTTAACTCGTCGTAATACGTGTGTACAAGAACGTAATATAGTCTTACTTTAGACTATATCTTGGTGATTCGATATAAACCCTAATTCTGTGAATTTGTTCCTGTTTGTGTGAATTGCTTTGCAAAATGTATGTAACCCTAATTCGATTAATTATAATTGTGTTAATTATGATATTTTTAAATCGGTTCCGCTATATGTGCTTTGATTATTGTTAGAGTTTTAATTATTGTTATGAACTATCTAAACCTCTAGTGGCATCGAGAGTCGTTTTAACATGTTATAATTATCGAAAAATCTAATTTTTTTAACTAATAATTGTTTTGAGTTAAAACTACATGTTTTTTAGGTTTTCTTAAAAATTTTAGGGTTTTTTTTAATAATCGGGGTTTGGCCGAATTTAATAAAAAATTGTTTTGAAACCCTAAATTACATGTTGTAGGATTTTAGATTAAATTTCATGATTCATTGTTATGTCATGTAGATTATTGGTTACGATCCGTATAGATTTAATTGTTAAGATATGTGGGTGGATCCATGATGAACATGTATGTTTTTTCATGGATCATAAAAATCGAATGTGCTACGTGTTTTATTTTGTTTCAATAATTCTAGAATTAGGGAAGACTTTTAATGAACATAAAAACCCTAGATTTTAACTTATCTGAATAAAATCGTATGCATGAGGCTATTTGATTTATTTATTGTACATATAAATTGTTATATGTGTTCATGATTTAGTTTTTTTTGTACCTTATTGTTTTCATGTGTTTTTATTGTATGTTGTAAATAAGGATAATTTTTTTAAGAAAAATAATATGCACTAAATCATATTAAAATTAAGATTTGTTTTGAGACCTAAATTACATAGAATTACGTTGATTTTTGATTTGCAATAATAATTTAACGGCCTACTCAATTTTGATAAACTATAAAGTGGGTATAACGCACTGCAGGTCAAGTACCCTGCTAAGGAAGGAGGTTATGCCATTGTCGCTTAAATTCCCAGATCGCCTGTGCGTCAAAATTGGAATTACCTACGCTTATTATTTGTATTATAACTTAAGGTTGATTTACCGTAAATTCACATCCAAAACACAATGAATAAGGTTATTGCTCTGTGCTTTAGATAAGTTCTAGAAAAAGTACGATGTGAATTGTTGTGGGTACAATCCTTGATTGGTTTTAACCAATACCTCAACATAATATATGTAGAAATTTAGTCTCGTGAAAAAGTTTACTAAATGTTTTATTAAATTTATGATATGGAGATGTTTGCATGCTTCTCCATATATTGATTTTGACATCAAATTTATACCCTTAAAATTTAAGTTGAATGTCATCTAATTGACGGACACTTGAAGTTACAATGTTGTCATATGAGATTTTAGACGATGTTGTGATGGAGAGAAAACTTTTCATTTGTGATGGAGAGAAAACTTTTCATAGAATGAGAATTCGCATTATAACTTTTACGTTCTCTAGATTAGACGACTTAAATAAGTTACTCAGTGAGATCTGGAAACTTAAGGTATTCAAAGGGGATAAAAAATGTTTACAATGTAAAATGTTCTTTTGGCAATGCAAGTCCCTAAAATATCTAGAAATTGGAAATTGTTTGCCAATAAATTGTTCGACAAGTTACTATGTTGAATACATTCATTACTAGCAGATCAACTGATGTAATGGATTTATGTCAACATAGGTTCTAGTTTCAAGGAAAATACTGTGGTTAATTTATTTACCGGGTAATTTTATTTTCTTGAAAGTATTTATCGAAAATACTAATATTTGAACTTATTTCTGTAGAAATGGCTCAACCCGACAATATCGCTTTAAGTTCCGCGTTCAAAACATTTTTTGATCGTCCAGAACTTACTGGACAAAACTTCAAAGATTGGTATCGCTCCCTAAGAATTGTCTTGAGAGTAGAGGGTACTATTGATCTCTTGTCCACGGCCGTCCCGGTCGACCTTGCTGAAGGAGCTTCTGAAGCCGAAAGGCTTGCACCGCAAGGAATTAAAGAAGCACTTTGACGTGGCTTGTTTAATGTTTGGGAAAATGTCACCTTCTCTACAAAAGAAGTTTGAGCTTTATCCTCCCATGTGCATGCGTGAAGAACTCAAGGCTATGTTTGAGAAGCCCCAAGCTGTGGAGATCTACGATTTATTAGATGCTTTGCATAGCTGTAAGAAATCCCTTGGGAAGTCCATAAGTGCACACTATATGGAAATGAGAGGTTACACGGAACAGCTCATTGCACTTGGGAAACCCTATAAAACCCGCATGAAAATACACAAAAATACCATTAAATAAAAACGATTAATATTTAATTATTGCACGACAAGTATTACGTATATTAATAAGACATGATAAGTATATCACGGGAATTAAAATCACGAACATAAGACACACATGAGAATATAAGTTAAGACACGAACTAAATAAGTAAAAGCAGGCTCCATGTTATTAATAAACCTTACAAGTAAATAAAGCCCAAGGCCCGGTCCACTAAAAGAACAAATAACAAACATACGAATGTTTTTTTCTTCATTTACAACAAAATAGAAAAATTAAAAGAAACTCTAGGGGTTTTGTGTGGCAGTCGGTTTAGAACACCAAAAAGAGGGAAGGAAACATTAATCTTGATCTTTGAATCTTACGAGGTTGTTCGTGTTTGTTCATTCTTAGATGATAACTCACTCGGTAATCATAAACCTTAATCTTTTATTTATGTTCAAGGAATTAATTATGAATTAAGTTTTTATGAAGTGTAATCATGTTTTGAAACATTAAACAAGAATCGAAAATAGGTTTGGTTTGGTTTTGTTTGGCTCGAAAACCGAGAGCCCAAGCGGGGGTGCTCTTGGTGGTTGCTGTGTCCGGCCAGCCAAGAGCTATAACTCTCGGTGGGGATTCTATGCAAGCAGCCACAACCACAGTGGTTGGATTGGATTGTCAACCGCAACCCCAAATTGAGCCACGATGGGAACTAGTGCTGGGACAATGGTTGCCTCGGGTTGGTAGTGGCTATCTCGGCTTGGCAGCGCAAGCCACAAAGGCTGCAGGGGGAAATTTTCCCAGCGGTGGGAGTTTTGGACTTGGCAGCCGAGACACATGAGTCTCGGTGGGGTGTGTTTCTTGGACAGCCGAGACCTTTCGGTCTTGGTGGTGTTTGTTTGACTCGGTTAAACCGAGTGACCACAAAAAGGTATGTTTGGATTATTTATTTATTCTTCTTATGTTAATTTCGGGCTTGTTATAATAATTGAATTATTTAATTATTGATATAATTAACCACGACTTATATACACGAACTTATTAATACAGTATTTAGGCATTTATATATTTGTTAATTAAAATGAGCTTAATTATTTTAGCTTATTTGTCACGACTTATTAAAAAGGGCTTATCAAGTTTAAGGCTTAATTAATAATCAAATATAATTCATGACATATTATTAATTAATAATCAATTATAAATCAAGACATATAATTAATTATTAATTAATAATAAATTCATGACATATGGAAGTTATTTACTAAAATGGACTTTATTAATATTTGACTTATGTAAATCATGACTTATTAATATAATACTTATAATTACCCAAGGTTTAATAATTCATGACTTATGTGCTTAATTAGAATTGACTAATTTATATGTTCTTATTGAGTAATTAGCTTATTTAATATACTTATTAAACCATGATTTATATAAATTAGCTTATTTGATAAACAAGATAAATTACTTATGTATATTAAACGAGCTTATTACTAATTATGGAAACTTACTATTTATTGAAACTTACTAGTTATGAAAACTTACTATTTATAGAAACTTGCTATTTTTGGAAAGTTATTATCTATTAAAACCTGCTATTTTTTGAAAGTTACTATTCATAGAAACTTGCTTTTTTTGGAAAGTTACTATATATTGAAACCTGCTATTTATGGAAAGTTACTAATTATGGAAATACCAAGTATAATAACACAAAAATCATGAAATACATTAATCAAGAACACTTGAACGCATAACATTAAGGAAAGATACGATAGATCATGAACAAGTAACCAAGACCATGAACAAGTAACTTATTAATGAACAAGCAACTCATACACGTCCTTTATCATGTAGCTCACGTGAAGTCGAAGTAGTAATTTTCCGCTGTTCATCTCTTTCACTGCTTGCTGGACACAAGGTACGGATATTCCGTCCTTTAGTAAGGACATCTTTTCTCTTTATGATTAGGATTTCCCGTTTGCTATGCCATATGTTTTCCCCAGTTTCATATTATAAAACTTTTAACTGGTTTCCATGCTCTCATTTTGTTTATTACATAACCCACGTAATTGCCCAAGCTATATACATGCATGACCATGACTTACATCATTACCACCTAGTTATGGAGGTACCATAACCATGGCATATGAGGCACCTGTGTCACGACTCTTACGCGATGAGAGTGATTTCTTGCAACGTCCCTTCATGTTACATGTTGGCCATTATTATATTATGGGGGCGTATAGGTGCATCCTTGTTTACAGGTTTACATGTTTATACGTACAAGGTGATTGGTATGGTGTGTGCTCTACACCCCATCATATTGGAGTTGATCCCACAACCCATGTTACTATTATCATAGGTCACCCCTTTAATTGCATGACGAGGAAGCCCCTCTATTTATTCATGCACAGATTGATGACATGTTATGACCTATATTAGCTTATGGGCATTTACTTATATTACATGTACCACTTATGACTTTTCATTTATCCTTCTTATTTATAAATTATCTCCCAGGTTTTCCTCAGGACATATATATTCTTTTTGCTGCTTTCATATTTATTATTCATGTTACATTACCCTTATCATGTCATTATGTTCGTTCACTAAGCATATTGCTCAGCCGTATTTTCTTTTCATGTCTCATACGATAGGTACCTAAAGACAGGCTTGAGCATTGAGAGTATGTGAATAAGATGAGAGCTACCTTACACTCCTTTCCTTTTCGCATTTAAAATACTTATGCTTGGTTAGACACATGTTTTGTCCTTTCTACTTCCTTTACTTTATGCATGTTGAGCTTATGTTTGGGAGCCAATGTTTGATTTCGGATTTTATGATGTTCTTTCATGTCTTTATGACTATATGCCTTTTCTATGCTTTGATGACACGCCATGATTATGTCACAACGACCTTATTGCCAAAGTGAGTCGTTACATTATGGTATCAGAGCCAAGGCTTTGACCCGTAGGCTCTGAAACTTGACCTGTGACTAGTGGGTAGCCACCAGGATCCTCCTAAACCGTCGTTTGTTATCTTCAATGTATTTATATTTTCTGAGTATTGTTGGTCTATATTCATGATATTTTCTCTTAAGTTTCATAATCGGGGAATTTAAAAATTGAAACTGAATTAGAACCTTTCTAGGAATGTGAGTTGACATAGTTATTTTAATATGATTCCTTAGGTTCATATTCATTGAGATTTCACTGAAACTCACTTGTAGAACAATCCGAATTTTGACTAAATTGTTGGTTAATTGATGGAATTGATATGAACCCATGAACGAGTTGGTAATTGCATTGTTAATGCTTAACTTAAAACTTTGTTTTTAAAAACCAATGTTCAAGTTCATTGTTGATTTTACATTGTTAATATGTTATCGTCAATGATGAATTGGTACATTGTGAACATGATAATGATAAGGATTAATCCTTTGTTTGTCAAGAAATTGATGAAACACATTCTCATTTTTTTTATTTCTGGTTTATATGTAACATATGAGTGATTGGAAAAATATTTTTGTTTATTGTATTTAGGTACTAATCATGCCTTCAGAATATCAACAAGATCACCAATACACTAAACAATATATGCCAAACCTAGCCAATTTTTGTCCTTCCCCACAACTTGCCAATACCTATCATTCACTCTAAAAATGTTACTTTCACGAGGGTAGATTCGTCCAAAATGATATTGAGGGCTATATATATATATACTAAGTCGATGTTCGAACAAATCAAGTTTGATTGCTTGTTGTACATCGAGGAAGATATATATCCCAAATTTCTATTGGAGTTATTTAGCACATATTCTCTCATGTTTGAGAATGATAGAATATTTTGTAAGTTCATCATTGATGGTCGACTTATACAATACTCTCTCGAAGAATTTGGTGAAGCTCTTCGTGTTCCATTTGTAGGTACTTGTCGATTTACAGATAAATGGAACCTTGATGCTCTCCTTAAGCCCTTAGATTGTCCTTCAAATGACAACGAAGAGATTGACCTTGACTTCATCCTTGACGTCATCTCTAATGAGCATAGTGGAAACATTGTAAGAATCCTCCACTCAAACAAGCGTTCAGTGAAACGTATTGAGGATCTCTTAAGCGACCTTAATGATTGTATGGTCCGATGGGCAGACATCCTTAGGGAAAATGTGTTTTGTCTATGTGTAAACCAGGATCATATTTCAGCGTGTATGGCGCATAAGTTATTTGCATCTCTACCAACACCAAGTACAATCTTGCATATTTTATCGCTCGACGGATCAATTATGCTCTTTCTAAACCCAAAACAAATCGTCCCTATGCCATGCTCCTTACTCGCCTTCTTAAGAAGCTTGGTGAAGACTTTCCTGACCTTAATCTTTCTCGCTTTCGTCCGGTTAATCGGGTTATGCTACCTATTCAAGAGGTACAAACACGAAAGACTAGAAGTGATTGAGGTTTGAGAAAGTTCAAGCCATAAGAGTCCGATGATGAGGACATTAATATGTCACCAAGTGATGGTGGTGTCGTAGGCACTAGTGTTCATGTTGGCTCTTCGAGTGACTCCCACACATCCATGAACACTTTCATGGACGGGTTAGACAAAATTATCTCTCCCCCTCACCATGCCACTAGTAGACTTCCAGATAACTTCAGACTTGAGGATGTCTATCGTGCTAATCTTAAAACTCAAGGTGAGTTGTATGATCATCGAGTGGAGTCAAGGAGTTCCTTCAAGGGCTTGAGTAAATTGATCAAGGGACTTGGAAAAAAGAAGAAGTGAAGTTTTGGAGATTCAAGGTTAACATGTTTTTGAACATGTTTTGGATTGTTGAACTATTTCCCTTTTCTCTCTTTATTATTAGGATATTGTGTGTAATAACTAATACTATGTGTTTGGATTATCTACTATTTTAATCTTAGGTGTTTATGTGATCGATCTTTCGATTTACATAACTTTGTGCATCTTATGTGTTAGTTAGCTTCCTAGATTATGATTAATAGTTCACTTTGGCTTGATAAACCTTTGTGTGAAATCTGGGCTAGCAAAATTATCTGGAAGCGCAATTTTTGGAACCCTGTGGTGGCGGTTCTTTATCTCTCCGCGGTTCCTTAGTGATAAAGAACCGTGCCTCTATGTAAGGAACCGCCAGCTACTGTTTTGAGAGAATCTCTGCTTTAGACTATTTTCCCTTAATCTGTGTAAACATTGGTGAATTTTTTGCAAAAACCTGCACTTTCCTAAACTAGGCTACCTAATTTCATTATTCACCTAAAATGATTTTAGCCCATTACTAGTTTGGATCACCCCTTCCTCTTCTTAAACCCTTCCTTGTTGATTTTGTTCTTCCTCCCTTAAACTTCTTTGTAAACCTCTACACACAACCATGGTGTCCACTAGAGCATCAAACTCTCCCAAAATATCCTCTTCCAAAAGAAACCTTAAGATCAAGATTAAGTTACCCAAACTTGGTTCTTCATCTTTCCATACACCCAAGAATGAGACTACTCCTATTCTCATTTCTTCATCACCTTCACCACCTCTTGCTCCATGCTAGACCAAATCAACTCATGGTACCAACCATTCACATGGTTCTACCTCTTCCTTATTCCAATTAAGAATGAATGAGTTGTCCTTACCCTTCACTCATAGTCCTCCCTTGGATGCGAATACTCAACCTCAACCTTTTCAAAGCATTCCCTTTATTGTTAAACCTTTGGTTACCTCTATTTTCACTCCACCAAATTCACCCATATCACCTTTGGATACCATGCCTCCACCACCTTATCCTCTAACAAACAGTCTACTTTGGGTGTTCCCATTTCTCACTTCATGGGTGATCGTTACTTCTTTAGTTTTTAGAAGCTCATGACACTAATTGTCCATGTTGTCTCTATAACTATATCATTCAAAACCTAAGGTTGGAGATGTTTGTTCTCCATAGGAGGTTGTAAAAATTTCTTGCTTACCTTGTTCTCCATGCCTCCTCCTCCTAGGAGATGAATGATGATTTTCAAAAATAATTTTTTTAAAGAAAATCAAGCCAAGGAAGACTATCCTATCAAGAACTAGTTTAGCTAACTTTGTATTAGTTAGTTGTTATCTCTTTTCTTGTACTTCCTTTCCTTCACGATTTTTTTCATGAAGATGTTCTATGGATTTAGGTTTTGTGTGTTTCAACCTATGTGCTCACATTAATCAACTTCAATTTATTTAAAGTTGAACCTAAATCTATCACAACCTCTAAAACTTGACTAAAAATTGGTTCAAAATGTTATCTAAATATTTTGTCACCCTTTGTCAAGACACTCTTTATGAGTGTGTTGCTTTTATGCAACCCTAGCATATTCTAGTGCTAAAGAGGTAAAAATCCAAGATTTGCAAATTTTTGAAAGACTCTTATTCTTCTTCATATCTTTGAAAAATCATGGTTTCATGTCCACTGTGTGTGGCTCCATAGCAGTCGTGTGGTTCCCTCTCAATAAGGAACCGCTGGTCCCTTTAAGGAACCACGGACAACAAGCTTATTTTTTGTCTTTATTCTTTGACCATTATTTTTTTCAAGATTATTTGTTTATCCAATTTGGCTAAACATTCCTTAGAACCTTTTGTTTTCATTTCAAATCTTTGCCTTGTCTACTTTCTTTAAATTCTTCTCTTTTGGGAGTTCTCTTCTTCATCCCTCACAATGCCTAACTCTTCCATTCCTAACCTTGACATATCTTTGTCACAATCTTCTCAACCTAAAGCTTCTTCTTCTAAGCTTTCCAAGAAACCAAAAGTCTTGGTTCGACCCGTTTGGATCAAGAAAAACAAGAATCTTCATGATTCCTCTTCTTCCAAACCCTCTAAGAATTCTTCTTTCTCTCCGATCAAATATTGGAATGAGACCTACTCTATAAATCCAATTATCGGAGAAAAGGAAATTCTTCCACCACCACCAAAACCTTTCAACTCTCCACAACTAAATGACCTATCTTCCTTCCCAAACCTCACTAGGCATTGTGAAAACATCTCTTATACATTATATCCCTCTCCACCAAACTCTCATTTTGATGGTCCTCCCCCATCTAATGACTTTGTTTTGCATCATGGATCCTCGTGTGCTTGTTGTCGATTTCAAAAAATTGAACTTTCTCATGTGTATGACAAGCTAAATTTCCTTGAATTCCTTCTCACTCGACCTCCTCTCAAAGTTTTTGTTCCCTTGAATAAAACTTCGAATGATGCCTCGTTGTTTGACTTGTTTAAGTCAATAAGGCACACTTTGTACTCTAGTTGTTTGAGTTGTTTGAGTCAATAAGGCAAATTTTTCCAACTAAGGCACACTTTGTACTTTAGTTGTTTGAGTCAATAAAACTTAAGCAATCTTGGAAGATTATCACTACTAGAGTAGTTTATGCTTTGTGGTTAATTTCCATATTTTTTGCTTTAAATATTCATATTTTGTGTATGAATATTTCTCTTGTATGTTCTTTCATATTTGTGTAATATGAATGATTATGTGTGTTATCTTTTTCCTATTAGTTCTTTTTCACACATTTGTTAAAGAGTTGATCATGGTTAAAATTTAAAATTGCTTATGGGTGATTCCATAAATTCTAATTTTTTAACCCCTTGACATTTTAATCATTTCAATTGGTTTGGATGTTTCTTTTCTTCTTATATTCCACCAATTGAACTTAGATGTTGTCAACACACACTCTTTGGACATACTTAGCAAATACTTACTTCTAATTTGAGATTTCTTCTCTTCTTCCCTCTCAAGTTATTTAGTAGGTAGTGCACATATATACATTGGTGTTTCTTTTCTCTCTTCTAACCTTTGTGTAGCATGTCACCTTAGCTCTTTCACTTGGTGCCCTAAGCAAGGGGGAGTAAGCATCAAGGGAAAGCTACTAGAAAAGTCAATTCTTCTCTTCTTCAAAGACTTGTGCTAACCTTTTTACTTTGACAAAGGGGGAAAATGATAGTGAATAAACTCGTTAATAATTTGAATAATTTGGTATTTTACGTAAATGAGTTTAGTTTGCCGTAATAAAAAAGGGGGAGATTGTTAATGCAAGTAATGCCTAAAAACATTATTATTGTTAACTAATCTTTCTTATTTTTGATCACAACAAACTATATAAGACATTTATAGTCAAACACAATTGTAAAACGAATTATCTAACAAACACTATCATCAAGGTAATAATCATTACACTAACATATCTTAATCATGTTCAGTGATCTTAAAAGTGATTAGCCTTAAGACTCACTTTTATCAAATATGACAAAAGATTTTTAATAAATTTTCTTTTTAAGAAAATGTTTTATTAAAATGAAAATGTAAATTTGAATATGGCATAATCCAAATGCCATAAGAATATCCTTTGAAGGTTTCAAACTACCTCAGATATTTCTACCTACTAAAAGATTAGACAAAAAGGAGAGGAGTCTACATCCGCGGTTCCTTAAGTACCTATGCGGTTCTTTACTGATAAGGAACCACCTAGACTAATAAGGAACCGCACGTAGGTAGCCGTTGGTTTTTGTCTCCTATAAATAGTGGATCAAATCTTCAATTTCAACAACCCTTTTTGGACATTTCTTTTAGCCCTCTTTCTCTTTTATTAATCCTAATCATTTGTAAATGATAACTTAATGTTTTAAGTATGTTTACTTATGATTATCCTCTTGATCCCCTTCTTTACCTTGTCCAAAGAGAAGATCACTCACACACTTATGTCGTGATTAAAGATGAAGCCTTGATGAAGATCATCCTCTCCTAAAGATCTAGTCATGTTCATCATTTGTTTATTTGTGTCTTGTGTAGATCCAAGGTATTTGTAAATACTTGGACTAGTTGTGTTCATCCAAGCTATTTGTGAATACTTGGATTAGTGTTGTGTAAATCCATTGGATATGTGTGTGCTTGGATCTTTCTTGTGTACATCCAAGTTACATGTGTGTACTTGGATATTTTTAGTTGAGTTGTAATGTGTAGTGTGTTAGTTCTAACTAAACTACAAAAGTGATTTGTGTGTAAGTTGTGTAAGTTCTCACTTAGCTTCAAAGTGAAGAGTCGTGAAGATTGGTTCTAGCTTTGGATTAGGACTCGACATCTAGCCTTGTGTGGGAAAATGGTGAAGTAGGCGACGTATGAAGATTGGTTCTAGCTTTTGGATTAGAACTTGACATTTAGCCTTGTCTCGTAAAATGGTGAAGTAGGCGACGTGTGTAGATTGGTCCTAGCTAAGTTTAGGTCTCGACATTTAGCTTAGTGTTGGAAAATAATGTAAGCGACGTTTTAAGGTTTTCTCCACCAAGAAGGGAGCTTGTGGATATAGTGGAAATCTCGAGTAGGTGTACTCGAGGAGTGGAGTAGGAACGAGGATAGAGCTTCGTTTCTGAACCGCTATAAATCTTGATGTCTTCCTATTAGGTTGTTTCTTTCCTTACTCTTTACTTACTTTCAGTATCATTACACTTACTACTTGTCATTGTTAATGCATTAGAATTGAACCTAATTATTATGCAACTAGCTTTCAAGTAAAAGATAGTTTTGGTACTCACCTAATTGAAAGGAATTTTAATTAGGAGATAAATCGAAGAGAAACTATTCAAACCCCCGCCCCCTTCTACGTTCTACACATTTTATGCACTATCTCATCATTAAATCTTTAAGTAATACAAAGTTTAAAGCATATTGTACAAGTCAATTAAGCATGTCTTATAAATCATCTTATGCACATTATAATCATTAAATTTTTAAATAATCTATATTATATATAAACCATTTTATGCACTCTCTCTTTATTAAATTTTTAAGTAATACAAATTTTAAAGAATATTATACAAGTCATTTAAGCATGGTTTATAAACCATCTTATGCACTCTCTCATTAATAAATTTTTAAGTAATACAAATTTTAAATCATGTTTTACCAGACAAATAAGCATTACCATCACTTTTCTAAACTTAAATTTAATTAATACATGTTATAAAAGCATATGTTATAAGTACACATTAATTAATATATTAAACACCCTAATTAATAATACTTTAAAAATACTCCTAAAATGAAAAATACATCTTATTATACATATTGTACAACTATTAAAACACAAAAAAATCATATAACTTAAAGTTGGTGGTACATATGGTTTTAAAATCGGACCATGTCAACGGGTTTAATCGAAAACTTGTGAAAACCGGATGAAACTTATGCAAATGAGTTAACCAGGCCCGACCAAGATCATTTTTCTTTACCTTTCTCTGATTAATCACATGGTACCCGCTGCCGCATCGTGCGGGTACCCTGCTGGTTTAGTATTGTTGATACAAAAGTTGGATTTTCTCTTAAATTCAATTTCAGATAGGCCAGGGTCAGCGTCAGCTGTTGTATTTGCTGACGCCTCATTCCCTGATGCAGACTTAGAGTGACAAATGATAGAAATTGGTAAAGAAATAGGAATTGTATTCAGATTTAAATTACTTACAATGCTAACTCAACACTATTGAGCTGAGGGTGAGCTCCATCTTCACCCTTCTCTCCTAAAGAAGTTGAGAGAGGGGTTGCCTTATGGGCCTCTTTATGCATGTCACCTCTAGAAGAGACTCAAGGTGACAATTGGCTTGGATTTTTGTCCTTGGCCGAGGACTTACTTTTCTTCACAAATTGGCCTTGGGGATCATCAACAACCTTCTTCGAGGAAGATTGTGTGAGGGCTTTCCTCTTTCTAGACTCACGTCTAACCTTCTTAATATTAATAGACGTGTGCTTCTGACGAGTTCCAGGGGAAGCTCCATGCTTTTTGCTCTTTAGATTCCCTTATCCAATTGGAGAAGTGTCTTGTGGAGCTTTGTACACTACTGGAGCATCTGCTGAGCAGATGTCCAGCATGGGTTGTGTAAGAGGAGGATCAATGGTGCTGACTGGAATGTTCCAGTGAATAAGATCAAAGGGTTGAAAAATCAGTTTATCTCCATTGATATTAGAAAAGTCACCACCAAGATGGTCAACAAAGAGGATAGATAGAAATCTGGTATAAACAACGTTTTTCTCTCTTGTCTTTTTCTCTATCTTCCCATGGAGATCTTCAAAGATAAGCCTCCCAAAATCAGCTTTTATTCCCTTGGCCAGACAGTATAAAATAATAGCATTCTTTTGGTTTATCTGGTCAAGGCCTCCAGTCCCCCCCCCCCCCCCCCCCGAACACTCAATGAGAATAGTCATTAGCAATTTCTACCATGGTGGCAAACAACTTCTTTTTAAACCCCCCATCTCAGTGATTTCTCCAGTATACCCAATTTCTTTAAAGAAAATTTTAACAATCATAAAATCATCAGGTATAGCTTCATAGTCACTAGGGTTTTCCAAATAATTTAGACCCAGAACCCTTCTAAATAATTTCAAACCAAATTTACCATGGATCCCAACAGTAGTAGAATCAAACTCAATGGATTTTTTTGTTGTGAGAAGCTTGTGCTGTAAACCAAAACTCCTTTAGAACATTTTGGAACATCATTCTATGATCCTTAAACAATACATCTCTCAAATCACTTTTGCACAAGTAAATCATTACTTGATCCCCAGGAGTGGATTTAATGGTGTCTTGTTTGATTAGAGTGATATTGTTGGGCTTGAAAATGATATCTTCGATGGGAAAAGTAACATGAGTGGATGGGTTAAGTGTGATTTATGCAACCTTTTGGGAAGAAGATTCAGCCATTGTTATTTTTGTGTGTGTGTTTCTTTTTGAAACAGAGAGAGTTTGTGTGTGTGTGTCTTTGATGAAAAGATTTGTAAGCGTGAAATGAAATCCAATTGTAAGGGATTATATAAAAACTTGAACTGATTTGAAAAAAGTTTTTAAAACCATTTGAAAAAATTATAAATCTTTTAGGGTTTCTTTTGAACATTTGGCACAAACTCTCTCATTAATGTTCTGCAAAAAGGTATGATTTTTTGTTGCTTTGAACAGTGAAACGCCCCATGTGTCAAGGACTTGTTGACTGTGGATGGGGACGTTTGTAATTTTCTTAATTAACAAATGACACCTTTTAAAAGAATGCTTGTTTTATTCACAATAAAATTTAATGCCATTTAATACTTTTCATTACATGAGTGATTTGTTTTAAAAGTTGTTGCTCAGATATGCTGAAGCTGATGGTAATACTTGTGAGCTTCAGTGCGTCAGATGAGGCGACAAAACCCCATATACATGTTACATAAGTGACCAAGACATATGACATTGCACGCTCCTCTACTCAGGCCTAGCTACTCAGTTGTATTAAAATTTTGTTTAGATTTTGCTGAAGAAAAACTTTGATGACTGGTGATCATTCATTCAGCTTCAGTGAATCAGATAAGGCAGCAAAACATCATATACACAATTACATAAAGTGAGATAGACACATGACATTGCACACTCCTTTACTCAGACACTGCTACTTGACATTAAACAAAATCTTTTATAAAATGCTGAACCTTTAAGATTCTTTAGTGAATGCTGAAGGTTCAGGTTTTGTCTCATCAATGTTCAGCATACCAAAGCTCCATTATCAATCTTTCAAAATTTGGTTCATCCAGTGGTTTGGTGAAGATATCAGCCAATTGATACTGAGTGGGGATGAAATGTAATTCAATGTCCCCTTTCACAATATGATCTCTGATAAACTGATATCTGATATCAATGTGTTGTTCTTGAGTGAAGGACTAGATTGTTAGATATTGCAATAGCAATAGTGATATCACAAAAGATTGGTACCTTTTCATATTCTATGTCATAATCAGCCAGTTGGCTTTTCATCCAAAGAACATTGGCACAACATCCAGTAGCTGCCACATATTCAGCTTCTACTGAAGACATGGCAACTGTTTGTTTCTTTTTAGCACTCCAACACATAAGTTTTCCACCTAGCAATTGGCAAGCACTAGAAGTGCTTTTTCTGTCCATATTTCATCTAGCATAGTCAGAATCTGAATACCCATTTGGATCAAACACTGAGGATTTGGGGTACCAAATACCTATACTTGGTGTACCTTTTAGGAATCTAAATATTCTCTTTACAGCAGTAAGGTGTGATTCCTTTGGATCTGCTTGGTATCTTGTACAAAGGCATGTAGAGAATTGAATGTCAGGTCTGCTTGCAGTTAAATACATGAGTGACCCAATCATACCTCTATACTGAGTCTCATTGACTAATTTTCCATTGAGATCAGGTCCTAAGTTGTTTGGGGGTACCATTGGTGTTTTCACTAAAGCACAATTGATATCATACTTCTTCAGTAGATCCTTGACATATTTTTCTTGATTGATGGAGATTCCTTAGTTAGATTATTTAATCTGAAGACCAAGGAAGTATGTTAGTTCTTCTATCATACTCATCTCAAATTTGTTGGTCATAAGCTTGCCAAATTGTTTAGATAGTTTCAAGCTTGTTGAACCAAAGATGATGTCATCCACATAAATTTGTACCAGAATGGTGTTAGTTTTAGATTTATAGATAAACAAGGTGCTATCTCCTCTGACAAACTTATGTTGAATGAGAAATGTTGAGAGAGTTTCATACCAAGCTCTTGGAGCTTGCTTCAGTCCATACAAAGCTTTGTAAATCTTGTAGATATGGTTTGGGTATTTACTACTTTCAAAGCTAGGAGGTTGTGTAACATAAACTTCTTCTTTTAGGTCACCATTTAGGAATGCACTTTTGACATCCATTTGGTAGATGGTGAAGTTCATATAAGTGGCATAAGCTAGGAAGATTCGTATGGCTTCCATACGTGCAATTGGAGAAAAGGTCTGATCAAAATCAACACCAGGCTCTTGATTGAATACATGGGCCACCAACCTAGATTTGTTTTTTGTCACTACATTGGTTTCATCTCTTTTGAGCTTGTAAACCCATTTGGTGTCAGTGGTTGATTTACCATATGGAAGAGGAACCAATTTCCAGACTTTATTTCTTTCAAATTGATTTAGTTCCTCTTGCATGGCATCCACCCATCCAGGGTGTGTGAGTGCTTCAGAAACCTTTGTAGGTTCAATTTCTGAAAGAAAGTTTGCATAGAGGCATTCTCTAGATGAAGCAACACTCAGTTTCTTTGCCATAGATCTAGTGACTCTACCTTCTCCAGGATTGCCTATTATGTTCACCAGCTGTATGTGACTATTCTTAGTCCAAGATTTTTGTGGAGCTGGAAAATAGGCACTGGTATCATGATTAGAGATAGAACTTAAAAGTCTATAACATGGACTTGGACTTAGATTATCTCTAGTGTCTGCTGAAGGATATTCAATAGACAAAGGTTCATGGAGGGCTTCCTTCTTGGTCAGAAGCAACACATCCAAGACCTAATAGTTGGAGAGCTTTGAGAAGAAGGATCAGATTCTTCATCAGCAGCTTCATTGGATTGATCATTTTGATCCTGTGTGTCAGCATGATGATTGTTTTGAAACTGACCATTTTGGTCATTTGTGTTGTCTTGCTGATCATTTTGATCATTTGATTGACAGCCATCAGTATTTGATACTGAAGGATTTCCTTTTGTAGGACTTGTCAAATCTTCAAATGGATCAATATGAGGAACTGATTTGCTAGTTTGATATCTTTTAGAAGGCTCATAATGTTGAAATTCATCAGATGGATACTTGTGAGATTCATGAATATGAAGTTCATCATCTGACGGATTTGTAAATTTGAGAGCTTCAGAACTTTTATTGAAAGTGATGTGATAAGTTTCTTCAATACATAGTCTTCTTGTGTTGAAGACTCTATATGCTTTAGATACTAAAGAGTATCCAAGGAAGTAACCATAATCAGATTTTTCATCAAACTTCCCAAGGTGATCCTTGTGATTGTGAATGAATACTGGACACCCAAACACATGTAAGAATGAAATGTTTGGAATTATCCCCCTGAAGACTTCATAGGGAGTCTTCATGTGTCTCTTCACAATAATGGATCTATTTTGAGTTTAGCAAGCAGTGGCTATAGCATTAGTCCAAAAATGCTTAGAGAGAGAGAGCAAATCCAGCAAGCATTGTCCTTGCTGCTTCAATCAAAATTTTGTTCCTTCTTTCAGCCACACCATTTTGTTTAGGTGTGTAAGGAGATGAGAAATTTTGGGAAATTCCCTTGTCATCATAGAATTTGATCAGTGTGTGATTTCTGAATTCAGTGTCATTTTCAGTTCTGAGTTGCTTAACATGAGTGTCATTTTGATTTTCAACTCTTGTGATGAAAGACATAATGGCATCTGGTGCATGGCTTTTCTTTGTTAGAAAATATACCCAGGTGTACCTAGAGTACTCAAAAAATGACAAGTGTATATTTTTCATGACAAATGGCCTAGGTGATACTGTGCCAAATAAGTCCATGTGAATCAAGTGAAGACTTTCCTTGATTGAGAAAGTTTGCTTTGTTTTGAAACTGGCCCTATGGTGCTTCCCCTTTTCACATACTGAGCATGGTTTGTCCTTGGAATAAACAAGTGAAGGAAGACCAATAACAAGATTTTGTTTTGCCAGTAGAGTTATTGTTTTGAAATTTAGATGGGAGAACCTTTTTTGTCATCAGACAGCACTAGATACTTTGCATCACAAAGTTGACTTATGCTAATGAGGTTGTGCTTCAATCCATTGACATATGCCACCCTTGAGAAAACTATACCATTGCATTTTACTAAACCAAATCCTTTAGTAGTAGCTAACGAGTTATCACCAAAAACAACTTTAGGACCTTGTTCCTCCTTATACTTGTGTAGATAACTTTTGGTGCCAGTCATATGCCTTGAGCAGCCACTATCCAGGTACCAAATAGGCTTCCTGAGATCACACTGCTCAAGTTAAGGAAATGGTCAGTTTTGTTTTGAAACCCACCTTTGATAGATGGGTGTTTTAGACCTAGAAGGTGTTCTATATCTGAATGATCCTTTAGATGAGGATGAATAAGATTGCTCAGAAGAAGAAGGAGAGGATTGAACAGCATTTTCTTTCGTAGCCTGAAGGGCTTCACCTCTTCTGAACCACTCTATATGATTGTGATCAGATGCAGTGTGGACATTACTTCCACAAGTTTCACAACATTTGACAATAGAGTTTGGGTTCCTTGGTTTGATGCCCCTTCAAAGAGAGATAACTCGATTATGTCCATGAGTGTCATGGTCATAACTTCCACAAATATCACAAACAGGATAGTAGTGACAGTCATTTGAGTGATGATTGCCCATACCATAATGAATGCATGGTGGGAAAGGCATATTTCGCCTAGAATGAGATGCTTCAGTGTTGTGAGCATCAAAACTAGTTTTAGAAAGCATATATTGAGTATGTTCACAAGTGCGATGGTTAGTCCTCTCACATTTAGTATAATAAATCACTTATAGGCAAGTTTTAGTGAGATATTTATTTAGACCATATAGACCACAAGCCCTTTTAAATTTTTTCTTGTACTTATAATCTGGAGAGTTTGAAGGTTCATCTCTGAATCGAGTTGGTGTTTGCTGCTGCCTGAGTTGCAATTGAGATCATTGATCTCTTGCATGAAAAGAAACATTCTGTCATCTTCCCCAGATCTAACATTCTTCAGTTTATTTGTTGAAACTGAAAATGTGAACCTTCAGCAAGAGCTGAAGAGTTCTTTGAAGTGTCAATTTTAACATGTTTGGGAGACCTACCCTTATGTGTTGTGTGAGACTTGATGATTGACTGGATTGATTTTGGTCTAGTAGAGGGTTCAGCACCAGTAGGCTTCTTCAATGGAGGAATTGGGGTACTTACTTCATTCTGTAAATCATCATCTGAGTCATCTTCAGTAACTGAAGATTCAACAGGTGCTGAAGTGTCAGCATTTGCTTGCAACTCAGGAAGAAGGATACGTCCAGTGTCATGATTTGGTAAGCTCTCTTCAACTGACCTTACAACATCAGGGATCAAGATACCATCCTCATTTGAGGCTTTGACAAAGAAAATATCCATGGAGTTGGTGCTGGTGCTGGAGGATCCTTCAGCACCAAGAATTTTCCTTTTTTAAGCAGGAATTTGTTCATTGATGCATTGATTTACCCTATTAGAGTTTCTAAGCCAAGATTTAACAATATATTTTACTTCTTTTAGTTCAACTCTTAGGGAGTTATTTTCATCAAGAATCTCTTTGTTCAATTGTTGAAAAGTGAGTACATCATGTTTAGCTTCTTTTAGCTCTATTAGCTTACTTTCAAAATTATCAAGTTTTAGAACAAGTTTATGATACTTTTCAAGCAAGTTGTTTCTTTGTTATCAACAAATTTTAGATCAATACACTGGTAATCAAAGACAAATTTAATGTCATCCTTATCTTCTAATTCAAGAAGAGTTTGTACCTTTTTTATTGTGATATTGACCCATTCACCATTTCTGGCACTTTCTCTGGCAACAACATTGAAGTTTTAACCTTCATCATCATCAAGTTCCATTAGCACTTTCACAATTACTAATTCACCATCTAAAGAGACATCTTCTTCATCCCATTCATAAGCTTCAGCAATGAGTCCTTTGTTCTTATCTTTCTTGAGAGCCTTTGAGGAAGAACATTCAGTGCTCATGAGAGCTAGTTTAGCCTTGATTTCTCTATATTTTGCTTCAAAGTCTTTTGTTGGGCGAAGTGCAGCCCTTTTTTGCTTAAAGGAAGTAGAAGCAATTTGTTTCTATTGAAATGATGATTGACCAGATGGTCTTGATTGAGCTGGTGAGGAATAAGAAGGAATGGATGTTTTGGAATAACAATCCCTATGTTGGAAATTCACTTTATGTGACGACATTTAAGAATTCCCATTAGTTATCATAGTCACACACGCTTAGACTAGACTAGGAAACAATGTATAGTTAAGTAGGTGTGTGACTATATATACCCCTCCAAGGCTTCCAAGGAGGGGTGTTGCTTGTGTTTTGATTACACTTTTAATACATTTTCTTTCTTTTTCACACACAACCTTCTCTCTATATTCATCCATCGCTACCACCCACCACGACCACCGGATCTTGAATAGCAAACCCACAATTGGTATCAGAGCCTCGATTCAATCCTTGGATCGTGTTTTTGTTTTCGATTTGGTGGTCTATTTTTTTCTTGGTCAAGATCTGTCATAAAATTATTCTTTGTGTCACGAAGGTTTGTTTGGTACAAACAGTCTTCACATATTTTCGTCACAACTGGTCTTTCTATATGTCTACGTTTTCATTTTTCTTGTCAAAATATTGCAACTTTGTCAGAACTGGTAGTATTCTTGGTGTCTCCTGGTTTTGGTCATATGGTCCATATAGCTTTATTGTAATATTGTCCAGTGGTCTCAAAATCATGTCACTTCCATTTTTTCTGGTTTCAAATATGTCCCAATTATATTATTTTTTCTTTGGATCTGTATTGGCCTCAAAACAGCTTTTAAAGTTGTTGTATGCTCATGTGGTTTTTTTCTGGTATTTTTTAGAAGATGAAGATGAGCCTAGAATTGCCAAGAAACTCATATTTGCCCAGAAAATCAAATCCAAAAAAAAATCAGCCCCAGAAAACCAAGATCCTGGAAAAACGGAAAAAGGACAACTTTTGGATAAGATCGCATTGATTGCGATGGTTGGAATGCGATGGTACCATTGCGATGGAACCATTGCGATGGAACCATTGCGATGGTGTCCATTGCGATGGTGTCCATCAGGCTGCGATGGGTTTTAAAGGAACCATTACGATGGGACATCATGTTATGATGGGGTGTTGAACTAGACTACGATGGACTTGTTTAATTTTGACTTGCGATGGGTTTTAATGAAAATGCTACGTCTGTTGTAAACCCGATACTAAAACTGGAAAAACACTACTTTGACTGTTTAACTAAACCCAATTACACTATACCGAGACCAGAACCAACACTTACCAACAACCTTATAACTCCACAACATATCCACTCGATCTAATCTAACCCATCGTCTCCTAGCCCATCTAAACATCAATGACTCATATCAATGAAACTAAAATACAATCTCAGACTCTTAATTTTCCGTGAGTTAGAATCGTCAAGATTACAAAGATCTAACTATTCACGAAAATTAAATCATCATCACAGATCTGTCCTTACTTTTCGAGTATCAAGATTAATTAATAAAAAATATGTTATTATTAATCTCAGTCTCGTTGAAAACATCACAAAATACCCCATCTAGTTGAGACCACAACCGCACATGCATGAACAAATAGAACCTACCCGAGATCAAACTAGTGATCTTGAAGATCATTTTTTAGACGACTCATCAAATGGGTTGTCTGATATGACATAACTCGTAGGTATGGGTGTGGTCTCATCGGTTGTGTTTTTTGATTCGTGGGTATATAAAAATTTATTTTATTGTGATGAGCAAAATTAGATTGTGATAGATGATATTTCACTCGTGTTTGATGGATGATGAGATTCGTGTGGTGATTTAGTTTGAGGTTCTGAGGATATTTGGTGATAGAGGTGTTTAGGTGATGAGCAGATTGGTTTGGGAGAGACTAAGAGAAAGGGGCGGATGTTTCTAGGTGAGTGTTTAGGGTTAGTTAAGTATGAGATGAAAGAAAGCGGCTGTGATGATAAAAGGATTTGTTTTTCTAACCTAATTTTTAGGTTATGCTTCTTTATAGCTCAAAGATGGATCAGGTCATACAAATTATTTCATTTGGGCCGAGTATTGATTTACTTCAAATGTTTATGGGCCAGCTATTTCATTTATCCGAGAATTGGCCTGGACAACTGATGCCATAATCGACCATGACTAAATCTAGTAATTTTACTAGTAATTTTAATAAGTTAATTTTACTAGTAATTTTAAACCATTGGTCGTATTGTAGGGATTTAAATGTGACATCGGGTCAAGACAAAGTGAGAACGTGACAATGTGACGAGACTAAGTGACTAAGATTTATTTTGACGAGACCAAAAAAGGAAAATATGTATATTTTTTTTAGTGGCTACGGATTTGTTTGATCGGGTATTAATTATGTGAAGTTAAAGACGGTTTTTTCGAAGGCATGTACTTATTTTATGTTTCAAAGATAACTTGCTAGTGCTTAATCTTAGAATGAAGACTTGTTTATCTAGTTTCCGGGTTCGGGGTGGTTGGTTGATGACTTGGATAACTATCACTTAAAGGGGTTACATTGTTGTACACAGTGTCACTCGCTTAGTCGACGTGGATACTTTCAAGAGGTGTTGTGCTTATATACTTCTTCAGTGATGTATTGGGTTCTTAGAGATTTCTCCACCGTTCCTCATTCAAAAATTGTGCAAACTTAAGTCACAAGCTCGAGGGATTCTTATTCAGTTTCATGTTTGGTATATCCGGTTCATTCTATTAGTGGTCACTTCAAATTGCCTACAATGGGGTTGGTAAAGATGGACATGGAGAGTTTATGAGTAGAGAATTTCGATCAGCAGCTGATTCTCAGAAAATATATAATTCTGCTTATTTATTATTCTCACGAGATTTCAGGTACATGTGCGTACGATTTATTGCTGGTTCCGAGTTTCGAAACCATCAACAGGGAAAAGAAGACACATTAAACGCACAACGAGTACACGTGATGAACTTCATACCTTCTTTTTATTTGAAGACACTCCGGGAAGACATTTGTCATAACCGCAGAGAAAATCAGTGTTTTAACTCGTGGCGTTATCAATCTCTAACGGTACACTATTGTTTGATGTTTAATTGTTTTGATTTGAAATTATTCATCATCATTATCCTATATGGAGAGATATGCACTTCCGGGACTTAATTAACTCTGGTGTATCTTCGGAAAAAGATATGTGCATTTTCGGGACTTAATTGACTCTGGTGTTACGATGTCAACTATGGGATAAAGTGTCTACTTCAGTATTTGAGCTTCATACTTGGGATTGGTTTACTTTCTTCAACTACGTGGGGAAATAAATGTCTTGATTCTTTCTAGTATGCATAACTTGAACTCTCAAGGGGAAGAAAAATTCAGAAGAATTATTCAAGCGTGAAAAGAGAAGTTGTTGATCTACTTGGTGTGCCCCTTACTTTCAATCACTCATAGTAACATTATCATGTTTTATGATGAGGTTTGCTTTTTAAATTCCGTTGTGCGCTTAATCATTCTAAGCTTTATTAAAAGATTTGAAGTTTCTTATGAGGATTGTCGGTTTAGGGGGAAGCTATTTAAAAGCTTCTACATCAAGTTTATGTGGCATGAATTAGGGGGAAGTTAATTCAGAAGCTTCTCCTTAACCAGAAGTATATGGATTACATAGCTCGTGCCGTTACTGTATTTCTACTACAAGTTACTTTAAAGATGAGTCGCTCTAAAGTGAAGACTTGAAGTCATAGGCCTCAGAAGACTTCATCAGCATTGGACGCTTCATGGAAGCTTTTGTTCTTAATCATTATGTACTTGTTAGGAAAAATATTGTAAGGAATTCTACACGTCGTCCCATGGGGGAAGATTGTTGGAAATTCACTTTATGTGACAACATTTAAGAATTCCCATTAGTTATCATAGTCACACACGCTTAGACTAGACTAGGAAACAATGTATAGTTAAGTAGGTGTGTGACTATATATACCCCTCCAAGGCTTCCAAGGAGGGGGTGTTGCTTGTGTTTTGATTTCACTTTTAATACATTTTCTTTCTTTTTCACACACAACCTTCTCTCTATTTTCATCCATGGCTACCACTACCTTCCACCACCCACCACGACCACCGGATCTTGAATAGTAAACCCACACCCTAGCAAAGTGACCAGTCTTTCCACATTAAAGAACCTTCTAGACTTGGCCAGAAGTGCTTAATAAGTGTGTAAACACTTATCCTTTTGCCACTAAAATCAATGAAAAACAAGACCTAATCATGTGTTTAATGTCGTAAAAGTCGGAATTACGCGTGGTTTTGTGTTTTTGAGTTAAATAGGTACAAATGATCAAAAGAAGAGAAAACACAGGATTTCACGGTCAAATGTTGAAGAAAAGTCCAAGAAAGAGACAAAGACAAAGTCGAAAGACCAAAAGTGTGCCAAGATCACGAAAACCGTCAAAATCAACATAGACTTGAAGAAAAGATCAAGAAAGACAAGATCGAGCTCGTTATAGTGAATTCAATCATTTACGAAGATTTTGGGCCTTGTGGGTCCCTCTTATGCATAATGGGCCCACAAGCCCATTTAAGGAATGGATGAATTAAACAACAGATCAAATAAATTATTTAAGCCCATTTGATATTTACCTTGTGACGGATTGGAGGAAGTAATTGGGCCAAAGCCCATTATAAAAGAAAAAGAAAAATGGAATGAATGGAAAATGTTTATTCAATCCTTGGTCAAAATTCTGGTCAACAAACGCAACACCCCAGTCAAAGTTTACCCCAAGTCACTCTCACCACACACGTGTTACACCTGCTTACCTTTCTCCAATACACTTAATAAATAAAACGAATATTTTACCCACACCCTCACTTTTACGTTACAAACAAAGTGATATTTTCTCTCACCCACTTCTTCTTCTCCACAAAAAACGCAACTCTCCCCCAAACCCTAATTTTTACTGTAAAAAATTACACACCCAAAATTGGGGGTTTTACCCAATTCGTGTGATTCACACGGATTGGGATTAAATCCCCATGAAAAACGAATCATGCACTCACTTGTGGTCCTCTCCCATCATCCAACGTGGCCAAATCTTGTGATTTGATTGGCTATGCCACGTTTCATACCCAAATCCCCCAATAAGATTAAGCCACCTCATCCACCAACTAGCACAACAAACACATCAAGTGCCATGCTGGCAATCCTAGTGATGCAAGGGCGTTTTTCCACCGCAAGATCAAGAATTTGAAGAGAGAGAAGAAGAAAGAAGGATTGGACGGCTGAAATTCAATGCTTACAATTGAAGCTATCAAGAGGGTTTCTTGGGGTTTCTCCTATAAAAACCCCTCATATCTGTAATTTTTGGTGTGCCTTTTCTTTATTTTAATTTTTATTTCTGAAAAGTAGAATTAGGGTTAACTGTATTTTCTTTTTTTAAAAAGTATTGTAATCGCAGTTTGATATTAATAAAATTTCAGTTTTGATAAATTTGTGTCTCGTATGATTTTATTGCAATTACTTTGATTTTATTTCAATTTAATAATTGTTAAAATAAATTAAAAGGTAATCTTCTTTCCCCACTGGAAAGATAAAAGTATAAATAAATAAAAAATAATAAAAAATATATTGTTGGTTACTGTTCGATAAAGATGATGGTGATGGATATTGGGTAAAAAGGTGGTGTTGGTTCGTTTGATTTCGATATTAGGGGGTACATCGCCCACCTACTGCTCAAAGGATATCTCCATTAGGTTTGTCTTCTTTTATTTTATTTTATTTATGTTTAGCTTATGAATTTATCTGCTTGAGTTTCTGTTAAATCTGCTATTGTTCATATTATATATTGTTTTGTCTGTTAATTGTTTCGAAGTTATAGCGGTTTGGATGCTTATTATTTGAGTTTATTAGTTATGGTATTTAGTTTTGGATTTGGAATTGATTATCTGCTTTTAGTTTTGTTTTTGTCTGCATAATTGGATCAAAAGTTTATTGGATCTGCTTGGTGTTAGTTGTTGTCTGCTTATCATTTTAGGATTAAGTTATTGTTTGGTTTTGTTTAGTTCTTTTTATCTGCTCTTTGGTCTAGTAGGATTATTGGGTCTGCTTATTTCGGCTTAGATGAGCATTTAGTTTTAAGTGAGTAATATATTTGGGGTGATAATTTGTTATTTGATTTAGTTTTTTACTGCTTAATTAGCTTATTTTGGTTCAGATTTCTTTTACTTATCTATTTGACTTTAGCTTATTTGTTTGTTTTGATTTATGAGCTTATTTGGTATTTACTTTAATCTGCTTATATGTTTTAACTGGTTTGGCTTATTTGGTTTTTGTCTTCTATTTAGTTTCATAACATACAGATACAATTTATCTGTATGTTTGTTTGATTCCATAAATAAAAGTCCAAAAAAAAATATAATATTAGCATAAATATCGTCTGTCCAGGGATTCGACCCCTGGACCTCTCGTTCACCTGCCAAACAGCCTAACCATCTCATCTAGACCCTTTTTGTGATTTACTTTCCAGCATTAAATTAATACAGGAGGTTTAATTAGTCTTAGCAGTTTATTAATTTCCGATTATTACAAGTTTTGTTAGTTTTTATTTTAATTAAAAAGTTTTATTTAAATTTTCTTTAATTCAGTTTTGTTTAAAATATATAGAAAGATAAAAAAATATTTTTATTAATTTTATAATTTTAATCTAGTTTAATTTTATTTTCATTTAAATAGTTTTGTTTGTTTTGAAAGTTTAAATAGGTTTCGTTTCAAGTTTTTAATTAGTTTATATTTTTATCTAAAATAGTTTTATTATTAAAATTTGTTTAAATTAGGTTTTTTTAAAAAAAATTAGTTTTAGTTTAAATTACCCAAAAGTTTTTAGTCACCAAAAACAAAGTTAAGTCTTGCGTTTAACCGGAAATCAAATTCGAGTCGAGTCGAGGAAAAACGAACATTAATCGATAAAATAGGATTGCAAAACCTTAGTATTAAAATGGCGCCGCTGCCGCTTCGCTCGTACGATTGACGGTTTTTCGTGAAGACGTTTGGATTTTGGGATCCGTTCTCTTTGAACGTTACGTTTCTTGCACAAAAATCAAAAATACAAAAAAAATCAAAAACCTAAAAATACAAAAAAATTAAAAAATCACAAAAGCAATTTCTTTCCTAAGAATTGCACCAAAAAAATTAAAAAAATACAAAAGTAATACTTTTTCCTAAAAGTATTACACCAAAAATATTACGTATTAGTGTTATTTTTTAGTTCGATTTCTTTCGTTTTTATTGTGAATATATATTTTTCTAAAAAATACAATAAGATTTTTCTTTTACTATAGTATATTACGTAGCACAATAATTTACCTACTTTTCAAATAAGCCTTAGTTGGGATTTCATTACCTAACTATTGTAGTCGCATCCATAACAAGAAAAAATGGCAAAATAGATAAATACTAGTAAGACGTTTGAACTCGACATATACAAACTATAAGGTGGGTATAAGGCGACGCGCTATAAAAGGCCGTCTAAGGAAAAAGGTTTTTAAGTGCTTTGTGTCACCTCGTTTCCCCGCTTACTTGTGCGTATATTGAGAGGGATGACCGAATATTGGTTTACCAACTCAATTAGTAATTACGTATATATTTTTGTAGAATTTTCATATTGCTCCTCGAGAGGGAAAATCCTTTTCCTCTCAAAATCGACCGAGGTCACCTACCTCATTCCAAAGTTTTAATTGTATGCGCACTCGCGCGCATACATACATACCGATTGGTGTACCAAACTCTTCCAATTCTTCCAAAAAGAAGAAAAAGAAGAAAAACAAAAAGTCCGTCATTCAAGCCGATCCTGAGAATCGAGCTTTCGACAATACGATGGCAACGGATAATCGACCAATGATTGAGATTCTACAATCTCACGTTGAAGGAAACGATGACGCGATTGTGGTGCCGAATATTGGAGCCAATCATTTTCAACTTAAATCGGGTTTTATTCAAATGGTTTCCGCTACACCATTTTAGGCCGTACTAATGATGACCCACATGCTCATATCAAACGTTTTATTCAATTAGCTAATACCGTAAAATACAATGGGGTGCCACAAGAGGTCGTTCTCCTACAACTCTTTCCTTTTTCCCTCGAGGGACAAGCCCAGATTTGGCTTGATAAGAAACCACCCCAAAGTATTACCACATGGATCGACTTAGAGACCAAGTTCATAAACTACTTTTTCCCACCATCACGGACCACTTCTTTAAGAAATGAGATCATCACCTTTGAACAACAATATGGGGAAACGTTTAGTGAGTCTTGGGATCGATTTAAAGAACTTTTGAGAAAATGTCCACAACACGGTTTCACTAAAGTGCATCAAATTAATACGTTTTACAATGGTTTAACTCTAAATGACCAAGACTCACTTAATAGTGCCGCGGGGGGGGGGGGGGGGGGGGGGGGGGGGAGGGGGGGGGGGGGGGGCAATATTCTTGTGAAATCAATGAATGAGGCTTGGGCCATAATTGAAAACAAGGCTAAAGTGCAAACCAAGAGTGTTAGGGCTACTATGGCAAGTGATAGTGCTAGTAATAATGAGGTGACTAATCAAATTAAGGAGCTTACTTCAATTATGAAACACCTTGCTCTAAAAACCGACGCCCTCACTACACATGTGAATGCCCTGAAAGAAAATTATGAAACGTGTGAGACTTGTGGTGGACCGCATTCATATTTTAATTGTGACAAGGTTTACAATAATCAACAAGAAGTTTATGCTTATAATAACAATGAAAATGAGCGGATTCATTTCAAACCAAATGTTGATGTTAACCATTTATCTTACATGTCTAATAACTATTTGGCTCCCCCGAGTTTTGTAGCACCACAAAGACCACCCCCACCCGCCCAAAATAGGAACCAAGGTCCTCAACGGGGTAATTTTCAAGGAAATTCTAATCAACGGGGTTTTAATCAAAATCAAGGGAATTTTCAAGGGCAAAACCAAGGGTTCAATAACCAAAATCAAGGATTTAATAACTAAGGTTTTCAAAATCAAGGATTTAATCAAGGTTATAATCAATATCAAAACCAAGGTTTTCCTAATCAAGGTTTTAACAATCAAGGGTATAATCAAATGAACATGCATAATCCTCAAATGGACTTGGTTCTACAAAAATTAACCGACCATGAACGAATGATGAGAGAGATGCAAGAATCGACCGATAAGAAATTTTTGACAATGATTCAAACCTTTCGTCCCCAAGGTGCCCTCCCTTCGAACACCGTGACCAATCCTAGGGCTAATGTTAATGCTATCACTACTAGGAGCGGTAAGACCACCGTAGAACCCTCCCCACCTAACCAAGGACCCGAGATACCTTCTTCTTCGACACAACCTCCTTCTTCTTCCACTTGTGACATACCACCCGTTATGCATTTGTCTACACCTTATGTTCCACCGATACCCAAATTTTCTACCACACCTTCGGTCCCCAAACCGGTTCCTTCACCTACCACTTCCATTCCTCCTCCTCCACCAAAGGATGTGAGTGAGCAATCCACTTCAAAGCCTTCATCTCAACCCAATATACCTTATCCCTCAAGGCTGCGGAAAGAGAAATTGAAGAATAAGGATGATATTCAAGTTTTGAACTTCCTAAAAATGTTCAAACAATTGAATGTTAATATCACCTTTGCCGAGGCGCTCGCTCACATGCCTAAGTACGCTAAGATGTTTAAGGATATTTTAAGTGACAAGGAAAAGTTGCTTGATATTGCCAATACCCAATTGAATGAGAATTGTTTTGCGGTTCTTTTGAGAAAATTACCGGTTAAGTTAGGAGATCCCGGTCGATTCCTTATTCCTTGTAATTTTCTGGGTGTTGAGAATTGTATGGCCTTGGCGGATCTCGGAGCGAGTATCAATCTTATGCCATTGTCCTTGTGGAAAGAATTATCTTTACCCGAGCTAGTCCCCACTCGTATGACATTGGAATTAGCTAACCGTACGGTTGCTTATCCGGTGGGGATAGCCGAGGATGTTTTTGTTGGAGACGACATATTCACTTTTCCCGTCGATTTCGTCGTAGTCGACTATGAAATGGATCCCCGTGTTTCCTTAATTGTAGGACGACCCTTATTGAGAACCGGGCGTACATTAATTGATGTAGCCGCGGGTGAGCTTATCATGAGGGTCGGGGATGACAAAATCGTCTTTAACATGGGTAAACTTTCCAAACTTCCCGATGAGCCCGAATCCGTGATTTACATCGATGTGCTCGACGAAGCATGCGAAGAACATTTTCATGAGGCTTGTACGAGCGGGATTTCTCCTTTACCCCATGTTGAGACAGTAGCTTCTATTGCTCCTTCATTGACTCCATTTGGAGAAAGTGACTTTCTTTTACAAGAATTTGAAGCGAGTTTAGGGGATGTGGATTTAAAATATGACGATTCTCCCACCGATTGGGAAGAAGATATTCGTACCATTGAGAGACTTCTCAATGAGGACCATATTTCTCCACCTACCCCTAAGGATGTTACAAATGATGATCCTAATTTGACTAAGCCTTCCACCGACAATCCACCAGATTTAGAGCTTAAGGATTTGCCGTCTCATTTAGAGTACGTTTTCTTAGAGGAGGATAATAAGTCGCCCGTCATTATTGCTAAGGACTTAAAAGAAGATGAATAATCCCGACTTATCGTTTTGCTTAAGAATCATAAGATAACAACTGCTTGGAAAATCTCCGACATTCGCGGAATTGATCCTAATTTTTGTACTCATAAAATTCTCATGGAAGATGACTTTAAACCCACAATCCAAAATCAAAGAAGGGTTAATCCAAAAATTCATGAAGTTATTAAGAAAGAAGTTATCAAACTTCTCGATGCCGGAATGATTTACCCTATCTCGGATTCGCCATGGGTTAGTCCCGTCCATTGTGTGCCTAAGAAAGGCGGAATCACCGTTGTTCCCAATAAAAACAACGAGTTGATTCCTACTCGACTCATAACGGGTTGGCGAGTTTGCATCGACTATCGTAAGCTCAATGATGCCAATCGTAAGGATAATTTCCCTCTTCCTTTCATGGATCAAATGCTCGAGCGTTTAGCGGGTAATGATTTCTATTGTTTCTTAGATGGTTTTTCCGGATATTTTCAAATCCCTATCGATCCAAAAGACCAAGAGAAAACCACATTCACTTGTCCCTATGGAACATTTGCTTACAAAAGAATGCCGTTCGGCTTATGCAATGCTTCCGGGACTTTCCAAAGGTGTATGATGGCAATATTTCATGACATGGTTGAAGAAACTATGGAAGTCTTTATGGACGATTTCTTGGTCTATGGTGATTCTTTCTCTTCTTGCCTTTCTAATTTAGAACGTATGCTTAAACGGTGTGAAGAAACTCGTCTCGTTCTTAATTGGGAAAAATGCCATTTCATGGTAAAAGAGGGTATCGTCCTCGGTCATAAAATTTCCAAAGCCGGTATCGAAGTCGACCGTGCTAAAGTTGATGTTATTGCTAAGTTACCTCCACCTACCACCGTCAAAGGAGTTAGAAGTTTTTTAGGCCATGCGGGATTTTATCGAAGTTTCATCCAAGATTTCTCGAAAATAGCTCGTCCAATGACTCATCTCTTAGAAAAGGATGCTCCTTTCATCTTCTCTCAAGAATGTATCGACTCTTTCGAACTTCTTAAAGGTAAATTAACTAACGCACCGGTCTTAGTCTCTCCAAATTGGGAGTTACCTTTCGAGCTCATGTGCGATGCTAGTGATTTCGCGGTAGGAGCGGTTTTAGGTCAACGAGTTAACAAACATTTCCAACCCATTCATTATGCTAGTAAGACAATGACGGAGGCTCAATTGCATTATACCACTACCAAAAAAGAGCTTTTAGCCGTAGTGTATGCTTTTGAGAAATTCCGCCCCTATCTTGTGCTTTCCACCACCATCGTTTACACCGATCATTCCGCCTTGAAATACTTGTTGACCAAGCAAGATGCTAAACCGAGACTCCTTTGTTGGGTTTTGCTCCTACAAGAATTTAAAATCGAAATTCGTGATAAAAAGGGAGCGGAAAACCTAGCCGCGGATCATCTTAGTAGACTTGAGGATCCTTATCAAGGGGAATCTCCAAATCAAGAGATTAATGAATCCTTTCCCCTTGAGACCTTAATGTCTATTAAATCCAATCTTGATGATACCCCATAGTTTACGGACATTGCAAACTATTTGGCGGCTGGTGTTCTTATCGAAGGGTTATCGTCCCAACAAAAGAAAAGATTCTTCAAGGACGTTAAAACGTACTATTGGGACGACCCTTATCTTTTCAAGCAATGTTCGGATTTAATCATTTGTAGATGTGTTGATGGGCCGGCGGCTTTACAAATCCTTGAAGCTTGCCATAAAGGACCCACCGGTGGTCACTTTGGTCCTAATTACACCGCTAAAAAAGTTTTTGACTCCGGATTCTATTGGCCCTCCATTTATCATGATTCACATGAAATGGTTAAGCATTGTGATTCTTGCCAAAGGCAAGGCAAGATCACACATAAAGATGAGATGCCTCAAAATTTCATCCAAGAATGTGAAATCTTTGACGTATGGGCATCGGCTTTATGGGGCCATTTCCATCATCAAAAGGAAACAAGTACATCCTCGTAGCCGTTGACTACGTATCAAAATGGGTTGAAGCAAAGGCTTTACCTACTAATGATGCGAGGGTGGTTGTTAACTTCTTGAAACAATTGTTTGCTCGATTCGGTGTGCCTCGTGCTATTATTAGTGATCGCGGGACTCATTTTTGCAATGATCAATTTGCACGAGTCATGGCTAAGTATGGTGTCAATCACCGACTTTCCACCGCGTATCATCCTCAAACTAATGGACAAACCGAGTTTTCTAACCGTGGTCTTAAGAGAATCTTAGAGCGAACCGTGGGAGAGCATCGTGCCTCATGGGCCGATATATAAGATGATGCTTTGTGGGCTTTCCGTACCGCTTATAAGACACCTATAGGTTGTACCCCTTATCGCCTTGTGTACGGAAAGGCGTGCCACCTCCTATTGAGTTGGAGCATAAGGCTTATTGGGCCTTGAAATGGGCTAATTTTGATATAAACAAAGCCGGTGATCATAGGAAAATCCAACTCAATGAACTCAATGAACTTTGGAATGAGGCTTATGAAAATTCATTAATCTACAAGGAGAAGACTAAGCTAATTCATGATTCCAAGATTAAAAATCGAGAGTTCCATATTGGTCGTTTTACTCTTTAACTCTCGGTTGAAAATCTTTTCAGGTAAACTTAAGAGCCGTTGGTCCGGCCCATTCACCGTGGCCCAAGTCTTCCCTTATGGCACCATTGAGTTATCCCAACCAAATGGGCCCAATTTTCAGGTCAATTGCCAACGGGTTAAGTTGTACTATGGAGAGGACATCTCTCACAAGATGATTCCATCCCTCTCCACATTTCCCTTGAATTAATTCAGGAAATCGAGTCGAGCTAGAGACTCGTGATAAATAAATCAAGCATCGTATAACTAGGTTAGATTTTTACCTTTACCATCCTTTCCACCCTTTTTCACCTTCATCCATTTCCACCAATAAGTGTAGGGGGGAGCCAAGTAGGTTGTTTGTATGTTGTGATGATTGTGCAGGGACATGTGCTTTGATGATCCACTTTTGGTACTTTTGACGCGACCCGTGATCCCGTGTTCCCGTGTACCCGGTTCTATCAAAACTATTGTGATTCATACTTGTATATAAATAAAACGAATAAATGTAATCACTTTAGTTGTCCCTTCCTTAGCTAGATTTTAAACAACGTACTCAATGTCCTGAGTGTAGGGGAGTTTATTCTCCCACATGCTTAAACATTGAGGACAATGTTTATATTGAGTGTAGGGGGGACTTCTATCGAATTTTAGTGGGCTTTTCCATGAATTTGACCCCATTTAACCGGAAAATTTTAAAAAATTTCAACGTTTTTCAAATTTTTGATCTATTTTGGCCTAGTAGTATTTTTCATTTATATCTTTCCTTTTATCATCGCATCGTAATAATTTCCATTTCAAGAAAAAAAAAAAATAAATAAATAAATAAAATGGTTTTAACAAGTTTAGATGTCTTTGATATATTAGGCCCGTCGTGAATATGTTGACTCAACCCGAGTTTACTTATCCAAGTTTACTCTAGCTAGTATCCTTAACCATATGGACCTTAATTGGTTTATTAGGCTAAGCATCCACGAATCTCATTCCTTGATATTTTAAATTGTGGAGAACGAGAAATGATAGAGTTGATAATAAGTTTAAAGGTTAATTTTTGCTTATATGGTTTTTGTGGCTCTTTCTCCCCGCTTGTATATTTAAATTGCTTAATAAATGAGGATTCTTGCGGTGTAGATTCGATATCTTAACTCTTAGCCAAATCTTTATTCTCCTTGTAATTAAAGCACAAACAAATTGAGGGTGCCAGCGTTGTGGACTTCCGACTAAGGTGGCTCATAACCACTAAGTAGGAGGTATTCAGACAATGGGACCGCGGAATTTGGCCTACTATAATTAGGTTTTGAGTGTCGGGTTTCCACCGTTTGGCCGTCATTTTTGGAATAATAATTATCAAATAAGTCAAATGAGCCTACGGGTGAATGACAATCAATAAAATCTAGAGATACAAAGTAGGAATTGGAGAAAGAGTATTACACAATTATCTTATATGAATGGGATTTAACTTGAGAACTTATGGTAAACAATGATCTCTTTTTTAAGTTTGGTATGGGGAACGTGAAACTTGAGGGTGATTAATATTCATGACACCAAAGCCCTAATTAAAGTCTTTGATTTCTTTACAAGTTTCTTCCATCAAATAAATTCCAAGTTAATAAATTATTATAACTTTTGTTTCCTTTAAAGTTTTATCTTTTCGTCGTAGTAGTAGTGGTAATAGTAATAAAGGCCGAGATGGATTAATTATGAGAAAAATGTAACTTTATGCTTTAAAATAATGCATTGCATGGGGTCATTGCAATGGTCAAGTGTAGGGGATTTAATAAGTGTGTAAACACTTATCCTTTTGCCACTAAAATCAAAGAAAAAAAACAAGACCTAATCATGTGTTTAATGTCGTAAAAGTCGGAATTACGCGTGGTTTTGTGTTTTTGAGTTAAATAGGTACAAATGATCAAAAGAAGAGAAAACACGGGATTTCACGGTCAAATGTTGAAGAAAAGTCCAAGAAAGAGACAAAGACTAAGTCGAAAGACCAAAAGTGTGCCAAGATCACGAAAACCGTCAAAATAAACATGGACTTGAAGAAAAGATCGAGAAAGCCAAGATCGAGCTTGTTCTAGTGAATTCAATCATTTACGAAGATTTTGGGTCTTGTGGGTCCACTTATGCATAATGGGCCCACAAGCCCATTTAAGGAATGGATGAATTAAACAACGGATCAAATAAATTATTTAAGCCCATTTGATATTTACCTTGTGACGGATTAGAGGAAGTAATTGGGCCAAAGCCCATTATACAAGAAAAAGAACAATGGAACAGATGGAAAATGTTTATTCAATCCTTGGTCAAAATTCTGGTCAACAAACGCAACACCCTAGTCAAAGTTTACCCCCAGTCACTCTTACCACACACGTGTTACACCTGTTTACCTTTCCCCAATACACTTAATAAATAAAACGAATATTTTACCCACACCCTCACTTTTACGTTACAAACAAAGTGAGATTTTCTCTCACCCACTTCTTCTTCTCCACAAAAAACGCAACTCTCCCCTAAACCCTAATTTTTACTATCAAAAATTACACACCTAAAATTGGGGGTTTTACCCAATTCGTGTGATTCACACGGATTGGGATTAAATCCCCATGAAAAACGGATCATGCACTCACTTGTGGTCCTCTCCCATCATCCAATGTGGCCAAATCTTGTGATTTGATTGGCTATGCCACGTTCCATACCCAAATCCCCCAATAAGATTAAGCCACCTCATCCACCAACTAGCACAACAAACACATCAAGTGCCATGCTGGCAATCCTAGTGATGCAAGGGCGTTTTTCCACCGCAAGATCAAGAATTTGAAGAGAGAGAAGAAGAAAGAAGGATTGGACGGCTGAGATTCAATGCTTACAATTTAAGCTATCAAGAGGGTTTCTTGGGGTTTCTCCTATAAAAACCCCTCATATCTGTAATTTTTGGTGTGCCTTTTCTTTATTTTAATTTTTATTTCTGAAAAGTAGAATTAGGGTTAATTGTATTTTCTTTTTTTTTAAAAGTATTGTAATTGCAGTTTGATATTAATAAAATTTCAGTTTTGATAAATTTGTGTCTCGTATGATTTTATTGCAATTACTTTGATTTTATTTCAATTTAATAATTGTTAAAATAAATTAAAAGGTAATCTTCTTTCCCCACTGGAAAGTTAAAAATATAAAAAAATAATAAAATAATAAAAAATATATTGTTGGTTACTGTTCGATGAAGATGATGGTGATGGATATTGGGTAAAAAGGTGGTGTTGGTTCGTTTGATTTTGATATTAGGGGGTACAGCGCCCACCTACTGCTCAAAGGATATCTCCATTAGGTTTGTCTTCTTTTATTTTATTTTATTTATGTTTAGCTTATGAATTTATCTGCTTGATTTTCTGTTAAATCTGCTATTGTTCATATTATATTTTGTTTTGTCTTTTAATTGTTTCAAAGTTATAGCAGTTTGGATTTGCTTATTATTTGAGTTTATTTGTTATGGTATTTAGTTTTGGATTTGGAATTGATTATCTGCTTTTAGTTTTGTTTTTCTCTGCATAATTGGATCGAAAGTTTATTGGATCTGCTTGGTGTTAGTTGTTGTCTGCTTATCATTTTAGGATTAAGTTATTGTTTGGTTTTGTTTAGTTCTTTTTATATGCTCTTTGGTTTAGTAGGATTATTGGGTCTGCTTATTTCGGCTTAGATGAGTATTTAGTTTTAAGTAAGTAATATATTTGGGGTGATAATATGTTATTTGATTTAGTTATTTACTGTTTAATTAGCTTATTTTGGTTCAGATTCTTTTACTTATCTATTTGAATTTAGCTTATTTGTTTGTTTTGATTTAGGAGCTTATTTGGTATTTACTTTAATATGCTTATATGTTCTAACTGGTTTGGCTTATTTTGTTTTTGTCTGCTATTTAGTTTCATAACATACAGATACAATTTATTTGTATGTTTGTTTGATTCCATAAATAAAAGTCCAAAAAAAAATATAATATTAGCATAAATATCGTCTGTCCAGGGATTCGACCCCTGGACCTCTCTTTCACCTGCCAAACAGCCTAACCATCTCATCTAGACTCTTTTTTGTGATTTACTTTCCAGCATTAAATTAATATAGGAGGTTTAATTAGTCTTAGCAGTTTATTAGTTTTCGATTATTACAAGTTTTGTTAGTTTTTATTTTAATTAAAAAGTTTTATTTAAATTTTCTTTAATTCAGTTTAGTTTAAAATATATAGAAAGATAAAAAAATATTTTTATTAATTTTATAATTTTAATCTAGTTTAATTTTATTTTCATTTAAATAGTTTTGTTTGTTTTGAAAGTTTAAATAGGTTTCATTTCAAGTTTTTAATTAGTTTATATTTTTATCTAAAATAGTTTTATTATTAAAATTTGTTTAAATTAGATTTTTAAAAAAAAAATTAGTTTTAGTTTAAATTACCCAAAAGTTTTTAGTCACCAAAAACAAAGTTAAGTCTTGCGTTTAACCGGAAATCAAATTCGAGTCAAGGAAAAAAGAACATTTATCGATAAAATAGGATTGCAAAACCTTAGTATTAGTGCTCTTTCATGAAATTCCTCTTTGAGGTCATTCAGATATTCCTCACTAGTTCTTGTGTCTTCCTCATCATCAAGACTATCTTGGTAGTCTTGGATGACAGCCTCACTAAAGAAGGCTGCAGACAAGGGTGTAGCAAGGTTAATGCTTTACTCTTGCTTGAGCCTTCATAAATCATATCAACTAGGTTTTCTTCAAATTTTAGTGTCCCAAAAAGGGAGGCCAGATCACAATCTTTAATGTGATTAGCATTTCTCAAGCTTTGGTAGAAACTGAGCCACTTCTATGGCTATGCATTACCAAAAACTGTGTTGATTTCAAGTTTTGAAATCTCAACACCATCATTCACTAGTTCATTCATCAGTGCTTTGTATCTGATAAATGTCTATGATGAGACTGCTTTTATACATAGTCTCATCGTCCTAAACGGGCTTAAAATGGTTAAAATATCATAAAAAGTGCAAATATATGCTTGTGTTTGTTCAATGTGTATTTTAGGTACGAATATTGAGAAAATGACAATAGATCACAAGAATCAATCAAAACGAACACGGGAAACGAAGCCGCACAATGAACCGGGCCCTATAGTTGATTTTCCAAGAAAAGTCCTTGTAGAATTAAAGATTGTACAAGAAGGATCCTTAATTTTTGAAGAATTGACACTTTAAACCCTTTTATATTCATAATTACAAGTTTGGTCCCTAAAGTTTGTCAAAATTTACAAAAAGGACCCTAAACTTTGAAGAATTGGCAAGAATGGTCCCTCAATTCTAAAGACTTGTCACTTTTAGTCCTCCACAAAGTCAACCATACAAGTGAAGACCTTAAAGATTGAAGACATGTCAAGTTTGGTCCTTCAAATATCATCAAATGGAAAAACAAGTCCTTGATAAACCCTTTTGAAAAGTATTGTGGCCAAAGTATAAAAAACAAAACATCATTACAAAGGAAAATCTGTTTTGTGCTATTTAAACCATAAATGAAACAAGAAGAGAAGACAAGGGGAAAAGTTGGATGACAGCCAACCTTACCTAGACCAATACTAAGCTGCCATGTGCCCCACTAAATCCCCACAACCAATCATAACTCACCACACTGCCACCTCACACTACACTTATACTCGTTTAATAACTAATTAATTAATTAGTTTTAAACTTGGCGGTTAACACTCTTTTAAACATAAACCAAAATCAAACAGCTACTATTCCATGAAGAACACGATTTGGGTTTTTTCTAATGTTTGTGAATTAAGCCCTAATCAAATCCATATTAATGATTAAGGGCCTAATGAACATAACCCGATCCTTATACACCTTGCCACCTCACTCACTTTGTCACATGAACCACCCCTGCTACACTTTAGGGAAGAAGACAAAAAACATGCAGCAAATCAACGTGCCACAATTCAGCTTCATTCCTAAGCATCAAATGGACGCCTTGGATCATTTTTCCACAACTGTTATCACATCTCTTCACAAAAGTCCAAATTTGTCCAAGCATATTTCAAATTTTCAAGGGCATTTTAGGGACTTCATACATTAGGGTTCCTAGTTTTTACAGCTTTCTAGGTCATTGTAAGGCTCTGTATAAAGCCATTAGTTCATAGCATAGTCTCTTGTTCTTGGTTTTTCCTTTGGTCAAGGTCTGTAAAGCTTTGTTTCATGGAATGAAAAAGTGTGAACTTATTACGAAATACCAAGTCCCAATTTACTTACTTGTTCTTGTTTACATGTTTTGAGTTTATGTTTGAGGATTCAAAGATTGGTTAAAGTTTATGCAAGTGTTTCAAAAGTTTTCTCAAAAATCTAATTTTTCTAAGTTTTGTGTACAAACACTTGAACTTTTGGATCAAAATTGATCATAACACCCTGATAAGGTAATTATCAAGGTGTAGTGAAGCTTGTGGGTTGGGAGGATTCAAGGAGTGAGGTACAAAGCTTGAAAGAATCATTTTCATTTTCCATTTTTCTTTTCATATAATCTGTTGTTTCTTACTTTGTTCTTCTTAGCAGCTTATTGGAAGCTTGTGTCTTGTTTAGCTAGACACATAATCTCTCAAATTCATGAGTGTGGATGTACATTCATGAGGTTTGTCCTCTTCTCTTAAAAAATCTGTCAAGAAAGTGGTTCTAAGTGATTTTGGTATTTTGATGTTGTTTGGTGTGTTATTGTGCTTTGAATCTTGTTCTAAGTGTTTGAGGATACTGTTATGATGCATGTTTTAAGCTTGGATTAACCTGAAAACATTTTTCCTTTGTTAAATTTGGATTTTAGATTTTTAAACCAGTGTTTGGGACTGCATGATTTGTGATTTTTATGCATGTATGAGTAGTTATTTAGGGCTGCTTATAGTTTGTATCTGATATTTAAGTGTTTGTGTGCTGAAAATTGCTAATCTTATGCTTTGTAACATCAAATATGAATATCTTGCATAACTAGCTTGTTTTAGGTCTTTGTTGACTGAAACTTTGTGAACACCTAGATTGTATGCATATCTAGGGTTAACAAGTGATAAAACATAGTTTGTGTAACATGATTTGTGGATTTGAGGGTTTGAAATTCAAGATTTGGTCAAGTATATCAAGAAATAGGTCTTTGTGTTCATCTGTGTTCATCAGTAAGTCATTTAGGGTTCATACTAGTTCAAATCTTTAAACTAGTGCATGAAACCAGTTTACTTGTGCTTCATTAAGTTTATTTAAGCTGTTGTATGCTTTTGGTTAAGATTGGTTGGCTTATTCTTGCTCAAACTGCTTTTTAATCACCAGATCTGCTTATACCATGTCTGTGTCATATCTGTAGACTGTTTGATTAAACTGTACTAATGGGCTGGGTGAACTTTTGTTTTTCTGCTTGATTGTGACTCCCTACAACTCACTGGTTGTAGGGGTGCCCTTATTGTCTAAAATCATCAAGTGAATCTCTTTAAAACAACAAGTCAAAAAGTCAAAGCAGTGGGAACCCTTTCCCACTGTTGTTAGCCACTGCTAGTGTTATTTGGTCAACAACTTATTTTTAAGTCATTCTAGCTTATTCTGTTGTGCAACAACTTGGTTTTTGTGATACAACTTAATATTTTAAGCTTATAAGTCAGTTTTGAAGTTTACAGCTTTTGGTTTTAGCTTTTGACTAGAAAACGACTATTTTGTCTTTTTCAAAATCAGCTTATTGCTTTTTCTAGCTTATTTAGTGTGCTTATTTGAAACCTTTTTTATTATTAAGCTTAATTAAGTGATTTAAAACCTTTTGCAAGTTGAATCAGCTCTTGAAGTGGTCTAGAACTCGAAAACGACTATTTTGTCATTTTGTGTAGAGAGCTTTGGCTTATATCAGGCTTATTTCTTGAGCTTTTTCAAAAATTTTTTTTACAGAAATCTTTATAATCTCATAAGAAGGATGTGTGTCAAATTTCATCTTATGGCTTAATGGGCCAAAAAGCCCATTAAGAATAAGCTGTTGGTTCATTAAGCTGTGATAAGCACCGATTCAGCTTTTGGGCCTTTAGAGTTTTGTGTTTAAAATCTAATTTTAAGCTAGACTGGAACTTTTCAGCTTATTTGGTTGACTTTTTTGCTTATTGGGCCAAAAAGCCCATTTGACTTGGACTGTTTTGACTTTTGGCCCATTTGGAGGCCCAATAGGGGTATTTTGGTCATTTTACTTTCATTTCTGGTTTTATTAAGTTAAAATAAATTAGTTTGCAAGTTTCTAGAGTTTTTTATAAATTTTTAATTTTTAATATTATTTTAATATTTAATTTTAATTTTTAATATTATTTTAATATTTAATTTTAATTTTTAATCATTTTAAATAGTTTTAATTAGTTTCCAATTTTTCAAAAATACTTTTTAGTTTAATTAAGTTATTTTAGAGGTTTACAAAGTAAAAAATCTTGTTTTGGGTTTTTTATTAATTAAATTTATTTTTTGGGCTTTAATTAGCATTAAAAAATTATTATTTAATTAAATAAAAGGTTTGAGTAAGTTTTGATTTTTTATAAACTCTAATTGCATTTTTAGGAATTTATTGTGATTTTCTAGGAATTTTTAGGGTAATATTTTTAAATTTCTTCACGTTTTACGGTTTTACGTTTACGCCTTTCGTCGTAGTTTAAATTTTAATCGTAATCGTCATCATTTTCTTTCTCATTTTCTCTCATAATATTAATCTCAAAGTTAATCAATTCTTAACACACTCACCAAGCCTCCTTGAGAATGATCCCACACCAAGGGTCATAAGTGTTTACGTTTTTCTAAGCGTACGCTTCGTACTTACCGCTTTTGCCTCGTTTTCCTAAACGAGTGTGAAAATACAACTATCATTTTGGCGTCGCTGCCTGGGAGGCGTGTTGTGTTTAGATTTGAACAAATTTTGTTTTGATATTATCCATAAATAGTAATTGTGTGTTTTAGAACTCTAAGCACACGTATTATCGGTTTTCGTTTTTTGTGTGAATTTACTATATTATATACGTATCATAATAAATTCACAAGTACTCTAAAAGTGTGAAAACACAACCTTGATTGGGATTTCATCACTCAATCATTGTATTCGAATCTCAAACAAAGAAAAAAGGCAAACTAGATAAATACTTTCGTGAATCTTAATTTTGATAAACACAAACTATAAGGTCGGTATAAGGCGGTTGTATTTCACGACCTAAACGAAAAAGGCTCTTAAGTGCTTAGTGCCGCCTCGTTTCCTCCGCTTGCTTGTGCGTGTTTTGATAAAAAGGGCTAATCGAGGGTTTTCCACCCAAAGTATTATCTACGCATCATATATATTTTCTTGGTTTCAAAGATTAAGCCCTCTTGAACGTTTTGGTGTTTCACCAACGTTCTAAAGTCATCGAAGGCGTTCACTCAACGTAATCGTTTTTATTCCTTGAGGCTCCTTTAATCGAGAGATTTGATTTGAGGAGAGATTTGTAGATTTGTGTCTACATAATACATCACAAAAAACACAAAAAAGTAAAAAATACAATCAAAAGCACAAAAAATTAAAAAAGTAAAAACACCCAAAGAATCTTCTTTGCTCATCCCCACGTTATACGTGACGTTTATGCAAACTCGTAACCAAGCAAGACGTGCACGTAAACGTAGAAACCGAAAGGAAGGAACCCCTTCTAGTGTAGAATCTCCTATTGACGAAACCATCGTAGAACAAGAAGCAACCATGGCTAATCGTACTATGATGGAGTTGCTTTAAGCACCCACCGAGGGTTATGGAGAGGCTATTGTGATTCCTGCTATCCTTGCGGAGAATTTTGAAGTTAAGACGGGTTTGTTGTCCATGATCCAAAACAACAAGTTTCATGGTGACGAAAAGGACAACCCTCATAACCACATCCGCCAATTCAATCGTCTTACCGCCACTTGCAAGTTTAAGGACGTCTCGAACGACTCGATTAAGATGTTTCTTTTTCCGTATTCCTTAGCGGGGCCCGCTAAAATTTGGTTAGAGAAAGAGCCACCCAATTCTATATTGACGTGGAAGGATATCGTTTCGAAGTTCATGAACCAATTTTCCCCGCCCTCTAAGACTACGCATTTGAAAAACGAGATTTCAAATTTTTCACAAAAGTATAATGAGAGTTTTTCAACGGCTTGTAATAGGTTTAAGGAAATGTTGCATGAGTGTCCTCATCACGGTTTATCCGACTTGCATCAAATTGACAGTTTTACAATGGCTTGAACGATCATGAGCTTGCTTATCTTAATGCCGCCGCAGGTGGTAATATTTTGTGTAAAACGATCGAGGAAGCATTGTTGATCATTGAGAATAGGTCTAAGGTCTATAGTTCTCGTAGCACATCGAGTGTTCACAAGGCTTCGTCTTCGCCTACGCCTTCATTGTCACATACCATCTATGCTTGCCAAATCGAGGCTAATTTGGAGAACAAGATATTTTATAAGCTTAAAGGATTGTTAATTGAGTTTAAAGTTGGTGAACAACCCGTTCCCGCTACGGATAAAGCGGTTGAGGTTTCTTGTATGTATTGTGGTGGAGGTCATGATTTCTCCGAGTGCATTACCAACGGTGGTAACACTTCGAGTGCCTACGCGGCCACGGGAACTTATAACCAAAACGGTCTAGTTACCCACACTAATCAATTGACTCCACCGACTTTTGCACCAAATCAAAATACTAACAATTATCGAAACAATCAAGGTGGTTACCAAGGAAATCAAAATAACAATTATAAGGGTAACAACAACAATTATGGGAATCAAAGGACTAGTAATCAAGTGCAAAATCAAAATCAAAATTGTGATTTCCAAAATGTTAATCAAGGGCTTTCAAATGCATTTTCAAAAGACATTCCAACGGATATTTTGAACTATTTTAAGGTTAATGATGATAGGTACACAAACATGGAAAATGATGTGAGTAACCTAAGGACTAAGTTTGAAACTCAAAGTAACAAATTGGAAGGGAATGTGGTTAGGCTCCAACAAAACCAACAAAAAATGGAACAAGGTCAACATAAGATTGAACAAACCTTACTTAGGTTGGAGCAAAATGAAAAAGCCGAGAAAGAGCAAGATAGGGAAGAATGTAAAAAGACGGAAAATAGACTTTTAGATGCTATCATGATGAGTAGAGCCTCTACTTCGGGTGGTCTTCCTAGTAAAACCGTGTCAAACCCGAAGGGAGAGATGAAAGTGATTACCACACGTATTGGTAAGACCTTTAAGGAACCGACTCCTCAACTAATTACTCATATGGTGGAGGAAATTAGGGAAGAACCCGAGGTGGTGGTCGAAAAGGAGCACATTCCAATCCCATGATGTACCGCTCAAACCACACCTACGGTTGGCCCTTTACCAAGTTTGGAACCCGAGATTCCAAAGGCTATGCCTATGTCCCACCCAACACCACCCTTACCTTGCCCATCGAGACTTCGTAAGGAGAAATTGCAAGAGCGTGACAATTATCAATTTGAGCTTTTCATTAAGATGTTTCGTGATATGCATTTCAATATAAGTTTTGCCGACGCTTTAATCATGATGCCTCGATTTGCCACCAACTTTAAGAGTATGTTAAACAACAAGGAGAAATTGCAACAATTGTCTAGTTGTTCATCGATTTATCTTAACCGCATACCTCAAAAAGTCGGTGATCCTGGTAAATTTTTGATTCCATGTGCTATTCAAGATATGGAAGAATGCTATGCCTTGGACGATCTTGGTGCTAGTATTAATTTGATGCCTCTTGCAATATTCAAGTCGCTCAATCTTTCTAATCTTACTACTTCAAGAATGTCTATCGTAATGGACGATCATTCTACGATTCCCACATGTGGATTGGCCGAAGACGTTTTTGTGAAAGTGGGAAAGTTCTATTATCCGGTGGACTTTATCGTAGTCGATATTCCCACGGATCCTCAAGTTCCTCTTATTTAAGGTCGTTCGTTTTTTGATACGTCAATGGCGTTGATTGATGTGCATGCTAGGAAAATCACCTTACGTTTCAATGACGAGGAACTTGTTATAAACGCAACGCAAAACTCTCAACTTTCTCGTGTTTATTCTGTCGCGACTTTAAACCATGTTTATATGATCAATGTGTTTGCGAGGAATTTTCACAAGAACTTTTAGGTTTTGGTGACGAAGAAAATAGTGGCAATCCCACTATGCTCGATCATATTCTTGATAACTCGACACCATCCTTCACTCCATTTGAAGGAGGTGAGTTTACTTTGGAAGAGTTTGATGTACCTCGAACTTCTCAAGAAGACCTCGACAATGATGAGGACTTTTCGATTATCAAGGATTTTCTTAACGATTTCCCATTTCCTCCGCCGGTGGAAGTTATGAGTATCGAACCCAAATCTTCAATCGAGGAACCACCAATCCTCGAGTTGAAAGATCTTCCTCCTCATCTTGAATACGTATTCTCGGAAGGAGACGATAAGTTGCCGGTTATTATTGCGAAGGATCTTTCGGATGACGAAAAAATCGCACTTATCGATGTCTTGAAGAACCACAAAAGGGCGATTGCGTGGAAATTATCCGACATTAAGGGGATGGACCATAAATTTTACGACCCACAAAATCTTAATGGAGGAAGACTACAAACCCGCAATACAATATCAAAGGAGGGTGAACCCCAAAATTCACGATGTTATCAAAAAGGAGGACCTAAAACTCCTGGACGCGGGATTGATTTAACCTATTTCTGATAGCCCTTGGGTGAGTCCCATTCATTGTGTCCCTAAAAAGGGAGGAATGACCGTTGTGCCAAACGATGACAACGAGTAAATTCCAACTCGACTCGTGACCGGTTGGAGGGTGTGTATTGACTATCGTAAGTTGAACGACGCCACTCGTAAATACCATTTTCTCTTACCCTTCATGGATCAAATGTTGGAGCGTCTTGCGGGAAACGATTTCTATTTCTTTTTGGATGGTTTTTCTGGTTACTTCCAAACCCCATCGATCCTCGTGATCAAGAAAAAACTATGTTTACGTGTCCATATGGAACGTTTGCCTATCGTAGAATGCCATTCGGACTTTGCAATGCACCGGGAACCTTTCAAAGGTGCATGATGGCTATTTTTCATGAGATGATCGAGAAGACGATGAAAGTCTTTATGGATGACTTTTCCGTGTTTGGTAGTTTGTTCACTTCGTGCTTAGGAAATTTGAAACATATGTTAAACCGTTGTGAGGAAACCAACCTTGTGCTCAATTGAGAAAAATGTCATTTTATGGTTAAGGAAGGAATCGTCTTAGGGAACAAGGTCTCGAAACCGGGAATTGAGGTGGAAAAAGATAAGATAGATGTCATCGCAAAATTACCTCATCCGAAAACCGTCAAGGGAGTTAGGAGTTTCCTAGGGCACGCGGGCTTTTATCGTCGATTCATCAAGGATTTTTCAAAGATATCTCAACCCATTACACACCTCCTCGAAAAAGATGCTCCTTTTATCTTTAACGAAGATTGTGTACGAGCCTTTAATATCATTAAGAGGAAACTTACCGAAGCTCCCATTCTTGTTGCTCCCAACTGGAACCTCCCCTTTGAACTTATGTGCGATGCAAGTGATTACGCTATTGGGGCCGTTTTGGGGAAACGTCATGAGAAGCACTTCTTGCCTATCCACTATGCTAGCAAGACGATGACCGAGGCTCAACTTAAGTATACCACAACGGAAAAGGAATTCCTTGCCGTGGTGTATACATTTGAGAAATTCCGACCTTACCTCGTCTTGACCAAAAGCATAGTGTATACGGATCATTTGGAAATCAAGTACCTCTTGGATAAACAAGATGCTAAGCCGAGATTGCTTCATTGGATTCTCCTCCTACAAGAATTTGATGTCACAATACTTGACAAAAAGGGAGCCAAGAATCTAGCGGCCGATCAGCTTTCTCGCTTGGAAGATACTCACCAAAGTGTGTACGAGAACAAGGAAATTACCGAAACATTTCCTCTCGAGACACTTGGTGTAGTGAATTCTAAGAAAGACTCATCCATACCATGGTTTGTGGACATCGCAAATTACCATGCGGGCAACTTCATCATTAAGGGTATGACGACTCAACAAAAACGGAAATTATTTCGTGACGTCAAGTTCTACTTGTAGAACGACCCTTACCTATTTTGGACTTGTGTGGATCAAATTATCTGGTGTTGTATTTTTGGCACCGAGGCTTCTAATATCCTTAGAGCTTGTCACGAAAGACCCACGGGTGGTCACCATGGTGCTAATCTCACGGCGAAGAAGGTCTTTGATGCTGGTTTTGTTTGGCCTACTATTTATCGAGATGCACATGCACTTGTCAAGTCGTGTGACTCATGCCAACGTCAAGGCAAAGCCTCATAAAACGATGAAATGCCACAAAATATCATCCAAGTGTGTGAGATCTTTGACGTTTCGGGAATTGATTTTATGGGGATGTTCCCATCATCTCGTGGTAATAAGTACATCCTTGTCGCTGTTGACTACCTATCCAAGTGGGTGGAAGCTAAGGCTTTGCCCATGAAAGCTGCTCGTGTGGTAGTCAAGTTTTTGAAGCAATTGTTTTCTCGGTTTGGAACCCCTCGTGCTATCATAAGCGATCGTGGAACCCATTTTTGTAATGACCAATTCGAAAGGGTTCTAAAGAAATCTGGGGTTGCACATCGGCTTTCTACGGCTAATCACCCACAAATGAGTGGGCAAAGCGAGGTTTCAAACCTAGCGTTGAAGAGGATCTTGGATAGATCGATAGGAGAGAACCGACAATCGTGGTCGGATAAGTTAGACGATGCTTTATGGGCCTTTCGTACCGCTCATAAGACGCCCATAGGGTGCACTCCTTACAAGCTTGTGTATGGGAAGAATTGCCACTTGCCAATTGAACTCGAGCACAAAGCTTATTGGGCCCTAAAGCATTGTAATGATGACATTGAGACCACGAGGAAACACAAGAAAATGCAACTTAATGAATTGGATGAATTGAGGGATATTGCTTATGAAAGTTCATTGATTTATAAAGAGAAAACCAAAAAGTTTCATGATTCTAAAATTAAAAACCGGGTGTTTAACATTGGAGATCAAGTGTTGCTTTTTAACTCAAGATTGAAAATATTTTCCGAAAAGTTGAAATCCCGTTGGTCGGGTCCATTCACCATTACCCAAGTGTTTCCTTATGGAACCATAGAGCTAGCTCAAAATGATGGTCCTAACTTTAAGGTGAATGGACATAGGTTGAAGCACTACTTTGGTGGGGAGGTTCCTTCTTTGAACTACCTCGACCAAGTCACCTTCCCCAATGATAATTAGTATTGAGGGTATCGAGTCGAGCTCATGTGTTGGAAATACGTTTTTACGTATTTAGGAAGATTCGGTCACTCAGACAATATACTAAATAGTAGCTCGTAGTCTAGACATCGTTATTTAACAAACAAGCCCAAGCCTAGCCTACAACATGTGTAGGCCAGCCCAAACATGTAAGCCCAAGCCCATTACAAGGCTTGGGTATATAAACCCTCTCCTTAGATGGAGAGGGTGTGTGGTTATTCATTTTTTCACATAGTAAACATTTGTTTCTCTCTCTAGATGTAACACCCCATTTTGGAAATGGAAATATAACAGTAATTATGGCGTGTCATCAAAGCATACAAGGTAAAATGTCAAAACATTACTTGACCATATAAAGGAAAATACCGGAATCAAACATCGGTAGTCCAAAAGTAAAGCTCATCACACACAAACATAGTATAGTAAGGAATAAGGACGAAACAATGTCCAAAGCATAAGTATCATAAAGAAAAGAAATGCATAATGTAAAGAAGGCTAGACAGCTTCCAGTCCATATGCACGTACTCTTAGTGTCTACGAGCGCCCCTGAGTACCTTCCATTTTGGGAACATAGAAAAGGAAAACGGCTGAGCAATACGCTCAGTGCACGGATGTACAATAAAGCATGAATAGGATAGGCATATAACATAATAACAGCGGAAGAAACTAAGTCCCCAGTAACCTGGTTAAGTCTTAATAAAACTGGTTTTATAGTTTGAAAGTCTTACGTTTATCTTATAAAAACTGTTTGTCATATTTTACCATTAGCCAATATAGGTCATGAATACCCACCGTGCATGAATAATTGGAGGGGTGACCTCATCATGCAAATTAGAGGGGCTGCCTCTAATTTAATATACTGGTTTTATGGGTAGGAGGGATCAGCTCCTTGTGAAGGATGCAAGGCACACGCCACATTCACCATGTAATCCTGAATAAAAACATGTAACTAGGATGCACCCATACGCCCCACATGATAAATATAAATAAATGGCCAAAAGCTGAAGGGACGCCACGAGCAATCACTCCGCCGTGGTGAAGTCATAACATCAGTGCCTCTAATGTTATGGTTATGGTACCTCCATAACTAGGTGAAACTGGTCATGCATGTATATGGCTATAGGTAATCATATTTAAACATAAGCAATCAAACTCATACTTATACTACGGGAAAACAGTTGGCTGCATACGGGGAATCCTAAATAAGGAAAGAATGTCCATACTGAAAGGACGGGAATCCGTACCTTATGTCCAGTGAACGAGAACGATGAACTGCGAGGATCCTACTTCCGACACACTAGTGCTACATAAATACGTACATGCAATAAGTATCTGCTTACTACATACATAGCTGGTTTTATATCATGTCTTAGCTTATTTTATGTGTTCTTACCATTTTACACTGTTTAAAGCCTTAAACTGTGTTAAATCTTATATTCTGTTTAATCTGATTAAGTATTTCTGGTATTTCATGTGTTATTATACTTACTGTGTAATAATAAGTAACTTTCCAAAAATAGCAGGTTTCCTTAAATAGAAAGTTTCCAAAAATGAAAGTTTCCAAAAATAGAAAGTTACCAAAAATAGAAAGTTTCCAAAAATAGAAAGTTTCCAAAAATAGAAAGTTTCCAAAAATAGATTTACTGCTTAAATAAATAAGTTTCTAAAAATAGAAAGTTTCCATAAATAGATTAGCTGCCTTAATTAAATAAGTTTCCATAAATAGATTAGCTGCCTTAAATAAATAAGTGTCTAAAAATAGCTGGTTTCCATAAATAAAATAGCTGCCTTATTTAATTAAGTTTCTAAAAATAGAAAGTTTCCATAATTAGAAATAAGCTGGTTAAATAAGCTAAGTAAATAAGCCTAAGTGTTTTCATGATTATATTCTAAGTCATATGATATATTATATAGTTTAATAATTATTTCATGTACTTTAATTAAACTATAGGTTATAATATTTAATTAAAGTATGACATGTTTTTAATTAAATATATTAAATACTTAGGTTAAAATATGTATTATTAAATACTAATAATATAACCTAAGTCATGTTTAATTAATTAATTATATCCATGGTTTTTAAAATAATTAATTAATTATAAGTCTTAATAATATAAATACTTAGGTTAAAAATAATTCATGTTTATTAATAATTAGTTAACCTAAGTCATGTTATTAAATTAATTACATCTTATTAATTTAATTCTTAACATAAGTTTGTAACATAAACAACTAACATAATCATGATCCAGATCTAAGCCTAAAAACATGCACCGGATATGAAACAACACCATACCCCGAACCAAATCGGGGTATCCCCTTGCTGCCGTGGGACCCACACGCACCAACCAAGACCAAAAAGGTCTTGGTGGTGGTCGGCAAAAACAAACCGAGCCCCCTTGGGGTCGGTTGTACCTTGCGGCCCAATAACAAACACCCCTTAGATTCGACCCTTTGATTAATTAATGATCAAAACATGTTAGATCTAGGTTTAATTAATGTGTTTTTATAAAAACATCACGTGTTCTTAATTAATAAAAGATTAATTAAAAAGAAAAACAAGTTAAAAAGGTTTTACCGTATTCGTGGATCAAGAGGGTGAAGAACAAACACGAACAACCAATAAATCAACAAGATCCAAGATCAAAATCACATTCTATGGTGGTTTGTAGGTGGCGGCACAAAGAAGGAGAAAAGGGAGGGTTTTAGGTTTTTCCTGAAATCTTCTGTAAAGTAATTTTTGAGTAGTAAAAATTGCTTAACCCCCTTTTAGTAAAATTGGTAATGGGCTTGGCCCATTACCCTCTTTTGGCCGCGGGTAGGGACTCCCTTGTGGGGGTTCCCGTACCTCGTTTCGTGTCTTGTTATTTAATACTCGTTTATGTTTAATTATGTTCGTGTTTTAAATGTTCTCGTTACGTAAATACCATACTCTTATATATTTAATTACGCTCGTATTAAATATATATACGTAATTAATAATAGCTCGTGTTTTAATTACGCTCGTGATTTCGTGATTGTATGCTCGTGATTAATTATTGCTAAATAATTATTACGTGATCGTGAAAATAAAATACTTATCGTGTTCTAACACGTACGTAATACATAAACTCCTAACACGTAATCGTAATCATGCTATATTAGGAAAGTTTTTAACTAGTACGTACGAACTTAAGGTACTATGCATGGTAAAAGCATGCGGGTTTTACACTAGAATTGTGTGTAATCCACCATCTCTCTATCTCTTTCTCTCTCTAAAACTTAAGCAAGATTTACATATCATACAAATGGTATCAAGAGCCATAGGATGATTGCTTAGTTTTTGTGTTTATGTTCTTGATTTATACGGCTATTTTGATCCGATTTCACAAGTATCAATTTTTTTGTGTTTTTTATGCTTTAATCTTGATATACGTTATCTAGTTACTTGTTATAGTGATTTGGCATTGGTATTTTGGGTTAAAAACACAAATTTTTGGGTGTTTCATTCGTTTTTAGGATTAAAATTCCGAATTTGTTGTGTACTATCCGAGAAAAGTGGTAAAGTGATCTCCATCGCAAAGTTGTTTCCATTGCAAAGTGAGTAAGGTACTGCATTCCGATCGCAAAGACCTAGGGTCTCTACAATGCGATCAAATGGCATTTCGACACTTATTCCGATCAAACATTGCGATAGCTCCTTGCATCGTACATTGCGATCGGTTATAAGGCAATTTCGAAACGTTACTCTGCCAAAATTTCTTTAGCCACATTCCGACAGGTATTGCGATCTGACATTTCGACAGGTATTGTGATCTGACATTCCGACAGGTATTGCGATCACACATTCCGACAAGTATTGCGATCATACATTCCGATAGGTATTGCGATCAGATATTCCGACAGTGATTCAGATAGACATTGCGACAGAACTTGTTTGTGCATTCCGATAGTTATTGCGATCAAGTATTGCGACAGACCTTGTTTTGTGCATTCCGATAGAGTGACAAGATTTCCAAGAATTTTTCAAAAACGTGTTTTTGAAAAGTCTTGGAATTTTTGGTTTATCGAGAACATAATTTAAGGGATTTCAACATTATTTCTCGGTTTTAACACACAACAACAAACACATTAACTTTCTCTCATTGATCGATCAACCTTTGTAAATCTTAACTTACTGTAAGAGTACACATCTCTTACGGATAAGTCCATCCTCTCGGGTACGGATAATCGTCCACCAATATTGGAGAAATCTATGTACGAGGATTGGACTTCCCGAATGGAACTTTACATGTTAAACAAAGAGAATGGACATCTCATTTGGGCATCGGTGCTCAATGGACCATTAGATTATGGTACAGTGACGGAAGGAACGACTACTCGTCCTCGCACAACGGGTGAATTGACTGGAGATATGAAGATTCAAGACAAATGTGATAAGTATGCTACAAACATCATTCTCCAAGCCCTTCCTCCAGATGTCTACAAACTCGTCAGCAAACATAAAGTTGCCAAAGAGTTATGAGATAGAATTCATGTTCTCATGCAAGGCACCTCGTTAACTAAACAAGAACGAGAGTGTAAGCTTTATGATACTTTTGATAAGTTTGCCTATGTGCCAGGGGAGACTCTCAATGACTACTATCTGAGATTTACCCTATTGTTGAATGAGCTAAATATCTATGGCATGTCAATTCCTAGTTTTCAATTGAACACCAAGTATTTGAACACTCTTCCTTCAGAATGGAAAAAATACGTGACGGATGTGAAATTGGCCAAGGACTTGCATAACACCAATGTGGATCAACTTCAAGCTTTTCTTCAACAACACGAATGCCATGTGATCGAGGCTCGGTTGTCTAAACCTCAAGTTCATGATCCACTTGCCATGTATGCTTCTCAACAAAACATGGCTTATACTTATCAACAACCATCATACTTGCAGAAGCCACCACCACACACCTATCAGCAACCACAACAACCATCTTATCAACCACCGATGATGCCACAACAAGCATTTCAACAAAGTGTTCATCAACAATCTTTTCCACAACAACCAACATATCAGACATCACCATCACAAGCCAACACTTCTCTAATGGGCTATACTCCTCAGCAAGGATATTTTCCAATAGAAGCACAACCAGCACAAGCTTTCTACTCTAATGAACTTCCACCAATCCAAGCACCGGTCTTTACTCCAAATGATACGCCAGCTGATGTTCTAAATCATCTCACTGCCTACTTGTCCAAACTTGTTGCAACTAGAGGATTTCCACCAACAAAAGATCAGCTCCGCACCTCTTCAAATCCTCGACAACAAGCTACTGTTCAAGATGGTCAAGTAACAGTGCAACCTATTCAGGGAAGGCAAAATTCATATGGACCTCCTACAAGGACTGTAAATGCTCAAGCTGTGAATTCTCAAGCTAATGGAAATGGAAGCCCCATTGGTCCTCAAAAGGTTGTGACTTGCTACAATTGCCGAGGACAAGGTCATATGGCTAGGCAATGCACTCAGCCGAAAAGGAGAAAGGATGATGCATGGTTTCGTGAAAAGATGTATTTGGTCGATGCTCAGTCTAAGGGGAAGATTTTGGATTCAGAGGAGTTAGCATTTCTTGCAGACCCAGGGGCAGCAGATACTGAAGGCATTGCAGTCGTTTCCACTTCTAATGCAGCTTATCAAGCAGATAATCTTGATGCATATGATTCAGATTGTGATGACATTCACTCTGCCCAAGCCGCTCTCGTTGATAATCTCTCTCACTTTGGTTCTGATGTCGTCAGTGAGGTACCCACCACAACCAATCTTGGTAATGATGATAACCAACATCAAGTTGGGCATGAAAATGACAACCTCGAACAGCATTCGGGGACTAGTAACTCAAATGATGTGGTACCCAATCCTACACATTTGAGTGAACCTCAACAAAATGCTACGACGGGTATGGAATCTTATGCTCAACATGATTTGGTCATGGTGCCTAAACATATTATTGATCAAATGCGTATGGCCCTTAGACAATCCGTAGATACCAATTCCACCTAACTGATGAGCTTGCGTTGCATAAAGAAAAGGTCAAAACTTTTGAAATGGTCCCTCAAGCAGAGAAAATAACATGTTCTGAATTTGACCAATTTCGTTTTGAAAAGATTGGACACTTGAAAGAAATAGAATCATTAAAAGCTAATCTTTCCAATGAATTAAAATAAAAAGAGACGGTTGTCAATGATTTTCGGAAACTTAAAATGGATTTCGAAACTCTCGAGTCTAAAAAGTTTGAATCGGAAAATAATGCTACCAAACTTCTTAAATTCAAAGAACAACAGCTTTTAAAACAATACGCTTACACAGAAAAGGTTCATCGTTTAACTAAATCATTTAAAGAACTCAAACTAAAGCGTCTTCAAGATTTACCACCTAATCCCGGTTATGCAAAATAAGGTCAGGAACATATTCTCGGTCTTTATGATATGACCATAATAGGCAAATCGAAAGAAGCACCTTTTGTTCGTAGTACTGAGGAGACACAGTCACTTGCGGATGAAACTCATTCTAAAATGTTTTCAAAATTCCATACGATTGATTATGATACGTATAATAAAGATCAAATTTCTAAAAAGACCCGCATTCGCTTACAGAAGGAATTAGCTGAATTGACAGTTCTTGTGCCTCAAAGTTTGTCAAATGAAAACCCTCCTAGTACGTCTCCTACACTTGTCAAAACGGTTTTAACGAAGTTAATTCCACCGGTAAGTAAGGCGTCCGTTAACTTAAATGCGGTACACCAACACTTAGCCGATTTTGACAAGGTCATTTCGGAACGTACGACGGCTTCAGCCATAACGGAAGGTGAATGGAACTTTGAGCACACTAGAGCTGCGTTTCGAGACGAAATTGTTCCGTTTGTAAAGAATGTTAAAGCTTGTCTTAGTAATCTTGATCAAGATTTGCTTTTGGAAATAGAAGAAGTTAGACGTGTTTTCAATAAAATGGATGATGCTTATGAAAACAGTTTACTTGAAATAGAACGGGTTTCTCGCCAAAATGATCAGCTTCTGAAACAAGTGAAGTCTCATGATATAGTTTCCGTCTGTGTGAATAAAAGTGTTGATAATGATTCTATTGTGCATAATGTTGAATCTGTGGATACTGTGGTAGATAGTACTTGTCACGAATCTGACGCTGAATTTTTAAAGCTTCAAGATTCATATTCTTCGCTTTCAAAACGTTTTGATGAGATTCAAACACATTGTATTTTGCTTGAATGCAAGCAACAACTTATTCAAGAAATCTTTGAAACATCATTCGAAGGTGTTAATATCGATGATGCGAATTTTGAAAAGAATTTTCAATTGAATTTACAATCAAAACAACGTCAGCCAAGTGACAAAGTTGCTAAATCTTTGCCGATAGAAATAGAGAAATCTACGGAGCTTAACTGTGTGAACGTACTTGAGGCCGCTGAGAATTTTAAACTTGATCTATATAATCGAGTTTCCAAGATTTTGTCCAAAGTTGATAACTTAAAACATAAAAATACATGACTCTTCGATTCAGTAAAGCCCGCATGTGTTGATACCACTGCACATAATCAATCATTGATTGAACAATTGAATCGAAAGTCGGTGGAAATATCTGATTTGAGGGAACAAATTTGTGATAAGAATCTGGTCTTGGCTGAGTTAAAGGAAACACTTCGTACTCTAAAAGGTAAGAATGATGTGGATAACGCAGCCACTGTCTCAGCATCGTCCTCTAGTGCAATCAAAAGGAACCTTATAGCCGTCACACCATTTAATAAGGGCCATAGGACTAAACCATCTAAAACTTTGGTCACTAAAGATAAGGCGGAATCAAAACCAGCTTCTAATATTCCCATGTTGCCTTCTACAGGAGTAAGCACCACTACTAAGGCTCAAAGATCTAAGTTTAAAAGAAATAAGAAGAATGATAGGATATTGCCCCCATCTAGTAGTCAAGTGAAGAAGAAAGTAGAAGCCCATCCTAGGAATGTTATTTCTGTTTTAAATAAAATGAATCATGTAGCTAAACCTAAAGGCTCTGCGGTTGTGCAGCGTTCTAAGCCTAGTGTGAATTATAATTTGAAATGTTGGAATTGCAATGAATGTATGTTTTTTAGTCATCATGATTCTTGCCTTATTGACCATGTGAATGAGATGTATGCCCGGAAAAATGGATTACAATGGAAACCGACTGGGAAAGTGTTAACCCAAGTTGGTTGGATGTGGCGCCCCACTGGTAGAACTTTCACTATAGTAGGAAATATGTGCCCTTTTACTAGGATCACTCCCACTAAAGCGAAGAAAGCGTGCCCTTTAACTAGGCGTACCAAGGCTACCAAAACACAAGCGTGTCCTTTAACTAGGAACACCGACACAACTGTCAGAACCAAGTGCTCTTTAAATAGGTCTACTCCCACTGTAGTGCCCGCGAATAATCCAAAACCTAAGAAAGTTGGAACAGTAAAACCTGTTAGTGCTAAAACTAACATTAGAAAACGCAGGAAATCTAAGCGTCACAATCCTGTTAGCAATTCTGATAATATTTTATCTGTATCTGCTAACACTCCGGAACCAATAGTTTTCAATGCATTGTCTACTGTTGTTGTTGAAAACAGGTGGTCCAAATTGTTCTTTGGTATTTGGACTCTGGTTGCTCCAAGCATATGACCGGAGATCGCTCTCAGCTCAGAAATTTCGTCAGCAAGTTTCTTGGTACGGTTCGATTTGGAAATGATCATATTGCAAAGATAATGGGTTATGATGAATATCATATTGGGAATGTTATTATTTCAAGAGTGTATTATGTGGAAGGTCTCGGTCACAACTTATTTTCTGTGGGACAATTTTGTGATGCAAACCTAGAAGTCGCTTTTCGAGAGCATACCTGCTTCATTCGTAATTTGGAAGGGGTTGATTTATTGAAAGGTACTCGAGGGAATAATTTGTATACTTTGTCTTTACAAGACATGATGGCCGCTTCTCCCGTATGTCTTCTCTCCAAAGCATCGAAGACTAACTCATGGTTATGGCATCGACGGTTATCTCATCTTAACTTTGACGCTATTAATCATTTGGCGAAAAATGAACTTGTTCGTGGTCTTCCTAAACTTTCATTTCACAAGGATCATTTGTGTTCCGCGTGTACAATGGGGAAAAGCACTAAGAAATCTTAAAAACCCAAGACGGAAGACACCAACCAAGAGAAACTTTATCTGTTGCATATGGATCTTTGTGGGCCAATGCGTGTTGAAAGTCTTAGTGGTAAAAAGTACATCCTCGTCATTGTCGATGATTACTCTCGGTTTACATGGGTGAAATTTCTTACAACAAAAAATGAGGCACCAAAATTCATCATCGGATTTCTCAAGATGATTCAAGTGCGTCTCAACACTACTGTCCGACGCATTCGTACAGATAATGGAACCGAATTTGTAAATCAAATCTTGCGTGATTATTATGAAGAAGCTGGCATATCTCATGAAACATCCATTGCACGCACTCCACAACAAAATGGTGTCGTTGAAAGGCGAAATCGAACACTTATGGAAGCTGCTCGAACGATGTTAAGTTTCGCAAAGGCTCCATTGTTTTTATGGGTAGAAGCTGTATCTACAGCAGTGTACACCTAAAACCGGTCACTAATTCGTAAACGCCATGGTAAAACACTTTATGAGCTTCTCCATGATAAAGTACCAGATTTATCATATCTTCATGTATTTGGTTCTCTTTGTTATCCAAATAATGATGGTGAAAATTTGGGAAAACTTCAACCAAAGGCTGATATTGGTATTTTCATTGGTTATGAACCCGCAAAGAAGGCATACCAAATCTACAATCGTAAGTCTCGTAAGATCCTCGAAACTATGAATGTTGATTTTGATGAGCTGACAGCAATGGCTTCTGAGCAAAGCAGCTCTGAACCCGCACTTCATGAAATAGGACCCAGTAACATCAGTTCTGGTCTTGTCCCAAACAACCCTACTTCATCATCATTTACACCACCTTCTAGGACTGAATGGGATACGTTGTTTCAACCTTTCTTTGATGAATTCTTTACTCCTCCAAGTATTGTTGCTCCAGAACCTGTGGTAATAGCTCCGGTAACCGAAGTTGTCGCTCCAGCAACCGAAGCACAATCTGATACGTCTGCACCTACAATTGGTCAAGATATACCTTCAACAAGTAATTCTCAACCAACACATGTTTCAACTACCCATGTCATGCCTATTGATGATGAAGAGGATGATGATGATCACGATTTGGAATTCGCTCAAATGCGTGAACTTCCATTCTTTGGTGTACCAATTCCCTACCCTAATCAAGCCGGGTCGTCCACTTTAGAGGAAGCTCCAACTACAGTTTACTCCAATCCACGGATTCGTGAACATGACAGCAAGTGGACAAAGGATCATCCTATAGAATCTATTATTGGTGACCCTAATCGTCCGGTATCCACCCGAAGTCAGTTACAAGAAAGTGCAATGTTTTGTCATTTTGATGCTTTTCTCACTGAAGTTGAACCTAATACATGGCAACAAGCTTTTACTCAATCTTGTTGGATAGAAGCTATGCAAGAAGAACTTAACAAATTCATACGTCTTGAAGTTTGGGAACTAGTCCCATGCCCGGATCAAGTGCAGTTACTCACTTTGAAATGGGTTTACAAGGTGAAACTCGATGAGCTAGGCGGAATATTAAAGAAAAAAGCTCGATTAGTAGCTCGTGGGTACAAGCAATTATTGGGCATTGACTTTATGGAATCCTTTGCACCTGTTGCCCGTTTGGAAGCTATTAGACTATTCCTCGCTTATGCAGCCCACATGAATATGATAGTCTATCAGATGGATGTGAAGACGGCATTTCTGAATGGTGAAATCAAGGAAGAGGTCTATGTTCAACAGCTGGATGGTTTTGTGAATCCTAATTATCCTAATCATGTGTACAAGCTTAAGAAGGCTCTCTATGGGTTGAAGCAAGCTCCACGCGCATGGTATGATCTATTGTCACAATTCCTTATTACGCAAGGCTTCGCTAAAGGCAAGGTGGATCCCACGCTGTTCATTCAGAAACGAGGTAAAGATATGATTATGGTACAAATATATGTTGATGATATTATATTTGCATCCTCGACCCAAACCTTATCTGACGAGTTTGGGAAACTCATGTCTTCCAAGTTTAAGATGTCAATGATGGGCAAGGTATCATTCTTCTTAGGTCTTCAGAAATCTCAGAGTCCCACAGGCATCTTTATCAATCAATCCAAGTATGCCCTTGAATCGCTAAAGAAGTACAAGATGGAATCTTGCAACCCCGTGGATACTCCAATGGTGGAACGAACTAAGATTGATGAAGATCCACATGGAGTTTCCGTTGATCCGACACTGTATCGTGGAATGATCGGTACTCTTCTGTATATCACAGCTAGTCGACCTGATCTTCAGTATGCTATATGTATGTGTGCTAGGTATCAAACTCGGCCTACTGAGTTACACTTGGCTACTGTGAAACGGATCTTTCGATATATTAAAGGAACCATTAATCGGGGACTTTGGTATTAGAAGGACTCTTCGATTGCACTTATGGCATATGCAGATGCGGATCACGCGGGTTGTCAAGATACAAGGCGTAGCACGAGTGGAACTTTGCAACTACTAGGAGATCGACTAATCAGTTGGGCATCGAAAAGGCAGAAAAGCGCTGCAATTTCAAGTACGAAATCAGAATACATAGCTATGTCCGGTTGCTGTGCTCAAATTCTTTGGATGAGATCACAATTAACCGACTATGGTCTAGGTTTCAACAAAATTCCGATGTACTGTGACAACAAGAGTGAAATTGCTTTATGCTGCAACAACGTTCAATTCTCTCGGTCAAAGCATATTGACATTCGCTACCACTTCATCAAGGAGCAAGTGGAAAATGGAGTCATAGAGCTTTACTTTGTCTGATCTGAGTATCAATTGGCGGATATTTTCACGAAGGCTTTAGATCACGCTCGAATTGAATTTTTGGCCGACAAGCTAGGAATGAGAACTTTCTTGCCTGAGACTCTAAAGGAACTAGCAGATGAAGCGAAAGAATAGTGGTGGTAAACTATTCTCCGTATCATTGGTGATCATTTGTATATATTGTTTATATTTTTATCCAGAAAAGCAAAATACAAAAATTTAAAACCATATAAAAACCATAAAAATTGAAAAATCTAGAAAAATCCAAAAATATTTTTACTTTATTTTCAAAGGCATGTCTTTTGGTACGATAATATTTACGGCCTTAGAAATGTTCATTAATATTGACACGACGCCATAAATAGAGTTCGTACAAAAGTTATAAATATTTCATAAGACATGCCAAAATGGCTTGTAGTTATTTCTGACTGCAACCCGGTTTTCATATTAAAGTCAAGTATTTCTTATGAAAGCTTTGGCTCTCAACAGGAATTAATTTTCTCGGGCAAGGTTTACTTTAAAACCTTGTAAGGGATCAAGTTCACTTTATAACTTGGTCTAACACAAATCTATGTACGTTTCAGTGCATTTATTTGTTAAAACAAGAGAAGTCTTATTTTTATGAAGCTATCATCTCTACAACCATAGCAATCTACAATTGGTGTCTACATACTCGACGATGCGACTACTCAACCGACGACTACGGCTCTTTCAATAGAACACGGGTCAACAATTGAGGGGGAGCAATTGTCAAGCATTCAGAATCTTCGATGCCAAACGTGCCAAGCTCACTAACTGGTGTCAAGACAACAATACCAATCGTACATGTGGTGTCAAGAGATGACTTCAGACGTGACGAGGCGACCAACATATGCTGACAAGAACCATTTGATCTTATCATATGATGTTCTCATCAATCAGGTCCAACCTTGTCCATTTTTTTCTAATATGGTGAATATGTGATCATGTTACAAATCGGTATCATATCTCATACGTTTGATATCATGAAGATAAAATGGACTTGCATTTTTCTTCCCAAAACCTTTGTTAAAACTTCATTAAATCAATTGATATTAAAAACATCGATTGGGTTAATATTTTTAATATGGGGGAGAAAATGTGATTTAATATGGGATATTATCACAAATGGTTTGACTTAATGTGCTGGCTCATCCCGACATATGCGAAATGTTTACGAATATCGTGGCATATGTTAAGGGGGAGCAAAACGGATTTGCATATCAAAATAGATTTTCATGGTGACATATACTTACCCAAAACCCATTTATTTCACAACGATGAAGATTGTGGTGACATAAGTATGGTAGGATAGGTTAAGTCCAATGATTCTTCTAGAACCGGAGGAATCTTCCCAATGACATTCCATAGCTAGAAATAGTAGTCCTTATGAAAGATGGAGAAAGATTGTGAACGTAGCTGAATGCCGACCAAGTACTTAAGTTAGCACTGGAACAATCACAACAATGTGCTAGTTATGACGTATTGGTAAGCATTGACGGGGTTGAAGAATGAAAAAGAATTGTAAAGATAAAGGGTGTAAAGAAAGAAGCCCTCCTTACAACCTTAGGCAGAAACCAGGTCAATACATATGCTATTGAGATCATTTTTAATGATTCTTGATATTGAAGATAGACTTCATGGACCCAGTGATGCAATGCACAACCCATACCAACTAACTCAGATATCTCTTAAAAGATATTTGTTTTAATCATACGGAGACAACACATTATCTATCAATTTATTCACTCCGAATAAATTGGTATTGAATAGGTGGCACTCCTCTCCAGCCTCTGATCACTAAAATACAAAGTGCACGATCGAGTCTAGAGCCATTTGAGATCATCAAATATCTCATTAGGACGCACTTTCATATTTCCTTTCTTCTTCACACACTGTGAAAAGTAAGAAAGATCTTAAGAGTCCTACGCAAAATCTTCATGATCTTGCCTGAACATCCGAGTAATACGAAAGAATTTACAATGAAGATGGAAATCCTTCTTGAGCGAATATCAAAAAGCTCATGGTAGGTGACTTGTGCGATTCATTAATGAATCAAGCTTGTGATAACTGGAAAGCAACAGTGGTTTAATTCTTAAATGAATTTAAACACGTTCCAGGCCTCGACGCAAAATATTAGTGATCTTGCCAGAACACTCAGAGTGATACCTTAGTGTTCACAGTGATGAGTGGAAATCCTTCTAGTGTTAACCTCAAACAACACTTGGTAGGTAACTTGCAAGATTCAATATGAATCAAGCTCGTGACAACTGGAAAGCAACGATGGTGCGATTCTTTAATGAATCAAACTTGTTCCAGGAATCGGAATTGACGGCTTCAATCATGCGAATAGTTTTCTCCAAATGATTCACTCTTTACGTTCGCAGTCAGCTTTGGACGGTCGAGTAAAGAGAACGGGTTTACCCGCGAAATCTTGTCAAGGAGATTTTTAATTAAATCTACCTGCCACAAGTACGATATTTTATATCATCCAACGGTCTTCACCGACCGGAGATAAAATGCTACCGAATTAGAATGAAATGTTTAAATCCATTTCGTTCGTGTCTACTTATGTTACGACATTTGAAGACGGTGGCGTTGCGAGATCCAAGAAGAAGTCGTCCCCTCATGCTTATACTTTATGCACTTTATACCTCATCTAATTCAAGAAAGCCTAAAAGTTAAGTCTTTCGTTGTATCGAACTCTGAAGCTTTCAAGTATTACAAAGGTATAAGTATGTGGGACATGGTGTCACGAAGAGGCGAAGATCACAAGTGATGGATGCACAAGATCAAGGCAAGAGATTAATGCTAAAGATTAATATCAAAGATCACATCAGCATGTTCACCAGAAAAGAAAGACCAAGACTACGAGTTCAAGACAAGCATAGTATGCTAGGATTATTTTAATATTGTAACTTGGGTAACGCCCTTGTTTGGAGTGACCTCCCTTAGGGGGAGATTGTTGGAAATACGTTTTTACGTATTTAGGAAGATTCGGTCACTCCGATAATATACTAAATAGTAGCTCGTAGTCTAGACATCGTTATTTAACAAACAAGCCCAAGCCTAGCCTACAACATGTGTAGGCCGGCCCAAACATGTAAGCCCAAGCCCATTACAAGGTTTGGGTATATAAACCCTCTCCTTAGATGGAGAGGTTGTGTGGTTATTCATTTTTTCACATAGTAAACATTTGTTTCTCTTTCTAGAATTGTGTGTAATCTACCATCTCTCTATATCGTTCTCTCTCTAAAACTTAAGCAAGATTTACATATCATACATCATGAATCGGTAATAAAAAACAAGGTGCCTCGTGGGGGAGTCCCATTCTTATCCATGTACATATTATTGCTTTCTAATGTAGCTTACGTGAGGGGATTTGTGCCCTTCCAACCTTTGTTCCGTGGTTGTTTATGTGGTTTTTAGATGATCATTACCTTCATAATTAGAGCCTCTTGTGTTCGTTTTACGTGAGCACTCGATCGTTTGCTTTGAAGAATTTCTCGATATCTATATGATATATCCTTGATTGTTCTAACCTTAGGTTTTTAGCACACTTCATAAACGGCTATTGATTTAATGGTTCCACCCTTTCCATGCTAGATTAGGCATTCCACAACGTCTCTAGTATGGGGGTATCCTACCCTTAGACTCAAAAAATTAAGGATAATGTTTAACTTTAGTATGGGGGTGAATAGATACTTGCCTTGCCAAACATTCACGCTTTCCAAAGTTTATCTTTTTTATCGTTTTGTTGCAAAATAAGAGTAATGTTTTACTCTACCGTGCGTGTTGAGCACTTAGCTTTGATTTCTTAACTTTATATTAGGCTAAGTATCTTAAATGAGGACGAGAAATGATAGAGTTAATTATAAGTTACTATGCTAAACGTAGAGTACTCATATTCTTTCAAAAACTCATGTGTTCTAATTGTTTGCTTATTCTCCCTTCGCTTGTATATATATTTTGCTAATAAGTATTAGCTTAGAGGTTTAGTCTTGATTGTTGGTTTCTAGTCTTTTCTAGTAGCTTCCATGTAACTAAATTAGGAAAACATTAAGGTATCGTCAGCGTCACGGTTTTGAAGTACTGGCAACCCGAATAATCGAAAGCTTCACCCAATAATAAGATTTCAAGTACTCACCTAAATCAAGCAAAAATTTGAAGCTCACAAGGCCGAAAAATCTATGCAAAATTGAAAGTGAATTAAGCCTTAATCTTTGAAGCTTTAAAGATCTAAAATTCTCTTTAGTATGAGGATATACGTCTTTGGCCATAATAAACACCTCATGGCGAGGCTAAATAAAAGGCAAGGTAAGACCGAAGTCATAATAAAAGCTCCATGGCGGAGTTGCATAAAAGATGGAGGTAAACCTATGATAATAAGGACCATCCGTTAGGGGGCGTATAAAAGTCTTGGTAATAAGTCTCATGTTCAAAACCATTATAAAATCGTGTTTATCGATCCTTCTTGTTGACTTAATTTTTTGACATCGTTTTTCTATTAGGGGGGTTATTAATTCGATGGTCTTGGTTACATCGTTATGACTCTATTTTTGGACCTTAATCTCTATCATCGCATAAGTCAAACAATGTATCCTCGTGAACATTCAAGACAAAGATAAAATATAAGAGATACCAATTAGGATTATAGGAGTCTAAGTACGTGATTAGGGCATATGAGTAGTGTTAGCATTACTAACTTATAATGACAATGATCTCGTTACACGCTTGGCATGGAATTGGGTGAAAATCGAGGACGATGAAATTATTTTTAACGAAGCATTCACGTGTTCTTGTTCTATGAACCTAAACGTCCCATTTTGCGATGAAAATCATACATTATGTCTAAAACACAAGTAGTAGCAAGTAGTAGTTGTGTAGTAAGTTTATGATTGAATAAAAGTGCATAAAAATGAATTTTGGAGGTGATAAGATACTTTATTCTAGCATTGCGTGAGGGCACGGCAATGGTTTAGTATAGGGGAGTGATGAGACTGCTTTTATACATAGTCTCATCGTCCTAAACGGGCTTAAAATGGTTAAAATATCATAAAAAGTGCCAAATATATGCTTGTGTTTGTTAAATGTGTATTTCAGGTATGGATATTGAGAAAATGACAAAAGATCACAAGAATCCATAAAAAACGAACACGGGAAACGAAGCCGCACAATGAACCGGGCCCTAGAGTTGATTTTCCAAGAAAAGTCCTTGAAGAATTGAAGATTGTACAAGAAGGGTCCTACATTTTTGAAGAATTGACACTTTAACCCTTCTATATTCATAATTACAAGTTTGGTCCCTAAAGTTTGTCAAAATTTACAAAAAGGACCCTCAACTTTGAAGAATTGGCATGAATGGTCCCTCAATTTTGAAGACTTGTCACTTTTAGTCCTCCACAAAGTCAACCATACAAGGGAAGACCTTGAAGATTGAAGACATGTCAATTTTGGTCCTTCAAATATCATCAAATGGCAAAACAAGTCCTTGATAAACCCTTTTGAAAAGTTTTGTGGCCAAAGTATAAAAAACAAAACTTCATTACAAAGGAAAATCTGTTTTGTGCTATTTAAACTACAAATGAAACAAGAAGAGAAGACAAGGGGCCAAAGTTGGACGACAGCCAACCTTACCTAGACCAATATCAAGCTGCCACGTGCCCCACTAAATCCCCACAACCAATCATAACTCACCAAACTGCCACGTCACACTCCACTTATACCCGTTTAATAACTAATTAATTAATTGGTTTTAAACTTGGCGGCTAACACTTTTTTAAACATAAACCAAGATCAAACAGCTACTATTCCATGAAAAACACGATTTGGGTTTTTTCTAATCTTTGTTAATTAAGCCCTAATCAACTCCAGATTAATGATTAAGGGTCTAATGAACATAACCCCACCCTTAAACACCTTGCCACCTCACTCACTTTGTCACATGAACCATCCCTGCTACACTTTAGGGAAGAAGACAAAAAGCATGCAGCAAATCAACGTGCCACAATTCAGCTTCATTCCTAAGCATCAAATGGACGCCTTGGATCATTTTTCCACCACTCGTATCACATGACTCTTCACAAAAGTCTAAATTCGTCCAAGCATATTTCAAATTTTCAAGGTCATTTTAGGGACTTCATACATTAGGGTTCCTAGTTTTTACATCTTTCTAGGTCATTGTAAGGCTCTATATAAAGCCATTAGTTCATAGCATAGTCTCTTGTTCTTGGTTTTTCCTTTGGTCAAGGTCTGTAAAACTTTGTTTCATGGAATGAAAAAAGTGTGAACTTATTGACGAAATACCAAGTCCCAGTTGACTTACTTGTTCTTGTTTACATGTTTTGAGTTTATATTTGAGGATTCAAAGATTGGTTAAAGTTTATGCATGTTTTTCAAAAGTTTTCTCAAAAATCTGATTTTTCTAAGTTTTGTGTACAAACACTTGAACTTTTGGATCAAAAGTTGATCATAGCACCCTGATAAGGTACTTATCAAGGTGTAGTGAAGCTTGTGGTTTCGGAGGATTCAAGGAGTAGGGTACAAAGCTTGAAAGAATCTGTTTCATTTTCCATTTTTATTTTCATATAATCTGTTGTTTCTTACTTTATTCTTCTTAGCAGCTTATTGGAAGCTTGTGTCTTGTTTAGCTAGACACATAAACTCTCAAATTCGTGAGTGTGGATGTACATTCATGAGGTTTGTCATCTTCTCTTGAAAAATCTGTTAAGAAAGTGGTTCTAAGTGATTTTGGTTTTCTTTTGTTGTTTGGTGTGTTCTTGTGCTTTGAATCTTGTTCTAAGTGTTTGAGGATACTATTATGATGCATGTTTTAAGCTTGGATTAACCTGAAAACATTTTTCCTTTGTTAAATTTGGATCTCAGATCTTAAACCAATGTCTGGGACTGGATGATTTGTGATTTTTATGCAAGTTTGAGTAGTTATTTAGGGGTGCTTATAGTTTGTATCTGATATTTAAGAATTTGTGTGCTGAAAATTGCTAATCTTGTGCTTTGTAACATCAAATATGAATATCTTGCATAACTAGCTTGTTTTAGGTCTTTGTTGACTGAAACTTTGTGAACACCTAGATTGTATGCATATCTAGGGTTAACAAGTGATAAAACATAGTTTGTGTAACATGATTTGTGGATTTGAGTGTTTGACATTTAAAATTTGGTTAAGTATATCAGCAAATAGGTCTTTTTGTTCATCTGTGTTCATCAGTAAGTCGTTTAGGGTTCATACTAGTTCAAATCTTTAAACCAATGCATGAAACCAGTTTACTTGTGCTTCATTAAGTTTATTTAAGCTGTTGTATGCTTTTGGTTAAGATTGGCTGGCTTATTCTTGCTCAAACTGCTTTTTAATCACGAGATCTGCTTAAACCATGTCTGTGTCATATCTATGGACTGTTTGATTAAACTGTACTAACTGGCTGGGTGAACTTTTTTTTCCTGCTTGATTGTGACTCCCTACAACTCACTGGTTGTAGGGGTGCCCTTATTGTCCAAAATCATCAAGTGAATCTCACTAAAACAAGTCAAAAAGTCAAAGCAGTGGGAACCCTTTCCCACTGTTGCTAGCTACTGCTAGTGTTATTTGGTCAACAACTTATTTATAATTCCTTCTAGCTTATTCTATTATCCAACAACTTGGTTTTTGTGATAGCACTTAATATTTTAAGCTTATAAGTCAGTTTTGAAGTTTACAGCTTTTGGTTTTAGCTTTTGACTAGAAAACAACTAATTTTTCTTTTTCAAAATCAGCTTATTGCTTTTTCTAGCTTATTCAATGTGTTTATTTGAAACCTTTTTGATTATTAAGCTTAATTAAGTGATTTAAAACCTTTTGCAAGTTGAATAAGCTCTTGAAGTGGTCTGGAACTCGAAAACGACTATTTTGTCGTTTTGTGTAGAGAGCTTTGGCTTATTTCACGCTTATTTCTTGAGCTTTTTCAAAAATTATTTTTACAAATAGCTTTATAATTTCATAAGAAGGATGTGTGTCAAATTTCATCTTATGGCATTAGCTTATGGCTTAATGGGCCAAAAAGCCCATTAAGAATAAGCTGTTCGTTCATTAAACTGTGATAAGCACTGATTCAGCTTTTGCGCCTTTAGAGTTTTGTGTTTAAAATTGAATTTTAAGCTAGACTATAACTTTCAGCTTATTTGGTTGACTTTTTGCTTATTGGGCCAAAAAGCCCATTTGACTTGGACTGTTTTGACTTTTGACCCATTTAGAGGCCCAATAGGGGTAGTTTGGTCATTTTACTTTCATTTCTGGTTTATTAAGTTAAAATAAATTAGTTTGCAAGTTTTTAGATTTTTTATAAATTTTGAATTTTTAATATTATTTTAATATTTAATTATAATTTTTAATCATTTTAAATAGTTTTAATTAGTTTTAAAATTTTCAAAAATACTTTTTAGTTTAATTAAGTTATTTTAGAGGTTTACAAAGTGAAAATCTTATTTTGGGTTTTTTATTGATTAAACTGATTTTTTGGGCTTTAATTAGCATTAAAAATTATTATTTAATTAAATAAAAGGTTTGAGTAAGTTTTGAATTTTTGTAAACTCTAATTGCATTTTTAGGAATTTATTGTGATTTTCTAATAATTTTTAGGGTAATATTTTTAAATTTTATCACGTTTTACGGTTTTACGTTTACGTCTTTCGTCGTAGTTTAAATTTTAATCGTAATCGTCATCATTTTCTTTCTCATTTTCTCTCATAATATTAATCTCAAAATTAATCAATTCTTAACACACACACACCAAGCCTCCTTGAGAACAATCCCACACCAAGGGTCATAAGTGTTTACGTTTTCCTAAACGTCCGCTTAGTACTTACCGCTTTTGCCTCGTTTTCCTAAACGAGTGTGAAAATACAACTATCAGTCTGTGTGAGGGTTTCCCCTTATTTGTGTTTGAAGATGTTGTATTGAAGCTTTAAATCCATGATTCTTGTTTCTTTCACATCAGAGGGTACCTCATGATAAAGAATAAGGTCCTCCCATGTAGATTTTGTTGTTTTGCAATTCACAACTGAATTCATTTGGTCATCTGAAAGTACAGACATGATGAGACTTTTGAGACGCTAGTCTAGGTTATCAACTTTTCTCTCATCAGCAGTCCATTGTGCTTCAGGTTTTTTATTATCCCCAACCATGGGAACAAATGGACCATTTTCAATGATTCCAAGGAATTAAGGTTCAATCCCAACCATGTTGACAAGGAACCTCTTCTTCCAATTTGTGAAATTAGCTACCTATAGGACAGGAGCAACACTGAGTTGGCAACCTCTATGCTCTAGGGTTTGTGGTATAACTTGAGCCATTTTTGGATCTTGATTTGAATACTTTAAATGAGCAGTTTAATAAAATAAGAGTTTAGCTAATCAAACTGCTTTGATACCACTTGTTGGTCCCTTGTAAATCATTATTACTTATCAACCTTAAGTAATAACACTTTACCAAGACTCAAGTGTGTTGTTTTAATAATTAATAAGAACTACAAACAATTAAAACAACAATACCAATAACTTTTCAACGTATAGACTTTTATTAGAATCAAATAAAGAATCTATAACCCACTTTGTTTGCGGAAAAACAAAGTGGTTGAATAACAATGGGTTGTGATCTCCTCTACTTAAACGTATAACAAAAGATAAATGTCTAAGCTCCAATATAAACATTCATATGCTTCTTGGCTATATGGTTTAGTTGGTATTGAGAGAGAAATGTTTTCCAGAGTTTCTACTCTTGTATTGGTTAACCATTTCCCTCTCAATGTACACTCCTTATATACACAGTGTAAAACTAGGGTTTGCATTTGCATGTTTCAATGCATGGGTTTATCCAGTGGGTGGTTGATGCCCATGTTGGATAACAGTATAAAGACACAATAAACTATTCTAGAAAAGATAAAGGTTGTACTTATAGCTAACTATACAAGCAACCTACTTTGAATTAAAGTTATTTTTCCCGCCTAATGCAAACCATCAGAATACTGAAGAATCTTCAAAGTAGGTTTTTCCCGCCTAATCCAAATAAAATAGACTCAGGATCAACTACCAGATCCAAATAAAATAGACTCAGGATCAACTACCAAATAAAATAGACTCAGAAAAGATAAAGCTTGTTATTTTTCCCGCCTAATGCGGTCTAGTTATTTTTCCCGCCTAATCCAAATAAAATAGACTCAGGATCAACTACCAGATCCCTATGATCTTGTACTACGTTCACATAGCATCAACTCTTGGAACCTGATGTACCTGAAAACGATGCTAAAATACGTCAACATAAAGTCGGTGAGATGCCATAGGTTTTGACACCGACCAAAAATATACCTCAAAACATACCTATGATTAAGAAAAAAAACAAGTGCATGGCATAACTTAAATTGTCACATAACTACAATAATTTCAACCCATACTAATTCACATCAAACATATCTGTTTGTAGGCGTACCCATCCACTCCAATACTTCTAACAATTACTGAGTAGGCGTACCCATCTGCTCCCAAACAATTCAATAGCACACATATCAAGTAACAATTAAGCGCACATGCAGTTCAATTGGACACTTCCAATAGCAGAGATAAAACAATTCAAACACTAGCATCATTTCCACCCTAATTTATGATCTTAAAATATACGAGGCTATAACACTCACCTTGCGAAAAGCAATCCAAAAGTCTCCCCACTAACAAAAATTATCTAAAGCATACATACAAAATAACACTCGTCAACATTGACACTAGGACTCAAATCCTTCATCAATGCAAAAATACCTATGATGGATATCTCAAATTCTAACCCTAAATCAGGTCTATGTTAACCCTCTAGGTGTCCATTATCCCAAAATACCAAAAACACGAGTTTAAGCCTTGGTGTCCAAAAATCAACCTTGAACCTGACACTTGTACTAAGATTTTAACCAAGCTACTGACCTCAAAGGAGTATAAAATCTACATATTCGAAAAGTATACTTCGAGTACATAATTTTAGGCTTTTGAATCACCCAAAAAGCTTTTAAAACGAACAAGTTATGATAAAAACGCTTTTACCCAAAATCTGCCCAGACATTAACGAAAATTCTGTGACAACTTAGGACGACTCAGCGACAAATCGACTATTAAAACCCTAAATCTGATTTTACCCCAATCTTTCCAGACATCAGCGACGGTGTTTATTTACTTTTTAATGTTAATTATCCTATTTTCACCCAATTGGGACTGTTAAATGGTAATTATCCTATTTTTATTTATTTTTTAATTAAAACTTTGGCCATGTAGGACCCACATGTGACTCCCTACTGTATTATATTAATCATTTATTTACTTAATATTATCAATAATTAAGTTCTAGACACTTCTAGATCAAAGTCGGGCACCCTTTCGTTAGTTTTTTGACTTTCTATGAGATATTCGATCTAGACTTTATTTTCGAAACTTTCCTAGAATGGAAAAATCATATAATACTTATAGAATATATATATAATATATATCTAATGTACATACATCACGTATGATACACACACAAAATCCTACGAAAATGATAATTCAACTTTCACGAAATTTTCGCGTGATCTCATTTAATTTCACTTTCATTTCCATTCATTTCAAACATGTACCATGATTAATAAGTCTTATACTTCATCTCACTCATTTTTCATCATATTATAACATATAATAACACAAAAAGCACGTAATTCAAGAAATCCTATACATAAATAAAGTTCTACGGGTGACAACTGACCCGTCAGAACCACAGTTGTCACAGCACTTTACCAGAATCAATCATAAAATACTACGACACTAATCGTGCCTCACACCTTCAAGATGGTAAAGAAACTATTTGACATAACCTCGCAAATCACATAGCAAGAATTACTCAACTTCACCATAAAATATCATATCCCTGATAACCTTCATCCTGAAATACCAGCCCCCAGCCCCACATGGGGAGCTTTCCCACCGGGAAAGAAGGAGTATACACAAAAAATTTCGATTTGCCAATAACCGTATAACATTATCGTGATTTTTAGCGGATATCCTAAGCTTTTATGGCATCCATATATCCCAACTCCACTACATAGCGCAGCAAAAAATATCTAACTTTAAATCAACGGTTGCATACGTGACATAGATCCGGCAATAAACCTTTTTGACGTTTTTTATCGTCCCTCCTGGGTCCACGGTTGGATATCTTTATCAAAACGATTAGGTTCACTTCTGTGCTACGAGGTGAAACTCAATTCTCTGAAAAACTGAAAAAACAAATTCTTCTGGATAGACAGCGTCATCTTCCCCTTTGAATATGATTTTATAACCCAAGAAGCCATGATAAAAGATGAACGGTATTAACCAAGACAACACTGAAGATGCCATAACAATCAACACTAAGGGTATCCCTATACAGGATTACCCCGAAGCTTTGTTGTACGCTATTGGACTCAGCCAGAATATTATCATGCGTGACGATCAAGTCCCACAATTTTACGATGACTAGGGACATGGTTAGCACTAATCCTTTAATTTTCTTCCATATGTGCGTACATAACACACTAAAAGTCGTACCACACATTCTTTATTAGAGAAATAAGCCTTCATCAGTTAGTGAGACGCCAGCATCCTAAAGTCGCGACCATGCGACCCTGCCAACTAACAGCGGAGAAACTACCATTAGGAATAACTGTTGGTGGCACATCATGGATATAGAAGTACAAGAACCAAGCTTACCACGAGAGGTGGGAGGAAAGCTAGTACTAAGCCCAACTTCTCTCCGCAGTGTACCTGGATATGTAGAGATGCGTTCTTTAGAAGAAGACGAAAATACAAATATGGGCCTAATAGAATCGTCTAAGAGTGAGACAGTCTTTGAAGAACATGAGCCCATGCACACATCGGGCGTGCATCTAGTCCAAAAAAGACCAAGGGAAACATCTATCGACGTCCCTCACAAAATAGCACGAAGAGAGGTTGGAGAATCATCCTCCGCGCAACATGCCGTTGAGGAAATGAATGTCTCTTCCTCGTCCTTAGATTCTTTTACGGAAGCTTCTTTACAGACTAAAAAGAAAAGGTACAACATCTCTTGCATATGCCCGCATACCCGACCATCCTGGTTTTACTTCTATAAAATATAACCTCACCTACCGTGACATATCATAGAGCGGATGATGAAAAGGTCTCAACAACAGATCTCCCTGTCACGCCCGCACCTGTCGTACTAGGTGTTACAATGAGCATGTGCCCTGATGAAGAAATCATAACCACACCGGATGGAACCATTTCAACACCAGACAAAGATGCCTTTATTTCTCGATGACGCATACCCCCATCATGTGACTTATCCTCAACCCAATTGTGACAACCCGTAAATTTGAACTTACTGTTATTCTCAAAGAAGATAATTATCTAAATTTTTCTTTTTTTTAACATTTTTAAATATAAAAAGGAAGGTAACCTACAAGTAGCAAATTATATTATCACCAATATATGTAAAACGTAGTAATTGGGAACATATAAATCATATAGATGTTAATAATTACACTTTAAATTATTTACTGTAAAGTAGAAAATAATTATTGTGGTATCTAAAAATCATTATCAACTTTAAATGGAGGCCATCAACTAAAAGTAAATGTTATTTATCTATGTTACGTACAATGAAATATTTTGAGTTTATAGGTCATATAAATGTCAATAATAGTTAAGATTTAACACTTAACGTAAACAATCGAACTTACAGTTAAATATTAATATGAATATTAATATGAAGTAATCTAAATGTGTGCAACATGAAATTTCTTCAAAAGAATGTATGAGGGACTAAATAAAGTCTAAAAATCATATATTTGTCACTTTTAATTTATTTTCAAGGTTTCGAATAATTTATAGAGATAATCATATTTTATTAATTATTTAACTATAAAATATCGTTTTTACGTCATAATGATCAAGAAAACGTCTAAATTAATTTTATCAACTCAAAACAAATAAAATTAATTTGTAAAATTCATAATTAGTTATAAGAGCTTAATTAAATTATTAAATGACTAAAATAAGCATGTAATTAATTTTAAAAGATTGTAAGTAATTTTGAAGCCCCGTAAACCTTAATTAAACCCAACTATTTATCTCTAAACCCAAGTTATCCCATAATTATCATCACCTAGTAATAATTTCATGGCATTAGGTCCTAGAAAAATATAGGCCATGTATACTAAGCTAGAAAATAGGTGGTATATCTTATATAATTAGGAAATAGACTAAACTTGTTTACACTTATCTACTTGCCAAATAATGATGATCCTTGTTCATGACCAGCCATAGAACGATCCATAGCCCCTCTAATACCCTACCCACGTTTTCCCCTACCCACGTTTTTGTTTCATAGAAATCCTTAAAAACACTCACAACAAGTCATTTTCTATCCTAAACTCATTATTTTGTTATCTCCTTTAATAGTTCTTTCATGAAAGCCATTCATGGAGATTTCCAAGCATTATTAGTCTTATAGATGCATTACAAAAAAGTATATAATCAGCCTATAGGTTTCCAACCTTCATTCACCACAAAGAACACCAAAAACCAAACTAAATCCTCTTTTCCTTCATGCTTGCTGCCGAACCAAAACACCATCATACACCACCCTATTGATCAGTGTTAGAGGGTCTAATAACCCTTAAACCTAAGCCTTAAACACCCTTGAAAACATCCTCGAAGTTCGTGCCTTGAAGTGCCATAAAAACAAAACCCAAGCTTAATAAAATAAGGGTTTTCTATAAAACCCTATATTCGGATTTTGTGGTTTTCATGTTACTCATGTTCAAATCCTTTCCATCACTCTTTGGTATCCTTCCTAGTCTTCCAAGTGATCACAAGACAAGTTTATAAGTTGCCTTAGTGTTCGTGTTCCGTCGTGGAAGTTGAAACCTAGCCGAGACCAAATTAGAGCATCCTAGTGCGTAATTTGGATTTGAACCACCAAACCATTGTAACTAGTGTGATAATTAGTGTTAAATAAATACTTATGCATGTGAAACCTCGACCTAGTGGTTCTTAGAGTTTAGAAATACTTCGTAAGTAGTAAAAGTCATTAAAAAGCCTTATTCGGTAGATTAAAGCTCTTGCACGTTTCCCGAGGTAGACACCTCCCCATGAATTTCTGTCATACAGTAAATACTAGACCTTATTACGATTCCATAGCCTCTTAAATCACCTAAAACGGAGTTATAACGAACCGGGAAACTTAAAATGAAAATTTAAATAAAAACATTAAAATCTATCAAAGCTGTGAAATATTCCAAGTCTGGAAACTGTTTGGTCAGGCGAGTCATGTTTGGACGTGATTTCGAGCTTCTTAGAGGCCGAATTGGTACGTTTTTCTCAAGGACAATATTAATATTCACTTTGCCTAGTTTCTAAAACATTAATCCGTTTTACCTAAGAGTTAACGAGCTGTAAGATACACGTCTTTAAAGTTTCTGAAAAACCATGTTGTCTAGTGTTAAACTGGCTGGGACTATGTTTTAATAAGCTAAATTTGACCCACTTAAAGTCAAAATCAGGACTAGCTCATAAAGAACATTATCGTAGCCTACCAGGTGGGCCATCCACAGGAATTTTGTTTGCGCTATAACTCTAAAGTATGCATAAGTTACAAGCTCTCAAAGTAGGCTCATTGGATAATTTTCAAATTTTGGAAAACGTTAAAAATTATCATTTTATGTAAGAATTCAACTAGTAACATGTAGTGTAAAACGCCTAGTTAAATTCCGACTATGTAAACTTATTTATGAATGAATACACGTAAAAATGGCGTTATCGTAGAAAATCTAATTATACTAAAACCTAATTACGGTAAAACTGTTCTAAAAGTTGTAAGCATAATAAAATGTCAAATTCATAAATTATAGTCAAATAAAAGTGACACATGATAGTACCTCTCAAAATAATGAAGAAAACGATTTTAAATTGTAAAACACTAGGTTCTAATATTCTTACTATTGTAGGAATTTAATAAAACTTATATCGTAATAATATTATCTGCAAAACCTGAATAACTAAATTTTACTTGAATACACATGAACATGTAAATGATTTTATAATGCATAACATGAATATATAAAATATTAGTTATTTATGAAAGTGTAGTTTAAAAGAATGAAACCTAACCATAAAGAACTAAAAGAACTAAAACCGATTAATTACCGGAAACATTATAAAACTTAAGTCGTTATTATTCCAGCCTAAGCACCAACTAAGAACGGGTTCGTACATGCATGTCATAATCATCAAGCATATAGTTAATATGTATTATCTTGTTTAAGTTATCACTAAAGTTCTACTTTATTTCTACAACTACTTCCGTCTACAAGGTGAGTTTACTAGCCCTTATCTCAAATTGTTTTATCAAACTGTAAGGCCCCGTTTGGTTCGTAGAATGTTTTTAAAGGAATTGTAATCTTTGGAAGGAATTGTAATTTGATATAATTGTAATTGAAAGAATGGGAATGTGTTGGAATTGTAATGTTGTGGAATTGTAATGAATAAAATCTGAGATGTGTTTGGTTGAGTCTAACCGTAATGTAATTCAATTTTTTTTATAAAACATAAAAAATGAATAAAAAATAATAGATAAAATAAAATAGAATAATAATAATAAAATAATAAAAATATAAATAATTTAAAATAAAATAAACTTGTTATTTTAATAAGAAATATTATTCTAAAAAAATTATTATTTTTATAAAATTATTATTTTATTAAAAATTATCATTTTAATAAAATTTATTATTTTAATAAAAAATATTAATTTAACAAAAAATATTATTTTTTATTAAAATAAAATAATAATAATTTATATTATTTTAATATTTCAAAAGTATAATAATAAGAAATATTTATATTATTAAAATATTAAAACAAATAATAATAACAATAATTAAAAAATAAAAATATTTAATTAAAATATAAAATTATAAAATTATAAAAAAGAATAATAAAAATAATATAAAATAAAAAATAAATTAATAATAAATAAATATTATATAAAATAAATTCAAAATTAAAAAAAAAATATAAATTAAAAATTTATTAATTTATAAATAATATTATAAAAATAATAATAAATAATGGTAATTAATAATTAAAAAAAACTATTATTATTAGTTTTTTAATTTTTTATTATATAATAATAAAAATAAATTTATTTTTATTATATTATTTTAATATAATAATATTATAATAAAAATAAATTTTTTATTATTATATTATTTTAATATAATAATAATATAATAATAATACTAATAATAATACTAATAATAATAATAATAAAGTTGATTATTAATAATTATTAATAATAATAATAGTAGTGGTTTAAAAGTATAAAATTACGAATTACGACGTAATTCAAAACATTCCATCCAAATTCCTATGTAATCTGAAATACATAATTTGATGTAATTGTAATGTCCTAATTACAATTACGTAGTATACCAAACACCATATGTAATGTAAAGTGAATTACATTCCTTTCATTCTGTGAACCAAACATGTTATGTAATGTAATTGAATTACAATTACATCACATTACATCCAATTACAACGAACCAAACGAGGCCTAAGTTTTCTAGCCACTTAATCAAATTATTTTATCAAACTGTGAGTTTTCTAGACTATACCCCAAATAGTTTTATCAGACTGTGAGTTACTTGCCCTATCTCTTTTAAAATCTTTTATCATCTCTTAGGGTGAGAACATTGCTTGATTTATAAACGTCGGAACACAAGTGAACTATTCTTTACTAGTTGATCTAAGTCCCGAAACAACCTAAATGATAACTGCCCACGAATCATGAACCGTTAGTCACCTAGCTGCGTTACAGCAAAGTGAGCGCAAATGTTATGGATAGATCTATCGGAGTTGACACTCCTATTTACTTTGAATGGGTGCGTTCTTTGAAGACGATGGGTGACTTGGGTTAGTCACCTGCATGGGCACACACACGAAGTCAGTTAGATTCATTAACGTATCGGTGTCATGAACTTAGATAGTAGTAAAGATAAACTGTGTGACTTTGTATGTGTCATATTGTCACAGGTGGATACGAATCTTGTGGTTCATTAAAATTATTTTTATTGTTTTCTTAAACTCAAACCTAGGAATTCACCAACTTTGTGTTGACGCTTTAACAATGTTTTTCTCAGGTATGCTAGTATGTGGATTACGTGGAGTCTGCATTGTTGTTTTGGCATGTAGAGGTCGTTCTCTCGCATCAAGTCCTCTTCACGCCATGAAGTCGCAACCCAAATCCAGTCTTCCGCTGCAGTGAAATTTGGGGGTGTGACAGAACGGTATCAGAGCCTTGATTATAGAGAAGTTGGTTGCATTAGTAACTATAGGCTATAATCAGCTTTAAATTGCATGATAAAATAGCATACCAACCATCTAATGTTAGATCCTCATCAAAAGCTACATTGTTTAACATGCTATTTTTATTTACTAGACTATTAACTGTTACTGTGAAAAACATGTTTTGTGGGATTATGCTTGGTCACCCAGGGGTGTGGATGACGTAACCTAGTGGGCTACACTATAGTATTACAATAGTACACAACATGGCATGCTCTATCTAGTTAACTGTTAATTAAGGGTAAGATATAGCAAAAATATGATACAAATGAAAGAGGTGACGAAAAGGAGGATACTATTTGTTGTATCTAGAATATACATAGTCTGATCACCTATGTATAATTTAGATAGGACAAGAGTGTGCTCGTAGTAGTTACCACAAATACCAAAATGAATAAAACTCACTCAAAATAAATAATCATAGACTAAACGCATAGGAGAAAGCATAAATTATAAAAGGTCTAGAATATCACTCACCACTTTCGTCTTCTTCTAGACAAATACCTTAACGCAAACGACGCCTTGATTTCGGGACGAAATCCTCTAAGGTGGGGGTGAATGTGACAACCCGTAAATTTGAACTCACTGTTATTCTCAAAGAAGATAATTATCTAAATTTTTCTTTTTTTAACATTGTTAATTATAAAAAGGAAGGTAACCTACAAGTAGCAAATTATATTATCACCAATATATGTACAACGTAGTAATTGGGAACATATAAATCATATAGATGTCAATAATTACACTTTAAATTATTTAGTGTAAAGTAGAAAATAATTACCGTGGTATTTAAAAATCATTATCAACTTTAACTGGAGGCCATCAACTAAAAGTAAATGTAATTTATCTGTGTTACGTACAATGAAATTTTTTAATTTTATAGGTCATATAAATGTCAATAATAGTTAAGTTTTAACACTTAACGTAAACAATCGAACTTACAGTTAAATATTAATATGAATATTAATATGAAGTAATCTAGATGTGTGCAACATGAAATTTCTTCAAAAGAATGTATAAGGGACTATATAAAGTCTAAAAATCATATTTTTGGAACTTTTAATTTATTTTCAAGGTTTCGAATAATTTCTCGAGAAAATCATATTTTATTAATTATTTAACTATAAAATATCGTTTTTACGTCATAATGATCACGAAAACGTCTAAATTAATTTTATCAACTCAAAACTAATAAAATTAATTTGTAAACTTCATAATTAGTTATAAGATCTTAATTAAATTATTAAATGACTAAAATAAGCATGTAATTAATTTTAAAAGCTTGTAAGTAATTTTGAAGCCCCGTAAACTTTAATTAAACCCAACTAATTATCTCTAAACCCAAGTTAACCCATAATTATCATCACATAGTAATAATTTCATGGCTTTAGGTCCTAGAAAAATATAGGCCATGTATACTAAGCTTGAAAATAGGTGGTATATCTTAGATAATTAGGAAATAGACTTAGAAACTTGTTTACACTTATCTACTTGCCAAATAATGATGATCCTTGTTCATGACCAACCATAGAACGACCCATAGCCCCTCTATATACCCTACCCACGTTTTTGTTTCATGGAAATCCCTAAAAACACTCACAAGTCATTTTCTATCCTAAACTCATTATTTTGTTATCTCCTTTAATAGTTCTTTCATGATAGCCATTCATGGAGATTTCCAAGCATTATTAGAGTCTTATAGATGCATTACAAAAAAGTATTATTAGAGTCTTATAGATTCATTCACCACAAAGAACACTATGTTGTCTATTGTTAAACTGGATGGGACTACATTTTAATAAGCTAAATTTGATCCACTTAAAGTCCAAATCATGACTAGCTCATAAAGAACATTATCGTAGCCTACTAGGTAGGCCATCCACAGGAATTTCGTTTGCGCCAAAACTTTAAAGTATGCATAAGTTACAAGCTCTCAAAGTAGGCTCGTTGGACACTTTTCATAATTTGAAAAACGTTAAAAATTATCATTTTATGTAAGAATTCAACTGGTAACATGTAGTGTAAAACGCCTAGTTAAATTCCGACTATGTAAACTTAATTATGAATGAACACACGTAAAAATGGCGTTATCATAGAAAATCTAATTATACTAAAACCTAACTACGGTAAAATTGTTCTAAAAGTTGTAAGCATAATAAAATGTCAATTTTTTAAATGATAGTCAAATAAAAGTGACACACGATAGTAGCTCTAAAAATAATGAAGAAAACGATTTTAAATTGTAAAACACTAGTGTTAGGAACTTTGGAATAGTTATTTGTAATAGGTAGGCTAGGAGGTATGTAGTTCCTCATGGTCCTAGTAGTAGAAGGAGCAAGACGTGCTCCTGGTCTTATAGAAAGTCAAGCTTTATTATTTAAGAGTATTCTGTTAGGATATGCATGAGATATGTTAGGAAAGGATATGCATATCAGTTTTACACGTTTTGGTTTAATGATGTATTAGGGTTTCCTTGTAGTATAAAAGGAACCTTAGGCAGAAGGGTTCGATACACCTTCATCAAACATTATTCTAGTTTATATTAATATTAGAAATCCTTAGAAAAGGATCAAGTCGTTATAGTTATTCTGTTCTTTTGTTCATAATATTTGTATTCCGCATTTATATTGTGTGATTTATCCAGAGTCTCTCTGTGAATAGACTTGTGATTACAGAAGTCGTTCACCGTTCCTAACAGGCTGCAAGATCCACATCTAGTGGTCCCAACAAGTGGTATCAGAGCCTGGGAGAGTCTCTGAACAAGAAGAATCAATATTTTTTTACTAACATATTTGTTCAATCATGTCTGCCTCAAGTTCTAATCAGACAGGAGAAGACAACCCACCTAAAACACAGCAACCTCAACAGATACGGTCTCCAACACAAATGGTAAGTTTCCTCTTCTAAAAAAGGATGAGTATGATAGCTGGGCAATGAAGATGGAATGTTTGATCACCAACACTGATCAAGATCTTTGGAAGATTATTCTGAATAGAAATAGCAAGAGGTTTACTGGAAGAGACAAAAATGGTAATATTATTCTTTTTGACCCTAAAACTCATTAAGAAATCACAGCTGTGCCGAAGGAGATCAAAGCAAAAACTATTTTGCTTCAGTCTCTTCCTGATGATCACATGGGTGACTTTTATCACCTGGATGATGCTAGAGAAATCTGGAACGGGATAAAAGCAAGGTTTGATGGGAATGAGGAGTCAAAGAAAATGCGTAGATCCATGCTAAGAGATGAATTCACAGATTTTAAGATCTCAGAAACTGAAGGTATTCATCAAGGGTATGACAGGTTCCAAAAGATACTGAGCCAGTTGAATCAACTCAGGTCGAAACCTGACAATAGAGATATCAATGCAAGGTTTCTTAGAGCCTTACCCTACTCATGGAATCAGGTAGTAATCTCTCTTAAAGCAAAAGGTGGCCTTGACTATCTTAATTTTGATGATCTGTTTCATAAGCTCAAAACCTTTGAGCCTCATGTGGGGGGATACTCAAGTGATTATTTTCCTACTCCTTCTAACTCTACCTTTGTGAGTTCCATGGGATCTAGTCTCCTGTCTTATGCTAGTATCCCAAGCTATAATGTGTCTTCTCAGCATACTTCTCAACATACTTCTACTCCTGAACCGAAAGCCAAGTCTGGTAGCATGGTAGAAGTTGTTCTTCACTCATTTGTTGCTGATGTTGATCGACAACAACAACTTGCTTTTGATGACTTCAAACAGGTTGATAAACTTGACCTAGATGAAATGGATCTCAAATGGCAGATGGCCATGCTCACTCTTCGGGTTCACAAGTTTGAGAAGAAAGCCGGTCGAAAGTTTAACTACAAACCAAGAGAGCCAGCTAGGTTTGACAGAAGCAAGGTTAGATGCTATAACTGCCAGCAGCAAGGTCACTTTGCTAGGGGATGCCCTAACAAGAATGACCAAGAGAAGAGCAGTTATTCATCTTTCAAGATTCAAGAGGTGAAGGATGATAAGAAGGCTTTGGTGTCTGTTGACTCTATGGTCAACTGGAGTGATCATCAGAATGCTGCCTTGGAAATAGCTGAACCTTCTACTGACGTGTTTGCAATGATTGTTGGGAATCTGTCTGATGCCGAGGAAGCAGAAGAGTTTGCTCTTATGGACATCTCACCTCAGGTACAACATTGTCCTCTTGGTTGTCATGATAAATATTCAGAATTGTTGTCTCAATATAATGACTTAAATGAACAAAATGATAAGTATTTTTTAGAGGTTCAAACATATAAGAATTCTTTAAAAACATTGGAACAACAAAAGAGGTGGCTTCAAGACACACAACATGAATATGAAGATAAAATTAGAATTCTGAATATTGATTTAGAAAACACAACAAATATGCTTAAATACACTGAAAAGGTAAAAGATGACAGTATCAAGGATAAGCAGGACATGAAGGCAAAATTGGATGCTACACTGTTAAGATTTAAAAAATGGCAAAATGCACCTAAGAATCTTTCAAAGTTAATTGATAGTAGCATGTCTGGTAGGAATAAAAGAGGGTTAGGATTTGATAAATATATTGATTCAGAAGATGTGTTTGATTTATCTTTTTCAAGTGTCTTTGATCCTGACAAGGAGGAAGAGGGAAAACCTTGCTACAATAGGTTTCAACCAGCTGCAGCAATGCATGCTGTCCCTCCACCTCTTACAGGAACTTTTATGCCCACTTCTAGGCATAATGACTTGGATGGATCACAGATGCATGAGTCCCCAAAAAGTTCTACTAATACTAATGACTTTGTCTGTTGTACTTTCAGTGACAAAGCCAGTGACTCTGCATCATGTGGTTCAAGTGAAGAGTCGAGACCTACAAGCTCCAAAACGAATGACCATGCTGCTACTAGTGCTAGGAAGAGTGAAGAGAGAGTTGCTTCTACTTCAACTATGTCTAGTTCTGGTTTATTGAGTCCTAGGAATAATGTTTCTCCTAGAGTTGTGTGTAATAAAGTTAGCAGTATGAGACAAGGTCATTTGAATAAAATATGTTTTGTTTGTGGAAGTACATTTCATTTGATTAAAGATTGTGACTTTTATGATCAACATATTTCTGTTTATCAAGCATATCCTGCTCCTGGTCCACCAGGAGTTGCTCCAAATTCTTCTAGAAGACTAAACCCATGTGCCCAATCTTTTTCTTCTTCTAGAAGGACCTCTCCTTTAGCTTCTGATCATTGGAGAAACAATGGCTTAATCCCTAATAGACCAACCATCAACTACTTTCAGAACTTTAATCAAAATTATGCATTTAATTCAGGCCAAATGTATTTTTTGTTGGGAAATTTGGGTGCTGCTGTTAAGCCCTCGGTAGGTTGTTCTTGGTCAAACAACAACACCCATATGATGAATAGGCAACCTAAGAACAACAGTGGATCTCATCAATCTTCTTGGCTATCTACTAAAGATCTACAAGGCATGCTCAAACCTGAAAAGGTTTGGGTGCCCTTAAGACACTAACTTTTGCATATATCCTTTCTTGTTGATCCTACTCTAGGGATAGTTGATAGTGGATGCTCTAGGAGCATGACAGGAAATAAAAGTCTTCTATCTAACTTTGTACCATTTCAAGGCGGAAAGGTCTATTTTGGAGGTGGTGAAGGAAGGATCACTGGCAAAGGAACGATTCAGACGCTTAACCTTAACTTTGAGCAGGTCTACTATGTGGAAGCACGTCAACACTTCAACTTGATCTCTGTCTCTCAGATTTGTGACAAGAAGCAGTTTGTCCTCTCTACGGATACTGATGCACTAGTGTTATCCAAAGACTTTAAACTCCCGGACGACTCACAAGTTCTACTCAGAATCCATAGAAGACACAACCTCTATAGTATCAAGCTGAATGAAGTCAATCTTACTGGTCAACTAGCATGTCTGGTTGCTAAAGCCTAAGAAGATGAAGCCACTAAATGGCACAGAAGGATGGGACATGTGAACTTCAAGACCATTCACAAATTAGAAAACATGAACTTGGTCTCTGGTTTACCTCCCAAAACTTTCAGAAATGACATCAATTGCCTTGCTTGCAGCAAAGGCAAACAACATAAAGCATCCTTCAAGGCCATTACTGCTCTCAGTCTTATAACTGAACCATTGCAGCTACTACTCATGGATTTATTTGGTCCTACCTCCATTAGGAGCATTGACCACAAACAATACTGTCTTGTGGTAACTGATGGGTATAGCAGGTTCACATGGGTTTTCTTCATGGCTGCCAAGAGTGAGGCCTACTCAATTCTCAAGGACTTTATTACACTAATTGAGAATCAGCTGTCCAAGAAGGTTAAAGGTATCCGATGTGATAATGGAACAGAATTCAAAAATGCAGACCTCATAGCAATTTGTAATTCTAAAGGTATTAAACGAGATTATAGTGCAGCAAGAACTCCTCAGCAGAATGGTGTTGTAAAAAGGAAGAACATGACTCTAATAGAAGCTGCGAGCACAATGCTTGCCGATTCCAAGCTTCCAACCATGTTTTGGACAGAAGTTGTCAATACTGCAAGTTATGTCTTGAATAGAGTTTCTATTACCAATCCTCACAAGAAGACTCCCTATGAGCTACTCACATCTAAAGTTCCTAGCATTGCTCATTTGAAGCCATTTGGGTGTCCTGTCACCATTCTGAATACTAGTGACTATTTGGGGAAATTTGATGGCAAGGCAGATGAAGGATACATAGTGGGATCAGCTCACTCTCGGGGTTATCGTGTCTACAATATCCAAGCCAAGTGAGTTACTGAAACTATTAATCTCAGGTATTTTGAGGAGAAGTCGAACATACAAGGCAAGGGTCCTGAATGGCATTATGATCTTGATTATCTTAGTGATTCATTAGGATATATTTGTTTCAAAACTAACCATAATGCAGGCCCACAAGTGTTTGCAACTTCTAGTGCAGGTGCTCACTCTAGTTTTTCAGACTCAGATGAGGAGGATGATATTTTTGTTGTTCCATCCTATTCCACCACAGTCTCTCCTAATGCCAATTCTACTCCTAGTGATCCTACTCCATAAGACATTTTGGACTCATAAGGAGCTTTTGACACATTGCTCAAGCAACAACAAGATGCTACTACAGCAGCTGCTCAAGGAGGTTTTGAGTTTCCTTTGAGTACCTCTGCTGACAAAGCTACTACTAGTACTCCAAATGTTACTCCTAGTGCTAGTTTAACACCTATTGGTAGTCCGGCCTGTGATCCCACTTCATCTACTAGATTCTCTGGTCCTTCTGACCTAGGAAACTATCAAAAGAAGTCTTCTACCAAGTTGGATGATATTTATAAGCAACCAATAGATGGCATTTTCGACTCTGCTTCATATGATGATGACTTTGTTGGGGATCTTTGATGAGACTGCTTTTATACATAGTCTCATCGTCCAAATCGGGCTTAAAATGCATAAAATATCATTAAAACTGCCAAATATATGCTCGTGTTTGTTGCTTGTGTATTTTTAGGTACGGATATTGAGGAAATGACAAAAAGATCACAAGAATCATTCAAAAACGAACACGGGAAACGAAGCCGCACAATGAACCGGACCCAAATCTGGAATTTCCAAAATGGACCTTAAAGAATTGAATATTGGCAACTTTAGTCCCTCATTTTTGAAGACTTGGCAATTTATACCCTTGCATAATTCATAAAATGCATTAAGGTCCCTAAATTATCAAGTATTTATAAGAACAACCCTTGAAGAATGAAGAAATTTGCATTTGAAGTCCTTGTTCAAGTTTGAAAAGTATATGTCCAAAAAATGACAAGTATTGCAAACTTATTATAAAGGAAATGGGAGATTTGTTGTTTTATTACAACATGAAAGAAAGAGGAAACCTTGGGGGCCAATACTGCCAAACAGCCAAACTCTCACCACCAACCAGAACTTGACATCTCAGCTTGACCCACCCATTTACCCATTTACCCAAACCCTTACCCGACCAACACACCCATTAACCCAACACCTAGGTTTATTAATTAAACCAGTCAAACACTCAGTCAAACCCTCCCACTCTTTCCCACCAAACAGATTTTTAAAAATCTAATTAACCCAAAATGGATTAAACTTTCCATAAACACCCCATAAACCCTATTTTTCCCAGATCCTAATTAACTGAAATCAAAGGGTTTTTTACCCTACTTTTCCAGATTGCAAATTAACCTCACTCTCACCCCATCCCACACCAAAACCATGACCCAAGACAACCCCATGTGATTGTAGGGACCTCCCCTGCACGTCACTTTCTTCCCCAAACCCAATACCCGACCAAACCAACGACTAGATGGCACTCCTTGGTCCCCAAGCACAAATGGACGTTCCTGATCAAATAAAACAGCTGGCTACATCACATGAGAGCTTATTGACCAAGATTCCAGTCAAAGAACATGGGCAAATTCGGATTTTCAGGCATTAGGGTTTTCAGTTTATTATTTCTTTATTCAAGCTTCTAGTTTGTTCTATTAGTTAGTATAAATATATGGTGCATGTACCATGTATTCTTTGTTCCAGAATTTTTAGCAAAAACCTTGTAATCCCTTTTTACTTAATATAAAGTTGGTATTTTTATAAAATTGTAATTCCTTTTATGGTTATTTAAAAGTTGGTAAATGTTTTTGAGCTAATTATTCTGAGTTCCATAAAAATTGTTGAAGTAATTTTTGAGTTTTCAAAATTATTTTCAAGTTTCTGAAATATTGATTTCACTTGGTGAAATCTTGTTTCAAGGTTGATTTTGCAGGTTTGTAAGTTGGATGATTTAAGTGTTTTTAAAGGAACATATTTGAGAAGTATTGAAAAGGTTTTCAAAAGGTTTAAAAAGGTTTCAGAAAAATCAGAAAGTATTGTTATTGTGCTTGTTTATCTTCACTTTTTCTTAGCAGGTTGTTGAAAACTTGTTGTTCAAGGCTCAGCATAGGCCCGGGCCTATTTGGAGAAGGCTAAGCAGCCTTGGTTGGGCCTGGATGTAGGCCCAACAAGGTAGTCCCTTGTCTCCATTTTTGCTTTTTTTATATTTTCTGATTTTGTGTTAATTTTGTGGTTTGCATGAATTTTGTGAGAAAGTGGTTAAATGTTTGTTTTAGTGCTTGATATTACTCTATTTAGGGGTTTTATGCATGTTATAGGTAGTAGGAATCAGTTTGGTAAGAGTTTGATGTGATTTGCTTTGAAAAAATTCAAGTTCAGTATTTAAAGGAGTGTTTGGTTTTGCATATCAACTGAACTTTTTGGGGAAATTTTGTGTTAAAACTTGTTTAAAAATACTTCTTAGGTGGTCAGTATATGATAAGTGTGTTAGGTTTTCAGTTTGGTGGAATCTTAAACAAGTTTGTATGCTAGTTTAAGTGGAAACATAGCTAAAAACAGTCAAGTGCATCTTTCTGCTTATTTTGTGTGAGTTTGGTCATCAAGTTTGATTAGTTGTTAGATAATAGGTCAAAGAAGGATTGTGTATCATTTCTTTGTCATTTGGTAGAATTGTATGCAAGTAATGAGCTTTTAAAATCCATTTTTGTGCAAGTAAAAACACTTTGCTGTTCATCAGAAACTAGTTAGCCTTATCAGAAACTTGTGTGCTTGTTTGTGTAATTTTTTGGCTAAGTCTTGTGTTTTCTTGTGTTTACTTGACTCCCTATACTCAACTGAGTATAGCGGTGCCCAATTGTCCAACAAAACATCCATAAAAAACCAAGATCAAGTCCTCTTGATCCAATCTACACATGTGAAGAAAACACCTTATTGTTCATCAAATTAAAAGTGCTAACTGGGTACGTTTTTCACTCAATAGGGCTTAATCTTTGATATTTTGGATTGGTAGTTGTGTTTTTGAGATTAGAATTGTCACTGGTTTGAGTTTTAAAAGTTTAAAAAAAGAAAAAAAAAATAAATAGCAAAAAGGACGTGGCCAGGACTCGAACTTGCGCCACTCCTCCCACACACCAACACGTTTACCAAATGCCCTAGGGTCTTTGACTGGTATCTCTTTGCAACATTTGAAATATAATTGGTGTTTGTTTTGTGACTTATTTAACTAACAGCTTATTAATAAGCTGTTTTCAGCTTATTCCTTTAAGTTTTTTTCCATTTAGTATTTTTCTTTTGTTTTTATATAGGTTTAGGACTTTTTGGTTTAAAAATATTATTTTTCCCGTAAGTAATTAATTTTTTAGGATTATTTTTAGTTTAAATTTTAGAAAGTGAATTAAAAATAGGAAAAAGTAATTTAAAAATCTAAAAAAATAGGTTTTAGGTTTTTATTTATACTCTTGAGGTTTACATCACAAAAAGTTTTCAAAAAGTCTTACTTTTGATTTTATAGGATTTTAGGGTTTTTAACCAACTTTAAAATTGAATATAAAATTATTAAAAAGGTTTTAGGAACTTTTAATTTCATTTTTGTCTTAGTTACATTATTTTAGATTTTTGGTAATTTTTTAGATTTATTTTATAAACTTTGAATTTTTTTGATTATTTTTTGATTATTTTATTATTAAAAATTGAAAATTAGTTTTTTCTACTTTTTTCATTTTTCCTAGATTTTAGACACTAAATTAGGAATTTAGTAACTTTCCAAATATTTTTAGGGCTTTTCATTTATTTTCTAGAATATATTTAAGTTTTAATAGATTTTAATAGTTTTTAAGTGTTTAAAAATAGTTTTATTTGGTTTTAAAATTTTAAAAAATACTTTTTAGCTTGATTAAGTCATTTTTGAGGTTTAAAAACTTTGAAATCTTGTTTAGGGATTTTTAATAATTAAATGTGATTTTTAGGGCTTTAATTAGCATTAAAAAGTCATTATCTAATTAATTAAAAGGTTTTAGCAAGTTTTGATTTTTTGTAAACTCTTAGAATATTATTGTGGATTTTTAGTAATATTTAGGAATTTTTAGGTTAAAATTTTAATTTTTGCACTATTTACGGTTTTACGTAATCGCCTTTTTCAACTTAGTTTAATCCTTTTTCGTAACCGTCTTTTCTTTCTCATTCCTTATTTCTTTTCTTCTCATAACAATAAAATCATCATTAATCAATTCATTACACAACACACTAGCCTCCTCGAGAACGAACTCACTTCATTGGGTCATAACTTGTGGTTTTCCTAAACTACTTGTTAATACTTACCCTAATTGCCTTGTTTTCCTAAACAAGTGCTAATTTACTACTATCATTTTTGGCGCCGCTGCGGGGGAGGCGTGTTGTGTTTTGATTGAACAATTGTTGTTTTATACTAACCATAATTAGTATTTGTATTAGTAGCACTCTACTAATACGTATTATCGTTTTTCGGTTTTTGTGTGAATACTATTACTATATTGTATACGTAGAACAATAAATTCACAAGTACTCCAAATACGTGAGAAATCACAGCCTTGACTTGGGAGGTCACTACCCAATCATTGTATTCGAATCTCAAACCAAAGAAAAAAGGCAAAAATAGATAAATACTTTCGTGAACCTCGATTTTGAAAATACAAACTATAAGGTGGGTATAAGGCGGTTGTATTTCATGACCTAAAGGAAAAAGGCTCTTAAGTGCTTCACGCCGCCTCGTTTCCTCCACTTGCTTGTTCGTATTTGATTTTGAGAGTGAATCGAGGGTTTTGCCGCCCAAAGTATTATTACATATCATATATATTTTCTTGGTTTCTATTGATTAAACCCTCTTGAACGATTTGGTGTTCCACCATCGTTCTAAAGTCATCGAAGGCGTTCACTTCACGTGATCGTTTTCATTCCTTGAGGCTTCTTTAATCGAGAGATTTGATTAAGGAGGAGATTTGTAGATTTGTGTCTACTTAATATATTCACCAATTTCCAAAAAAAGTTAATACCATCAAAAAACCACAAAAAAATTGAAAAATTAAAAACACCAAAAAGAATCTTCTTTGCTCGTCTCCTCGTTGTACGTGACGTTTATGCTAACTCGTAATCAAGCAAAACGTGCACGTAGACGAAAGAACAAAACTCCCACTCCAACTCATTCTAGTGAGGAGACTCCAAGTGAGGAACCTATTGTAGAATAAGAAGCTATCATGGCTAATCGTACTATGATGGAGTTGCTTCAAGCACCCACCGAGGGTTTTGGAGAGGCCATTGTGATTCCCACCATCCTTGCGGAGAACTTCGAGATCAAGACGGGTTTAATGTCTATGCTTCAAGCAAAAACGTTTCGCGGACACGAAAAAGACAACCCACATTATCACATTAGGCAATTTAATCGTCTCACCGCGACAAGCAAGTTTAAGGATGTACCACACGATGCCATTAAGATGATGTTGTTTCCCTACTCGTTAGATGGACCCGCCAAGATATGGCTTGAGAAAGAACCGCCAAATTCGATTTTGACATGGGCCGATCTCGTGTCTAAATTTGTGAATCAATTTTTTTCCACCATCTAAAACAACACATTTGAAAAACGAAATTTCACGATTTACACAAAGATCTAATGAAAGTTTTTCAATGGCTTGGGAAAGGTTTAAAGAGATGTTACATGAATGTCCACACCATGATTATTCCGAATTGCATCAAATTGACACTTTTTATAATGGGCTTAATGATCATGAACGAGATTACTTAAATGCCGCCGCGGGTGGTAATTTTTTGTGCAAAACGACCAATGAGGCTTTGAAAATCATAGAAAATAGGTCTAAGGTCTATAGCCCTCGTAACACACCGAGTGTTGCCAATTTGGGCTCGTCATCGTCTCGTTCCATTAATGCCTTGCAAGATGAAGCAAATGAGGAGAATCGGTTTTTCGATAGGTTTTCGACTCTTATGACTCATTGGAAAAATCAAGAAGCTTCAAATTCCGCTTCGGTTAAAGCGGTTGCTAAGAGTTGTATTTCGTGTGGTGGAGCTCATGATTTTTCCGAGTGCATTACCGCGGATGGTAACACTTCGAATGCTTATGTAGCCACGGGAACATATAACCAAAACGGTCAAGGTTCCCGCCGAAATCAAGCTCCAAAAAATCAAAATGCTAATAACTATCGAAACAATCAAAGTGGTGGTTACCAAGGAAATCAACGTAACTATAATAAGGGTAATTATCAAAGTGGAAATGGGCAAGTTTCTAATCAAAATCAAAACCATGATCTTCAAAACACTAACCAAGGTTTTCAAAATGCTCACACCAAAAATCTTAGTGGAGAGTTCTTAGATTATGCTAAAGCTAATGATGCTAAGTTTGATAACATGCAACGTGAGATGATTAGCTTAAGATCCGAGTTAAAACCCGAGCTTAAAAACGAACTTGCTAATGAATTGAGAAATCATTCTAATAAAATGGAAGGAAATGTCCAACGTCTCCAACAAAACCAACAAAAAATGGAGCAAGGGCAACATGAAATTAAGCAAGAATTGTTAAAAGCGGATGCTAGGCAATCTAAGTTTGAAGATAGAATGGGAAAAATGTTTGAAGCTATCATGTGTAAGCCCTCTTCTTCGGGTGGTCTTCCTAATGATACCATCGTGAACCCGAAAGGAGAATTGAAGGTTATTACTACTCGTAGTGGTAAAACTTTCAAAGAACCCATTTCTCGTCCAAGTACTTCTATGGAGAAGGAAAAAGAGAAAGAACCCGAGGTGGTGGTTGAAAAGGAGCACATTACAATCCCACAAAGTACCGCTCAAACCATACCTACGGTTGAACCCACACCGATCATGGAACCCGAGATTCAAAGGCCGTTGCCTATGCCCCAACCCACACCACCCTTACCTTACCCTTCTAGACGAGACAAGGAAAAGGCACAAGAACGAAATAATTATCAATTTGAACTTTTTATGAAAATGTTTCGTGACTTGCATTTCAATATAAGTTTTGCCGACGCCTTAGTCATGATGCCTCGATTTGCCGCGAACTTCAAAAGTATGTTGAATAACAAAGAAAAATTGCAAAAATAGTCTAGTTATTCATCGGTTTTTCTAAGCCGCATACCTCAAAAAGTCGGTGATCCTGGAATGTTTTTAATCCCATGTGCTATACAAGACATGGAAGAATGCTACGCCTTGGCCGATCTTGGTGCTAGTATTAATTTGATGCCTCTTGAGATTTTTAAATCGCTCAATCTTCCAAATCTCACTCCTTCAAGAATGTCAATCGAAATGGCCGATCATTCTACGATTCTAGCTTGTAGAGTTGCCGAGGACGTCTTTGTGAAAGTTGGAAAGTTCTACTATCCCGTAGACTTTATTGTTGTTGACATTCCTATCGATCCTAAAGTTCCGTTAATTTTAGGTCGATCATTTTTGGATACCTCGAGAGCACTTATCGATGTGCATGCGAGAAAAATCACTCTTCGTTTCAATGAGGAAGAACTCGTCATTAATGCAACTCAAAACTCCACTCTTTCTCATGTGTATTCTATCACATCTTTGTACAATCCCATCAAAAACATTTGCAAAAGAATTTCAAATAGATTTTTAGGAGTTGTTGAGAAAAATGAAGTTTCGTCCCCTCCGTCGGTGGAGGTTAAGAGTGTTAAGCCTACGGTTCCAAATGTGAATGATTCTTCGGATGATGAATACGTTGATCCCGATGGGGGAGTTTTCTTTGTTGACAAACGTTTTGAAAACTTACCACCACCTATACCAAAACGCTTTTCAAATGTGAGAATTTTTAGTGTGACTAACATTGCTTTAGAAACGCCAAATATTTTTGACATAATTAAGTCGGGATTTCACAAGGAGAGTTTAAAAGATGAAAAAGGAAAAGATTTTGAATTGAATTTAAAAGATTTTTCTATAACTCTAACTCCGTCATCACCACGTTTATTGAGTGCTACAAGCTCGTCTTCTCCTTTTGACGATGCTTTGTGTGGACTTAGTGTGGGGGAAATCCCTTATGTTCCTCCCCTTTCTCCACCGAGGACGACATATTTGATCCTGGAATTGCTTATATAGGGAAATCTCGGTCTTCCACCGATGCAATAAATGGAAAATCTTTCTATTTGATTGGTGCGAGTCTACCTCGAGTATCTCAATGTTTTCATGACTTACCCATTGTCCCACCCATCTATTTCTTCTCATCTATTTTCTTGAAACTCTTTGAGTTTGTGTTGGCACACGATGAAGTGGCGTTGGTTTGTTTTTCCAATGAAAACCAGAACGCCATCTTCGATCCCGGTATTTTGCATCATCAAAGGACTTAGTCCTTAATACCGGTTGTTTTTTTGGGCCTTGTTTATCATGTAAGCCCCACCAAAAATGGACCACACCATGATTATCCCTAAATGATCACATTTATGGGGATTCGAGTCGAGCTTTTGACTCGGTTATCAAAAACAAGGTGCCTCGTGGGGGAAACCCATGCTTATCTATGTACATATTATTGCTTTCTAATTAGTTATTGTGAGGGGATTTGTGCCCTTCCAACCTTTGTTCCGTGGTTGTTTGTGTATTGTGGTTTTTAGATCATGATCTTCACGATTGGAGCCTCTCGTGTTTGTTTTATGGGAGCACTCGATCGTTTGCTTTGAAGACTTTCTCAATATCCAAATGATATATCCTTAATTGTTCTAACCTTAGGTTTTTAGCACACTTCATAAACGGCTATTAATTTAATGGTTACACCCTTTCCATGCTAGATTAGGCATTCGACTACGTCTCTAGTATGGGGGTGTTTGCACCCCTAGACTCGAAACATTGAGGACAATGTTTAACTTTAGTATGGGGGGGTGAATAGATACTTGCCTTGCCAAACCTTCACGCTTTCCAAAGTTTATCTTTTTGTTTATCGTTTTTGTTGCAAAATAATGCTAAAAATGGCCAAATTTTAAAATTTTTCTCATGTTTCATAAGTGTTTGAAGACACGAATGTAGATTTTCCGACGGCGAGAATAAGAGTAATTTTTGACTCGACCGTGCGTGTTGAGCACTTAGCTTTGGTTCCTTAACTACACATTAGGCTAAGTCTCTTAAATGAGGACGAGAAATGATAGAGTTAATTATAAGTTACTATGCTAAACGTAGAGTACTCGTATTCTTTCAAAAACTCATGTGTTCTCGTTTTTTTCTTATTCTCCCTTCGCATGTAAATATTTTTTGCTTAATAAATATTGACTTAGCGGTTTAGTTAGGATTGTTGGGTTTCTAGTCTTTTCTAGTAGCTTCCGTGTAATTAAATTGGGAAGACATTAAGGTATCGCCAGCGTCACGGTTTTGAAGTATTGGCACCCCAATAATCAAAAGCTTCACCCAATAATAAGATTTCAAGTGCTCACCTAAATCTAGCAAACAATTTGAAGCCCCACAAGGCCAAAAATCTATGCAAAATTGAAAGTGAATCAAGCCTTAATCTTCAAAGCTTTAAAGATCCAAAATTCGCTTTAGCGTGAGGATATACGTCTTTGGCTAATAAAACCACCGATGAGGCGGATAATAAAAGGCAAGGCAAGACCGAAGTCATAATAAAAGCTTCATGGCGAAGTTGAATAAAAGATGGAGGTAAACCAAAGATAATAAGGTCCTTCCGTTAGGGGGCGTATAAAAGTCTTGGTAATAAGTCTCATGTTCAAAACTGTTATAAAACCGTGTTTATCGATTCTTCTTGTCAACTTAATTTTTTGACATCGTTGTCTATTAGGAGGGGTTATTGATTTGATGGTCTTAGTTACACCGTTAGGACTCTATTTTTAGACCTAAATCTCTATTAACGCATAAGTCAAACAATGTATCCTCGTGATCATTAAGACAAAATAAAATATAAGAGATACAACTTAGGAATAATGGGAGAATAAGTACGTGATTAGGGCATATGAGTAGTGTTAGCATTACTAACTTATAATGACAATGATCTCGTTGCACGCTTGGCATGGAATTGGAGTGAAAATCGAGAACGATGAAATTATTTCTAACGAAGCATTCACGTGTTCTTATTCTATGAACCTAAACGTCCCATTTTGCGATGAAAATCATACATTATGTCTAAAACACAAGTAGTAGTAATAGTATTAGTGTAGCTAGTTTATCATTTCAATAAAGTGAATAAAAATGAATTTTGGAGGTGCTATGATACTTTATTCTAGCATTGCGTGAGGGCACGGAAATGGTTTAGTATGGGGGAGTGATGAGACTGCTTTTATACATAGTCTCATCGTCCAAATCGGGCTTAAAATGTATAAAATATCATTAAAACTGCCAAATATATGCTCGTGTTTGTTGCTTGTGTATTTTTAGGTACGGATATTGAGGAAATGACAAAAAGATCACAAGAATCATTCAAAAACGAACACGGGAATTGAAGCCGCACAATGAACCAGACCCAAATCTGGAATTTCCAAAATGGACCTTAAAGAATTGAAGATTGGCAACTTTAGTCCCTCGTTTTTGAAGACTTGGCAATTTATACCCTTGCATAATTCATAAAATGCATTAAGGTCCCTAAATTATCAAGTATTTACAAGAACAGCCCTTGAAGAATGAAGAAATTTGCATTTGAAGTCCTTGTTCAAGTTTGAAAAGTATATGTGCCAAAAATGACAAGTATTGCAAACTTATTATAAAGGAAATGGGAGATTTGCTATTTTATTACAACATGAAAGAAAGAGGAAACCTTGGGGGCCAATACTGCCAAACAGCCAAACTCTTACCACCAACCAGAACTTGACACCTCAGCTTGACCCACCCATTTACCCATTTACCCAAACCCTTACCCGACCAACCCACCCATTAACCCAACACCTAGGTTTATTAATTAAACCAGTCAAACACTCAGTCAAACCCTCCCACTCTTTCCCACAAACATATTTTTAAAAATCTAATGAACCCAAAATGGATTAAACTTTCCATAAACACCCCAAAACCCTATTTTTCCCAGATCCTAATTAACTGAAATCAAAGGGTTTTTTACCCTACTTTTCCAGATTACAAATTAACCTCACTCTCACCCCATCCCACACCAAAACCATGACCCAAGACAACCCCATGTGACTGTAGGGACCTCCCCTGCACGTCACTTTCTTCCCTAAACCCAATACCCGACCAAACCAACGACTAGATGGCACTCCTTGGTCCCCAAGCACAAATGGACGTTCCTGATCAAATAAAACAGCTGGCTACTTCACATGAGAGCTTATTGACCAAGATTCCAGTCAAAGAACAAGGGCAAATTCGGATTTTCAGGCATTAGGGTTTTCAGTTTATTATTTCTTTATTCAAGCTTCTAGTTTGTTTTATCAGTTAGTATAAATACATGGTGCATGTACCATGTATTCTTTGTTCCAGAATTTTTAGCAAAAACCTTGTAATCCCTTTTTACTTAATATAAAGTTGGTATTTTTATAAAATTGTAATTCCTTTTATGGTTATTTAAAAGTTGGTAAATGTTTTTGAGGTAATTATTCTGAGTTCCATAAAAATTGTTGAAGTAATTTTTGAGTTTTCAAAATTATTTTCAAGTTTCTGAAATATTGATTTCACTTGGTGAAATCTTGTTTCAAGGTTGATTTTGCAGGTTTGTAAGTTGGATGATTTATGTGTTTTTAAAGGAACATATTTGAGAAGTATTGAAAAGGTTTTCAAAAGGTTTAAAAAGGTTTCAGAAAAATCAGAAAGTATTGTTATTGTGCTTGTTTATCTTCACTTTTTCTTAGCAGGTTGTTGAAAACTTGTTGTTCAAGGCTCAGCATAGGCCCGGGCCTATTTGGAGAAGGCTAAGCAGCCTTGGTTGGGCCTGGATGTAGGCCCAACAAGGTAGTCCCTTGTCTCCATTTTTGCTTTTTTTATATTTTCTGATTTTGTGTTAATTTTGTGGTTTGCATGAATTTTGTGAGAAAGTGGTTAAATGTTTGTTTAAGTGCTTGATATTACTCTATTTAGGGGTTTTATGCATGTTATAGGTAGTAGGAATCAGTTTGGTAAGAGTTTGATGTGATTTGCTTTGAAAAAATTCAAGTTCAGTATTTAAAGGAGTGTTTGGTTTTGCATATCAACTGAACTTTTTGGGGAAATTTTGTGTTAAAACTTGTTTAAAAATACTTCTTAGGTGGTCAGTATATGATAAGTGTGTTAGGTTTTCAGTTTGGTGGAATCTTAAACAAGTTTGTATGCTAGTTTAAGTGGAAACATAGCTAAAAACAGTCAAGTGCATCTTTCTGCTTATTTTGTGTGAGTTTGGTCATCAAGTTCGATTAGTTGTTAGATAATAGGTCAAAGAAGGATTGTGTATCATTTCTTTGTCATTTGGTAGAATTGTATGCATGTAATTAGCTTTTAAAATCCATTTTTGTGCAAGTAAAAACACTTTGCTGTTCATCAGAAACTAGTTAGCCTTATCAGAAACTTGTGTGCTTGTTTGTGTAATTTTTTGGCTAAGTCTTGTGTTTTTATTGTGTTTACTTGACTCCCTATACTCAACTGAGTATAGGGGTTCCCAATTGTCCAACAAAACATCCATAAAAAACCAAGATCAAGTCCTCTTGATCCAATCTGCACATGTGAAGAAAACACCTTATTGTTCATCAGACTAAAAGTGCTAACTGGGCACGTTTTTCACTCAATAGGGCTTAATCTTTGATATTTTGGATTGGTAGTTGTGCTTTTGAGATTAGAATTGTCACTGGTTTGAGTTTTAAAAGTTTAAAAAAAGAAAAAAAAATAAATAGCAAAAAGGACGTGGCCAAGACTCGAACCTGCGCCACTCCTCCCACACACCAACGCGTTTACCAAATGCCCTAGGGTCTTTGACTGGTATCTCTTTGCAACATTTGAAATATAAGTGGTGTTTGTTTTGTGACTTATTTAACTAAAAGCTTATTAATAAGCTGTTTTCAGCTTATTCCTTTAAGTTTTTTTCCATTTATTATTTTTCTTTTGTTTTTATATAGGTTTAGGACTTTTTGGTTTAAAAATATTATTTTTCCCGTAAGTAATTAATTTTTTAGGATTATTTTTAGTTTAAATTTTAGAAAGTGAATTAAAAATAGGAAAAAGTAATTTAAAAATCTGAAAAAATAGTTTTTAGGTTTTTATTTATATTCTTGAGGTTTACATCACACAAAGTTTTCAAAAAGTCTTATTTTTGATTTTAAAGGATTTTAGGGTTTTTAACCAACTTTAAAATTGAATATAAAATTATTAAAAAGGTTTTAGGAACTTTTAATTTCATTTTTGTGTTAGTTACATTATTTTAGATTTTTGGTAATTTTTTAGATTTATTTTATAAACTTTGAATTGTTTTGATTATTTTATTATTATTTTATTATTAAAAATTGAAAATTAGTTTTTTCTACTTTTTTCATTTTTCCTAGATTGTAGACACTAAATTAGGAATTTTGTAACTTTCCAAATATTTTTAGGGCTTTTCATTTATTTTCTAGAATATATTTAAGTTTTAATAGATTTTAATAGTTTTTAAGTGTTTAAAAATAGTTTTATTTGGTTTTAAAATTTTAAAAATTACTTTTTAGCTTGATTAGGTCATTTTTGAGGTTTATAAACTTTGAAATCTTGTTTAGGGCTTTTTAATAATTAAATGTTATTTTTAGGGCTTTAATTAGCATTAAAAAGTCATTATCTAATTAATTAAAAGGTTTTAGCAAGTTTTGATTTTTGTAAACTCTTAGAATATTATTGTGGATTTTTAGTAATTTTAAGGAATTTATAGGTTAAAATTTTAATTTTTGCACTATTTACGGTTTTACGTAATCGCCTTTTTCGACTTAGTTTAATCCTTTTTCGTAACCGTCTTTTCTTTCTCATTCCTTATTTCTTTTCTTCTCATTACAATAAAATCATCATTAATCAATTCATTACACAACACACTAGCCTCCTCGAGAACGAACTCACTTCATTGGGTCATAACTTGTGGTTTTCCTAAACTACTTGTTAATACTTACCCTAATTGCCTTGTTTTCCTAAACAAGTGCTAATTTACTACTATCAATCTTAATAACTTGGCACCAGAATTGGATGTAGCTTCTAATCAAGTTCTGCAGTCGCACAAAGACCATCATACTACTCAAATCATTGGAGATCCTGGTTCTACTGTCAAGACTCGTAGGATGCATAAGAAAGCAACGTCTGATCATCATGCTCTTGTGAGATATATTGAGGACCAAAAGCGTAATAATCATACGGACTTTCAACACTATTTGTTTGCTTGTTTTCTTTCACAGGTGGAACCTAGATCAGTCTCTCATGCTCTTGAGGATCAAAGTTGGGTGGAGGCTATGCAGGAGGAGATGCAGCAGTTCTTGTTTCAGAATGTTTGGATCCTAGTTGACTTGCCAGATGGAAAGATAGCAATTGGTACCAAATGGATTCTCAAAAACAAGAAAGATGCAAGGGGTATTATGGTGAGAAATAAGGCTAGGTTGGTTGCACAAGGTCACACACAACTTGAAGGCATCGACTATACTGAAGTCTTTGCTCATGTTGCTAGGATTGAGGCCATTCGTCTGTTTTTGGCTTTTGCTTCTTATGTTGGCTTTACGGTTTTTCAGATGGACGTCAAGCGTGAATTTCTCTATGGCAAGATTGATGAGGAAGTTTATGTCACTCAACCTAAGGGCTTTGTGGATCCACTTCATCCCAATAAAGTTTACAAGGTGGTCAAAGCTCTATATGGCCTTCATCAGGCTCCTAGAGCTTGGTATGAGCGTCTTTCCACTTTATTGTTGAAACATGGCTATAGAAGAGGCACGATTGACAAAACACTATTTCTTAAGAGGAATACCAAGGACATTATCCTAGTTCAAGTATATTTGGACGATATTATCTTTGGTTCTACTAAGAAGGAATGGTGTGATGAGTTTGAACAACTGATGAAGGGTGAATTCCAGATGAGTGCTATGGGAGAGATTACATTGTAGGATTGTAAATCTATACTTATGTTTTTAGAGAGAGAAAGAGATAGAGAAATGGTGGATTTCACACTTTAGAGAGAGAAACTAAGAAAGAACTATGTGTAAAATAAGAAAACCACACCACCCTCTCCATCAAAGGAGAGGGTTTATATACCCAAGCCCTTGTCATGGGCTTGGGCTTACATTTGGGCCGGCCTACACATGTTGTAGGCTAGGCTTTGGTTTGTTTGTTTAATTAAGATAAGTAACTAAACTACGAGCTATTACATGGACTATCGTTGGAGTGACCGATCCTTCTTAATACGTAAAACGTATTTCCAACAATCTCCCCCTAAGGGAGGTCACTCCAAACAAGGGCGTTACCCGAGTTACAATAATGAAATAAACCTAACATACTATGCTTGTCTTGAGCTCGTAGTCTTCGTCTTTCTTTTTCTTTTTCTTTTCTGGTGAACATGCTGATGTGATCTTTGATATCAATCTTGAGCATTAATCTCTTGCCTTGATCTTGTGCATCCATCACTTGTGATCTTCGCATCCCCGTGACACCATGTCCCACATACTTATACCTTCGTAATTCTTGAAAGCTTCAGAGTTCGATACAGCGGAAGACTTAACTTTTAGGCTTTCTTGAATTTGAAGAGGTATTAAGTGCATAAAGTATAAGCATGCGGGGACGACTTCTTCTTGGATCCCGCAACGCCACCGTCTTCAAATGCCGAAACATAAGTAGACACGAACGAAATGGCTTTGAACATTTCATTCTAATTCGGTAGCATTTTACCTCCGGTCGGTGAAGACCGTTGTACGATATTAGATATCGTACCCGTGGCGGATAGTTTCAATTAAGTAACTTCCTGACAGGATTTCACGGGTAAACCCGTTCTCTTTATTCGACCGTCCAAAGCTGACTGCGAACATAAAGAGTGAATCATTTGGATAATAATATCCGCATGATTTGAAGCCGTCAATTCATGTTCCTGGAACAAGTGAAATTCAATTAAGAACCGCACCATCGTTGCTTTCCAGTTGTCACGAGCTTGATTCGTATAGAATCTTGCAAGTTACCTACCAAGTGCTGTTTGAGGTTAACACTAGAAGGATTACCACTCATCACTGTGAACACTAAGGTATCACTCTGAGTGTTCTGGCAAGATCACTAGGATATTGCGTAGAGGCCTGGAACGTGTTTAAACTCAGTTAAGAATTAAACCACTGTTGCTTTCCAGTTATCACAAGTTTGATTCATAAAGAATCGCACAAGTCACCTACCATGAGCTTTTTGATATTCGCTCAAGAAGGATTTCCATCTTCATTGTAAATACTTTCGTATTACTCGGATGTTCAGGCAAGATCATGAAGATTTTGCGTAGGTCTCTTAAAATCTTTCTTACTTTTCACAGTGTGTGAAGAAGCAAGGAAATATGGAAGTGTGTCCTAATGAGATATTTGATGATCTCAAATGGCTCTAGACTCGATCGTGCATTTTGGATTTTAGTGATCGGAGGCTGGAGAGGAGTGCCACCTTTTCAATACCAATTTATTCGGAGTGAATAAATCAATAGATAATGTGTTGTCTCCGTGTGATTAAAACAAATACCTTTTGAGAGATATCTGAGTTAGCTGGGATGGGTTGTGCATTGCATCACTGGGTCCATGATGTCTGTCTTCAATATCAAGAATCATTAACAATGATCTCAATAGCATATGTATTGACCCGGTTTCTGCCTAAGTTGTAAGGAGGGCTTCTTTCTTTACACCCTTTATCTTTACAATTCTTTTTCATTCTTCAACCCCTTCAATGCTTACCAATACGTCATAACTAGCACCTTGTTATGATTGTTCCAGTGCTAACTTAAGTACTTGGTCGGCATTCAGCTACGTTCACAATCTTTCTCCATCTTTCCTAAGGACTACTATTTCTAGCTATGGAATGTCCTTGGGAAGATTCCTCCGGTTCTGGAAGAATCATTGGACTTAACCTATCCAACCATCCTTATATTACCACAATCTTCATCGTCGTGAAATAAATGGGTTTTGGGTAAGTATATGTCACCATGAAAATCCATTTTGATATAGCAAATCCATTTTGCTCCCCCTTAACATATGCCACGATATTTGAAAACATTTCGCACATGTTGGGATGAGCCAGCACATTAAGTCAAACTATTTGTGATAATATCCCATATTAAATCACATTTTCTCCCCCATATTAAAAATATTAACCCAATCGATGTTTTTAATATCAATTGATTTAATGACGTTTTAACAAAGGTTTTGGGAAGAAAAATGCAAGTCCGTTTTATCTTCATGATATCAAATGTATGAGGTATGATACCGATTTGTAGCATGATCACATATTCACCATATTAAAAAAAATTGACAAGGTTGGACCTGATAGATGAGAACATTATATGATAAGTTCTTGTCAGCATATGTTGGTCGCCTCGTCACGTCTGAATTCATCTCTTGACACCACATGTACGATTGGTATTGCTGTCTTGACACCAACTTGTGAACTTGGCACGTTCGGCATCGAAGATTCTGAATGCTTGACAATTGCTCCCCCTCAATTGTTGACCCGTGTTCTATTGAAAGAGCTGTAGTCGCCGTTTGAGTAGTCGCATCGTCGAGTATGTAGATACCAAATGTAGATAGCTATGGTTGTAGAGATGATAGCTTCATAAAAACAAGACTTCTCTTGTTTTGACAAATAAATGCACCGAAACGTACATAAATTTGTGTTAGACCAAGTTATAAAGTAAACTTGATCCTTTACAAGGTTTTAAAGTAAACCTTGCCCGAGAAAATTAATTCCCGTTGTGAGCCAAAGCTTTCATAAGAAATACTTGGCTTTAATGTGAAAACCGGGTTGCAGTCCGAAATAACTACAAGCCATATAGGCATGTTTTATGAAATATTTACAACTTTTGTACGAACTCTATTTATGGCGTCGTATCGATATTAATCAACATTTCTAAGGCCGTAAATATTATCGTACCAAAATACATGCCTTTAAAAATAAAGTAAAAATATTTTTAGATTTTTCTAGATTTTTTAATTTTCATGGTTTTTATATGGTTTTATATTTTTGTATTTTGCTTTTGACAATATATACAAATGATCACCAAGGATACGGAGAATAGTTTTACCACCACTATTCTTTCGCTTCATCTGCTAGTTCCTTAAGAGTCTCAGGCGAGAAGGTTCTCATTCCTAGCTTGTCGGCCAAAAATTCAATTCGAGCGCGATCTAAAGCCTTCGTGAATATATCCGCCAATTGATACTCAGATCGGACAAAGTAAAGCTCGATTACTCCATTTTCCACTTGCTCCTTGATGAAGTGGTAGCGAATGTCAATATGCTTCGACCGGGAGAATTGAACGTTGTTGCAGCATAAGGCAATTGCACTCTTGTTGTCACAGTACATCGGAATCTTGTTGAAACCTAGACCATAGTCGGTTAATTGCGATCTCATCCAAAGAATTTGAGCACAGCAACCGGACATAGCTATGTATTCTGCTTCCGTACTTGAAATTGCAGCGCTTTTCTGCCTTTTCGATGCCCAACTGATTAGTCGATCTCCTAGTAGTTGCAAAGTTCCACTCGTGCTACGCCTTGTATCTTGACAACCCGCGTGATCCGCATCTGCATATGCCATTAGTGCAATAGAAGAGTCCTTCGAATACCAAAGTCCCCGATTAATGGTTCCTTTAAGATATCGAAAGATCCTTTTAACAGTAGCTAAGTGTAACTCAGTAGGCCTAGTTTGATACCTGGCACACATACATATAGCAAACTGAAGATCAGGTCGACTGGCTGTGATATACAGAAGAGTACCGATCATTCCACGATAAAGTGTCGGATCAACGGCAACTCCATGTGGATCTGCATCAAGCTTAGATTTCTCCACCATTGGAGTGTCCACGGGGTCGCAAGATTCCATCTTATATTTCTTAAGCGATTCAAGGGCATATTTGGATTTATTAATAAAGATGCCTCTGGGACTCTGAGATATCTGAAGACCTAAGAAGAATAATACCTTGCCCATCATTGACATCTTAAACTTGGAAGACATGAGTGTCCCAAACTCATCTGATAAGGTTTGGGTCGAGGCTGCAAATATAATATCATCAACATATATTTGTACCATAATCATATCTTTACCTCGTTTCTGAATGAACAGCGTGGGATCCACCTTGCCTTTTGCAAAGCCTTGAGTAATGAGGAATTGTGACAATAGATCATACCATGCGCGTGGAGCTTGCTTCAACCCATAGAGAGCCTTCTTAAGCTTGTACACATGATTAGGATAATTAGGATTCACAAAACCATCCGGCTGTTGAACATATACTTCTTCCTTGATTTCACCATTAAGAAATTCCGTCTTCATATCCATCTGATAGACGATCATATTCATATGGGCTGCATAAGCGAGGAATAGTCTAATAGCTTCCAAACGGGCAACAGGTGCAAAGGATTCCATAAAGTCGACGCCCAATAATTGCTTGTAACCACGAGCTACTAGTCGAGCTTTGTTTTTCAATATTCCGCCTAACTCATCGAGTTTCACCTTGTAAACCCATTTCAAAGTGAGTAACTGCACTTGATCCGGGCATGGGACAAGTTCCCATACATCGAGACGTATAAATTCATTAAGTTCTTCTTGCATAGCTTCTATCCAACATGATTGAGTAAAAGCTTGTTGCCATGTCTTAGGTTCAACTTCAGTGAGAAAAGCATCAAAGTGACAAAACATTGCACTTTCTTGTAACTGACTTCGTGTGGATACCGGACGATTAGGGTCACCAATAATAGAATCTATAGGATGATCCTTTGTCCACTTGCTGTCATGTTCACGAATCCGTGGATTGGAGTAAACTGAAGTTGGAGCTTCTTCTGAGGTGGACGACCCGGCTTGATTAGGGTCGGGAATAGGTACACCAAAGAATGGAAGTTCACGCATTTGAGCGAATTCCAAATCATGATCATCATCATCCTCTTCATCATCAATAGGCATGACGTGGGTAGTTGTTACATGTGTTGGTTGAGAATTACTCGTTGAAGGTATATCTTGACCAATTGTTGGTGCAGATGTGTCTGATTGTGCTTCGGTTGCTGGAGCGACAACTTCGGTTACTGGAGCTATTACCTCAGGTTCTGGAGCAACAATACTTGGAGGAGTAAAGAATTCATCAAAGAACGGTTGAAACAACTTATCCCATTCATTCCTGGTAGGTGGTATAAATGATGATGAAGTAGGGTTGTTTGGGACAAGACCAGAACTAATATTACTGGGTCCCATTTCATGAAGTGCGGGTTCAGAGCTGCTTTGCTCAGAAGCCATTGCTGTCAGCTCATCAAAATCAACATTCATAGTTTCAAGGATTTTGCGAGAGTTACGGTTGTAGATTCGGTATGCCTTCTTTGCGGGTGCGTAACCAATGAAAATACCAATATCAGCCTTTGGTTGAAGTTTTCCCAAATTGTCACCATCATTATTTGGATAGCAAAGAGAACCGAATACATGAAGATAGGATAAATCTGGTACTTTACCATGGAGAAGCTCATAAGGTGTTTTACCATGGCGTTTACGGATTAGTGACCGGTTTTGGGTGTACACTGCTGTAGATACTGCTTCTGCCCATAAAAACAATGGAGCCTTTGCGTAAATTAACATCGTTCGAGCAGCTTCCATAAGTGTGCGATTTCGCCTTTCAACGACACCGTTTTGTTGTGGAGTGAGAGCAACGGATGTTTCATGAGAAATGCCAACTTCTTCATAATAATCACGCAAAATTTGATTCACAAATTCGGTTCCATTATTTATACGAATGCGTCGGACAGTAGTGTTGAGACGCACTTGAATCATCTTGAGAAATCTGATGATGAATTTAGGTGCCTCATTTTTTGCTTTAAGAAATTTCACCCATGTAAACCGAGAGTAATCATCGACAATGACGAGGATGTACTTTTTACCACTAAGACTTTCAACACACATTGGCCCACAAAGATCCATATGCAACAGATAAAGTTTCTCTTGGTTGGTGTCTTCCGTCTTGGGTTTGTAAGATTTCTTAGTGCTTTTCCCCATTGTACACGCAGAACACAAATGATCCTTGTGAAATGATAGTTTAGGAAGACCACGAACAAGTTCGTTTTTAGCCAAGTGATTAATAGCATCAAAGTTAAGATGAGATAACCGTCGATGCCATAACCATGACTTAGTCTTCGATGCTTTGGAGAGAAGACATACGGGAGAAGCGGCCATCATGTCTTGTAGAGACAAAGTATACAAATTATTCCCTCGAGTACCTTTCAACAAATCAACCCCTTCCAAATTACGAATGAAGCAGGTATGCTCTCGAAAAGAAACTTCTAGGTTTGCATCACAAAATTGTCCCACAGAAAATAAGTTGTGACCAAGACCTTCCACATAATACACTCTTGAAATAATAACATTCCCAATATGATATTCACCATAACCCATTATCTTTGCAATATGATCATTACCAAATCGAACCGTACCAAGAAACTTGCTGACGAAATTTCTGAGCTGAGAGCGATCTCCGGTCATATGCTTGGAGCAACCAGAGTCCAAATACCAGAGAACAAATTGGACCACCTGTTTTCAATAACAACAGTAGACAATGCATTGGAAACTATTGGTTCCGGAGTGTTAGCAGATACAGATATAGAATTATCAGAATTGCTAACATTTTTGAGACCCTTAGATTTCTTGCGTTTTCTAATGTGAGTTTTAGCACTAACAGGTTTTACTGTTCCAACTTTCTTAGATTTTGGATTATTCGCGGGCACTACAGTGGGAGTAGACCTATTTAAAGGGCACTTGGTTCCTACAGTAGTGTCAGTGTACCTAGTTAAAGGACACGTTTGTGTTTTGGTAGCCTTGGTACTCCTAGTTAAAGGGCACGCTTTCTTCACTTCAGTGGGAGTGATCCTAGTTAAAGGGCACATATTTCCTGCTATAGTGAAAGTTTTACCAGTGGGGCGCCACATCCAACCAACTTGGGTTAACACTTTCCCAGTCGGTTTCCATTCTAATCCATTTTTCCGGGAATGCATCTCATTCACATGGTCAATAAGGCAAGAATCATGACGACTAGAAAACATACATTCATTGCAATTCCAACATTTCAAATTAGAATTCACAGTAGGCTTAGAACGCTGCACAACCGCAGAGCCTTTAGATTTAGCTACATGATTCTTTTTATTCAAAACAGAAATAACATTCCTAGGATGGGCTTCTACTTTCTTCTTCACTTGACTACTAGATGGGGGCAAGATCCTATCATTCTTCTTGTTTCTTTTAAGCTTAGATCTTTGAGCCTTAGTAGTGGTGCTTACTCCTGTAGAAGGCAACACGGGAATATTAGAAGCTGGTTTTGATTCCGCCTTATCTTTAATGACCAAAGTTTGAGATGGTTTAGTCCTAGGGCCCTTGTTAAGTGGTGTGACGGCTATTAGGTTCCTTTGGATTGCACTAGAGGACGATGCTGAGACAGTGGCTGCGTTATCCACAACATTCTTACCTTTTAGAGTTTGAAGTGTTTCCTTTAACTCAGCCAAGACCAGATTCTTATCACAAATTTGTTCCCTCAAATCAGATATTTCCACCGACTTTCGATTCAATTGTTCAATCAATGATTGATTCTGTGCAGTGGTATTAGCACATGCGGGCTTTACTGAATCGAAGAGTCGTGTATTTTTCTGTTTTAAGTTATCAACTTTGGACAAAATCTTGGAAACTCGATTATCTAAATCAAGTGTAAAATTCTCAGCGGCCTCAAGTACGTTCACACAGTTAAGCTCCTTAGATTTCTCTATTTCTATCGGCAAAGAGTTAGCAACTTTGTCACTTGGCTGACGCTGTTTTGATTGTAAACTCAATCGAAAATTCTTTTCAAAGTTTGCATCATCGATATTAACACCTTCGAATGACGTTTCAAAAATTTCTTGAATAAATTGTTGCTTGCATTCAAGCGAAATACAATGTGTTTGAATCTCATCAAAACGTTTTGAAAGCGAATAATATGAATCTTGAAGCTTTAAAAATTCAGCGTCAGATTCGTGACAAGTACTATCTACCACATTATCCACAGATTCAACATTATGCACAATAGAATCATTATCAACACTTGTATTCACACAGACAGAAACTATATCATGAGACATCACTTGATTCAGAAGCAGATCATTATGGCGTGAAACCCGTTCTATTTCAAGTAAACTGTTTTCATAAGCATCTTCCATTTCATTGAAAACGCGTCTAACTTCTTCTATTTCCAAAAACAAATCTTGATCAATATTACGAAGACAAGCTTTAACATTCTTTACAAACGGAACAATTTCATCTCGAAACGCAGCTCTAGTGTGCTCAAAGTTCCATTCACCTTCCGTTATGGCCGTGGCCGTCGTACGTTCCAAAATGACCTTGTCAAAATCGGCCAAGTGTTGGTGAACCGTATTTAAGTTAACGGACGCCTTACTTACCGGTGGAATTAACTTCGTTAAATCCTTTTTGACGAGTGTAGGAGACGTACTAGGAAGGTTTTCATTTGACAAACTTTAGGGCATAAGAACTGTTAATTCTGCTAATTCCTTTTGTAAGCGAATGCGTGTCTTTTTCGAAAATTGATCTTTGTTATGTTGATCATAATCAATTGTATGGAATTTTGAAAGCATTTTAGAATGAGTTTCATCCCCAAGTGATTGTGTCTCCTCAGTACTACGAACAAAAGGTGCTTCTTTCGATTTTCCAATTATGTTCATATCATAGAGGCCGGGAATGTATTCCTGAGCTTGTTTTGCATAACCAGGATTAGGTGGTAAATCTTGAAGACGCTTAAGTTCGAATTCTTGAAATGATTTAGTTAAAAGATAAACCTTTTCTGTGGAAGCGTATTGTTTTAAAAGCTGTTGTTCTTTGAATTTAAGAAGTTTGGTAGCATTAATTCTGATTCAACCTTTTTAGACTCGAGAGTTTTGAAATCCATTTTAAGTTTCTGAAAATCATTGACAACCGACTCCTTTTCTTTTAATTCATTAGAAAGATTAGCTTTTAATGATTCTATTTCTTTCAAGTGTTCAATCTTTTCAAAACGAAATTGGTCAAATTCAGAACATGTTATTTTCTCTGCTTGAGGGACCATTTCAAAAGTTTTGACCTTTTCTTTATGCAACGCAAGCTCAGCAGTTAGGGTGGAATTCGTATCTACGGATTGTCTGAGGGCCATATGCATTTGATCAATAATATGTTTAGGCACCATGACCAAATCATGTTGAGCATAAGATTCCATACCCGTCGTAGCATTTGGTTGAGGTTCACTCAAATATGTTGGTTTGGGTACCACATCATTTGAGTTACTAGTCCTCGAATGCGTTCGAGGTTGTCATTTTCATACCCAACTTGATGTTGGTTATCATCAATATTATTAGATGTGTTTGGTACCTCACTGATGACATCAGAACTGTAGTGAGAGAGATTAGCAACGAGAGCAGCTTGGGCAGAGTGAATGTCATCACAATCCGAATCGTATGAATCAAGATCGTCCGCTTGATAAGCTGCATTAGAAGTGGAAACAACTGCAATGCCTTCAGTATCTGCTGCCCCTGGGTCTGCAAGAAATGCTAACTCCTCTGAATCCAAAATCTTCCCCTTAGACTGAGCATCAACCAAATACATCTTCTCACGAAACCATGCATCATCCCTTCTCCTTTTCGGCTGAGTGCATTCCCTAGCCATGTGACCTTGTCCTCGGCAATTGTAGCAAGTCACAACCTTCTTAGGACCAATAGGACTCCCAGTTCCACTAGCTTGAGAATTCACAGCTTGATTGTTTCCAGTCCTTGTGGGAGGTCCATATGAATTTTGCCTTCCCTGAATAGGTTGCACCGTCACTTGACCATCTTGAACAGTGGCTTGTTGTCGAGGATTCGATGAGGTGTGGAGCTGATTGTTTGTTGGTGGAAATCCTCTAGTTGCAACAAGTTTTGACAAGTAGGCGGTGAGATGGTTTAGAACATCAGCTGGCGTATCATTTGGAGTAAAGACCGGTGCTTGGATTGGTGGAAGTTCATTAGAGTAGAAAGCTTGTGTTGGTTGTGCTTCTATTGGAAAATATCCTTGCTGAGGAGTATAACCCAATGGAGAAGTGTTGGCTTGTGATGGTGTTGTTTGATATGGTGGTTGCTGTTGAAAATATTGTTGATGAACACTTTGTTGATATTCTTGTTGTGGCATCATTGGTGGTTGATAAGATGGTTGTTGTGGTTGCTGATAGATGTGTGGTGGTGGTTGCTGCAAGTATGATGGTTGTTGAAGCCATGTTTTGTTGAGAAGCATACATTGCAAGTGGATCATGAACTTGAGGTGTAGACAACCGAGCCTCGATCACATGGCATTCGTGTTGTTGAAGAAAAGCTTGAAGTTGATCCACATTGGTGTTATGTAAGTCCTTAGCCAATTTAACATCCGTCACGTATTTTTTCCATTCTGGAGGAAGAGTGTTCAAATACTTGGTGTTCAATTGAAAGGTAGGGATTGCCATGCCATAGATAATAAGCTCATTCAACAATAGGGTAAATCTCAGATAGTAATCATTGAGAGTCTCCCCTGGCACATATGCAAACTTATCAAAAGTATCATAAAGCTTACACTCTCGTTCTTGTTTAGTTAACGAGGTGCCTTGCATTAGAACACGAATTCTATCCCATAGCTCTTTGGCAACTTTATGTTTGCTGACGAGTTTGTAGACATCTGGAGGAAGGGCTTGGAGAATGATGTTTGTTGCATACTTATCACATTTGTCTTGAATCTTCATATCTCCAGTCAACTCACCCGTTGTGCGAGGACGAGTGGTCGTACCTTCCGTCACAGTACCATAATCTAATGGTCCATTGAGCACCGATGCCCAAATTAGATGTCCATTCTCCTTGTTCAACATATAAAGTTCCATTCGGGAAGCCCATTCCTCATACATAGTCTTCACCAACATTGGTGGACGATTATCCGTACCCGAGAGGATGGACTTATCCGTATGAGATGTATACTCCATTTCAATAAGTTAAGATTTACAAAGTTGATCGAACAATGAAATAAGGTTAAGTGTTTTTGTGTTGAAGTCGGAATGTCAAGATCGGAATCCCAGATCGGAATGTCGGATCGCAAAGTCCAGATCGCGAATCAAGGCTGTCGAAATGTTTAGATCGCAAAGTCCAGATCGTAATGTAACTTGGTCGGAATGATGGAGGTATCAGAATGCCTAAATCGAAATGCAATGCTGTCGAAATGTTCAGATCGCAAAGCCCTATCGTAAAGATTCAGATCGCAATGAACTATCGGAATACTCAGATCGCAATACCCAGATCGCAAAGTAGCTGACAAAATTCGAGCAGAGTAACGACTTAAAATACTTCCTTATACCCGTCGGAATCCCAGATCGCAAAGTACGATCAAAATGTCCAGATCGGAATAAGTAAGAAAATCCAACGATCGCAATGTAGAACCAAACCCTTTCCGATGGTAAGGTTATTGCGATGGAACCCCACGTAAAAATTGTACTTTTCGATGGATGTTTCTGCTAGAATTTCGGAATGAAGAACACCAACTTTTTTGCACTTTTGATCCAAGAAAACTGATGTTTTAATGAAAACCAAGATACCAAGAACACTCTTATGCACGAATCCCTATGTTACACTACTTTAAACTTCGATCCAACACAAAAAAATTTTGAAGATTCGGCTCAAAACAAACCAACAATCTACGAAATGTTTAGAACACAAAAACAAACCTATATTTCATCCCAAGCTCTGATACCATTTGTAGGATTGTAAATCTATACTTATGTTTTTAGAGAGAGAAATAGATAGAGAAATGGTGGATTTCACACTTTAGAGAGAGAAACTAAGAAAGAACTATGTGTAAAATAAGAAAACCACACCACCCTCTCCATCAAAGGAGAGGGTTTATATACCCAAGCCCTTGTCATGGGCTTGGGCTTACATTTGGGCCGGCCTACAAATGTTGTAGGCTAGGCTTTGGTTTGTTTGTTTAATTAAGATAAGTAACTAAACTACGAGCTATTACATGGACTATCGTTGGAGTGACCGATCCTTCTTAATACGTAAAACGTATTTCCAACATACATTTTTCCTTGGTCTTCAAGTCAAGCAACAGTCGGATGGAATCTTCATAAGTCAGGACAAATATGTTCATGATATTCTTCAAAAGTTTGATATGGACCCTCTTAGACCTGCAGCAACACCTTATGAAGTAACTAAAGTCAAACTCAAGAATGAGCCAGATCCTACGGTAAATGTTCACATGTACAGGTCAATGATTGGCTCATTCATGTATTTGACTGCATCACGTCCGGATATTATGTTTGCAGTAAGTGCTTGTTCTAGACATCAGGTGGCTCCAATTGTTTCTAACTTGAATGCAGTCAAGAAAATTTTCAAGTACATCAAGGCTCAACCCAAGCTAGGCTTGTGGTATCCTAGAGAATCACCTTTTGTTCTTGAAGCCTATAGTGACAGTGACTATGTAGGTGCTAATAATGACAGAAAGTCTACTACTGGTGGTTGTCAATTTTTGGGTCGAAGACTTATCTCATGAATAGACGATAGTGGCTACTTCTTCAACAGAAGCTGAATATGTAGCTGCTGCTAGTTGTTGTGGACAAGTCTTGTGGATACAAAATCAGATGTTGGATTATGGGTTCAACTTTATGAACACCAAAATTTTCATTGACAATCAAAGCACTATCTGCATTGTGAAGAATCCTGTTTTTATCAACGTATAAAACATATTGAATTAGGCACCATTTTATCAAGGATGCGAATGAGAAGAAGTTGATATAGGTTCTTAAGGTTCATACGGATGACAATGTTGCTGATTTATTGACTAAAGCCTTTGATGGTCCTCGGTTCAACCACTTGGTGGTTCACATTGGAATGGTCAATCCTTGAGACCTAGGATTGAAGGGAGGCTAAGCCTAAGGGGAGGCTTAGTGTATATATTTACTTGCACAACCTAACATGGTAGTTTCTAACAACAGATTTCTTGGGTATTTGCGGTGTGTGCTACTTCTAGTGGAGGATTTTTGTCACTTCTAGTGGTTGAAATGCCATCTACTTCCAAGGCTGCCCCCTCTTCTCTGCCACATAAGTCCCCATTTGTGGATACTCTCCCTTTTAGTCCCGCACCACATTTTGCTGAGAAGTCGTCTAGTTCTCGTGCTCATAATGCTGACCCCTTTGTTGCTTCTAGTTCCAATGATGCTTTCCCTGATCCAAGTCCTCTTGGTGGGGAAGCGGAGGAACCTGCTTCACTAACTTCTTTGCTTGATCTCATGCACAGGTATTATGCAAGGATTGTTTCTTTGGAGACTGATCTGAATTAGCATCGAAAGCTTACCCGGGAATTTGTCCTTCCAATGGCGGACAGGATTAAGGCTTTGGAGACGCAGCAGAGGAGGCGAAAGAAGAAAGTTGTTCTTTCTGATTATGATGAGGATATTGAGGATATTGAGGAGGATGGGTTGATTTTGTTGGTGAAGGCTGCTTTTGATGATAAGCCGTATGGTGATTTGCCTGTTCCTCCTTGTCCATCAAGCATCCCTACTGCTGCTGCTAGTCCTAGACCCATGGAGGATATTGCTAGTTCTTCTGCTGGTAATACTGCTGGTCCATCTGATGGGCCGTCTCATGATCCTAAGGGGAAAGCCCCTATGACTGATGCACCCTCACCTCCAAGGAAGCGTACTCGCAAACAACTTGAGGAAGAACGATTAAGGAAGGAGGCTGCACAGCGATTGCAGGCAGAGATTGATCAAGCTGCTAGGGCTGACGAAGAAGCCCTTCAACAGCAGAGGCGTGAACAGTTGAGGCATGATACCATGCATTAGGATGATAATGATTGGATGTGGGTGCTTACCATTCTTACATCTGATTACTCGCAGTTTACTGATCTTTTGGGCGCTAATGTGAATGAACATAATTGTATCCCACGGGCAATGGCCTTAATGCGCAAAAAACAATTGTCTCTTGCTGCTCAACTCCGTGAAAAGCGTCATAACAGACCTTTGTCAAGAACCAAGGAGAGGAAGTTAATGCAGCGGTATGTCAAATATCAGTCGGCTGCTTACTTTAATGTTCGATGGACTTGGTAACGGGTTAGGGTATTGTCTTTTGACGAGCTTAAGGATCTGTACCAGAGGATGATAAAGCGTCAAAACACACCAGTTCCTGAGCGCTTCATCTATCGCCCTCCTCCAAGAGTGGTTCCCACTTCTCAACCTGCTGTTGCTCATGGTTCTTAATCTGGTGTTCCTCCTGTTTCTACTGGTATTCCATCTGTTGCTGATACTTCTATTGCTGGTCCTTCAACCACACCTTCGGTTGTTCATCCTACTCCATCTTCGGTTCCTACCACCACCACCAATGCTACTACTACCGCCCCTTCTACTCCTTCAATGACGCAATCCTCACCACCGGTGACTGAACCACACCCTACCCCTTCTACTGGTGCAGCAAACTTTGATCCTTTGGTTGGTCAAGGTTTTGATTCTACTCATGCTGATACTACTTCTGCTGGGAAGGTAAAGGTTGAATCTTCTTCTGGTGTTCCTGCACCTCGTCGTTCCATTCGAAAGAAGAAGGCTAGATGTGGTAAGTCTGTTCCTTTTGAGAAGCATGCTCCTGAAAACCGTATTGATGCGGCTTCAGATAGTGAGACAGAGTTGCCAATGGGTAAGGGTTATATTGTTGCTTGGTCGGTTAAGCCATCCCCGATTGCTGCTGGTACATCCACACATAGGATTTCAACCAGTGATGGTTATGTTCGTTATGTCTCGGGCTTGCAAAGTGTTTTGACATGGGCGGATCGTCGGGATCTTATGTCGTTGTATGGGTTTGTGGATGTTGGTATTACTACCTCTCCGAGTGAGGTGGCCAACTGGCCTGGGTTGACAATGTGGGGTGACTTGAAGATGATGCTTGATTCTCCTCCTGATGCGCCTCATTCTGGTGTTTGGAGAGATCAGCCTCGCTGGGTGATCAAACGATGGAAGCTTTATGCTGGTTGTGGGGTTCATATATTGGAGTTGGAGTCTGGTGCCATAGTGTTCATGCTTACGGATATGGAATATCCTTTGACGATTGCTACTATGGAGGCCATGCTGGAATGTCATTTACAGATCTTCAATGCCCCTTCAGGGAATGAGTCTTCCATGGCTACTACTTTGGTGGAAGGGATCGAAGCCCGGTTGCAAGCTGACAAGGTTGCAGCGTCTGGTAAGTGATGGGTATGTTTTACTGTTTTTGTGATTATACTGACATTCTTTTCACCAATCTGTACAGTGATTGGTGAATTACATTATAGTTAAAAAAAACTTTTTATATAATATCTGCTTATACTTTAAACATATGATGGATTTTACACTTGTAAAAAATATAATATATGCTTATACATTTCCATCATAAATTGGTTTTCATTTGACTGTTTTGCACTTGGGCTGTTTTGTATTACTTCTGGTGTTGGACCTGGTTCACACAACAAATGGTGCTCAACTCACCATGTCTCATAGACAAGAAAGAGTTGATTCACCATGAGGGTACGGCTCTGGTGTGATAGTTAAATCCATTGATGGTTGCCAGGTTACCCAAAACTGGATGGTTTTCACTTGCCATGGTCCTAGACTGAAAAATGGCTAATCCAAGGGGGTACGGCTCTTGGTAAATATTTTATCAAATACGTTGATAGCTATAATAGCTTGCTCAAAGCTATAGGGTTTTCAACTCACCGATGCTTCATTGCTAAGAGTTGGCGAGTCTAGAAGGGTACGGCTTCTGGTAAAGACATATGAAATCCGTTGACGACTGTGATGGTTTGCCTAAAATCATCAGGGTACCCCCACTCACCATTGATTCACGTTCTAAGAGTTGGGTTGGGTTCTGGTCTCCCACGGTGATGCTTATTCCACCATAAAGACTGGCTAGCCCAAGAGCGAGCAGCTACTTGGTAAAGGCTCATAAAATCTACTCATGTTGCTGTGAAGATTCAACAGGATGCAGATTTTTTTCAAGCTTTCAAGAAGCTTCTAGGTGTTCTTTGTTGTAGCAGTCCTATGTTCTTTATGTTGATGGTTATGATGCTGCTGTTTCATTTGCTGTTCTAATCCTCAAGCTATGTTGCACGATTTACCAGGAAACTTGAACTCAACAGGTCAAATTCAAGTTTAGGAGAGGATTGTTAGGACCTTTGGAATAGTTATTTGTAATAGGTATGCTAGGAGGTATGTAGTTCCTCCGGGTCCTAGTAGTAGTAGGAGCAAGACGTGCTCCTGGTCTTATTGAAAGTCAAACTTTATTATTTAAGAGTATTCTGTTAGGATATGCATGAGATATGTTAGGAAAGGATATGCATATCAGTTTTACACGTTTTGGTTTAATGATATATTAGGGTTTCCTTGTAGTATAAAAGGGAGCTTAGGCAGAAGGGTTCAATACAACTTCATCAAACATTATTCTAGTTTATATTAATATTAGAAATCCTTAGAAAAGGATCAAGTCGTTATAGTTATTCTGTTCTTCTTGTTCATAATATTTGTATTCCGCACTTATATTGTGTGATTTATCTAGAGTCTCTCTGTGAATAGACTTGTGATTACAAAAGTCGTTCACCGTTCCTAACAGGCTGCAAGATCCACATCTAGTGGTCCCAACAACTAGGTTCTAATATTCGTACTATTGTAGGAATTAAATAAAACTTATATCGTAATAATATTATCTACAAAACCTGAATAACTACATTTTACTTGAATACATATCAACATGTAAATGATTTTATAATGCATAACATGAATATATAAAAATTAGTAATTTATGAAATCGTAGTTTAAAAGAATGAAACCTAACCATAGAGAACTAAAAGAACTAAAACCGATTAATTACTGGAAACATTTATAAAACTTAAGTCGTTACTATTCCAGCCTTAACACCAACTAAGAACGTGTTCGTACATGCATGTCATAATCATCAAGCATATAGTTAATATGTATTATCTTGTTTAGGTTATCACTAAAGTTCTACTTTATTTCTACAACTACTTCCGTCTACAAGGTGAGTTTCCTAGCCTTTATCTCAAATTGTTTTATCAAACTGTAACTTTTCTAGCCACTCTATCAAATTATTTTATCAAACTGTGAGTTTTCTAGCCGATACCCCAAATAGTTTTATCAGACTGTGAGTTACTTGCCCTATCTCTTTTAAAATCTTTTATCATCTCTTGGGGTGAGAACATTGCTTGATTTCTAAACACTGGAACACAAGTGAACTATTCTTTACTAGTTGATCTAAGTCCCGAAACAACCCAAATGATAAGTGCCCACGAATCATGAACCGTTAGTCACCTAGCTGGGTTATAGCGAAGTGAGCGCGAATGTTATGGATAGATCTATCAGAGTTGACACTCCTACTTACTTTGAATGGGTACGTTCAAGTAAATACAATTTCATTTGAAGACGACGGGTGACTTGGGTTAGTCACCTGCATGGGCACACACACGAAGTCAGTTAGACTCGTTAACGTATCAGTGTCATGAGCTTAGATAGTAGTAAAGATAAACTGTGTGACTTTGTATGTATTATATTGTCACAGGTGGATACGAATCTTGTGGTTCATTAAAATGATTATTATTGTTTTTTTAACTCAAACCTAGGAACTCACCAACTTTGTGTTGATGCTTTAGCAATGTTTTTCTTAGGTATGCTAGTATGTGGATTACGTGGAGTCTGCATTGTTGTTTAGGCATGTAGAGGTCGTTCTCTCGCATCAAGTCCTCTTCACGCCATGAAGTCGCAACCCAAATCCAGTCTTCCGCTGCAGTGAAATTTGGGGGTGTGACACCAATATTGTAAGAACTTCCTCGACAAAATCACCCCCCCCCCCCCCTCTTGGCGCTCTCAGCTCCTAGATTTCCTTTCCGACGATCTGCTAGTGAAGGAAACGATCGTGACTGTGACCCATGAAGTTACACTAATGTCCCATTTAAGGAAAAGATTCAGAGAGTCCACCCACCAAGCTCAAGTTACAGCTACAGAACATGCCACGATAATGGAAGAGAAAAATACTGAACTAGCTCGTGTGAAAGTGAAGTTAGCATTGGCAGAGGCTACAAACAGGATGAATGCAGACACCATTCAATTACTACAAGATAAGAAGACCAAACTTATGGATTCCTTAGCCCAAGAACCTATAAAACTTGAGAAGCCGCAGTCAGGTAACCAGTGGGCCATGCGACAATAGAGGAATGTAAAGATAAGTTTTTTGCCAACACTGATGATTTTAACGCAAGGTTCCACCAACAAATGAATGAGCATGAGAGAAAACTCCAGCGCTTGTGTGTTGAATTTGATGAGGAGCTTTACCCTCATTTGGCAGTCATCATCGTAAAGAGACGGTGGTTGATTTGATACGGCCTCCCCCTAGCTTCCAAGGGTGCTATGGAATCCCCAAATATTCGAGAGGCGCATGCACAATTGTAGCCATAACTGAAGACCAAAGAACAACAATGGAGCGTGCCTCAAAGGATAAACTAGACGCTAAATAAGAGCTTAGATCAGGTACCCTTCTACAATCCTCTAGCACAAGATAAACTAGACGCTACCCTTGAAGATTTGAAAAAGTACGATCTCCCTTTAATAAAGATGATAGAGCCAGACCAGGACTGGCCCCTTAGTGTAATAATGGAGGGGCTTACCATGGAAAGGCATAATATTTTGGGTTCTGAAGAAGATATTGACTACCACCTGAAGCCGATATTGCTCACCTAAAGGTACCCGTTTGTGCTTATCCTCGTAATAGTACGGACCCTATCAGAGTAGTTAAAGAAGTCTCCTTGGAGAAAGTACTGAAACTTCACGCGAAATGTGCGGCTAGGAGAAAAGTTCATAAATAGAAGAACTCGATTATTGGTCTAGGCATAACGCATCCACCAAGATCTGATGGCGTGGCTGTTAGCGTACCTATTGTCTCTGTGCGCGACGCCCGCATACTCCAAGACATAGAGAGAGCGTTGAACGAGCATACTATCTCCTCATCCATCTTCCTTCCTTATAATTTGAATAGACCACGCTCCACTAGAGATTTGTTGTGAGTATCAATCTAAGTGATGCGGCAAATGTGTGCCCAGATTATCATGATATCCATAGTCTGTAATTATAATGACCTACGATCATAGCTTATATTGTATGTTTGTTCATATGTAGATATTTATTTATCTTTTCCACTACTACTGCCCATGATACATATGCAGAATGTTTACAACCTATTATGGATAGTTTTGTGGCTTAGTCGTGGTGTGTGCGGCTCATAAGTTTCTTTTTGTGAAATAGCAAACTTAAGCGCGCATCGTGAGTACCCCACATAGGGTGTATCTCAACAAACATATGGGCGAGGAATATGTCATTACGTGTGGTGTGCTACTACTACCATAAGCGACATCATTTAACTGACAAAATGTTGTTTGACGTGCACAGTGTGTCTTTCATGTCCATCATGGAATGTGAGACATGCATAACTTACTACAACGTCTTTATTAGTAAGGTGTTTAACAAGGATACGTAATCCATGGTCGATGGGGTTGCATCCCTCTAACACGACAAGTTAATTAGTAGGTTCACTCAATCTTCTTATTTCACTTGGAAACGATAAGTACATGTAAGCCGGAGGGCCAAATATGAGTATAAATTTTAATGACATTATGTAACTTTAGACATAATCATATAAGAGAAAAAAGTAGAGTGCCGCGAGACTAGCTAGGAACCGCGACGTTTTATTAATGCTTGTAATTTTTTGAGTACAAAGAAAAGCAAACTAATGTGATATTGAAAAAAGGAAATACATGGATATTTTATTGGGAGTTGACTACAGCAAAAAGAGGGATCCATATGTAAGGTGTGGTCTTCTAGAGATAAGACCTTTGAAGGTCACAACTGTTCCATGACTGGCATGAATCATACTTGTCCATGTCACATAACCTATAGGCATCTTGATTCAAAACCTCTGTTAACACATATGGTCCTTCTCATTTAGGGTCGGACACCCACGTGTTATACAGGGGATCTGATTTGATAATGTGACATACATAGCACTTCACACTATTTATAGGAGAAAAGGTCCAACGGATATCTGAGCGCGGCTTAATAAATAGTCCGGCGGTTCCTTATCAATAAGGAACCACAGGTACCTATGTTGATCTGCGGGCTCTAGAGTCCGCTCATTTTTGTCATGTAGCGGGGAAATTTCATTTGGTGAAAAACATATCCAAAAAGAATATCATTTGGCCATTTGGAATAGCATAAATTCAAATTTCCATTTTCTTTTTAATAAAAAAAATTCTTAATGATCACTAAACATGCATAAGATATGTGTATGTAAGACTTAATTTAATGATAGTGTTCGTTAAGTAATTCGTCTTAAGGTTATCTTTGACGATAAATGTTTTGATACTTTATCGTGATCAAAACTAAGAAACATTAGTTATTACAAATAATTTTATTAGGCATCGATTGCATTAACAGATAGTGTGCTACACTTTACTCTACACTTTACTCGGTACAAAAAGGAACTTGGGGCGCTAAACTCTTTTGATTCTAATCCATAGAACTATATATTCAGTTTACACGTAGCAAACATATATTAACTTATTGAATTTCGTACTCTCTAAATTTGATTAACCCGTTAATTATATAATTTTTCTTTATAAATTTGACCGTAAGATACACATGCTTAATATATAAATACACTTAAAAGGACTATTAACACAACTTTAGGTATTAAAATTTTTAAATGAAAACATGACTTCACGGGTTAATGTGAGATGCAAATAAAAAAGATAGATTGGACTTGTAAAAATGTCATAGTTTTTCAGAGGTTATTATCTATAACTACATTATAAAGCATTTGGGACCTTCCAAATATAGCAAGGCTGAACTTTCAGCCAATTTTATTTACTACAGATAGCAAGTTGTTGGACCCTTTTCTCACAATCTATACCATACTAGGATTTGTGCTCGCGCTCCGCTACGGCGGAGGGCGGGCGTTGATGAGACCGCAATTATACATGGTCTCATCGTCCAAAACGGGCTTAAAACGGTTAAAATATCATAAAAAGTGCCATATATATGTTTATGTTTGTTCAATGTGTATTTTAGGTACGAATATCAAGAAAATGACAAAAGATCATGAGAATCAATAAAAAACGAACACGGGAAAAGAAGCCGCACAATGAACCGGACCCGAGTGTTGAATTTCCAAAAAGACCCTTGAAGAATTGAAGATTGGCAAGAATGGTCCCTCAAGTTTGAAGACTTGTCACATTAGGCCCTTGTAAACTTCATAAATAAAAGTTTGGTCCTCAAAGTTTCAAGAAAAGTCCTTTTTAGCCCTTTAAGATTCAAGAAAGTGCAAAATATACCCTTCTAATACTTTTTGAAAAGTATTTGTGGCCAAAATCGAAAAAGAAAAACTTTTTATCAAAGAGAAATATGCATATGAATTCTATGAAGATATTTGTGAAGTTCAGGGGGCAAAACTGCCAAAAATCAAACCCACATCCGCCCAGTCATCATCCACATCATCACCACTGTTGGAAATACGTTTTTCGTATTAAGAAAGTCTCGGTCACTCCAACAATATAGTTATAGGCTTGTAGTATAAGTTTACTTGTTATTTACATTAGCCCGACCCATGAGCATGTTCATGGGTCGGAAGCCCAAGTCCACTATGGGACTTGGTATATAAACCCCTTTCCACCATGGAAAGGGGTGTTGGTTGTTTATTTCTTTCACACATAATAAAAGTTCTCTTAATTTCTCACTCTAGTTTCTCTCTCTAGAAAACAACAACCCTCTTGATTAGATCTAAGATTATCATTATTCTACAATTGGTATCAAGAGCCATGGGATGATTTAAGGTTTTGATTTGTGTTATTTTTAGTTTTTATTGGGTTTGGTGTTTTAAGGATAATAAATCTCAAATCTTGAAAATTTTTCGCGTTTTTTATTGTAAAAGTTGGTAAACAAATCTTCTACATAGTTGTGGTAGTGATTTGGTTTATTTGATTTGGTTAAAATCGCAAAATTTCTTGGTTATTTGGTGATTTTCGGGGTGTTTTTTTAGCTTAACAGTGATATCGGATATCACAATTTTCGGATACTGAGTCTGTTTTGCGAAGTACCAAAGAGGGTTTCTAATTATTCCGAATTTATCACGAGGGTTTCTGATTTTCCTGAAGTATTGAAGATCAACATTCCGAAGTTCGTCTTATAGCAACTATTCTGAAGTTCTTCAACAACCAGGATTCCGAAGTGACATACTTTATAATTCCGAAGTCTTCATTATTGTTTTCATATTCCGAAGTAAACTCAGACCTTCATTCCGAAGTAGATTCATTCCGAAGTACACCATTTTTTCCCATATTCCGAAGTAAACTCAGAGTTTCATTCAGAAGTAGATTCATTCCGAAGTACGTCATCTTTTCTTTATTCCGAAGTGAATTAGAAGTTTTATTCCGAAGTGGATTCCGAGTTTTATTCTGAAGTGAACTTAGAGGGTTATTCCGAAGTACACATTCTTTACATTCCGAAGTGATCTCAGAAAGACATTCCGAAGTTCTCAAGTTCAGGGATTCAGAAGTAGTCTTTCAGAATTATTCAGAAGTTGATTGGTAATTTATTCAGAAGTTAATTTTTTTTTTAATTTCTTTGAAATTTACCTTACTCGTTATTTGGGATTTTGACGATTTCTTCACCAACACACAAACTAAGCATCAACAACAACACAATTTCACAACCTTATTTCATTGCTCGATCAAAAGATAATCTTTTTCTATCTAGTGTTCACAAAAATGAGTCCTTATTCATTTATGCCTACAATGACATCGCTTACCGATATTTCGATCATCTCAGGTACCGATACTCGCTCACCGTTGCTCATCAAAGACTAATTTGAAGCATGGCAAGGTCGCATGAAAACTTACATCATGGGTAAACCCAATGGTAGACTTATGCTTCAATCCATTGAAAAAGGTCCACTCGATTGGGGAGAAGTTATTGTCAACAATGTGACGCGGCCAAGGTTGTATCATGAGTTACCGGATGCTAACAAAATCATTGCCGATGCAGATGAAAGGGCCGTTCAGACAATACTTCAAGCTCTTCCACCCGTTATCTATCGAATGGTAAGTGAACACACACTGGCAAAGGATCTTTGGGATCGCTTAACTGTTTTGTTACAAGGGACTTCACTAACTAAGCAAGAACGAGAGTGTCAATTGTATGACTTGTTTGATAGATTCACATACATTCCAGGGGAAACACTTCATGACTACTACTGGCGTTTTACCACTTTGATGAATGATATGAACGTGTATAATCTAAGGATTGCCCAGTTTCAACTAAACACCAAGTTCTTGAACACGTTACCCCAAGAGTGGAGTCAATATGTCACCGATGTTAAAATGATTCGAGATTTGCACAAGTCAAATTTAGATCAACTCTATGCTTTCTTGCAGCAACACGAGAAGCATGTGATCCAAAAACGCGTCTCTCAGGGATCTTATCAAGAACCATTGGCATTAATGGCAAATCATCCAACTTTGTCATATCACACCTCTCCGTTTGCTTTGGGACACCAATCTTCCTATCAACCATTGTATCAAACTCCAAGCTTTCCTCAGTATTCGATCTTGCCACAACCACCTACATCTTATCAACAACAATACAAGCCACCAGCAAAATCATCACAAGGAGACTCACATCATTTACCTTATGCTTCACAACCATATTCACCTTATCAACCTCCAACAAACCCTGCCATCACCTATCAACAACATGAGGATCCTCAACCCCATTACTCACAAAATGTTAGTGCTCCTTCAAATCAGTTTGTAGCTCAACCAGCACCAGTATTCTATTGTGATGATGAGATCTCAGTCCCTGAGTTTAGACAAGGGGATAATCCTACTGATATACTTGCTCAAATGTCTGCTTACATCACTCAAGCGTTGAATAAACGAGGTTACAGAGGACCATCTCCAACAAATAATTAGTTGAGGAACTCTTCTAACTCTCGACAACAAGCTACAATTCAAGATGGCAGAGTTACGGTGCAACCACTTCAGGGGAGACCAAGCTCATCTAATATTGGTGCACGTCCATCTAACATTGCTGCTACAAGGGGTAATAACACTGGCAAAATGAAGATGATCATATGTTATAACTGCAAAAGGGAAGGGAACATGGCTCGAGAGTGTAAGCAGCCAAAGAGGAAAAGGGATAGCACATGGTTTCAGGAGAAGATCTACATGGTGAATGCTCAAGCCCAAGGACGTGAGCTCGATGAAGAAGAGATAACATTTCTCGCAGACCTAGGAGTTGCGGACACTGACGGATTCACAGCAGCCATAACGAACAATGCCACATACCAATGTGATGATCTTGATGCATACGACTCTGACTGTGATGATCTCATTACCGCCAAGGCAGCTCTCATGGCAAATCTTTCACTTTATGGAGCTGACACAATTTCTGAGGTACCAAATACTGCCAATGATACTAGTATTGTACCTTATCAAGTTGAGCAAGTGTCTGAGTATCCGGAACAGCCTCCGGTGGTTAGTAACTCAAACGAGGAGACAAACAATGATAGCAATATCAATACAAGTCCCCAGACTTTGAGTGAACCACAACCGGGAGCTATTACGACTACGAATTCGTTTGCTCAACAAGATTTGGTTATGGTGTCGGCATCTATGCTTGGCCAAATGAATAATGCGGTCCTTGAAACCCTCAGTGTTAATCAGACATTATCTGTCGAGCTTGCTTTATTTAAGGAAAAGGTTAAAACCTTCGAATTAACTCCAGTGACCAATACGTTAACCAATCCTGAATTTGATAGGTTTAGGAAAGTCCAAATGGATAATTTGCTAGAAATTGAGAGTTTAAGAGCAAATCTTTCGATAGAACTTAAAGAAAAAGAGTCAGTCGTTAATAATTTTCAAAAACTACAAACGGATTTTGAAATTCTCGAGTCTAAAAGGGTTGAAACGGAAATTAAGGCGTCTGAGAAAGTTAAAAAGACTGAAGTTTTGCTTTTAAAACAATACTCTGCTTCACATTTAGTACACTTGTTTCATTCTTCTTTTAAAGAATTCACTCTATTGCGTCTAATAGACCTACCACCTAACCCGGGGTATGCAAAGCAAGCATTTAACCACAACCCACGACTTTATGATGCAACAAAGTTAGGATTGGTCTTAGATCCGATTGTGTTTTCAAATGAATCTGAGAGTATGTCAATACGAGAATCGGTCAAAAGTAATTTTTACATATCCTGAGTATGATTATGCACAGCTTAATGCAGAATATGTAAAAACAGATCTTAGAATTCGCTTTAATATGCAAAAGGAATTTATCCATACACCAGCTTACATGCCTACTAGAGAAAGCCTTAGTATACTTCCCACACTTGTTAATTCGGACGAACCTAAGGAAATTCCTAAGAATCTTCCACCGGTAAATATGGTATTGCTAAGCTTGGAAGAGATTCAGCGATACCTAACCGGATTTGACAAGGTCATCCAAGAATGTACGACTTAAACGGCTCAAACCGTTGGAGAATGGGCTTTTGAAAACATGAAAACAGTGTTTGAGAAAGAGATCATTCCGTTTGTAGACAATATTAAAGAGGGATTTTAGATCTCGGGGATAATCTTAATTTCGAAATGGGTGAAGTTCGAAAAGTTTTCGATGAAATGGATGATGCTTATGAACAACATTTAATTGAGAAAGAAAAGATTTTGTTCGAATATGACCGATTCTTGGAACATATAGTGTCTCTCGAAGTGATGGAAGTTGTTACTATTGAATTTGCTTTTGTGATGACAGCTGCTATGAATAAATGTGATGATGTGCATGATATATCTGTGAATATTGTTGAACCTGTGAATAATGTAGATAATCATTCTTGTCACGAATCTAACGCTGAATTTTTAAAGCTTCAAGATTCTTATAACTCACTTTCAAAACGTTTTGATGAGCTTCAACAACTTTTATATCTCTTGAAATTGAAAATCAATCTAAAAGTGAAACTCTTTCAAAAACAAATGATTGTGAAAACTACGTTGAGACGAGTGACAAGATGATTCAGGTGGTTCAAGCATTAGAGGAAGAAATTATGAGACTTAAGAGAGAATCATTGATTGATAAATTGGAACTAGAGGCTGCAGAGATTAAAAATCATGCCCTAGAAGATATATTTACTTCTATGAAAGGGGAGTCTGATAAAGTAAAGCAGGGTTTTTCACAAATTTATGGTTCGTTAGAAGAACGCTTCGCTATTAATGCGGCAGAGCAAAAGTCACTTGTTGAACAACTGAACCATAAGTGTGAGGAAATCTCTGACTTAAATATTCATCTCATAGACAAAAACATGGTTTTGGCTTAATTAAAGGAGACACTTCAACTCAAAGGAAAAGAAGTTGTTGATAATCCAGCTACAATCTTTGCCCCGACCTCTAGTGCTCCAAAAACTAACAAGGTGGTGATCACTAGAACCTGTACAATAAGAACAATCCACTATTATATTAGTTATATATGGAGCATGCTGTTAAGCACGCGGATCTTGCTAGGGATGTGGTAGATGATCTCTATGGACTTAATCCTATGAATAGTAACTATTATTATGCTCATGCTTACATTGAGAGGGTACAACAATGCTTAGAGCACTTGAAGTACATAGGACAACCGGGTTATGCACCACTTAAACCACAAACCACCACAATTGCCATGACTCCATTCAATAAGAATCCAGGATCTAAGCCTATATTGAACACACCCATCAAGGCTAAATCAAAATCTGTCACTAATGTTCGCTTGGCTTCTACAGGAGTAATTGTATCTACTAAGGCTAAAGGATCTCAAGACAAGAAGAATAGGGTCAAGCCTTCCACTAGTAGGACTGCGAAGAAGAAAGTAGAAGTTCACCCTAGGAATGTTATTTCAAATTTGAATAAAAAGAATCATGTAACTAAGACTAAAGGCCCTGCGTGTGTGTAACAGGATAAGCAAAATGTGAATTCTGATTTGCGATGTTGGAATTGTAATGAATGCATGTTTTCTCAGCGTCATGATTTATGCCTTGTTGATCACGTGAATGAAATGTATGCATTTAGGAACAACCTTGAATGGATTCCAACGGGGAAGAAATTCAACCAAGTTGGTTGGCAATGGAAACCCACTCGTAGGACCTTCACTGCTAATGGAACTACGTGCCCTTTAACTAGGATCACATCCATGGAACTTGGGTCTCAGCGTCCTTTAAATAGGAACTCTAGCACTAAAAAATGGAAAAAGCGCCCTTTAACTAGGTATGCCCCCACTATTGTGCCTACCAGTGAAGAAGTACCTCAGGATCTTAGATAACTAGAATCTAAGCCAGCATCTAGGAAGCAAATTTGGAAGCCTAACAACTCTTCTGATAGCAAATCTACGATAACTATATCTGTACTGCTAACACAGAGGAACTTCTAGATTCTGATACATCGTCTTTGTCTGGTGATATTTTCAAGTGGTCCAAATCATCCTCTGGTACTTGGACTATGGATGCTCAAAGCATATGACCGGAGACCGCTTGATGCTCAGAAATTTCATCAGCAAGTTTCTAGGAACGGTTAAATTCGGCAACGACCATATTGCGATGATCATGGGTTATGGTGAATACCAAATTGGGAATGTTACGATTTCAAGGGTATATTATGTGGAGGAACTTGGTCACAATCTATTCTCAGTAGGACAATTATGCGATTCTAACCTTGAAGTGGCCTTTCGACAACATACTTGCTTTATTCGCGATCTTGTAGGAAATGATTTGTTAAAAGGTTCTCGAGGGGATAATCTTTACACACTGTCCATTCAAAACATGATGGCCACCTCTCCTGTATGCCTTCTTTCCAAAGCTTCTAAGACCAAGTCATGGTTGTAGCATCGCCGGTTATCTCATCTTAACTTTGATGCTATAAACCATTTGTCTAAAAACGAACTTGTTCGTGGTCTTCCAAAACTTAAGTTCGACAAGGATCATTTATGTTCCGCGTGTTCTTTAGGGAAAAGCACCAAGAAATCATACAAACCTAAAGCTGAAGACACCAACAAAGAACCAATGTATCTTTTGCACATGGATCTTTGCGGGCCAATGCATACAGCTAGTGTGAGTGGTAGAAAATACATCCAAGTCATGGTGGATGATTTATCAAGGTTTACAAGGGTAATGTTTTTAGTATCCAAGGATCAAGCACAAAATTATATTATTACTTTTTTAAAGATGATCCAAGTACGTCTTAATGATACTGTTCGCCGCATTCGCACGGATAATGGAACTGAGTTCGTTAATCAAACTCTACGAGACTATTATGAAGAGGTCGGTATTTCACATGAAACTTCTGTTGCTCGCACTCCACAACAAAATGGTTTCGTGGAAAGACGTAATCGTACACTAATGGAAGCTGCTAGAACTATGTTGATTTATGCGAATTCTCTTTTATTCTTATGGGCTGAAGCAGTGGCAACCGCATGTTATACCCAAAACCGCTCTATCATTCGTAAGCACCATGGAAAAACTCCATATGAGCTACTTCATGGACATAAACCTAATATTTCATCTCTTCATGTGTTTGGTGCACTGTGTTATCCAAATACTAATAGTGAGAATTTGGGCAAACTTCAACCGAAGGCTGATATCAGAATTTTCATTGGTTACTCACCCGCAAAGAAAGCTTACCGAATTTATTATCGTCGTCTTGTCAAGATAGTAGAAACTTTGGATGCCGATTTTGATGAGCTGACAACGATGGCTTCTGAGCAACACAGCTCTGAACCCGCACTTCATGAGATGGGAAGCGGTACGATTAGTTCCGGATTAACCCCCAACAATCCTACTTCTCCATCATTTATACCACCTACAAGGCCAGAGTGGGATGAGTTATTTCAACCTATGTTTGATGAATTCTTTGATCCACCTAGTGATGATTCTCCAGCACCTGCAGCAGTAGCTCCGATTCCCGAAGTTGTTGCTCAAGATAATGGAAATCAGTCTGAGGCATCTACTATCACTATTGAACCAGATGTCCCATCCCCCACCAATTCACAAACTACACCTAAATTATCACCCCCACTTGTTCCTAATGATGTTGAAGAGGATCACTATGATCACGATTTAGAAATTGCTCACTTACAAGAGCTTCCTTTCTTTGGTTCACAAATACCTAAAAACCCTAACGGGGCGTCTACCTCAGAGGAAGCTCCTGCAATCGTTCACTCCCGACCACCACGGATTGAAAATCACAACACCAAATGGACAAAGGATCACCCAATCCGAAATATTATTAGCGACATCGATCGACCAGTCTTAACACGCCACCAACTCCAAGAACATGCATTATATTGCTACTTTGATGCATTTCTTTCTGACATTGAACCTAAAAATTGGCAACAAGCCATGACACAATCATCTTGGATTGAAGACATGCAAGAGGAACTTAACGAATTTCAACGTCTTGAAGTGTGGGAATTAGTTCCTTTACCCAACAACGTTGAAATCCTTACATTGTTGTGGGTATATAAGGTTAAACTCGATGAGTTAGGTGGAGTGTTAAAGAACAAAGCTAGATTGGTTGCTAGAGGTTACAAACAAGCTTTGGGTATTGATTTTAAAGAATCCTTTGTTCCTATTGCACGATTGGAGGCGATTAGACTATTCCTAGCTTATGCAGCTCACATGAACATGATCGTTTACCAAATAGATGTTAAGACGACATTTCTTAATTGTGAATTAAGGGAAGATGTCTACGTAAGCCAGCCGAATGGATTAGTCAACTCGGAGTATCCTAATCACGTGTACAAGCTCAAGAAGGCTCTTTATGGGTTGAAACAAGCTCCACGCACGTGGTACGATCTCTTATCGTCGTATCTCATCTCGAAAGGCTTCTCCAAAGGCAAAGTGGACCCAACATTATTTATTCTCAAGGAGGACAACGACATGATACTGGTACAAATTTATGTTGACGATATAATATTTGCTGCCACTACTCAAAGACTGTCTGACCATTTTGAGAAAATCATGTCCGCACATTTTAAGATGTCGATGATGGGAAAATTTTCATTTTTCTTAGGGTTGCAAATTTCTCAAAATCCCAGAGGCATCTTCATTAATCAATCCAAATTTGCTCTTGAATCTTTAAAGAAGTATCATTTTGAAAATTGTGACCCCCTGGATACTCCAATGGTGGAGAGATCCAAGTTAGATGAGGATAAGGAAGGGACACCTGTCGATCCTAAACTTTACCGTGGAATGATCGGCACCCTTCTTTATCTGACTTCTAGCAGGCCTGATTTGCAATTTGCTATATGCATGTGTGCCCGGTATCAGGCTTGGCCTATCGAAAAGCACTTACATGTTGTGAAACGGATCTTTCGGTATCTTAATAGAACACTTCATCGTGGTCTGTGGTATCCGAAGGATTCCTCTATTGCACTAATATCATATGCAGATGCGGATTATGCTGGGTGTCAAGATACTAGACGTAGCACTTCTGGCAGTGTGCAACTTCTTAGAGATAGACTTGTTAGTTAGGCATCCAAAAGGCAGAAAAGGGCTGCGATATCAAGTACAGAGGCTGAATACATTGCTATGTCCAGTTGTTGTGTTCAAGTTCTTTGGATGAGATCACAATTAACTGACTACGGTCTTGGATTCAACAAAATCCCGATGTACTGTGATAACAAAAGTGCAATTACCCTTTGCTACAACTACGTTCAACATTCCCGGGCGAAGCACATTGGCATACGCTACCACTTCATCAAAGAGCAAGTGGAAAATGGAGTGATCGAGCTGTACTTTGTCAACACTGAGTATCAGCTGGCGGATATATTCATAGAGGCCTTAGATCGAGGACGTATCGAGTTTTTGATCGAAAAGCTAGGCATGAAATCATTCTCACCAACGACACTTAAGGAGTTGGCAGAAGAATCTGCAGAATAGCGGTGGTAAACTATTCTAGAGTATCCTTTTATCGTGATCTTGTATATTATCGTATATATTTAAACCACCAAAAGAAAAATACAAAAATATAAAACATACAAAAACCATAAAAAATATAAAATCAAGAAAATCCAAAAATATTTTTCATTTTAAATCGGGCATGTCTTTTAGTATGGTAATATTTACGGCCTTAGAAATGTGGATTAAAATTGACACGGCGATCTAAATAGAGTCCGTATAAAAGTTGTAGATAATTTTAAAACATGTCCATATGGCTTGTAGTTATTTCAGACTGCAACCCGCTTTTCGCATTAAAGTCACGTATTTCTTTCGAAAACGTTGGCTCACAACGGGAATTAAGTTTCTCGGGTATGGTTTACTTTAAAACCATACAAGGGATCAAGTTTACTTTATAACTTGGTCTAACACAAATCTGTGTACGTTTCAGTGCACTTATTTTGTAAAAATAAGAGAAATCTTATTGCCACCAAGAATCGTTCTTTTTAAATCATTAAACGGAAAATGCTTTCATTGGTATTCGACTCCTTAAATAAAGACTACAGCTCTTTCAATAGAAAACGGGTCAATGTTTAAGGGGGAGAAAATCTTAAATCATTTTTGTCATCACTATATCGTCTTCCAAAATTATTTTCATAAAAATAAACGGTTAAATGTTGTTCATCATGTGTTTGTAAAATATGTGGTATTTGGATATGCTAAAGACTGTTTCTCGTGCTTTTAATTGGATCTTTTAGATTAATGGTGTTTAGGCAGAATCATTTTAGTGCATTGATTGGTTGTGTGTACTTAATAGTTTAAAAAGAAGATTTAAGTTTCAACGACCGTTAAGTATTCTCTTAATGTACGTTAAACTAAGTTTTTAAAAAAAAACTAAAATGAAAATTTAAAGAAAAAGAAGGGCCAAATGTGTAAAAGCTATTAACTTGATTTAGGTCAAATTAGTTGACCCCGCCCCCTTCCTCCTTTCGTTTCATTATTTCACAAAACCAAAACACTTTGCCGCCATTGTTGCACTTCCTTAATCTTTGGTTATTTTGCTTCCCTGCAGATTATATCATCTAGGTAATTATCATATTATGATTTTCTATGTCTATTCACTGTGCTTATCATTCAGTCATACCATATGCCTTTGATTAATTCAAATTAGGGTTGATTAATAGGTTTTCAATTAAGTGACCTAATGATTGAATTAATATATGGTTTTTGGTTCGAATAGGTATACAAACATAGGCTTATGCTTAGATTGCAATAAAATCAGTTGTTATTGCTTTAGATCACAATCAGTTTGCAACAGCTCACTAGTATTGCGAAGTACTTGTATTTGAGAAGTAAAATAAGGTTGCGAAGTACAAACTCTTTCTAGTATTGCAAAGTGAGTTTCTAAGTAGTCATATTGCGAAGTACATGTTTTTTGTATGAGATTGCGAAGTACATACCTTTGAATGTGATTGCGAAGTACACAACATTGCATTTCATTGCGAAGTACATGATCTTGTATGTGATTGCGAAGTACATCATATGGTATGTGATTGCGAAGTACATAACATTGCATTTGATTGCGAAGTACATGATCTTGTATGTGATTGCAAAGTACTTGATATTATGTGATTGCGAAGTACATGTTTTTGTATGTGATTACGAAGTACATGTTCTTATGTGATTGCGAAGTACTTGATATTATGTGATTGCGAAGTACATGTTTTTGTATGTGATTGCGAAGTACATGTTCTTGTGTGATTGCGAAGTACTTGATATCATGTGATTGCGAAGTACATGTTTATTTATGTGATTGAGAAGTACATGTTCTTGTGTGATTGCGAAGTACATGTTCTTGTATGTGATTGCGAAGTACATGATGTTGACTATGATTGCGAAGTAAATGATATTTTCTAGGATTGCGAAGTACATGATTCTGTTTGATTGGGTAGTAGTCTTCCTTTTTGCTCAGTATACTTGTTTCAGAAGTAACTAAGATTGCGAAGTAGCATTGATTGATCATTGCGAAGTACTTGTGTTTAATACTGCGAAGTAGTATCATTTGATCTTTGCGAAGTAATAATGATTAGCATTGCGAAGTACTTGTGTTTAATATTGCGAAGTAGTATTATTTGATCATTGCGAAGTAATAATGATTAGTATTGCGAAGTAGTATATATTGCACATTACGAAGTAGCATTGATTGATCTTTGCGAAGTAGTATGGATTGGGTTTGCGAAGTAGTTGTGTTTGGTATTGCAAAATAGTATTGTTTGTTCTATCAATTGCTTGTCTTCTGGATTTGTTTATCATATGATTGACTTGCCATGCTTGAAGGATTGTTATGCATAGTGATATATTGTTTTTTCTGTATCAACCTTGTGTGTTTTATCTTAAGCAAAAACGTGTCACTCACTATGGATCAACAACGACAAGCCGATCTCAAGCTCGTTCCAATCGATGAACGTCGTAAGTTTAAACCAAATAATATCAGACTACAAGAAGGTTTGGTACCAACTCAGCATGCTTTCAGAGTAGCCATGGAGATCCTTGATCTTACACCAATAAAAAATGCATTACAGTATACAGCATAAGTTCCAAAGGTGTACATGCATGAATTTTGGGTCTCCAAAAAGTCACTGTCTGAAACAAAGATATCGTTCACATTCGACAAATGTAAGAAGATATTTTCTCTTACCCACTTTCGTCAGATTCTTGGATTACCTCGTTTAGCTGAAGGGGAAGAGTTTGTTGCTGATCCAACCAAGGACGATCACTTAGATACACTTCAAGCTTTAGGATATGGTACATAATTAAAGAACTTGTCGTAATTTACCACAGCACAACTAGGACAACCATAGAAGGCAATATTTAATATCCTCATTCGGTGTCTTACTGCAAAACATAGTGGCCATGACTCATTCAGACTTCCTCAAGCTTGCATTTTTTGGGGAATCTTTCAGAACCAAAAGATAGATTATGCCAAATATGTGTGGAAGGAGTTCACCTATCAACTATTTGACAACAAAAAGAAGAAGTCTGGCCACTTTCCATTTCATCGATTCATAAAGCTTATCATTGATTACTTCATGAAAGAAGACGATGACATTAATAAACGTGGAAAGTTCTTCTACCATACTAAAGAGGACGATGATCTATTGACATTCATGAAAACAGAAGGACAAAGGGATACTTATTCAGGAATTCCTGCTCTAGTTCCTGATAACCTGTTGAATGATGCTATCAAGACAAGTGATGCTTACAAGAAAGTTTTACGAGAGGTGGAAACACAAAAAGAACGAGTTGCTTCTTGAGAATTTTCTTCAAAACCAAAAGACAAACACAAACAAAGTGAACCATCAGAAGAAACAACTTCACCTAAGCCCAAAAGGAAGAAAAGTGTCGCCAAGACCAGTGGAAAGGAGTTAATGCTTGAGGATGAAGATGAAGATATTAATGAAGAAGAACTGCTTCGCAAAACTGAAAGACGAAATGAGAAAGCTATCATGCAAAGTAAGAAAGACACTGGGGGTAGTGGTTTTGGTATGAAAGCAAAGGAAACCATACTACCTTCTGATATTGCTGAATTTGGGAAACTTGATGATTACATACCTCGTCGTGAGAAATCTGCCCAAACTGCTGATGATGTTGATGATGAACAACAACCTCATGACGGATTGAAGGACATGGACATTACCGGGTCTACTGATACGACAACATTTGTTAACACTGAACATATAGTTACAAATGTTGAGACTACCAAAGCCATAAGTTCTACAGTGTCTCTACCAGTTACTACAATGCCTCCACCAGTTTCTACAGTGCCTTCACCAGTTTATACAACGCTTCCACCAGTTTCTACAGTGCCTCCACCAGTTATTACAGTGACCCCACCTGCGTCAATTCAACTTCCTTTAACTCTACCAAGTCGACCTCTCTCTACTTCACTTTCAAGCACTTCCATGACCATTGCTCCTACACAACAAACCCCAGCAGCACCGATATCGTTGATTCCATCATTACCAATGATGTAGTGTTTTTACTACTCTTTAGGATAAGAGAGAAAATAGGGAAAGTATTAAGTGTCGGTTTAGGAAAACCGAGCACTAATGACCAATGAAGTTCAAGTTCGTTTCCCAAGGAGGCAAGTGTGTTGTGTAGAGAAATGATTAATGGTTTGTGATTATATTGACGAGAAATGAAAAGAAGAAAAGAGATTAGAAGAGAATGACGGTTACGATTATGAATTAAACTAAGACGAATAGTCGTGCACGTAAAACCGTAAAAAGTCACAAAATTAAAAATTTACCCTAAAAATTCCTAGAAACTTGCAATAAATCCTAAAAAATATAATTAGAGTTTACAAAAAAAAAAATCAAAAATCACTCAAACCTTTTATTTAATTAAATAATAAATTTTTAATGCTAATTAAAGCCCAAAAAATCAATTTAATTAACAAAAAGCCCAAAATGAGATTTTTTCACTTGTAGACCTCTAAAATAACTTAACTAAATTTAAAACTATTTTTGAAAATTTTAAAATTAATTAAAACTATTTAAAAACAATTAAAAACTATTAAAACTTAAAATAATTATAAAAATTAATCTAATGACAATAAAAATATTCTAAAAATTGCAAAAATCCTAACTTAATGTATTTAAACTAAGAAAAATGAAAAATTTTGAAAAATCAAAATTTTAATTTTTAATAATAAAATAATAATAAAATATTAATAAAAATCCAATATTTGTAAAAAAATTTAAAAAGTTGCAAACTAGCTTATTTTAACCTAATAAACACAGAAATGAAGTTGAAATTACAAAATACCCCTATTGGGCCTAGAAATGGGCCAAAAGTCCAAACAGACCCCTTAATGTGCTTTTTAAGGCCCAATAAGAAAAACGTTGTCCAAATAAGCCCAAAAGCTCCTATCTGACTTAAATTTTGATTTTAAGAACAAAACTCTGAAGGCCCAAAAGCTGAAAATGTGTTTAAGCTAGCTTATTTCAAAGCAGCTTATTCTTAATGGGCTTTTTGGCCCATTAAGCTATAAGCTGATGCCATAAGCTAAAATTTGACACACAAGCTTCTCTTGAGTTACTTAAGAGATCTGTAAAAAGAAAAATGGAAAAAGCACAAGAAATAAGCCTGAAATAAGCCAAGACTCTCTTCACAAAACGACAAAATAGTCGTTTTTTGAGTTCTAGACCACCTCAAGTGCTGATTCAACTTTCAAAAGCTTTTAAATGACTTAACTAAGCAAAATAATCAAAAAGTTTTCAAATAAGCACAAGCAATAAGCCAGAATAAGCAAATAAACACTTGTTTAAAAGTCAACTTAATGAGTTTTCTAGTAAAAAGTCAAAGTCAAAGTCTAATAAGCTCCAGATCAAATAAATGGGTCAAATGAGGAAGATCTATCACAAAAAATAAGTTGTTGCAAGTCTGGATAAGCCAATTTGGCTTATGAATAAGCTGAATGATAATTAACACTAGTAGGGGCTAGTTTTGGAGCTTGAGTAGTGGGAACTTTTCCCCCTGCTTGACCTTTTTGACTTTTTGTCTTATATGACTTTTTGTTGGATTCAAGTTACAAACAAGGCACCCTTGTCATCAGTGAATCACAAGGAGTCAAAAACAACAAAGAAATCACACTTCCAATCAGCCAAATGATACAGTTAGTTCAATTAAGCACCAGATCAGACACAAACATGAACAATAATCAGTTATGGTTCAATAAGCACTTTTAGCAAAAATCAGCCATCCAAATTGCACCAAAAGCATACACAAGCTATAATTAATTCAAATGAACAAATTCTAACAGGTTTCATGCATTGATTCAAAGTCTAGATCAAGATCAAGCACATTAAAGTTATTGATGAACACTAACAAGCAGTTATGAACACTTAGCTGATATATTTGACCACAAGTCCAATTTCAGACACTCAAATCTTGTTAACAGGTTACACAAACTATGATTTAACACTTTTTAGCCCTAAACATGCATACACTCTAAGTGTTTCCAAAATCTTAGGTCAAAAACAGTCAAAACAAGTGAGTTATAGCACAATCTTTAATTTGAGGTTACAAAGCTGAAAACTTGTAGGTTTTAGCACACAACCAAGTGAATAGCAGATACCAACTCAAACCAATAACTTCCAATAACTCAATAACAAACTATGATCTTAAACAGGTTAACCCAAACACCCCTTATCTTTTTCAAATCAAGATTAAACAAGTATAAGTGTGATTCACTGTTACCCAAGCCCAATCAAACACAATAACATATGTATTATGCAGTATCAAGCAAGATTAAGCCACAAATAAAACAAGAACACAAGCAGAACACCAAATCACCAAAAATCAAGTATTATGACAGATTTTGGGTAAAAAGGTTCAAACCTCATGGATGTACATCCACACCCACGAATTTTTGAGCTGATGTGCTAGCAAGAACAAGCACAAGCTTCCAGCAACAACCCTGCTAAGATTCAACAAGGTTAGCACAATAAAATCAAAACAGAAAGGTGACAACATGGAAAATAAACTTGATTAATGCAACCTTGTTCCCACACTTGATTATCCCCAAGTTATAAGCCTCACAACACCTTGATAACTCAATATCAGGATGATATGATCTACTTATAGCCCAAGAATTCCAAGGTTTAAACCAAGACTTAGCAAAATATCAAATTTGATCCTTTGTGCAATTTCTTGCACAAGGTTTAAAAACATGTTTTGAGATTCAAGATTAGTTAACATATAACATAAACAAAAAGATATAAAGATTGGCACTTGACTTTTCTTCACAAAATTCAAAATCTTTTCATTAAAAAATGAACAAAGATTTACAGAAATGTGAACTAGGAAAGGTTCAAGAGCCACTGATTGTGGTAAAATACGACCTTTAGGAAAAGGAAGTACAAGTAGTGGTAGGATTAAGTGTCGGTTTAGGAAAACCGAGCACTAATGACCAAACAAGTTCGTTTCCCAAGGAGGCAAGTGCGTTGTGTATTGAATTGATATTGATTTGTGATTATATGATTGAGAAAGAAATGGGATTAGAAAAGAAAGACGGTTACGAAAACGGATTAAACTATGACGAAAAGGGCGAAAACGTAAAACCGTAAATAGTGCCAAAATTAAAATTTTAACCTAAAAATTCCTACAAATTACTAAAAATCCCCAATAATATTCTAAGAGTTTACAAAAAATCCAAACTTGCTAAAACCTTTTAATTAATTAAATAATGACTTTTTAATGCTAATTAAAGCCCTAAAAATCACTTTTGATTATTAAAAAGCCTTAAACAAGATCTAATAGTTTGTAAACCTCAAAAATATCCTAATTAAGCTAAAAACTATTTTTAAAAATTATAAAACCAAATTAAACTATTTTTAAACACTTAAAAACTAATAAAATCTATTAAATCTTAAATTAATTCTAGAAATTAATTGAAAAGTCTAAAAAATATTTGGAAAGTGACAAAACTCCTAATTAAGTGTCCTTAACCTAGGAAAAATGTAAAAACAAGAAAAAATAAAACTTCAATTTTTAATAATAAAATAATATTAAAATATTCAAAAAATAAAAAGTTTGTAAATAAATTCTAAAAAATTACCAAAAATCCTAAATAATGTAACTAAAACAAAAATGCAAACCAAATTTTCTGAAACCTATTTAATAATTTAATATTAAATTTTAAAGTTAGCTAAAAACCCTAAAATCCAATAAAATCAAAAATAAGCTAAATTGAAAACCCAATAAGCTGTAAACCTCAAAAATATGATTAAAAACCTAAAAACTATTTTTCCAGATTTTTAAATTACTTTTTACTATTTTTAAATGACTTTCTAAAAGTTAAACTTAAAATAATCCTAATAAATAAAATAATAATGGGAAAATCTACTTTTTGCTCAGAAAAGTCAACAACCCTAATACAAACCTAGGAAAATTGTTAAACAGTGAAAACCTAGGAGAAATAAGCTAGAAAATGCTTATTTAAAAGCTGCTGGTCAAATAAGCTATAAAACAGATATCCCTTAAGTATGTAATGAAATGAATACTAAACGTAAAAAGCCATCTAGATCACTGGTTAACACGCTATCCCTTGGAAAGCAAGGTCGCGTGTTCGAGTCCAGGCAGGGTGTGCTTTTTGCAATTTTTTTTTTTTTTTTTTTTTACTTTTAAAAACTCAAACAGTACTCTTGTTAAGCTTCAAAACACAATCACAATTCACTTTTACACAAGATTAAACCAAATGAAAACCAAAAATGGGTTCAGTTATGCCTTTTTTTTTATGAACACAAGAAAAGCTTTCTTCACATGTGAGGTAATCAAGAGGAGCTTGATTGTGATGATTTTTGTGAATGATTTTAATGGACAATGGCACCCTTGTACTCTTTGGAGTACAAGGAGTCAAATCAAATACAAAAACAAGCAGATTACACACAAGTTCACACCAAAAAAATGGTCAAGAAGGTTTCTGATATGGCATACACAAGTCTGTTGGCTATTTGCTGAATTCAAGTGCACAAAAGTGGAATTTAAAGCTCTCAAATTGGTAAACAAACCTACAAACTAGCATACAAGCATTATCAATCCCTAAAATATCCTAAATCCTAACAACTTATCAAGGTTTGAAGGCAAAATCAACACAAAATCAGACACAAGAGCAGTTACTGGATTTCATGCTATTTTCAACTTTTTGTCATACAACTTGCTTAAAAAGTCTACCAAACTAAAACCTTAGAGCATATATCATAATATTAGCACCAAACAAGTGTGTTTCAACAGGTCATAACACAAATCTTAATCAAATAAACTGGTTAATCCCTTATCCCAAACACTCCTTTAAATATTGAACATGCAATTTTTCAAAGCAAATCTAATAAAAACTTCACCAAATTGGATTCAGAATCTTATAACATGCATATTATACCCTAATGACTTAAATCAAACAACTTAAACACCACATGAACAGATTTTCACATATATCATGCAAAATCACATAAACAGAACTTTAAAAACATAAGACTTTGAATAAATAAAAATAGAATGAAGGTGCTACCTTAAGGGTCCTACATCCAGGACCCTTAGTGGTTGCTTAACCACCTCTAATAGGCCCGGGCCTATGTTGAATCTTGGGCTAATGAACAAGAAAGCAAAAGAAGAGAGGGTGGTGGTGGTCACTGTTGACACACACACCACATGAACCTTATAAGGATATGAGCTTTTGAAACCTGCTAAGAGAAGAGGGAAACACAAAGATCAACTGTTCACAATAAAAATAAGCTACCAAACAAGCTTATTGATTAAGCTATTTGTGGCTTATTTATAAAATAAAGATAAACTGATATATTTTTTTTCTTTATATCTTGGAACTTTACCACAAATTAAATCAACAAAAGCTTAAACCCTCACTTAAGCTTGATAATCTACAAGATTATCAGGCTTATGATGCAAGCTTAAACCCTTGAACCAAATTCAGAAATTAAAAACTTAAGTTCAAACAGAAAAGTAAAATTGAGATTTAAACTTGGAAAATTAAAATGCAGGAATGTAAAGAGGTTCTTTGCTTCTCAATCAACAACACAATACCAATATTATTTCAGAAAATAAAACGGATTTACAATGCTTGTGACAAAACGGAGAAAAAAAAGAACAAAAAACAAGCTAAGTCCTATTGCCCTTTATATAGGGTCACATTTGATTCTAGAAACTTAAAAACAAGCTAAAACCCTAATGTATAAACTTCCTTCTTTGCCCTTGGAGATTCTCAGCATATGCCCTTTTTGATGCCAGATTTTTGAATTTGCCAAGAAGACATGTGATGATTCTTGGACTATTGTGAAGGTGCCAGCAGTGGAAAACTCATCTTGGACGTTCATCCAGACTTTGGGAGCACGAAATCCTTTTGGGCATGTTGGATGAATTGTACAAGGTTGTCTTTTTGTTCAAACGTGAGCAGGGGAGGGTCCCATGGCCATGTGGGGAGGTCGGTGATGTGGCTAAAAGGGAGGTGGTGATTGGTTGATGAGGGAAGTGGGGTGACGTGTAGGATTTTGGTTGGGTGGGATAAGTATGTTGTCTGGCCACAATTAGTCCCTGGATTCCTTTCTCTTTGCTACTTCCCATTAAACAGCTTCAAACTCTCTTTCCCTTTATATTTAACTTTGGAAAATTTACATTTTTGGCACAATTTGTTTATAAACTTGAAACAAGGACTAAACATGCAATTTCTTCATATTCCAAGGACTGATTTTGACATGTTTTCAAACTTCAAGGCTTTGACTTGTTTGTTGACTTCTTGGAGGACCATTATTGACAATTTAGTTTTGTTGAGGGACTAAATTTGCCAATTCTTCAAAGTTAAGGGTCCTTTTTGTAATTTTGACAAACTTTAGGGACCAAACTTGTAATTATGAAGATACAAGGGTATAAAGTGTCAATTCTTCAAACTTGAAGGACCAATCTTCATAATTCTTCAAATCTTCAAGGGTTTTCTTTGGAGAATTATTCATTAGGGCTTGGTTCATCGTGCGGCTTCGTTTCCCGTGTTCGTTTTTTACTGATTCTTGTGATCTTTTGTCATTTTCTCAATATCCGTACCTAAAATATACAAGCAACAAACTCAAGCATATATTTGGGTATTTTGATGATATTTAATGCATTTTAAGCCTAATTTGGACGATGAGACTATGTATAAAAGCAGTCTCATCACTCCCCCATACTAAACCATTGCCGTGCCCTCACGCAATGCTAGAATAAAGTATCATAGCACCTCCAAAATTCATTTTTATTCACTTTATTGGAATGATAAACTAGCTACACTACTACTATTACTACTACTAGTGTTTTAGACATAATGTATGATTTTCATCGCAAAATGGGACGTTTAGGTTCGTAGAATAAAAACACGTGAATGCTTCGTTAGAAATAATTTCATCGTCCTTGATTTTCACTTCAATTCCATGCCAAGCGTGCAACGAGATCATTGTCATTGTAAGTTAGTAATGCTAACACTACTCATATGCCCTAATCACGTACTTATCCTCCCATTATTCCTAAGTTGTATCTCTTATATTTTATGATGTCTTGAATGTTTCACGAGGATACATTGTTTGACTTATGCGATAATAGAGATTTAGGTCTAAAAATAGAGTCCTAACGGTGTAACTAAGACCATCAAATCAATAACCCCTCCTAATAGACAACGATGTTAAAAAATTAAGTTGACAAGAAGAATCGATAAACACGGTTTTATAACGGTTTTGAACATGAGACTTATTACTAAGACTTTTATACGCCCCCTAATGGAAGGACCTTATTATCTTTGGTTTACCTCCATCTTTTATTCAACTTCGCCATGAAGCTTTTATTATGACTTCGGTCTTGCCTTGCCTTTTATTATCCGCCTCATCGGTGGTTTTATTAGCCAAAGACGTATATCCTCACGCTAAAGCGAATTTTGGATCTTTAAAGCTTCGAAGATTAAGGCTTGATTCACTTTCAATTTTGCATAGATTTTAGGCCTTGTGGGGCTTCAAATTGTTTGCTAGATTTAGGTGAGCACTTGAAATCTTATTATTGGGTGAAGCTTTCGATTATTAGGGTACCAATACTTCAAAACCGTGACGCTGGCGATACCTTAATGTCTTCCCAATTTAATTACACGGAAGCTACTAGAAAAGACTAGAAACCCAACAATCCTAACTAAACCGCTAAGTCAATATTTATTAAGCAAAAAATATTTACATGCGAAGGGAGAATAAGCAAACAACGAGAACACATGAGTTTTTGAAAGAATACGAGTACTCTATGTTTAGCATAGTAACTTATAATTAACTCTATCATTTCTCGTCCTCATTTAAGAGACTTAGCCTAATGTGTAGTTAAGGAATCAAAGCTAAGTGCTCAACACGCACGCTCGAGTCAAAAATTACTCTTATTCTCACCATCGGAAAACCTACATTCGAGTCTTCAAACACTTATAAAACATGAGAAAAATTTTAAAATTTGGCCATTTTTAGCCTTATTTTGCAACAAAACGATAAACAAAAAGATAAACTTTGGAAAGCGTGAAGGTTTGGCAAGGCCAGTATCTATTCACCCCCCCATACTAAAGTTAAACATTGTCCTCAATGTTTCGAGTCTAGGGGTGCAAACACCCCCATACTAGAGACGTAGTCGAATGCCTAATCTAGCATGGAAAGGGTGTAACCATTAAATTAATAGCCGTTTATGAAGTGTGCTAAAAACCTAAGGTTAGAACATCAAAAGGATATATCATGGATATTGAGAAATGTCTCCAAAGCAAACGATCGAGTGCTCTCATAAAACGAACACGAGAGGCTCCAATCGTGAGGATCATGATCTAAAAACCACAATTCACAAACAACCACGGAACAAAGGTTGGAAGGGCACGAATCCCCACACGTAAGCTACATTAGAAAGCGATAATATGTACATAGGATAAGCATGGGACTCCCCCACGAGGCACCTCGTTTTTTATTACCGAGTCATGAGCTCGACTCGATCCCCTCAATACTAATTATCATTGGGGAAAGTGACTTGGTCGAGGTAGTTCAAGGATGGAACTTCCCCACCAAAGTAGTGCTTCAACCTATGTCCATTCACCTTGAAGTTAGGACCATCATCTTGAGCTAGCTCGATGGTCCCATACGGAAACACTTGAGTCACGGTGAATGGACCGGACCAACGAGATTTCAACTTACCGGAAAAGATTTTCAATCTAGAATTAAAAAGCAAAACTTGACCCCCAATGTTAAAAACCCGGTTTTTAATTTTAGAATCATGCAACTTTTTAGTTTTCTCTTTATAAATCAATGAATTTTCATAAGCAATATCCCTCAATTCATCCAATTCATTTAATTGCATTTTCCGGTGTTTTCCCGCGGTCTCCATATCATCATTACAATGCTTTAGGGCCCAATAAGCCTTGTGTTCTAACTCGATAGGCAAATGACAATTCTTTCCATACACAAGCTTATAGGGAGTGCACCCAATGGGTGTCTTATGAGCGGTCCTAAAGGCCCATAAAGCATCGTCTAACTTATCCGACCAAGATTGTCGGTTTCCCCTACGGATCTCTCCAAGATCCTCTTCAAAGCTCGGTTTGAAACCTCGACTTGCCCACTCGTTTGTGGGTGATAAGCCGTAGAAAGACGATGTGTAACCCCATATTTCCTTAGAACCCTTTCAAATTGGTCATTACAAAAATGGGTTCCACGATCGCTTATGATAGCACGAGGGGTTCCAAACCGAGAAAACAATTGCTTCAAAAACTTGACTACCACACGAGCATCATTGGTGGGCAAGGCCTTGGCCTCCACCCACTTAGAAAGGTAGTCAACCGCAACAAGAATGTACTTATTACAACGAGATGATGGGAACGGGCCCATAAAGTCTATGCCCCAAACGTCAAAGATCTCACATACTTGAATGATATTTTGTGGCATTTCATCTTTTTGTGAGGCTTTTCCTTGTCGTTGGCATGCATCACATGACTTCACAAGATCTTGTGCATCTCGGTAAATAGTAGGCCAAAAGAAGCCGGCATCAAACACCTTCTTAGCCGTGAGATTAGCACCGTGGTGACCACCCGCGGGTCCCTCATGGCAAGCTCTAAGGATGTTAGAAGCTTCGGTGCCAAATACACAACGTCGGATGATTTGATCCGCACAAGTTCGAAACAAGTAAGGGTCGTTCCAAAAGTAGAACTTGACGTCACGAAAGAATTTTTGTTTTTGTTGAGTCGTCATACCCTTAATGATGAAGTTACCCGCATGGTAATTTGCAAAATCCGCAAACCATGGGGTAGAAGAATCAAGCTTAGAATTCACTACACCAAGTGTCTCGAGCGGAAATGTTTCGGTGATTTCCTTGGGCTCGTAAACACTTTGGTGAGGATCTTCCAAACGAGAGAGATGATCGGCCGCTAGATTCTCGGCTCCTTTTTTGTCAACGATTTTGTGATCAAGTTCTTGAAGGAGGAGAATCCAACGAAGTAATCTCGGCTTAGCGTCTTGCTTTGCCTGAGATACTTAATAGCCGAATGGTCCGTATACACTATGCATTTCGTCAAGACGAGGTAAGGTCGGAATTTCTCAAATGCATACACCACAACAAGGAACTCCTTTTCCGTTGTAGTGTATTTAAGTTGAGCCTCGGTCATCGTCTTGCTAGCATAGTGAATAGGCAAGAAGTGCTTATCATGACGTTGCCCCAAAACGGCCCCTATAGCGTAATCACTAGCATCACACATGAGCTCAAAGGGGAGGTTCCAATTGGGAGCAACAAGAATGGGAGCTTCGGTAAGTTTCCTCTTAAGGATCTCAAAGGCTCGTACACAATCTTTGTCAAAGACAAAACGTGCCTCTTTTTCAAGAAGATGTGTAATGGGTCGAGAAATCTTTGAAAAGTCCTTGATGAATCGTCGATAAAAGCCCGCGTGGCCTAGGAAACTCCTAACTCCCTTGACGGTTTTGGGATGAGGTAATTTGGCGATGACGTCTACCTTAGCTTGATCTACCTCAATCCCCGCTTTCGAGACCTTGTGCCCTAAGATGATTCCACTCTTAACCATAAAATGACACTTTTCCCAATTGAGCACAAGGTTGGTTTCCTCACAACGTTTTAAAATTCTCTCTAGATTCGACAAACACGAAGTGAAAGAATCACCAAACACGGAAAAGTCATCCATGAAGACTTCCATCGTCTTCTCGATCATATCATGAAAAATAGCCATCATGCATCGTTGAAAAGTTCCCGGTGCATTGCAAAGTCCGAATGGCATTCTACGATAGGCAAACGTTCCATATGGACACGTAAACGTAGTTTTTTCTTGATCACGAGGATCGATGGGAATTTGGAAGTAACCGGAAAAACCATCTAAAAAGCAATAGAAATCGTTTCCCGCAAGACGCTCCAACATTTGGTCCATGAAGGGCAAGGGAAAATGGTCTTTTCGAGTGGCTTCATTCAACTTCCGATAGTCAATGCACACTCTCCATCCGGTTACGAGTCTAGTGGGAATCAACTCGTTGGCGTCGTTTGGCACAACGGTCATCCCTCCCTTTTTAGGGACACAATGAATAGGACTCACCCAAGGGCTATCGGAAATAGGGTAAATCATTCCCGCGTCAAGGAGTTTAAGGACCTCCTTTTTGATGACATCGTGAATTTTGGGGTTCACCCTCCTTTGACTTTGGATTGTTGGCTTGAAATCCTCCTCCATTAAGATTTTGTGGGTACAAAACTTGGGATCGATTCCCTTAATGTCGGATAACTTCCACGCAATCGCCCCTTTGTGGTCCTTAAGAACATCGACAAGTGCGGTTTTTTCATCATTCGAAAGATCCTTCGCAATAATAACCGGCAACTTGTCGTCCTCCTCCAAATAGACATATTCGAGGTGAGGAGGTAAATCTTTCAACTCGAGAATAGGTGGTTCCTCAAGTGAAGATTTAGGCTCGATACTCATAACCTCCTCGGGTGGAGGAAATGGGAAATCGTTGAGAAAATCCTTGATAATCGAAAAGTCCTCATCGTTGTCGAGGTCTTCGTCACAAGTACGTGGAACATCGAATTCTTCCAACGTAAAACCACCACCTTCGAAAGGAGTGAAGGTTGGTGTCGAATTATCAAGAATTGGATCTAACATAGTGGGATTGCCACTAGTTTCTTCATCACCAAACCCTAAAACTTCTTGTGAAAATTCCTCGCAAACCACGTCGATCATATCAACGAGGTTTATGGTAGCAACGGAATAAACATGAGAAAGTTGAGAATTTTGAGTTGCGTTTATAACAAGTTCCTCGTCGTTGAAACGTAAGGTGATCTTTCTAGCATGCACATCAGTTAAAGCCATAGACGTATCTAAAAACGAACGACCCAAAATAAGAGGAACTTGAGGATCCGTGGGGATATCAACAACGATAAAGTCTACGGGATAGTAGAACTTCCCCACTTTCACAAAAACGTCTTCCGCCAAACCACATGCAAGAATTGTGGAATGGTCGGCCAACTCTATAGACATTCGTGAAGGAGTAAGATTAGGAAGATTGAGCGGCTTGAAGATTGCAAGTGGCATCAAGTTAATGCTAGCACCAAGATCGGCCAAGGCATAGCATTCTTCCATATCTTGAATTGCACAAGGGATCAAAAATTTACCGGGATCACCGACTTTTTGAGGTATGCGATTAAGATAAACAGACGAACAACTAGACATTTGGTGCAATTTCTCCTTGTTGTTCAACATACTCTTAAAGTTAGCGGCAAATCGAGGCATCATAACCAAAGCATCGGCGAAACTCACATTAAAGTGCAAATCACGAAACATTTTCATAAAAAGCTCAAATTGGTAGTTGTCGCGCTCTTGTCGTTTCTCCTTCCTAAGTCTCGATGGGTAAGGCAAGGGTGGTGTGGGTTGGGGCATAGGCATAGCCTTTGGAATCTCGGGTTCCAATGTTGGTGATGGGTCAACCGTAGGTGTGGCATGAGCGGTACTTTGTGGGCTTGAAATATGCTCCTTTTCGACCACCACCTCGGGTTCTTCCTCAATTTCCTCCACCGTTGGAGTTATTGGTTGAGGAGTCGGTTCTTTAAGTGTCTTACCACTTCGTGTGGTAATCACTTTCATCTCTCCCTTCGGGTTTGAAACGGTGTTACTAGGTAGACCACTCGAAGTAGAGGCTTTGTTTCCCATGACGGCTTCTAAAATGGCATTAAGCTTAGCATCAAAACTATTAAACTTCAAATCTTGACTAGCGGCTTTTTGGTCAATTCTTTGTTCAAGCCTAGCATGACTTTGCTCTATCTTGTTGTTTTGACCTCGAATTTGGTTAGTAAAATCATTTTTCAATTCATTCCTCATGCTAAGAATTTCTTTAACAAAATTAGCTAACTCCTTGGTGTTCTTAGCCGTGTCCCTAGCTTGATTAGCCAATTGCTCTTGAATGTTTCCCAAAATCTTATCATTTGCCGTGGCATAATTCACAAAGTCCATTGTAAGTTCTTTAGTGTAAACATTTTGAAGACCTTGACTCGTGTTTTGAAAAATACGGTTTTGGTTTTGGTTTTGCAATTGGCTACTACTACTCCCTTGATTCCCATAGTTGTTATTACCCTTGTAATTGTTCCATTGATTGCTTTGGTAACCAACTTGATTGTTTCGATAATTGTTAGCATTTTGATTTGGTGGAAAACCCAGTGGAGTCAATTGATTAGTGCGAGGAACTTGACCGTTTTGGTTATAACTTCCCGCGGCCGCGAAGGCACTCGAAGTGTTACCACCGTTGGTAATGCACTCGGAATAATCGTGAGCTCCACCACAATACATACAAGAAACCTCAACCGCTTTAATCGTAGCGGGAGCGGGTTGTTCACCAACTTTAAACTCAACTAACAATCCTTTCACTATATCAAAAATTTTGTTCTCCAAATTAGCCTCGATTTGACAAGCATCAACGGTGTGTGAAAATGAAGGCGAAGACGAAGACGAAGTCTTACGAACACTCGACGTGCTACGAGGGCTATACACCTTAGACCTATTTTCAATGATTAACAATGCTTCCTCGACCGTCTTACACAAAAAATTACCACCCACAGCGGCATTAAGATAATCACGCTCATGATCGTTCAAGCCATTGTAAAACGTGTCAATTTGATGCAAGTCGGAAAAACCATGATGAGGACATTCGTGCAACATTTCCTTAAACCTATTCCAAGCCGTTGAAAAACTCTCATTATACTCTTGTGAATACTTTGAAATCTCGTTTTTCAAGTGCGTAGTCTTAGAGGGCGGAAAAATTGGTTCACGAATTTTGAAACGAGATCCTTCCACGTCAATATAGAATTTGGTGGCTCTTTCTCTAACCAAATTTTTGCGGGCCCCGCTAAGGAATACGGAAAAAGCATCATCTTAATCGAGTCGTTTGAAACATCCTTAAACTTGCATGTGGCGGTGAGACGATTAAATTGGCGAATGTGGTTATGAGGGTTGTCCTTTTCGTCACCTCGAAACTTGTTGTTTTGAATCATGGACAACAAACCCGTCTTAACCTCAAAATTCTCCGCAAGGATAGCGGGAATCACAATCACTTCTCCATAACCCTCGGTGGGTGCTTGAAGCAACTCCATCATAGTTCGATTAGCCATGGGTGCTTCTTTCACTACAATGGGTTCGTCAATAGGAGACTCCTCACTAGAAGGAGTGATGGATTTGTTTCTTGGTTTACGAGCACGTCTTGCTTTAGAGCGAGTTTGCATAAACGTCACGTACAACGAGAAGGCGAGCAAAGAAGATTCTTTTTGGTGTTTTTACTTTTTCAATTTTTTGTGGTTTTTGATTGTTTTTACCTTTTTGGATTTTTGGAATGTATTAGTAGACACAAATCTACAAATCTCCTCCTTAATCAAATCTCTCGATTAAAGAAGCCTCAAGGAATGAAAACGATCACGTGAAGTGAACGCCTTCGATGACTTTAGAACGATGGTGGAACACCAAATCGTTCAAGAGGGTTTAATCAATAGAAACCAAGAAAATATATATGATACTTAGTAATACTTTGGGCGGCAAAACCCTCGATTAGCTTTCAAAATCAAAATACGCACAAGCAAGCGGAGGAAACGAGGCGGCGCGAAGCACTTAAGAGCCTTTTTCCTTTAGGTCGTGAAATACAACCGCCTTATACCCACCTTATAGTTTGTATTTCTCAAAATCGAGCTTCTCGAAAGTATTTATCTATTTTTGCCTTTTTCTTTGGTTTGAGATTCGAATACAATGATTGGGTAATGACCTCCCAAGTCAAGGTTGTGATTTCTCACGTATTTGGAGTACTTGTAAATTTATTGTTCTACGTATACAATATAGTAATAGTATTCACCAAAAAACAAAAAACGATAATACGTATTAGTAGGGTGTTACTAATACAATTAGCTATTTATGGCTATATAAAAACAACAATTGTTCAACCACAACACGCCTCCCCGGCAGCGGCGCCAAAATAATTGTGGTAAAATACGACCTTTAGGAAAAGGAAGTACAAGTAGTGGTAGGATTATGTGTCGGTTTAGGAAAACCGAGCACTAATGACCAAACAAGTTCGTTTCCCAAGGAGGAAAGTGCGTTGTGTATTAAATTGATATTGATTTGTGATTATATGATTGAGAAAGAAATGGGATTAGAAAAGAAAGACGGTTACGAAAACGGATTAAACTATGACGAAAAGGGCGAAAACGTAAAACCGTAAATAGTGCCAAAATTAAAATTTTAACCTAAAAATTCCTAAAAATTACTAAAAATCCCCAATAATATTCTAAGAGTTTACAAAAATCCAAACTTGCTAAAACCTTTTAATTAATTAAATAATGACTTTTTAATGCTAATTAAAGCCCTAAAAATCACTTTTGATTATTAAAAAGCCTTAAACAAGATCTAATAGTTTGTAAACCTCAAAAATATCCTAATTAAGCTAAAAACTATTTTTAAAAATTTTAAAACCAAATTAAACTATTTTTAAACACTTAAAAACTAATAAAATCTATTAAATCTTAAATTAATTCTAGAAATTAATTGAAAAGTCTAAAAAATATTTGGAAAGTGACAAAACTCCTAATTAAGTGTCCTTAACCTAGGAAAAATGTAAAAACAAGAAAAAATAAAACTTCAATTTTTAATAATAAAATAATATTAAAATATTCAAAAAATAAAAAGTTTGTAAATAAATTCTAAAAAATTACCAAAAATCCTAAATAATGTCACTAAAACAAAAATGCAAACCAAATTTTCTGAAACCTATTTAATAATTTAATATTAAATTTTAAAGTTAGCTAAAAACCCTAAAATCCAATAAAATCAAAAATAAGCTAAATTGAAAACCCAATAAGCTGTAAACCTCAAAAATATGATTAAAAACCTAAAAACTATTTTTCTAGATTTTTAAATTACTTTTTACTATTTTTAAATGACTTTCTAAAAATTAAACTTAAAATAATCCTAATAAATAAAATAATAATGGGAAAAATTTACTTTTTGCTCAGAAAAGTCAACAACCCTAATACAAACCTAGGAAAATTGTTAAACAGTGAAAACCTAGGAGAAATAAGCTAGAAAATGCTTATTTAAAAGTTGCTGGTCAAATAAGCTATAAAACAGATATCCCTTAAGTATGTAATGAAATTAATACTAAACGTAAAAATCCATCTAGATCACTGGTTAACACGCTAGCCCTTGGAAAGCAAGGTCGCGTGTTCGAGTCCAGGCAGGGTGTGCTTTTTGCAATTTTTTTTTTTTTTTTTTTTACTTTTAAAAACTCAAACGGTACTCTTGTTAAGCTTCAAAACACAATCACAATTCACTTTTACACAAGATTAAACCAAATGAAAACCAAAAACGGGTTCAGTTATGCCTTTTTTTATGAACACAAGAAAAGCTTTCTTCACATGTGAAGGTAATCAAGAGGAGCTTGATTGTGATGTTTTTTGTGAATGATTTTAATGGACAATGGCACCCTTGTACTCTTTGGAGTAAAAGGAGTCAAATCAAATACAAAAAACAAGCAGATTACACACAAGTTCACACCAAAAAAATGGTCAAGAAGGTTTCTGATATGGCATACACAAGTCTGTTGGCTATTTGCTGAATTCAAGTGCACAAAAGTGGAATTTAAAGCACTCAAATTGGTAAACAAACCTACAAACTAGCATACAAGCATTATCAATCCCTAAAATATCCTAAATCCTAACAACTTATCAAGGTTTGAAGGCAAAATCAACACAAAATCAGACACAAGAGCAGTTATTGGATTTCATGCTATTTTCAACTTTTTGTCATACAACTTGCTTAAAAAGTCTTCCAAACTAAAACCTTAGAGCATATATCATAATATTAGCACCAAACAAGTGTGTTTCAACATGTCATAACACAAATCTTAATCAAATAAACTGGTTAATCCCTTATCCCAAACACTCCTTTAAATATTGAACATGCATTTTTCAAAGCAAATCTAATAAAAACTTCACCAAACTGGATTCAGAATCTTCTAACATGCATATTTTACCCTAATGACTTAAATCAAACAACTTAAACACCACATGAACAGATTTTCACATATATCATGAAAAATCACATAAACAGAACTTTAAAAACATAAGACTTTGAACAAATAAAAATAGAATGAAGGTGCTACCTTAAGGGTCCTACATCCAGGACCCTTAGTGGTTGCTTAACCACCTCCAATAGGCCCGGGCCTATGCTGAATCTTGGGCTAATGAACAAGAAAGCAAAAGAAGAGAGGGTGGTGGTGGTCACTGTTGACACACACACCACATGAACCTTAGAAGGATATGAGCTTTTGAAACCTGCTAAGAGAAGAGGGAAACACAAAGATCAACTGTTCACAATAAAAATAAGCTACCAAACAAGCTTATTGATTAAGCTATTTGTGGCTTATTTATAAAATAAAGATAAGCTGATATTTTTTTTTCTTTATATCTTGGAACTTTACCACAAATTAAATCAACAAAAGCTTAAACCCTCACTTAAGCTTGATAATCTACAAGATTATCAGGCTTATGATGCAAGCTTAAACCCTTGGACCAAATTCAGAAATTAAAAACTTAAGTTCAAATTGAGATTTAAACTTGGAAAATTAAAATGCAGGAATGTAAAGAGGTTCTTTGCTTCTCATCAACAACACAATACCAATTTTATTTCAGAAAATAAAACGGATTTACAATGCTTGTGACAAAACGGAGAAAAAAAGAAAAAAAAAACAAGCTAAGTCCTATTGCCCTTTATATAGGGTCACATTTGATTCTAGAAACTTAAAAACAAGCTAAAACCCTAATGTATAAACTTCCTTCTTTGCCCTTGGAGATTCTCAGCATATGCCCTTTTTGATGCCAGATTTTTGAATTTGCCAAGAAGACATGTGATGATTCTTGGACTATTGTGAAGGTGCCAGCAATGGAAAACTCATCTTGGACGTTCATCCAGACTTTGGGAGCACGAAATCCTTTTGGGCACGTTGGATGAATTGTACAAGGTTGTCTTTTTGTTCAAACGTGAGCAGGGGAGGGTCCCATGGCCATGTGGGGAGGTCGGGTGATGTGGCTAAAAGGGAGGTGGTGACTGGTTGATGAGGGAAGTGGGGTGACGTGTAGGATTTTGGTTGGGTGGGATAAGTATGCTGTTTGGCCACAATTAGTCCCTGGATTCCTTTCTCTTTGCTACTTCCCATTAAACAGCTTCAAACTCTCTTTCCCTTTATATTTAACTTTGGAAAATTTACATTTTTGGCACAATTTGTTTATAAACTTGAAACAAGGACTAAACATGCAATTTCTTCATATTGCAAGGACTGATTTTGACATGTTTTCAAACTTCAAGGCTTTGACTTGTTTGTTGAATTCTTGGAGGACCATTATTGACAATTTAGTTTTGTTGATGGACTAAATTTGCCAATTCTTCAAAGTTAAGGGTCCTTTTTGTAATTTTGACAAACTTTAGGGACCAAACTTGTAATTATGAAGATACAAGGGTATAAAGTGTCAATTCTTCAAACTTGAAGGACCAATCTTCATAATTCTTCAAATCTTCAAGGGTTTTCTTTGGAGAATTCTTCATTAGGGCTTGGTTCATCGTGCGGCTTCGTTTCTCGTGTTTGTTTTTACTGATTCTTGTGATCTTTTGTCATTTTCTCAATATCCGTACCTAAAATATACAAGCAATAAACACAAGCATATATTTGGGTATTTTGATGATATTTAATGCATTTTAAGCCCAATTTGGACGATGAGACTATGTATAAAAGCAGTCTCATCAGCCACTGAAAATGAAAGAGGTCCTATGCCTTATATAGGCTACAAATGTTCTATGAAAGCTATAAAAAACGTAAACCCTAATGTTTAGAAGTCCAAAGCTGCCCCTTGTGAGGTTTGAATATCTTGGCATCATGTGATGAAATTTTGGCTGTTTGTTGATGGATGAGCTGTTGGAATTGCATCAAAGGCTTAAAACAAGCTTAAGTTTCAAGCTAGTATCTTGGACATTGGATTATTGGCAAACTTTGGCATTTTCCCCAAAACCGTACGTAGGGCACCTTTCATGTGACCTTGTGAGTGATGAGGTGGCTTGTTTAAGGATTGGGTTATGATTAGGACATCATTAATCATAAATCTGGTAAAGGTTATGGCTTAATTACAAGTAATTAAGGAATACCCAATTTAGCTTATGAACATGATGAACAAGGGGTTTAATTTGTTTTGGGTTTAAAAGTGGGTGTTTAGCGCCTTATTTTAACTTAATAAATTAAGTTAGTTAGGCAGGTGTGAGTGGGAGATGAGGTGGAAGCAGGGAGGGATCCCATTGGTGGAAAGGAGAAAGTGGGGCACGTGCCACCCCACAAGTGGTCTAGGTTACTTTGCTTGTCTGCCCAGTTTAGTCCCTCTTCTCTTATTTCTTTGTCATTTGAAGTTTAAACAAGCTAAATGCAGATTCCTTTGTATTTCAAGTTTCCATTTTCACACTTTTACCCCAAATACTTTTCTAAAGTATTTTCAGGGGTATTTCTTGCCATTTGTTGATTCTTGAAGGGTTGTTTGGCATTTTCTTCAAATAGGATGGTCTTTACTTATTTGATTGACTTTTTGGAGGACTAATATTGACAAGTCATGATTGTTGAGGGACCATTCTTACCAATTTTTCAAAGTGGAGGACCCTTTTTGTAAATTTGACAAACTTTAAGGACCAATCTTGTAATTATGAATAAACAAGGGTTTAAGGTGTCAATTCTTCAATATTGGAGGACCTTTCTTGCATAATCTTCAATTCTTCAAGGTTTTTTCTTAGAAATTCTTCATTAGGGCTTGGTTCATTGTGCGGCTTCGTTTCCCGTTTTCGTTTTTGCACGATTCTTGTAATCTTTTGTCATTTTCTCAATATCCGTACCTAAAATACACAAGTAACAAACAAAAGCATATATTTTGCCATTTTCATGATATTTTATGCTTTTAAAGCCCTTTTTGGACGATGAGACTATGTATAAAAGCAGTCTCATCACTCCCCCATACTAAACCATTGTCGTGCCCTCACGCAATGCTAGAAAAAAGTATCTTAGCACCTCCAAAATTCATTTGTATTCACTTTTATTGAACGATAAACTAGCTACACTACTACCATTACCTCTACATGCGTTTTGGACATAATGTATGATTTTCATCGCAAAATGGGACGTTTAAGTTCATAGAATAAGAACACGTGAATGCTTCGTTAGAAATAATTTCGTCGTCCTCGATTTTCACCTCAATTCCATGCTAAGCGTGCAATGAGATCATTGTCATTATAAGTTAGTAATGCTAACACTACCCATATGCCCTAATCACGTACTTATCCTCCCATTTTCCTAAGTTGTATCTCTTGTATTTTATTTTGTCTTAAATGTTCACGAGGATACATTGTTTGACTTATGTGATGATAGAGATTTAGGTCTAAAAATAGAGTCCTAACGGTGTAACCAAGACCATCGAATTAATAACCCCTGCTAATAGACAACGATGTCAAAAATTTAAGTCAACAAGAAGGATCGATAAACACGGTTTTATAACGGTTTTTAACATGAGACTTATTACCAAGACTTTTATACGCCCCCTAACAGAAGGGCCTTATTATCATAGGTTTCCCTACATCTTTTATTCAACTTCGCCATGAAGATTTTATTATGACTTCGGTCTTGCCTTGCCTTTTATTATCCGCCTCATCGGTGGTTTTATTATGGCCAAAGACGTATATCCTCACGCTAAAAGCGAATTTTGGATCTTTCAAGCTTCAAAGATTAAGGCTTGATTCACTTTCAATTTTGCATAGATTTTTCGGCCTTGTGAGCTTGAAATTGTTTGCTTGATTTAGGTGAGCACTTGAAATCTTATTATTGGGTGAAGCTTTCGATTATTCGGGTTGCCAATACTTCAAAACCGTGACGCTGGCGATACCTTAATATCTTCCCAATTTAATTACATGGAAGCTACTAGAAAAGACTAGAAACCAACAATCAAGACTAAACTGCTAAGTCAATATTTATTAAGCAAAAATATTTACAAGCGAAGGGAGAATAAGCAAACAACGAGAACACATGAGTTTTTGAAAGAATACGAGTACTCTACGTTTAGCATAGTAACTTATAATGAACTCTATCATTTCTCGTCCTCATTTAAGAGACTTAGCCTAATATAAAGTTAAGGAATCGAAGCTAAGTGCTCAACACGCACGGTCGAGTCAAAAATTACTCATATTCTCGCCATCGGAAAACCTACATTCGTGTCTTCAAACACTTATAAAACATGAGAAAATTTTTAAAATTTGGCCATTTTAGCCTTATTTTGCAACAAAACGATAAACAAAAAGATAAACTTTGGAAAGTGTGAAGGTTTGGCAAGGCAAGTATCTATTCACCCCCCAATAATAAAGTTAAACATTGTCCTCAATGTTTCGAGTCTAAGGGTTGGAAAACCCCCATACTAGAGACGTAGTGAAATGCTTAATCTAGCATGGAAAGGGTGTAACCGTTAAATTTAAAGCCGTTTATAAAGTTTGCTATAAACCTAAGGTTATAACATCAAAGGATATATGATAGGTGTGAAGACACCCATCTTTTCTACCACTTAATTACAGTAATAACCGGACCAAAACGTATATTTTATGTCTTTTATGTCGGAATTATGCGTGGTTTGTATTTTTGTTGTGATTTAGGACGAAAAGGTGAAAAGTGGAGAAAACACGGGAATTCACGGGCATTTACGGACTTTTATTGAAGAAAAAGATGAAAGACGAAGTCAAGAAGTCAAAAGTGCAAAAAGAACGGAAGTCCAAGACCAATTCTGAAGATTTAACGAAGAAAAAGTCAAAAGACGGAAGTTTACTTAAAGCCGAGGAACTCTAGTCTTATTTATCGAAGACGAGTCCAAAGAAATCCCGAGCCAAAAGTCATCACATTCCAAGATTAACAAAAAGATTAAGAAGGAAGGACTTAAGGGCGCAATTAAGAAGAAAGGAAGGAGGAGAGGAAGCTTCCTCTAACCTCTCCCCTAATCACCTATAAATACTTTCATTTTCATTTCATTTAGTTTTGTTGGCTAGAGTGACACTAGTTCTTCCACATTTACTTTTAATGCACCTTTAATTACTTGCACCTTTAATTACATGTTTTGCACCTTAATTACCTTTTAATTCCAAGTAAGTTTTTAATTTGTGTTCTTTAAATTCTTGTCTTTACCTTTCTTTATCATTTGATCAAGTTCTTTTTAGCTATCTCATTCTACTTTTCTTTCCTTTTGATTCGATTTACATTTCGGATTAAGCGAGTTTTGCTTAATCCATTTGCTTATTTTGATTAAAGTTTCGTCCTTTTTATTTCCTCATACGAAATAAGCCACGAGATTGACAACCTAGTGTGCTTATTTGGTATTTTGTTTAAGTGTTTTGGAAGTTTTCTTTAAAGTTTTGATTTTTTAAGTTTTGATTTCATTTAAGTTTCGTCTTTTAAAGTTTGAAAGATTTTAACTTTTTAGCTTATTGTTTCGTTTTAATTTCATCTTTTTAGAGTTTTTGGTCACGGTTTATTAGAAGTAGCTTATTTAGAATTGTGCTTATTACGAAGTTGGTTCCATCGGAAAGTAAGGGTTTTTGATTGCGACGGCTAGAACACCACATTGCGACAGCCTGCTTCTCTTCATTCCGATAGTGACGGTATTGGGTTAAGGGTTTTGCTTTCCGATCCGGGATTGCGATTGGTGTATCTTTCCTCATTCCGATCTGGGGATTGCGATCGTATATTGCGATCGCTCTTTCCGACGGCTCTTGAGGCTTACTTAGACGAAGTGCTGTCCAAATTTCCTTAGCCACATTCCGATTGGTGATATTCCGATAGGTACATTCCGACAGGTTACATCTTTGTATTCCGATCTTGGTATTACGATCTGAAACTTCGCGATCGGAACATTATTCCGATCTGGGGTGTGTTCATTCCGATGGTAAGTGATCGGAATACATTCCGATCAGGGTTAACTCTCATATTTTGTCTTGTTTAATTGTTAAGTTTTCATTTTAATACTTGTCTAATTTTAATTTCCGCCACGCTTTAATTTTTAGTCATTTAATTAATTTACTTTTTGTCACGCTTCTAAATATCGCACCTTTCTTTTTAATTAGATTTAGATTTAATTTCACGCTCTTTTAATACTTGCCCTTTACTTTAACGACATTTACTTTTAAGTCTTGCACATTTAAATTTAAAACCAACCAAAAATATTTGTTTCACCAAAATTCAACAGAGTCACACATAGGCCTAGATCAATTCGATTAGACCAACACACAACGAATCTTTCTTACTAGGTAAAAGCCTTGTATCAAATGGCGCCGCTGCCGGCTCTTTTCGTTAAGATCAACAGTTTTCTGTGAGAGACACATTGCGTTTTTGGGATCCGCTCACTTGTGAACGTTACTTTTCTTGCATATAAAACTCCAAAAAAAAAAAAAAAAAAAAAAAAAAAAAAAAAAAAAAACCATAAAAATTAAAAATTTCAAAAATCTAAAAAGATTTTATTTTTATTGTGTATATATATTGTCTTTGTGTTTGGTTTTGTTTTCTTGTGCATTTTCAGGTGTATGCGTACTAGATCTTCTAATTATCAAGAGCCCAAGCCTCAAGAAGATTTAGATATGGCAGGTGTTGTCAACAACAACATTCCACCGAACCTCAATAACAATAATAACAACAATGCTCTTCCACAGCCCGATCTTCAGACCATGGAGGAACTTTGTCAACCAACCATGTTTGGACGAGGAGGACCGATTGCGCCGATGCAAATCAACGCTCCTGAGTTTTCGTTGAAGCACCACATGATTCAGCAAGTACAAACAAACCCATTTAGAGGATTGCCTGATGATGATGCCAACAAACACCTCGACAAGTTCATTACAATCACCCAAAGCATGAAGTTGCCTGGGGCCACAATGGATGTACTTCGCCTACAACTCTTTCCACATACTTTATCGCATCATGCCGAGAAATGGTTTGATCGTCTCCCGAAGAATTCTATTCACACTTGGGATGATATGACTCAACGATTTCTTTCGCGCTACTTTCCACCATCTATGGTCACAAGCCTTCGTAATCAGATCAGCGGTTTCATGCAAGATCCCGATGAATCTCTTTTTGACGCTTGGGAGAGATATAATGTCTTGATCGATAGATGTCCAAACCACAACATGCTCCCTGTAACCTTAATATATACTTTCTATAACGGTTTGACTTTTCGAGATCGTGATACGATCAATGCAGCCGCCGGTGGCACATTCATGAAAAGGAGACCCGAGGAGTGTAGAGAATTAATTGGGAACATGACTACTCATCACAAGAACTGGGATTCCTCTGCTTCTTCTAGGAACAACCCGAGAGTCAATGTTTCCTCTACCTCAGCAAACCCTGAAATGACCGAACTCACCCGCATGATGGCTGAAATGAGCAAAAGTATTACGCTTCTCGCTTCAAACCAACAACAACAACAAGTTAAAGCGGTTGCTAATCCTTGTGAAAATGTGGCGGTCCTCACTCATACACCGATTGTCCTTCGACACAAGGAAATCCGGAAAATGTGTCTGCAGCTTACGGTAATTATTCACCGGAAAATTACCAAGCTAGACAACAAGGGGATAGAAATCTGCTGAGCTACCGTTCCAACAATTACCTTTCCCCTGGTTTTTTTCCTCAAAACCAAAACCCCGCCAATAACTACACTAGAAGCAACCAAATCCCACCAAGAGATTCTAATCCTTATCACCCACCCGCCCAACAAAACCCAACCAGTAATCCGGATGTTGAGGCCATCATGAGAACCCAAGGAGAGCAAATCAAGAATCTGCAGAGCCAAATTATCAATCTTAAAGGAGATATCACAAAGCAAGGAAATGAGATAAGATCCGAGCTTCGAAATGATATTCAATCCTCCTTCAGCAATCAAACCAATGATTTGAAGAATATGCTTGCTAGTTTCTTGCCCGCCGCTCAACCTTCTACTTCAAGTTCTCTCCCTTCAAACACCGTCACTAATCCGCAAGCCAATGTGAGTGCTATTACTACCCGTAGTGGAGTCACCATCATAGGACCACCAATCCCACCCCCATCATCTACACCTCCTCCACCACCATGTATCCCTACTCCTCCTACACCTAGTATTAGTGCACCATTACCGTCTCTGCCTCGACGTGATGAAGTTTCAACAAATGACCCTTCAACATCTCAACCTTTACCTACACCTACACCTTCACCACCCAAAACCAATATCCCTTATCCCTCTCGTTTGGGCAAGAACAAAATGCTAAACAAGGAGGACGCTCAAGTGACTAGCTATATCAAGATGATTTCTCAAATGAACTTCAACATTAGCTTTCTTGAAGCACTTGTCCACATGCCCAAATTTGTTAAAGCATTTAAGGAATTGCTTAACAAGAAGGAGAAGCTGATTGAACTCGCCAACACACGCTTAAATGAAAACTGCTCTGCAGTTATTCTTAAAGAACTTCCGGAAAAACTTGGAGATCCCGGTCGTTTTGTGTTGCCTTGCGTGTTCAACAAAACTGAAGAATTGACTGCCCTTGCTGATCTCGGGGCTAGTATTAATTTGATGACTTTGAGTGTTTGGAAAACACTATCATTGCCCGACCTCACTCCAACAAAGATGACTCTTGAACTTGCAAATCGCACTCTCGCTTATCCCGTTGGTATAGCCGAAGACGTGTTCATTAAAGTTGGCGCATTTACTTTCCCGGTCGATTTTGTTGTAGTTGATTATGAAATGGACCCTCGTATTCCTTTAATACTTGGTCGGCCATTCTTGAGAACCGGACGAGCTTTAGTGGATGTTGCCGAAGGTGAGTTAATCTTAAGAGTCGGGGATGATGCACAAGTTTTCAAAATGGGGAAGCTTACTAGTACAACTTTTGGAGGCCGAGAATCAGTGAATATGATTAATGTGCTCGATGACTTTACCATCTCCGACAATCCTCTATTCGACTCTTGCATCGATAATCCACTTTTTCATTATGATGTGGATGATTCTCTCCCTACTTTCGAAGCTTCTCCCATTTATGATTCTCCACTGGTCTTCGATGCTTATGATGATGATTCTAGCTCAGACTCGGATGATTTTGATTGTACTTCTGAGTATCCCGAGCTGCCTACTTTCGATGATTTTGATGAGGCTGATACTCTATCGAGCGATTCTTCACACGATGAAGATCCTCCGCCATCACTCGATCCTACTTTGGACGATTATTCATTTGAGGCAGATTTCTCTGAATTTCTCAACACATACTTCCCTCATTAGAGTGATGCTCCTCCTTATGACTTTGAAGATTATCGTCTTGATCCTACTTTGGATTTGAAGAGCATTCTGTCAAAGGAGAAGAAACCGGTTGACACCGATATCCGTTGCACTTATAATTTGACACCTCTTTGTCCTCCTTCTGAGGACAAGATTGTGCTTCTTTGCGGATCTTCTTCACACTCGGCTGAGCCTGAGTGCTATTTTCCCCTAAAGGAAAAGGTGTTCGACCCCGGTATTGAAGTTTTTAAGCCATCTCAGTATCCACCTGATGAAATAAAAGGAAAAATCTTTGGAAATTTTGAAGACATGCTTGCACAACTTCAACCTTGCTTCCACCGTGCTCCATCACTGCTTAAGGGAACCCTGCCTATCTTTCTTTGGCTTGCCTTGTTCGCCTTAAGCTTGTGCTATTTGATGGACGAAAACTATGTCTTTGATCCTGGTGAATATATTTCATGCTTCTTCCGTTGATGATCAAGGTCGAGTCAGGCTAACGACTCGGTAAACAAAAACCAAGCGCTTCTTGGGAGGCAACCCATGCATCTATCTTTTTGCTTTCTTTACCATAAGTGTAGGGGGACCCTTTGGATTGCTATTTCCTCTCTTCACTTCCTAATCAGGGATTCGAGCTTCAATGATCCACTCCTGATGATTCTTGACGACCCGTGATTCCATGTTCTACTTCTTCCCGGTTCTATCCTAAACTCTTTTCGATTCACTATTTTATATTTTCTCAATATTAAAATAGGAATCTCTTTAGTTGTCTTTTCCTTAGCGAGATTTAAACAACGTGCACAATGTCCTAAGTGTAGGGGAGTTTACTCCCACATGCTTAAACATTGAGGACAATGTTTATCTTAAGTGTAGGGGGGACTTCTATCGAAGTTAAGTGGTCTTTTCCTTGTATTTGTCCTCATTTTAACCGGAAAATCAATTTTTCGACATTTTTCAAAATTTTTGATCTATTTTGGCCTATTAGTTTTTCCCTTTGTATAGTTATTTTCTTTCCTTATTAGAATAAATGTTTAATAAGTGGTTTTAATTTTCAAACATTGTGAATCTTTTGACTCAACCCGAGTTTACTCTAGCTAGTACCCTTAACGTGTTTAAGTCAAGTTTTGCTAGGCTTTTATATAGGGAGCTATAAAACGTGGAAGTCTTAACTCTCACGGGTTAAGAACAAGAACTTTTCGCAAGTTCCTATAATTGATCCTAGAGAGTCGTTATAAGGGGAACTGTAAAACGCGATTTCTAAACTTGAAAGAGACTAAGAATTTGCAAGATCCTATAGGCGACTCGAAAACCCAAAACATTGATTTAATAGGCTAAGCATCCACGAGTCTCATTACTTGAGACTTTAAACTGTGGAGAACGAGAGATGATAGAGCCAATTATAAGTCCGGTATTCTTTCGTGAGTTTATGTGAGTTAATTATAAGCCTATTCTCCCATCGCTTGCTAATAAATTTACCTGCTAATAAATAAGGTTGTACGATTTGAAAAGTTACTTAGCTTCTAGCCCCAGATCGTTTAAAAGTTGCTCGGTAATGACGAGAGTTCATAGCCAAGGCATAACTTATGAAGCGGGGCGCGAAGATTGGCGAGTCCGAAAAGGCCCTAACAAGGCATGAGGGCTATGTTTTGTTGCTAAAGATCTAAAAGTGATGTGAAGAATCATTTATCGAAAATCATTATGAAGGATCGAGACACAGGACGAAAAGCAAAAACTCCCAAAAAGTCATGGAGAAGTGTATCCGAAAAGACCCTAACAAGGTATGAGGATAAATAGATCCAAGTCAATAAAGGAGGCGGATCGTTGTATATCAAAAACCCAAAATAAAGATTGGAGAAAAATGAAGAAGTCGTGGTCCATATATGAAGAATCTCTCAAAAATTCCAAGTGAAGAAATTCCAATTATGAAGAGAAGACCATTATTTCATGAACGTCTCTCAAGATTTGAAGTATGAAGTCGCTGCCAAACATCGGCCCGAGAAAGGTCTCAGATCGCGAACCAAGTTATGCCAAGATATGAACTTTTTGATATCCCGAGAAGCAGTTTTAAAAGATTTGGTCCTTTAGCTAACTATTGATTAAATCGTGCACTTTATTTTCAGACTAAATAACTATCGAAATAAGTCAAACAATGCATCCTCGTGATCATTCAAGACAAACAATAAAGTATAAGAGATACCCATAGGAATAAGGGAGTCTAAGTGAGTAATTGGCCCACATGAGTTCGTGTTAGTCTACTAACTTATAATAACAATGATCTCGTTTTTAAGCTTGGTTTGGAGAAAGTGAAAAGTTGAGGATGATGATTATTCATGACATTTTCAAAACCCAAGGTATGCTTTTAATTTCTTTGCTTTGCATTTTTATAATTTTATATCTCTTTAATAAAGGCCAACGTGGATTGATTGTAATGAAAAATGTAAACTTGCTTTGTAACTAATGCATTGCATGAGGACATTGCAATGGTCAAGTGTAGGGGATTTGATAGGTGTGAAAACACCCATCTTTTCTACCACTTAATTACAGTAATAACCGGACCAAAACGTGTATTTTATGTCTTTTATGTCGGAATTATGCGTGGTTTGTGTTTTTGTTGTGATTTAGGACGAAAAGGTGAAAAGTGGAGAAAACACGGGAATTCACGGGCATTTACGGACTTTTATTAAAGAAAAAGATGAAAGACGAAGTCAAGAAGTCAAAAGTGCAAAAAGAACGGAAGTCCAAGACCAATTCTGAAGATTTAACGAAGAAAAAGTCAAAAGACGGAAGTTTACTTAAAGCCGAGGAACTCTAGTCTTATTTATCGAAGACGAGTCCAAAGAAATCCCGAGCCAAAAGTCATCACATTCCAAGATTAACAAAAAGATTAAGAAGGAAGGACTTAAGGGCGCAATTAAGAAGAAAGGAAGGAGGAGAGGAAGCTTCCTCTAACCTCTCCCCTAATCACCTATAAATACTTTCATTTTCATTTCATTTAGTTTTGTTGGCTAGAGTGACACTAGTTCTTCCATATTTACTTTTAATGCACCTTTAATTACTTGCACCTTTAATTACATGTTTTGCACCTTAATTACCTTTTAATTCCAAGTAAGTTTTTAATTTGTGTTCTTTAAATTCTTGTCTTTACCTTTCTTTATCATTTGATCAAGTTCTTTTTAGCTATCTCATTCTACTTTTCTTTCCTTTTGATTCGATTTACATTTCGGATTAAGCGAGTTTTGCTTAATCCATTTGCTTATTTTGATTAAAGTTTCGTCCTTTTTATTTCCTCATACGAAATAAGCCACGAGATTGACAACCTAGTGTGCTTATTTGGTATTTTGTTTAAGTGTTTTGGAAGTTTTCTTTAAAGTTTTGATTTTTTAAGTTTTGATTTCATTTAAGTTTCGTCTTTTAAAGTTTGAAAGATTTTAACTTTTTAGCTTATTGTTTCGTTTTAATTTCATCTTTTTAGAGTTTTTGGTCACGGTTTATTAGAAGTAGCTTATTTAGAATTGTGCTTATTACGAAGTTGGTTCCATCGGAAAGTAAGGGTTTTTGATTGCGACGGCTAGAACACCACATTGCGACAGCCTGCTTCTCTTCATTCCGATAGTGACGGTATTGGGTTAAGGGTTTTGCTTTCCGATCCGGGATTGCGATTGGTGTATCTTTCCTCATTCCGATCTGGGGATTGCGATCGTATATTGCGATCGCTCTTTCCGACGGCTCTTGAGGCTTACTTAGACGAAGTGCTGTCCAAATTTCCTTAGCCACATTCCGATTGGTGATATTCCGATAGGTACATTCCGACAGGTTACATCTTTGTATTCCGATCTTGGTATTACGATCTGAAACTTCGCGATCGGAACATTATTCCGATCTGGGGTGTGTTCATTCCGATGGTAAGTGATCGGAATACATTCCGATCAGGGTTAACTCTCATATTTTGTCTTGTTTAATTGTTAAGTTTTCATTTTAATACTTGTCTAATTTTAATTTCCGCCACGCTTTAATTTTTAGTCATTTAATTAATTTACTTTTTGTCACGCTTCTAAATATCGCACCTTTCTTTTTAATTAGATTTAGATTTAATTTCACGCTCTTTTAATACTTGCCCTTTACTTTAACGACATTTACTTTTAAGTCTTGCACATTTAAATTTAAAACCAACCAAAAATATTTGTTTCACCAAAATTCAACTGAGTCACACATAGGCCTAGATCAATTCGATTAGACCAACACACAACGAATCTTTCTTACTAGGTAAAAGCCTTGTATCAATATATCATGGATATTGAGAAAGTCTTCAAAGCAAACGATCGAGTGCTCCCATAAAACGAACACGAGAGGCTCCAATCGTGAAGATCATGATCATCTAAAATTCACAATTCACAAACAACCACGAAACAAAGGTTGGAAGGGCACAAATCCCCACACGTTACTACATTAGAAATTGATAATATGTACATAGGATAAGCATGGGACTCCCCCACGAGGCACCTCGTTTTTGATTACCGATTCATGAGCTCAACTCGATCCCCTCAATACTAATTATCATTAGGGAAGGTGATTTGGTCGAGGTAGTTCAAGGATGGAACTTCCCCTCCAAAGTAGTGCTTCAACCTATGTCCATTCACCTTGAAATTGGAGCCATCATTTTGAATGGACCGGACCAACGAGATTTCAACTTACCGGAAAAGAATTTCAATCGAGAGTTAAAAAGCAATACTTGATCTCCAATGTTAAAAACCCGGTTTTTAATTTTTGAATCATGAAACTTTTTAGTCTTTTCTTTATAAATCAATGAATTTTCATAATCAATATCCCTTATTTCATCCAATTCATTTAATTGCATTTTCCGGTGTTTTCCCGCGGTCTCCATATCATCATTACAATGCTTAAGGGCCCAATAAGCTTTGTGTTCATGTTTAATTAGCAAGTGACAATTCTTCCCATACACTAGCTTATAAGGAGTGCACCCGATGGGTGTCTTATGAGCGGTCCTAAAGGCCCATAATGCATCGTCCAACTTATCTGACCAAGATTGTCGGTTTTTCCCAATAGATCTCTCCAAGATCTTCTTCAAAGCTCGGTTTGAAACCTCGACTTTCCCACTCGTTTGTGGGTGAAAGCCGTAGAAAGACGATGTGTAACCCCGTATTTCCTTAGGACCCTTTCAAATTGGTTGTTACAAAAATGGGTTCTACGAACGCTTATGATCGCAAGATGGGTTCCAAACCGAGAAAACAAGCTTTTCAAAAACTTGACTACCACAGGAGCATCATTGGTGGGCAAAGCCTTAGCTTCCACCCACTTAGATAGGTAGTCAGCGGCGACAAGGATGTACTTATTTCCACGAGATGATGGGAACGGCCTCATAAAGTCAATGCCCCAAACGTCAAAGATCTCACACACTTGGATGATATTTTGTGGCATTTCATCGTTTTGTGAGGCTTTTCCTTGTCGTTGGCATGAGTCACACGACTTCACAAGTGCATTTGCATCTCGGTAAATAGTAGGCCAAAAGAAACCGGCATCAAAAACCTTCTTATCTGTGAGATTAGCACCGTGGTGACACCCGTGGGTCCCTCGTGACAAGCTCTTAGGATGTTAAAAGCTTCGGTACCAAAGACACAACGTCGAATGATTTGATCCGCACAAGTTCGAAACATGTAAGGGTCGTTCCAAAAATAGAACTTGACGTCACGAAAGAATCTTCGTTTTTCTTGAGTCGTCATACCCTTGATGATGTAGTGTTTTTACTACTCTTTAGGAAAAGAGAGCAAAATAGGGAAAGTATTAAGTGTCGGTTTAGGAAAACCGAGCACTAATGACCAATGAAGTTCAAGTTCGTTTCCCAAGAAGGCAAGTGTGTTGTGTAGAGAAATGATTAATGGTTTGTGATTATATTGATGAGAAATGAAAAGAAGAAAAGAGATTAAAAGAGAATGACGGTTATGATTATGAACTAAATAAGACGAATAGTCGTGCACATAAAACCGTAAAAAGTCACAAAATTAAAAATTTACCCTAAAAATTCCTAGAAAATTGTAATGAATCCTAAAAAATATAATTAGAGTTTACAAAAAAATCAAAAATCACTCAAACCTTTTATTTAATTAAATAATAATTTTTTAATGCTAATTAAAGCCCAAAAATCAATTTAATTAAGAAAAAGCCCAAAATGAGTATTTTTCACTTGTAAACCTCTAAAATGACTTAACTAAATTTAAAACTATTTTTGAAAATTTTAAAATTAATTAAAACTATTTAAAAACAATTAAAAACTATTAAAACTTAAAATAATTCTAAAAATTAATTTAATGACATTAGAAATATTCTAAAAATTGTAAAATTCCTAACTTAATGTATTTAAACTAAGAAAAATGAAAAACTTTGAAAAATCTAAATTATAATTTTTAATAATAAAATATTAATAAAAATCCAAAAATTATAAAAAATTCTAAGAAGTTGTAAACTAGCTTATTTTAACCTAATAAACACAGAAATGAAGTTGAAATTACAAAAATACCCCTATTAGGCCTAGAAATGGGCCAAAAGTCCAAACAGACCCCTTAATGGGATTTTTAAGGCCCAATAAGAAAAATGTTGTCCAAATAAGCCCAAAAGCTCCTATCTGACGTAAATTTTGATTTTAAGAACAAAACTCTGAAGGCCCAAAAGCTAAAAATGTGTTTAAGCCAGCTTATTTCAAAGCAACTTATTCTTAATGGGCTTTTTGGCCCATTAAGCTATAAGCTGATGCCATAAGCTAAAATTTGACACACAAGCTTCTCTTGAGTTACTTAAGAGATCTGTAAAAAGAAAATTGGAAAAAGCACAAGAAATAAGCCTGAAATAAGCCAAGACTCTCTTTACAAAACGACAGAATAGTCGTTTTTGAGTTCTAGACCACCTCAAGTGCTGATTCAACTTTCAAAAGCTTTTAAATGACTTAACTAAGCAAAATAATCAAAAAGTTTTCAAAAAAGCACAAGCAATAAGCCAGAATAAGCAGATAAGCACTTGTTTAAAAGTCAACTTAATGAGTTTTCTAGTAAAAAGTCAAAGTCAAAGTCTAATAAGCTCCAGATCAAATAAATGGGTCAAATGAGGAAGATCTATCACAAAAAAATAAGTTGTTGCAAGTCTGGATAAGCCAATTTGGATTATGAATAAGCTGAATGATAATTAACACTAGCAGGGGCTAGTTTTGGAGGTTGAGCAGTGGGAACTTTCCCCCCTGCTTGACCTATTTTACTTTTTGTCTTATATGACTTTTTGTTGGGTTCAAGTTACAAACAAGGCACCCTTGTGATCAGTGAATCACAAGGAGTCAAAAACAACAAAGAAATCACACATGCAATCAGCCAAATGATACAGTTAATTCAATTAAGCACTAGATCAGACACAGACATGAACAATAATCAGTTATGGTTCAATAAGCACTTTTAGCAAAAACCAGCCATCCAAGTTGCACCAAAAGCATACACAAGCTATAATTAATTCAAATGAACAACAGGTTTCATGCATTGATTCAAAGTCTAGATCAAGATTCTAGCACATTAAAGTTACTGATGAACACTAACAAGCAGTTATGAACACTTAGCTGATATACTTGACCACAAGTCCAATTTCAAACACCCAAATCTTGTTAACAGGTTACACAAACTATGATTTAACAATTCTTAGCCCTAAACATGCATACACTCTAGGTGTTTCCAAAATCTTATGTCAAAAACAGTCAAAACAAGTGAGTTATAGCACGATCTTTAATTTGGGTTTACAAAGCTGAAAACTTGCAGGTTTTAGCACACAACCAAGTGAATAGCAGATACCAACTCAAACCAATAACTTCCAATTACTCAATAACAAACTATGATCTTAAACAGGTTAACCCAAACAACCCTTATCTTTTTCAGATAAAGATTAAACATGTATAAGTGTGATTCAGTGTTACCCAAGCCCAATCAAACACAATAACAGATGTATTATGCAGTATCAAGCAAGATTAAGCCACAAATTTAACAAGAACACAAGCAGAACACCAAATCACCAAAAATCAAGTATTATGATAGATTTTGGGTAAAAAGGTTCAAACCTCATGAATGTATATCCACACCCACAAATATTTGAGCTGATGTGCTAGCAAGAACAAGCACAAGCTTCCAACAACAACCCTGCTAAGATTCAACAAGGTTAGCACAAAAAATCAAAACGAAAAGGTGACAATTTGGAAAATAAACTTGATTAATGCAACCTTGTTCCCACACTTTATTATCCCCAAGTTATAAGCCTCACAACACCTTGATAACTCAATATCGGGATGCTATGATCCACTTATAGCCCAATATTTCCAAGGTTTAAACCAAGACTTAGCAAAATATCAAATTTTGATCCTTTGTGCAATTTCTTGCACAAGGTTTAAAAACACGTTTTGAGATTCAAGATTAGTTAACATATAACATAAACAAACAGATATAAAGATTGGCACTTGATTTTTCTTCACAAAAAAATTCAAACTCTTTTCATTAAACAATGAACAAGGATTTACAAAAATGTGAACTAGGAAAAATTCAAGAGCCACTGAAAATGAAAGAGGTCCTATGCCTTATATAGGCTACAAATGTTCTATGAAAGCTATAAAAAACGTAAACCCTAATGTGTAGAAGTCCAAAATTTCCCCTTGTGAAGTTTGAATATCTTAGCATCATGTGATGAAATTTTGGCTGTTTGTTGATGGATGAGCTGTTGGAATTGCATCAAAGGCTTAAAACAAGCTTAAGTTTCAAGCTAGTATCTTGGACGTTGGATGACTCGCAAACTTTGGCATTTTCCCCAAAACCGTGTGCAGGGCACCTTTCATGTGACCTTGTGAATGATGAGGTGGCTTGTTTAAGGATTGGGTTATGATTAGGACATCATTAATCATAAATCTGGAAAAGGTTATGGCTTAATTACAGGTAATTAAGGAATGCCCAATTTAGCTTATGAACATGATGAACAAGGGGTTTAATCCGTTTTGGGTTTAAAAGTGGGTGTTTAGCGCCTTAATTTAACTTAATAAATTAAGTTAGTTAGGCAGGTGTGAGTGGGAGATGAGGTGGAATCAGGGAGGGCTCCCATTGGTGGAAAGGATAAAGTGGGGCACGTGTCACCCCACAAGTGGTCTAGGTTACTTTGCTTGTCTGCCCAGTTTAGTCCCTTTTCTCTTATTTCTTTGTCATTTGAAGTTTAAACAAGCTAAATGCAGATTCCTTTGTATTTCAAGTTTCCATTTTCACACTTTTGCCCCAAATACTTTTCCAAAATATTTTTAGGGGTATTTCTTGCCATTTGTTGATTCTTGAAGGGTTGTTTTGGCATTTTCTTCAAAGATGATGGTCTTGACTTGTTTGATTGACTTTTTGGAGGACTAATATTGAGAAGTCATGATTGTTCATGGACCATTCTTGTCAATTCTTGAAAGTGGAGGGCCCTTTTTGTAAATTTGACAAACTTTAAGGACCAATCTTGTAATTATGAATAAACAAGGGTTTAAAGTGTCAATTCTTCAATATTGGAGGACCCTTCTTGCATAATCTTCAATTCTTCAAGGGTTTTTCTTGGAAAATATTCATTAGGGCTTGGTTCATTTTTGCATGATTCTTGTGATCTTTTGTCATTTTCTCAATATCCGTACCTAAAATACACAAGTAACAAACACACGCATATCTTTGGCCATTTTCATGATATTTGATGCATTTAAAGCCCTTTTGGACGATGAGACTATGTATAACAGCAGTCACATCAACCAGCAATGTTCATGCTTCAAATAGAACAACTCATGTCACCTCAACAAGAAGAGATGGTTCGAATTAAAGAGGAGTTAGCTCGTAGACAGCAAAGTGAAGAATCCACAAGAAAAGCTCAAGAAGACGCAATTGCTAATATCCAAGTAGAGTTAGAACTATCTCGCAAACTACATGCAGAAGAACTAGCTCAAGTCAAAGAAAATGAATCCGCCAAAAATGAAGCAAAGTTGATTCGTCTTCAAGACCTCAAAAGAAGGTACCGAGATGAGAAAGAGGTTCTTGCCAAATCTAACGATTCAATTGTTGAATCACTTGATGAAAAGGTTAATGCATCTATTGACACTCTGTGAGACGAGTTGAAACAAATTGCTGCAAGCAAAGTCATGATCAAGTCTTCTGACACTAAAAAGTCATATTTTCTCATTGCTCAAAGGTTCACGGATTATGAGTTGAAGAAACTCTTACATGCTCGGATGATTCAAGTCGGGTCCTACAACAAAACTAAATCTCAAAAGAACCTTCACAAAGCTCTTAAAACGGCTATGGATGAAGATACTTAGATATTCGAGAAACATGGTAATGTAGTTCCCTATAATATCCTAAATGAAGAGGAAGACGAATCCGACAATGATGACGATGATGTTGATGATGACAATGATGATAATGACAAGGGTGATGACGACAAAGGTAGTGATGAAGAAGGAGGAAGTGATGAAGACAAAGGTAGTAATGATGAAGGAGGGAGTGATGAAGAACGAGGTAGTGATGACGAAGAAGGTAGTAATGAAGAAGAAGGAAGTGATAAACACAATGATGGGGATGATAATGGTGATGGTGACAGCAAAAATGGTGATGATCAAGAAGAAGGGGACGATGATACAAGGAAAAAGGATGGAGATAAGCAAGAAAAGTCTGATAAAGACAAGTCCAAAGGTGACAAATCTCCTAAAGATGATGTTACCAAGGGTAAATCAACTCCAAAACCTCCAACTCGTCAAGGCAGACGCACCAAGAAGTTTCATGATGTAGATGCTAATACAGCCTCATCACATACTCCAGCCACAACCGCTCCTGCAACCACATCTGTTCCTGTCACATCTGCCCTAGTTGCTTCAGTTACTACACCTTTAGTGCAACAAAAACTGACGGAACCCGATCCACCTGTACCAGATATCCCAGTCTCTGATCCAGTCCAAGACATAACAGACACTAAAGTAGTAGCAGTACCTGTTGTTGGTGTTCCTGTCTCTACTACCGTTCCTGTTATTCCAGAGTAAAGTGAACCAGCATGGGTGGATACACTCGAGGAAGATGAAAATGCACCCGTACAACCTTGGGTGTCCAACGCTGCTGCACTTCGTCCACTGACAAAGGCTGATGAAGCTGACTTCTCCCAATTCCTAAGCAATCCAATTGATTTTTCAAGATTCTTGGAGTACACCTATGGGTCTAACATAACTCAAGCAATGGTTGTGAGAGGACTCAAAAATCCTAACCTTCGTGTAAAATCCAAGCTCAGCAGTACGGAATACGAGTACAACGCAAATGAGCTTCTGAAAGCGTTGAGAACTACTCAAAGGGACGGTCTTCATGCGCCTGAAAAAACTCCTCCTACTACAACTGCAGATGATGATCGAATTGCACTTGAATTCTTTGTAAGTGAGGATCTCGAATACTTGGTCAAGGGAGCAAACAAGTATGCAACTTCCTTAACATTGGTAAAGGCTGTAACTTGGGATTTAATACCTTGGTTAGAAGAAAAAGTTAATCGTCTCGGGGTTCCACAAAAATATCCTGAATATGATCGATATGCCGAATTGGGTGCTTCACATTGGGATGAGCGTGTGCGATGCGCCTACAACTATGCATTTCTACACAACTCAGGTTCTTAAGTCTTCTCTCTAATTGGATTCAAAAGCATCCAAGGAGTTAGGATTGAACCCAAAACAGGTTATCAACATTTGACAGAGATCAGACTCATTAGAGAAGATGAAAAGTCTACACTATCCAGGAAGGAGATTTTCCACTTCTTCCTCTCGAAGATATTGAAGACATGCTGCTTTTAATTACTCACAACGCTCTCAGACACTTGAAGTCTGAAGAACTAATTGCCCTGAATTCAGCTCTTCGAGTGTACACACGTCGAGTTGTCATCAAGAAAAGAGTTGAAGATCTGAAACTTGGAGTAGAAAGTTATCAAAGGAAGCTCAATCTTTCAAAACCACGTACTAAAGTCTTCCAGAGGCATACATACAAATCTCCTTACGCCAGCACCACTGACCCGATGCCCAGCATTTTCTACCTGAATGGTCGTGGTCTAATGAAGTTCATGAGAATTCCAGAGATTAACAAATTCAGTGACGGGACTCTCACCTATATTCGGGAGAAGTTGGTGCATCTCAACAAGTATAAGACTCTTCCAGAGGTCACTGTAGATTGGCACACGGTCTTTCAACATAGTGCTACCTATACGATTAAGAAGATTGATGAAAAGCCGAGGGAACGACGTCTTATAAGAAGTCTAGAATGATTCGTTGGTAGAAGACCATATGGAGCGCACCATAAGTTCATGGAACGATCCATTTAAAATGGGTCGTACTATATCAGGTTCACTCCATATATCTCTTGTGAATATGTAAATACTGTGAATATTGTGGTTTTGTGGCTTGCTGTAGTGTGAAAGTATGATAATGTTTCAAGAATTTCTCACGAGATTCTAAATCTTTCAAAATCTATCATACTCAAGCACTACAACTAACCCTCATTAATTTGATGCGGAGCATTAATATGTTATTTGGACAGAAACTGATTTCATTTTGTTACCCAAAGACAGGTTAATCCATTTATATCCAAAATATTAATGGTTAACATTTTGGATAAGGGGAAAAAATGGGATTAAGGAGACTTGATGATATATTTGGCTAAACATGAAAAAGACTTCAAGTATAAATCAACTTAATATGTGTGTTGCACATGTTAAGGGGGATCATTTTTGATGAACAAAAACACTTAAAGATACAAAACTTTGATATTTATATCACAAGTATCTTAAGTGAATTTTCAAGGATTTTTCATGGTGACAAGTACTTACCCAAAACACACTTAATTCACGACGGATGTGGTCACAAAAGGGTGGTAGGATTAGGTGCTAGTCCAATGATTCTTCCAAGAACCGGAGGAATCTTCCCAAGGACAATTCCATAGTTAGAAAATAGAAGTCCTTAGGAAAGATGGAGAATGGACTGTGAACGTAGCTGAATGCCGACCAAGTACTGAGGCTAGCACTGGAACAATCACAACAAGGTGCTAGTGATGATGTATTGGTATGCATTGAAGGGGTTGAAGAATGAAAAAGAAATGTAAAGATAAATGGTGTAAAGAAAAAAGCCCTCCTTACAATTTAGGCGGAAACCGGGTCAACTCATCTTGAAGACAAAGTATCATGGACCCAGTGATGCGATGCACAACCCCTCCCAGCCAACTCAAATATCTCTCAAAAGATATTTGTTTTAATGTCACGGAGTTCAACATGTTATCTATCGGTTTATTCACTCCGAATAAATTGATATTGAAAATGTGGCAGTCCTCTCCAGCCTCCGCTCACCAAAACAAAAATGCACTATTGAGTCTAGAGCCACGAGATCATCAAAAGTCTCATTAGGATACAATTTTAAAAATAAGAAAGATTTTTTACGATTCCTACGCAATATTCTTGTAATATTGCCAGAACATCTGAGTAATACGAAAGTATTACAATGAAGATGGAAATCCTGCTTGAGCCAACATCAAACATGCTCATGGTAGGTGACACATGCGGTTCTTTAAGAACTAATCTTATGATAACTGGAAAGAAATGATGGTTTAACTATTAATTGAGATTAAACTTGTTCCAGGGCCTCTACGCATTATCCAAGTGATTTTGCCAGAACACTCAGAGTGGCACTCTTTAATGTTCACAATGAAGAGTGGAAATCCTTCCAGTGTCAACATCAAACAGCACTGCGGTAGGTGACAAGCAAGATTCTATTTGAATCAAGCTCGTGACAACTGGAAAGCAACGATGGTGAAAATCTTAATTGATAACTGTTCCAGGATTCATGAATTGACGGCTTCAATAATAAGTATATTTAATATCCAAGTGATTCACTCTTTATGTTCATAGTCAGCTTTAGACGGTCGAATAAAGAGAACGGGTTTACCCGCGAAATCTTGTCAAGGAGATCTTTAATTAGATCTACCTGTCACAAGTACGATATTTATTATCGTCCAACGGTCTTCACCGAACGGAGGTAAAATGCTACCGAATCAGAATAAAATGTCAAATCCATTTTATTCGTGTCTTATTATGTTGCTGCATTTGAAGACGGTGGCGTTGCGGTGTACCAGTTGAAGTCGTCCTCACATACTTATTCCATCTACATCAAATTCAAGAAAGTCTGACATAAAAGTCTTCCGCTGTATCGACTCTGAAACTTTCAAGAATTCAACAAAGGATAGGTATGTGGGACATGAAGTCACGAAGAGGCGAATGTCACAAGAAGACAAAGATTGCACGTGAAAGGCCAAAAGAACATGTTCCAAGCAAAAGCTTGATGTTATTCAACACATATTCACAAGAAGAAGAAAAGTTAAAGAAGAAAAGAGAAAGTGGATTACGAGCTCAAGAACGAAGATCTAACATGCTAGATTAGGACTTTGTAAATTTGGAGTGACCTCCCTTTGGGGGAGATTGTTGGAAATAAGTTTTTCGTATTAAGAAAGTCTCGGTCACTCCAACAATATAGTTATAGGCTCGTAGTATAAGTTTACTTGTTATTTACATTAGCCCGACCCATGAGCATGTTCATGGGCCGGAAGCCCAAGGCCACTAAGGGACTTGGTATATAAACCCCTTTCCACCATAGAAAGGGGTGTTGGTTGTTTATTTCTTTCACACATAATAAAAGTTCTCTTTCTTTCTCTCTCTGGTTTCTTTCTCTAGAAAACAATAACCCTCTTGATTAGATCTAAGATTATCATTATTCAACATTCACTCACCAATCACAACTCGCCACCTCACAACCCACTTTACTAGTTTACTATTAATTTATTCTTTAAATTAATATTAACTATTAAACTAAAACCTAGAAACACTCTCTTAAACTTTTTTTCCAAATCAAAACCGCTTCACTGTTCTATAAACCCTAACAGTTAAAGGATCGTTAATTACGAACAATTGGGTGTTTAACTCCTCCAGAATGGTGATTAGTGGTTTTATGAACACATCCTAACTCAGTAACTATCCACCACATCACCCACATTGGCAGTGGGGACTTCCCCTAACCCACTCACATAGCATCTTGGCTAAACTACAAAACCTTGGCAAAATATTAACGAGCCTAGGGGATTTCGTGCTCCCAAAGGCACCAACGACTAAGATCATCTTGACAACTGCCATTTCACATGGGGAACTCACATGAAGCCATTGACCATCTGGAAATAATTCAAAATATGGGATCATAACAACATATTCCATGAAGATGCTAGGGCTTTTTAGGCAATTCAAACATTAGGGTTTGATATCTTTAAGGATTTCCGCCTGTTTATAAAGGTTGTTAGGGTTTTACTTTTTCCTTTGTGTCAGATTTTTAGAAAACTTTGTAATGCCTTTTTATTGGAAATAAAAGTTGGGGTTGGTTTTGATAAAAGTTTTTGAGTACCATTGTTACCTAAGTTTTTTTAGTTCAAGTGTTTGTGAAAAGAAATGTTTTTAGAAAATCACTTTGAGTTATTCTGTTACTGTTACTGTTACTGTTAATGTTATTGTTCAAGTTTTGATTCTTAGCAAGGTTGTTGTTGGAAGCTTGTGCTTGATCTTGCTAGCACATAAGCTCGAAATTCTGAGGGTGTGGATGTACACTCTCGAGGTTTGTCTAAGTTCCCTTGTTATTTTTGCATTTTCTGTCCCAATTTGATGCCATGGAAATTTGTGTTCTTGCTGATTAACTATGCATATTCTAGTTTGATATGTAAATCTGTCATTGTGTTATAGGAATGCACCGTGTGAGTTTGAGTTATCATATGCAAGTGTGTTAAGTTATTGATTTGAGGTTTTAGGGTTGCTTGTTGTTTGTGCCCAATCATATTAAATTTTGTGTAACCTTGCTGCTAAAAAAAGAAAACCATCAGTTAAGTGTCTACCACTTATTTATTTGTTGAAATCTGGTATGCATGCTGAGTTTCAGTTCCTTCTAGTCTGTATGAAAGGTAATTTTCTTTACTATGCTTATTGACTGCTAAACTGCACACCAAAGTAAGTGAACAAAATACAACTAACAAAAAATAAAGTACTTTTTTTAGTGTTTACTGTGCTCATTAAGTTTCAGATGTGTGGCGTAACTTGGTGACTTAAAAGTTTTTGTTTTGTGTTTAAGCCTGAGTATCCAACGACAACAAATAAAAGAAAGTAATCAAAAGAAAAAAAGAGTTAGAAGGGGACGGGTTGAACAAGATATGTGTAGTAATCTGCTTGATTGTTGTTTACGGTTGTGAGTTGTGTTTTGTCATAATGTTGTATGTCTGTGAATTCCAATACCAAACAACATCTAAACAAACTAAAAAGTAAACCATAAAAGGAAGGTGTGACCTGCTGTTGTGTTTATGCTACATTGGTAGCAATCAAGTTCGCATTTGTGCCGTGTAATTATTAAAAGTTGATTGTGTTTGCTGATTTGTTAAGATTGTTGTTGGATTATTTTAAGCTTCAAAGTGCTTTAAGGGTTGGTGAGTGCCTATTGCTGTTTGTTATGTGCTTGTGGTGACTCCTTACAGGCACAAACACTTATAGGGGTGCCTTTGCCTCCCAAAAAAGAGAACCAAAAGTTAACCAAAAATAACACTGATAACGACCAAAATATACATATTCAACCCGTTATTATAATGCCACTTTGTATCATAAATAGGAGCTTCCGATACTTAATATATTGCGTTTTATATGCAGGTATGAAGTATGGAGAAGCAAAGTGAAGAAAATACAAAGGAGGGTCCTTATTGTGCAAATATGACAAACTATTGAAAGAAGAATCTGGAACGCAAAAAAGTGCCGCGCACATTGCCAGAAGTGCGGCGCACATTCCCACATCCAAAGTGCGGTGCACTTTTGGGATAAGTGCGACATACATTTTGTCTCAGCCAACACTATAAATAGGAGCCACTTCTACTCATTTTACACACACCTCTCAACTACTACTCTATAATCCAAGTATTCTTAGCTTTCTTAGTGATATTTCAGTATTATCCACTTTTGGGAAATACTTGTAACGAGAGTATTCCACTCTTTAATTCTTGGAGAAACGATACAATCGTGACACTTGTGTACTCGTTCATTCAATCAATCTAAGTATGATGTTCCCTTACTCTGTTCCATGTGTTACTTTGATTCTATGTTAGGCTAAGCTATTTATGGCTATATGGGTATGTGACTATGATTTGTGATGATGCTATGATATGATCCTTTATAATTGATTTCAAGCTAATGTTATAGAACCATTTTACCACCTAGTTCTATAAACCATATTTTATCTAGAGTTGATTTGTTATAATGGCTTGGGGTTGAGAAACGAAATCGTTGTAATAAGTTTTTATATACTTGTCTATGGTTTTGAATCTTTGGTTGGAGAAATCCGCTTAGAAAACGTGATAAAATATTGAGCTCGTTGGCAACTTGTTTTGAGCTTAGTCACTCGAATAAACATAAGTCTTGAATCACACTAAGTAAGTTGTGTAAACACCATTTTGACTAAAAAGGTTTATCACTCTTTACCTACCTAAACATATCTCGATGATTATCATCATCATCACGAACTCGTACGAACTATCCCATAATAGTCATATTTGTTACTATTGTTATTCATATCAATCATTTCTTTCTTCAATTATCATATTGATTACCAAAACGAAACTAAGTCTCAACGAATGATCCTAGTTTACCACTACAAGCTATATTACGAACGAAAGGGTATACTTGCCCGTGTTTGTATTTCTAGTCCCTTGTTTTGTCTAAACCTTGTAATATAAATTTAAGACTTGCAAAACGAACATCAAGTTTTTGGTGCCGTTGTCGGGGACTTACAATCCTGTTTTGTAACCAAAACTTTCATAATCTTTGAATAATTGAACCATTTCCCACTCAAACAAAACCCAAAAATTTTCTGCAGTACAGAAAGTGCCACGCACAATCCAAAAAGTGTGTCGTACTTCCTGTAGCGAACGAAAGTGCGTCGCACAATCCAAAAAAGTGCGCCGCACATTTCTTCTGTAAACCAAAAAAATCTTGTTGGATGCACACCCGTTCATCCGAAACTCCACCATTATCACCGTTATCAGAACCTGAATGTACCCTTAACCGAAGGTTTCGTAGACTTGACCTTCGTGTACCTTTAGATAAGAGACACGAGCAACATCAACCTCGCGAAATCAACCAACCTTTCGACAACCTTTCTCAATTCCTATTTCTCACCAAACTCATCAACCGTTACGATCCAATGTCGGACACCGATGATGAACCAATGTGGTCAGCCGATAGAGTTGTAGCACCAACTCCTGGCTCCGCAATTGTTTTACCTAAAATTGCGAACGATTTTGCGATCAAAGGAAACCACTTGACACTTGTCAAAAACCACGAATTTGATGGTCGAATCAATATCGATCCTCACAAACACATCCATGAATTTAGTAGAATATGAAAAATGTTTAACTATGGAGAAGAAAAAGCCGAAGCCGTTCAACTATTGATGTTTCCATCATCCTTGACTGGAGAAGCCAAATCATGGCTTGACGAACTTAACGAAGGAACCATTCGAACATGGGAAGGTCTTAGAACAGCTTTCATTAGCCGATTCTTTCCTCCTGCCCTATTTGAATAACTCCTCGGAGAAATCCGAAGCTTTTCTCAACAAGATCGAGAAACTCTCACTGACGCATGGTTAAGAATGAAAGAATTACATAGAAACTGCCATGGTCATGGACTAAAAAAGGAAGGAATAATCAAGATTTTTTATCACGGTCTTAACGATGCTACCCAAGATACATTAAACGCCGCAGCAGGCGGTATTTTCCTTTACAAAACCCCTAACCAAGCTTACCAATTATTAGATGACAAAGTCTTACTCAAGCTTGATTGGTCTAAAAACCACAAAAACAAAAACCCACGAAAAACCGTAGCTTTGGCCGAAGAAAGCAACAACCCAACCGACACTAAAAAAATTATGGCTCGTATGGACGCCAAGTCTCTCAAAATCGACACTCAATAAAAGAAATGAAAAACAAAAGTCGTGAAACCTACAAACACTGTGGAGGAAACCATCCTTCTAGTGAATGTGATGACGATGACACACCTATGACAAAGGAAGAAGAAGCCAATTTCATGAACACCTTTCGTCGAACTTGATTTTATAAAGATTATCATAATCATGACCGCGATAATTAGAGATCTAATGATAAACCAAGTTACGACCGAGACGAAAAGAAACCTAACCAAACCGAAATAAAACCCAACCTCGAAACCAAGCTCGACAATTTTATCGAATCTCAAATGAAGGTCTACGTGATCTTTGGCCTATCCTACATGATTGATTAGATTGATAAAGATGGTTGATTAATTGATAGATATAAAGAAGATGAGAAGGGAGATGATGGAGTAGAGAGAGAAAGAAGAGAAAAGAGAAGAGTAGAGAGAGAAAGTAAAGATTTAATTATGAAATGTGAAAAATGACCAACCCCTCCTAACATGCTAGGAGGGGTATATATATAGCCCGCCCTACATGTGGGATATATGGACTATACATTTACTAAGTGGATCACGAGCCCATTACATAATTATCGTTGGAGCGACCGATCCTTCATAAATACGTAAAACGTATTTCCAACAATCTCCCCCTAAGGGAGGTCGCTCCAAGAGACAAAGTTCTAAATAGTCTATATCTCGTGATCTATGCTAACTAAGATGTGACAGAGACTTTATTGGGAAAAACGTATTTCCAACAATCTCCCCCTAAGGGAGGTCACATCTTTTTACAAAATCTTAAACCTAGCATCTATGCGTGAGTCTTCGATCTTGTTCTTGTGAATATGCTTGATGTGATCTTTGACTTTAGTCTTGAGCATGTTTCCTTGCCTTGACCTTGTACATTCTTCACTTGTGATATTTGCCTCTTCGTGACTTCATGTTCCACATACTTATACTTTTAAATTCTTGAAAGCTTCAGAGTTTGATACAGCGGAAGACTTGACCTTCAGGCTTTCTTGAATTTGTTGAAGTACTAATGGTATGTAGTATAAGCGTGTGGTGACGACTTCTTCTGGATTGTACACCGCAATGCCACCGTCTTGTTACGCTGCATAAGACAGTTAGCAACAAACCATAGACACGGATGAAATGGCCTTGAACATTTCATTCTAATTCGGTAGCATTTACCTCCGGTCAGTGAAGACCGTTGGACGATATTAAATATCTTACTTGTGGCAGGTAGTTTCAATAAAGAACCTCCTTGACAAGATTTCGCGGGTAAACCCGTTCTCTTTACTCGACCGTCCAAAGCTTGACTGCGAACATAAAGAGTGAATCACTTGGATAATATTATCCTTGTGATTGAAGCCGTCAAATCATGAAACCTGGAACAAGCGAAGTTCAATTAAGAACCGCACCATCGTTGCTTTCCAGTTGTCACTAGCTTGATTCATATAGAATCTTGCAAGTTACCTACCAAGTGCTGTTTGATGTTAACACTTGAAGGATTTCCATTCGTCACTGTAAATACTTAATAGTGTTACTCTGAATGTTCTGGCAAGATCACTAAGATATTGCGTAGAGGCCTGGAACGTGTTTAAATTCATTTAAGAATTAAACCACTGTTGCTTTCTAGTTATCACAAGTTTGATTCATAAAGAATCGCACAAGTCACCTACCATGAGCTTTTTGATATTCGCTCAAGAAGGATTTCCATCTTCATTGTAAATACTTTCGTATTACTCAGATGTTCAGGCAAGATCATGAAGATTTTGCATAGGACTCTTAATATCTTTCTTACTTTTCACATTGTGTGAACAAGCAAGGAATAATGAAAGTGTGTCCTAATGAGATATTTGATGATCTCAAATGGCTCTAGACTCGATCGTGCATTTTGGATTTTTTAGTGATCGGAGGCTGGAGAGGAGTGCCACCATTTCAATATCAATTTATTCGGAGTGAACAAATCAATAGATAACGTGTTGTCTCCGTGTGATTAAAACAAATATCTTTTAAGAGATATCTGAGTTAGCTGGGATGGGTTGTGCCTTGCATCACTGGGTCCATGATGTCTATCTTCAATATCAAGAATCATTAAAATGATCTCAATAGCATATGAATTGACCCGATTTCTGCCTAAGTTGTAAGGAGGGCTACTTTCTTTACACCCTTTATCTTTACAATTCTTTTTCATTCTTCAACCCCTTCAATGCTTACCAATACGTCATCACTAGCACCTTGTTGTGATTGTTCCAGTGCTAACTTAAGTACTTGGTCGGCATTCAGCTACGTTCATAATCTTTCTCCATCTTTCCTAAGGACTACTATTTCTAGCTATGGAATGTCCTTGGCAAGATTCCTCCGGTTCTAGAGGAATCATTGGACTTTAACCTATCCTACCATCCTTATGTCACCACAATCTTCATCATCGTGAATAGAGATGTTTTGGGTAAGTGTATGTCACCATGAAATCCATTTTGAAGTGCAAATCCATTTTGCTCCCCCTTAACATATGCCACGATATCCGAAAACATTTCGCACATGTCGGGATGAGCTAGCACGTTAAGTCAAACCATTTTTGATTAATCATTTCCCATATTAAATCACATTTTCTCCCCCATATTAAAAATATTAACCCAATCAATGTTTTTAATATCAATTGATTTAATAGTATTTTAAGAAAATTTGGGAAGAAAAATGCAAATCCAATTATCTTCATGAGTTACACAAGCTCCCCCTCAAATTAATGAGGGTGTGCTGAAACGTAAATTAAATACCTTTTAAACACAAGTGTAAGGTATTTATCACGTGCAAAGATCATATATGATAATGAATTCACAAGATTAACAATTTACGAGGTAGGACCTGAATGATGGAGAACATCATATGAAAGATTCACGTGGTTCTTGTTCACGAATGTTGGTCACCTCGTCACGTCCCCGAAAAAATTAATTCCCGTTGTTGAGTCAAAGCTTTCCGGTGAAATGCTTGACTTGATTATGAAAAGCGGGTTGCTATCTGAAATAATAGCAAACCATATGGAGCATGTTTTAAATCTTTTAAACTTCTGCTCGAACTTTATTTACAACCCCGTGTCATTATTGAATGACATTTCTAGGTTCGTAAATATTATCGATTCCAGAAGACATGCTCTTTTTATCAAAACGTTTTTGAACACACAATTTTGAAAGATTTAGAAAAACCTTTTGAGAAATTCTTGAAAAATTGTGTTCAAAGTTTTGAAAACCAATTACTTGAGCTTAAGATTGGAATATCTTAGGAAAGCTCAAGTCCGAGAAGTTGTAAACTTCTCGTTGTAAGGATAAGTTACCATCGGCGATAAACTTTCCTTTTAAATGAAGGACGAGTCCCAAGCTGAAATTTGCTTAGAAGTCGTTTTCATGAGCTTGAAAACTTTGACTGTTTTAACGGAAAGCTCATGACCGAGAAAGGTTAATTTCTCATTATGAGGAAAAGTTCTCTTATTTAAAAGATACACTTTCCTTTCTGAGCTTAAAACTTCGAATGTTTTAATACAAGCTCATGACCGAGAAAGGTGAATTTCTCGTTAAGAGGATAAGTTATCATAAAAGATAATCTTTCCTTTATTTTAAGTTCGAGTTACAGTCTGACATTTAACTATAAGTCATGTACACGAGCTTAAAACCTTTGAATGGTTTTAACGGAAGCTCGTGTCCGAGAAAATTTAATTTCTCGTTAATGAGGATAAGTTTACCATCGGCGATAAACTTTCCTTTATTTGAAGAACGGGTCATCATCTGTTACTTAATGATGAGCCTTATACACGAGCTTAAAACCTTTGAATGGTTTTAGGATAAGCTCGTGTCCAAGAAAACTTAATTTCTTGTTAAGAGGGTAAGTTATCGTTGCGTAGATAAACTTCCCTTTCTCTGAAGTTCGGGTCACATACTGTGATTTGAATGTGAGCCATTGTGCATGAGCTTAAAAACTTTGAATGTTTTTTTTATATAAGCTCATGCCCGAGAAAACTTAATTTCGTTGTTAGGATAAGTTTACCATCGGCGATAAACGTTCCTTTCTTTGAAGAGCGAGTTATAGTCTGTGATGCGACTATAAGTCCTGAGTGCAGCTTAACCATGAATCCCCTGAGACATTTTTTTCTCCGATATCTGCTTCTTCAGCAACCAAACTCTAAGAGTGTCCTTAGTTGAACGGTATACAATGATTGGACCGCTTCGTTCTTTAGGAACATCAACTTTGGTACCTGCATTCTCATTAGGAGTTTGTATACTTTTGCATGGGTTAGAGATATCTATTTTAGAAGCACGTGGGAGTTCACGTTTTTCTTTTCTTGTGTCAGAGGTGGCCTAAGAGGATGATTCACTTGTCTTAGTTGGCAAACGTTTCCTTTTATAGAAAACCTTAAGTTCAGGCTTAAGTGATGTATCATCCTTTGCAATTTCCTCCCAAGTAGTTTTCGTAAAATCAGAGACTATCCTAGTTAAAGGGCACTCGTTTCCTATAAGAGTGAAAGTTCTACCAGTGGGGCGCCATATTTTACCAATGGGTTTGATTTTGGCAACCCACTGGGATTTAAGTCTAGCACGGGAGTTCACCTCATTAAGTAATTTCTTGATACAGGAATCATAATTTGCCGTAAAGACACATTTTCTACATGTTTTACAAGTAGCATATTTAATGTCCGAGTAAGATCTGGAATTCCTAGATGATTGATTAATGCTCCTAGGATGTGACATGCTATGGTTAGCAGTGTTGGGTAAACTAGAAGGCATCTGACTAGGTTGGACATTACTATCTCTTACATGTGTCTTTTGAATAGCTTCCCTTTGACCAAAATCATGGCCCACATCAGTTGAACTAGTTCTAGACGTGTTCATTGAACTATTCTTAGAGAAACTAGGGGCAATAATGTGATGAGGTCTTGCTAAAACTGATTTAGTCACATTAGGCCTAGTTGGTGGAGTGACTGTTCTAGAAATATGTCCCAAATCAATTTGGGAGGCAAACCGTGGTCTCAAGGATTGTGGTCGCTCGGATCTAAATGCAGTAGGTTGTCTAACAATCGGTTGTCTGACGAACTGATTTGTAGGCGGTTTCCCCAAGATTGATGCTTTTTCAAGCTTAGTGTCCACACTAGGTCCTCTATTTTTCCTTAACTCGTTTTTCAACGCAGCTATAGCAAACACCTTTTCCTGAATTTGAGCTTTTAAGGTCTCATTCTCTTTGAGCAATTCATCTTGGGATGCCAACTTAGATTCAAGCAACTTAATTTGTTTCAAAAGATTATCTTTTTCAGCTTTAGAATCTAAAACTTTTTGATCCAATTTTCTTTCAAGAAAAACGTTTGACTTTTCAAGTTTTTCAAAGTATGTTTCAAATTTGTCCGTTTTCTTAGAAAATTCAAGTTTGGCATCCTCAAGATCTTTTAATTGTTGAGCTACAATCATTTCGAGCTCTCTAATCTTGGAATCAGAAGCAGTCAATGAAGCAGTTATAGGACAATTATCATGATGTTTAGCATTTTGAACACTTTCTCCCCATTATGAATCTCATTGGATGAATCAGAAGTGGTATTTCTATCACTCTTTTCCATCCCATGTTTGTCATAATTAGGTTCAGAATGCTCAATATGCGGCATGTCATTAGCATATACATCATAAACCACATTACATTGTACCATGTTTGCCGGCTCTTCGTCATAAACGGGTAAGGTGTCATCAAGAGAGATCTCGTGAACATTCCCTGACGTGCCACTGGTATCATGTTGTCCTCCTGATTCCGTGCTCTTGCCATCGTTAGGCTCCAAGTTGTCAACCGTATGACCATTCTCTTCTTGCATCTGCGTCATTGATTCTTGCACTCCATTATCATACGCTTGCTGAAGTTGTGATCTTTGATAAATCAAAGACGAGACCGATGTCATGAGTTTCAATATTGTATCACGGAAAACTCGAAGCTCGGTATGTGTATCTCGAAGAAAAGATTGGCAAATCAGTGAACTTTCAGACTTGATGATATTGTATTGGAGGAAAGGCGTGAGTTGTGTCACAAGAGTCTTATATGCAAGTGCCGATGCAGAGTGATTGAAGTTTTCATTGTCGAGTTGCTCGGCGAGTTGGGTCAAAGTGGTGAATATTGAGTCGATGAATATATGACGATCTTGTCCAAAGATGGTCACAAATTCGCTCCCTCCTTGAATCCTCGAAAGAGTGACAAGATGAGACTGAAGCATTTGAAATGAAGTTATACCACTTTCTCTAGCGTTGGCTTTCACTTGATGCAATTCTCCCTTGTTCGATGTCGAATTCAAGAAATCCATTGAAAATCGATGAACGATAAGTGACAACGGGAGAGTATAATTCGACGAGAAATTGATTTCTCAGGTTTTGACAAACCAACAAAAAATCCGTAAGTGACTCTAAAAATTCTCGATAGATGATATATCTCTTTTGTCAGCTCAAGAAATTTTTGTCGACTCAACCGTTTGATAAAACAAGCCCGCTACCAACAGATCCAATTACCTCGGTTTTACAAAGTAAGTAAACTCGACCCAAGTCTAAATACCCCTAGTGACCTAATCCAAATAATACGAATCTCACTTACACGAAATAAAATAAAAAGAAAGACACAATATTTTAAAATAAAAATAAATAAAAATAAAATTAAAAATAAAAATCACACGTCTTACCCAACAAAAAACAAATTGCAAAAGTTTGACTCAAAAAAAAAAAAAGAAAAGCGTGTCTCCACTCAACTATAATTAAAGAATGATACACGTGTCCAGGCAAGTGTGAATAAGATAGACTCTAAAAGTCTTTGTTTTGTCCGCCCCTTATTTATAACCTTATCACAGTTCCCCACATAATCTTGTAAACTCCATCTCACTGTTATCTCTCTCCCCTAATATCTCTCTGTTACCCAAAATCATACTTCCTCCGTCTGTCTCTCAACTTCGTTTCTCTCTCTTTCCCACAAAAACTTCTAATCTCACACAATAATCTCTTCTCTCTCAAATCTCACAACAAATCGCTCAAATATTCCACAAATCTATGACCATGACCGGTGAATAAACGAGATGATGACAGCTTCAAGATCTTGATAGGTCTTAGGTAGGTTTTGTTTTTCGATTAATCATAGTCTTTCTCTCATATGTCGAGTCATTCTTGTCAGTCTTGGGTTGAGTCTTGAAAAAGAGAGTCCTTGTTGGTTCTTTAAATATCAACGAAACAGAGAAAAAGATATAACAACCTTGTTATAAATTTTCTTTAACTCGAATATCAATAGGGTTAATACCCACAAAGATCAATGATGTACTGATTTACGTGAATATAGATTTTAATAGATGTTGACAAGCATGTCGATATATCACGAAAGAAAAACTGAGATCAATTGTTAAGTTTTGAGTATGGTAGAGGGTCGAGTCTAGAGTCTATTGAGAGGTGAGTTTGTATTGAGTTTGTGAATAGTATCTGTGAAAGATTTGACTTGGGTCTGATTTTAAACTGATGAGGAGAGGGTCTGTTTGTCGAGAGATTTGAGAATAGTTTGGTCGAGGGTGAGGGTTCGAGAGGTTCGAGGAGGGTAGGTCAAGGTGTTGGGTTGGGTGTCCGAGAGTGTGGGTTGTAATACGAGAGGGTGTGTTTGTGGTTCGAAGGAGGGTGGTGTGAGTCGAGACTGTTTTTAGTCGAGGGTGTGACGAGGGAGTTTTCGAGGGTGGGTCAGTCGAGAGTCATGATAAAGATTGTGGGTTTGGAGGTGTGGGTGTTTTGTAACAGTCGAGTCTACGTGAGGAGGTGAGGGGTCTGTTGTTAGGATTGGTATGTTTGACCGAGAGAAGAGTAGTCGAGTGTGAGGTTGAGTTTGTTTTCTGTTATGTTTGAATTATGTTCATTCGGAAGAATTTTCATTCGGAAGAATGTTCATTCGAAAGATTGTTCATTCGGAAGATTGTTCATTCGGAAGATTGTTCATTCGGAAGATTGTTCATTCGGAAGAATGTTCATTCGGAAGATTTCGTTCATTCGGAAGATTTCGTTCATTCGGAAGTTTTGTTCGTCCGGAACTTTTGTTCGTCCGGAACTTTTTTGTTCGTCCGGAACTTTCGTTCGTCCGGAACTTTTGTTCGTCCGGAACTTTAAGAATGGAAGAACAGTTATGATGGGACAGTTTTGGACAGAAAGATGATAACCAAGATACTTTTGACAGTTGACCAAAAAAGAAAACCCAGATATGATAAAACTGATAAACTGATAAACGAAAATCAAGCCAGATATGATAAACTGATAAACATCGAATCTTTTATTAAAAAGGTTATATAAAACTGAAACGAAAACCCAGATATGATAAAAAAAGGTTATATAAAAAATTATAAAAAAAATTTATATATAAAACTGATTATAAAAAACTGATAAAAGAAAAACTAATAATAAAAAATTAAAATGGAAACTGATTATAAAAAAATTGATTTTTGAATAAAAAATTTGTGATTTTTATATAAAATAAGTAAATCAAAGATTTAATTATGATTTAAAACATAAAAACACAAACTTTATATGAAAAATACAAACTTTTTAAGATTTAAGCGTGATTAAATCAAAATCCATCAAAATCAAACAAAAGAAAAAACAGGAATAAACCAATCAAACCTTGGCTCTTGATACCAATTGTAGGTCTACGTGATCTTTGGCCTATCCTACATGATTGATAAGATTGATAAAGATGGTTGATTAATTGATATATATAAAGAAGATGAGAAGGGAGATGATGCAGTAGAGAGAGAAAGGAGTGAAAAGAGAAGAGTAGAGAGAGAAAGTAAAGATTTAATTATGAAATATGAAAAATGACCAACCCCTCCTAACATGCTAGGAGGGGTGTATATATAGCCCACCCTACATGTGGGCTATATGGACTATACATTTACTAAGTGTATCACGAGCCCATTACATAATTACCGTTGGAGCGATTGATCCTTCATAAATACGTAAAACGTATTTCCAACAATCTCCCCCTAAGGGAGGTCGCTCCAAGAGACAAAGTTCTAAATAGTCTATATCTCGTGATCTATGCTAACTAAGATGTGACCGAGACTTTATTGGGAAAAATGTATTTCCAACATCAAAGAAAAACCAACCTTTTCGTACGAGATACATTCACAGACGTCAAAACAAAGTTCGAGACTTCAAACAAAAAACACCAAGCTTCCATTCAAAACCTTGAAGCTAAGTTTGATCGTTTTGCCGATAAGCAATTGAATCACGCTTCTGGTTCTTTACCTAGCAACACCATCCTAAACCCCAAAAACAACAACAAATATCAACCACCGCAAGATCGTAATGAACATGTGAATGTAGTATTCACGCGGAGTGGATTATCTTATGAATCATCTACCAAACCTACCCAAGATACACCAATTGAAAACCCACTCGATAGTGACGATGAAGATGAAGCCTAACCAACCAAAACCAAAACCATCGAAAACCCAACACCTAAACCATATAAACCAAAAGTACCATACCCCCAACGCTTACGCAAGCAAAAGATGCAAGCTAAGTATGGTAAATTCCTCGACATAATCCAAGAAGTTAGAATCAATATGCCTTTAGTCGATGTTCTGGCTGGAATGCCAAACTATGTCAAATTTATCAAAGAACTTATCAAAAGCAAACATAAGTTTGAAGATGTATCTTCAACTTTTTTGAATGATGAATGTTCTGCCATTATCCAAAACAAAGTACCACCAAAACTTGGAGATCCTGGAAGTTTCCTAATTCCATGTACTTTCCATTACTCATACTCTTGTAACGCCTTGGCCGATCTTGGTGCTAGTATCAACCTCATGCCATACTCCTTGTATGTTAAAATCTCAAAAGATGTTCTTAAACCCACAAAAATGAGCATTCGCCTTGCGGACCGTTCTTTTCAATACCCAATAGGAATAGCTGAAAACATGGTAGTTGAAGTTGGAAAATTAATTTTTCCTGTCGACTTTGTAATCCTAGAGATGGAAGAAGATAGCAAGGTACAACTTATCCTTGGTAGACACTTCTTACATACAACTGATGCTGTGATTCGTGTGAAACAAAAACAACTCAACCTTGGAGTTGGAGAACATATAATTTCCTTTTTTATCGATGAAGAAATGAAACACTCTTATTCTACTGACGATACTTGCTTTAGTATTGATGTCATTGACGAAGTCGTTGAAGCCGATTTCGACGCTCTTCTTGATGAAGGAAGCGAAATTTTATGTTCTATCGAAGGAACCATCCTCGAAGAAAAACTTTTTGCTGAATTTGACGCCTTCATAGCTGTTAATACTAACGAACCAATAAAACACCTGAAGAAGAGAAATAAACACCGTTTGAAACCATAACTTTCGAAACCGATTTCAAAGTTAATAAATTTGTGGAAGAGCCCCCTACAGATTTAGAACTTAAACCTCTTCATAAACATCTAGAATATGCGTTTCTTCACGAAGAAAAATTACTAACTGTAATTATTTCATCCAAACTTTCGGAAGAACACAAAAACGATTTAATTGAAGTTCTCAAGAAGCATAAACAAGCTTTTGCTTGGAAAACTTCTGATATTCCTGGCATATGTCCATCATTCTGTAAACACAAAGTACAACTTTTGGATAACAAGAAACCGATTGTTGAAAAACAATGAAGACTAAATCCTAACATGAAGGACGTTGTTAAAAAAGAAATCATTAAACTCCTCGATTCTAGAATAATCTACCCAATCGCCGATAGCCCCTGGGTTAGTCCTATTCATTGTGTACCTAAAAAGGGAGGTATCACTTTACTAACTAACGAGAACAATGAATTAGTACCAACATGAACCATCACCGGATGGAGAGTTTGTATTGACTATCGAAAATTAAATGGCGCAACTGCGAAAGATCATTTTCCTTTGCCCTTTATGGATCAAATGTTGGAAAGACTCGCAGGGAATGAATAATTTTGTTTCCTCGATGGTTTTTTCCGAATATTTTCAAATCCCAATCAACCCTATGGACCAAGAGAAAACCACATTTACTTGTCCATTTGGAACTTACACGTATAAGCGCATGCCCTTTGGCTTATGCAATGCACCTGCTACTTTTCAGAGGTGTATGATTGCAATCTTTCACGATATGATTGAAGAATCAGTCGAAGTCTTCATGGACGATTTTTCCGTCTTTGGAAATTCTTTCGACACATGCCTTAGCAATATTGATAAAATGTTAGCACGATGTGAAGAAGCAAATCTTGTGCTAAACTAGGAAAAATGTCACTTTATGGTAAAAGAAGGAATTGTGCTTGGAGACAAAGTGTCTGGCGCAGGCTTAGAAGTTGACAAATAAAAAATAGACGTAATTTCAAAACTCCCACCACCTACTAATGTGAAAGTCATTAGAAGCTTTTTAGGTCATGCCGGATTTTACCGACGATTTATCAAAGACTTTGCGAAGATCGCAAGACCTTTAACCAAACTTCTTGAAAAAGAAAGAACATTCAATTTTAATGATGAATGCCTTTTAGCATTTGAAACTCCTAAAGAAAAGCTTACATGCACACCAATTATTGCAAGCCCTAATTGGAACCTCCCATTTGTGCTTATGTGCGATGCAAGTGAACATGCCCTTGGAGCCGTCCTTGGACGAAAAGATGGAAAACAATTTCACCCATCTACTTTGCTAGTAGAACTCTAAACGCAGCCCAACAAAACTATACCATCACGGAAAAAGAACTTATGGTTTTAGTTCATGCGTTTAAAAATTTCCGATCATACCTCGTATTATCGAAAACAATAGTTTACACCGATCACTCAGCCTTAAAATACTTGTTTAAAAAGCAAGATGCCAAACCTCGTCCCATACGATGGATGTTGCTTTTACAAGGATTCGATTTAGAAATTAAAGGTAAAAAAGGTGCTGAGAATGTTGTTGCCGATCATTTATCTCGCAGAGTGAATGATGATTCTAGCGATGATGAAATCGATGATTTTCCCGATGAACACAAAATGTAAATAAATACTAACATTACACCATGGTTCACAGACTTTGCAAACTATTTGGCTGTAGGTATTTTGCGAAAGGGAATGACATATCAACAAAAGAAAAGATTCTTTTCTTAACTTATAAAATACTTTTGGGACGATCCCCACCTATTTAGAATATGTTCCGATGAAATGATCCGACGTTGTATTTCCAGATCCTAATCTCGAAAGTTTATCGATGAATGTCACTACGGACCGACCGGGGGACATTATGCATCAAACACCACCGTTAAAAAAGTGTTCGACGCTGGCTTTTACTGGCCAACGATTATTCGTGAAGCTCATACCTTAGTACGATTATGCGAAGCATGTCAAAGGACTGGAAATCTTACAAAAAGAGATGAAATGCCTCTTAATAATATCCAAGTCTGCGAAATCTTTGACGTGTAGGGTATCGACTTCATGGGACCATTTCCTGAATCTTATAAATGTGAATACATTTTAGTCTCCGTCGACTATGTATTGAAATGGGCCGAAGCTCAAGCCTTGCAAACTAACGATGCAAGAGTTGTTATAGCATTCTTAAAGAAATTGTTCTGTCGTTTTGGAATTCCAAAAGCACCAATAAGCGACATAGGAACTCATTTCTATAACAAACTCATGGAAAAAATCATGAAAAGATATGGAGTAAACCATCGATTTTCCACATCTTACCCCCTCAAACGAGTGGCCAAGTTGAAAACACTAGTAGAGCTCTTAAGTGAATCCTTGAAAATACCGTTCAAAACAACCCTGCTTGTTGGTCTAAAAAATTAGAATATGCTCTATGGGCCTTTCGTACCGCATTCAAAACACCAACTGGAACCACACCATATAAGCTCTTGTATGGAAAAACATGACACTCACCAATAGAAATTCAACACCGTGCGTATTGGGCACTTAAGAACTGCAACCCTGATCTTATTGCAGCTGGAGAAAAAGTATCTTTCAACTACATGAGTTAGATGAATTTCGACATCATGCTTATGAAAGTTCATGTTTATACAAAGAATGAACTAAAGTGTGGCATGATTGCAAACTGCGACAAAGAAAATATTTCAAGCATTGAGAGAAAGTACTTCTCTTTATATCGAAATATAAATTCAAGCAACCCAAGCTTACATCGAGATGGACTGGACCTTACGCAGTAAAACACCAATATCCATCCGGATATGTTGAACTCTACGGTAGAGACAATACCACTTTTATTGTCAATGGACACAGACTCAAGCTCTACCACGAAGAAGAAAACTGTAATGAATTCGATGAAGAAGAAATCCCCTTCTATTTGAAATAAAACCCAGTAGCCGAGTCTGGCTGAAGACTCTAAACATAGCGCTATTCAGAAGGCAATCCGTATTTTATCCCCCACTTTTTACCTTAAGTGTGGAGGAGGACCTGTAAATACATAGAACCGTCCTTGTATATATTGCATGTGTTTTGTTTTGTTTTATAACATACAGGAAAATAGCAAATTTGGAGCTCCAAGCTGGATTCATCTGTTGAAGTCCCGCAAATTTTCTACTTAGCCCCGGGAAGTTCTTGTTTTCCTTTGCAATTTTCCTATTTTTTAGTTTTATCAGTTATCACATCGAGGACGACGTTCACCTTAAGTGTGGAGGATGGGCAAATAGGAAAAATAATAAATAATAAATTTCTCCACATTAAAAATCTTTTTGAAAATAAATAAAATTGATATATTTTAAAATAAATAAAGTTTTAGCAAAGCAAAAATCGCATTGATTGACACTATAACTAAGCACAAAAATCATCCACCGAATATGTGAGGAAACCTAGCTTTATATTTCTCTATTTTGTGTGAAAGCCGATAATCTAGTATGCTTCAGAATTTGTGCTTGATAATCTTTACTAAACCGTAGTGAGGTTAATTTATAGATATTTTCAAGAAGAGGCAAAATAAATCACCATTTTATTATTTTAGTTAAGCTACACTGGCTTGCTAAAATATGTTGCACTTGTACCTATGTGCTATATGATGCCTTTGTGCTATATGATCCCTTGTGCTATATGATGCCTTTGATGCCTTTGTGCTATTTTGTGTGAAAGCCGATAATCTAGTATGGTTCAGAATTTGTGCTTGATAATCTTTACTAAACTGTAGTGAGGTTAATTTATAGATATTTTCGAGAAGAGGCAAAATGAATCACCATTTTATTATTTTAGTTAAGCTACACTGGCTTGCTAAAATATGTTGCACTTGTACCTATGTGCTATATGATGCCTTTGTGCTAAATGATGCCTCTGTGCTATATGATCCCTTATGTTTATTGATTGTAGTAAATTGCGACCTTTTAGGAAAAAGGCGTAAAAGCAGTAAGTATTAAGTACGACGATTTAGGAAAATCGTGCATTAATGACCCAATGAAGTTAAAGTTCGTTTCCTAAGGAGGTTTGTTGTGTGTGAATAACTTGTATGATTTTGGATTAATATAGAAAGAAAAGATGAGAGATGAGAATAACGGATACGTTAAAATTAAACTACGATGACAAAACGTAAAACCGTAAAAATGACAAAATAAAAATTAACTCTAAAAATTCCCAAAAAATAACTAAAAATCCAAATAGAGTTTACAAATGATCAAAACTTATTAAAACCTTTTATTTAATTAAATATTAATTTTTTAATGCTAATTAAAGCCCTAAAAATCAAATTAATTAATAAAAAGCCCAAATAAAGATTTTTCAATTTGTAAAACTCTAAAATGACTTAATTAAACTAAAAACTATTTTTATAAAATTTAAAACTAATTAAAACTATTTAAAATTATTAAAAAACTAAAATTAAAATAAAATAATATTAAAAATTCAAAAATTATAAAATTTCTAAAAACTTGCAGACTAGTATATTTTAACCTAAATAAACAGAAAATGAAAGTGATATTACCAAATTACCCCTATTGGGCCCCCAAATAGGCTAAAAACAAAAACAGTCCAATTTCAATGGGCTTTTAAGCCCAATTTTGAGAATTGTTCAATAAGCTCCTAAAAAGCACAGTCCAACTCAAATTTTTAACTCTAAACACAAAACTCTAAAGGCCCAAAAGCTGATTATGAGCTTATCACATCTTAAATAGCCAAAAGCTTATTGTTATTGGGCCAATAAGCCCATTAAGCCATAATCTGGTGCCATAAGCTCTAATTTAACACACAACCTTCTTTTGGGATACTAAAGAGATCTATAAAAAGAAATTTTAAAAAAAGCTTAACCAATAAGCTAGAAATAAGCCAAGTATGATTTCACTAAAAGACAAAATAGTCGACTTAGAGATTTAGACCACTTCAGAACTTGATTTAACTTGCAAAAGACTCTAAATGACTTAATTAAGACAAATCAATCAAGAAAAATCCAATAAGCAAAGCCAAATAAGCTGAATAAGATGATAAGCACTTATGAAAAAGTCAAATAAGTTCGTTTTATAGTCAAACCCAAAAGTCAAAACCCCAAAAGCTCCAGAATGATTAAATGGGTCAAATGAGGAAGACTGATTAGCAAATCCAAGTTATTGCATGTTTCAATAAGCTGAAATGGCTTAATGATAAGTTGAGCCAAGTTTTGCACTATTAGTGGTAACAAGCAGTGGGAAAGGAGTTCCCACTGCTGCTTAAGCAGATTACTTTTGGCTTTATTTCAAGCCTTGTGTGTTGGGTATTTTTGGAAACAAAGGCACACCAATAAGCTTTGGCTTTATGGGAGTCAAGATACACAAAAATATCACAAGTCCAAACACAATAAAACACTCAACAAGCCAAATCAAAAAGCATGCAGACTATGAACATAAGATGATATAGTTGACCAAATACTAAAATTCAATAAGCTGTTAAACCTACAATAAGTTACCAAACTCAACAACCAGATTATGCAGAGTTAAACAACCACTAAAACTAGTAGGATACCAATTTTCAGCCTTCAATTCAATCAAACAAGCAAACTAAACCCTTTGATGTGTTTGACATGAAATTGTATGCATAAACTAGCAACCTATCTTTTTTAGTATCCCTTTGTTTTAGACTAAACCAACACCCTAAAAACCTTATAAACCAGCAAATAAACAGCTACAAACACCAAGGAACCAAGCTCAAAGGCCCTAAGGCCTATGAACTAGTAAAAACAAACACCCCTTAATCTAACTTTTTCACATAAATCTGATATTTTTACCCTATTACTCAACAAGATCTAGGTGTGATAAGATCTAATATACCCTATTAAGCAGATTTAAACCCTAAAATAAGCAATCAAACCATCAAAACCACAAATCACATAACCATCAAATATTTTGACAAAAAAGTAAAAGGGCTTTGAAAATCAAACCTCCAAGATGTACAATCCACACCTTGGGCTGTTTAGAGCTTATGTGGTAGCAAGAAAAACGACAAGATTCCCTTGTACCTGCTAAGATCAACAAACACAGGGTGAAATATCAAATAGAAATCAAAAGTTGGGGTTTTGAAAACCTGTCAAGGTTATGAGCCAAACCTTGAAGGTTCACAACACCCTTGATCCAAGGATTGAGGGTGTGTATGATCAACTTCAAAGTCGTAGCCTAAAGTTGTTAAGATCAATCAAACAACCAAGGATCCAAGTAAAAGAACCACAACTTTTTGAAACCAAGGATTTTACAACATAAAACCTTCCACAAAAACTCAAACAAACAGATAAGATGGAACTCGGATTTTCATAAAACTAATACCAACTTTATTAACAAAAGGTAATTTTAACACTTTAAAAATCTTTCAATTTTATTAAAATAAAAGGAATTACAAAATTTTTGCAAATCTAGAACAAAGGCCTCACCACAGGTTGGGGGTCCTTTTATAGGCAATGATAGACGATTCTAGAATGAGAAATACATGAAACCCTAGCTAGAAAATCTCAAAAATGCCCTTGAGGTTCTTGAATGCGTGTTGAGGTGTGTGAGATGTCCAAAGTGATCTAAACCCATTTTCTTGAGCGGAGGCATCAAGAAGTTGATGTGACCCCTTTATTTAGACATGAAGATTACTTGGAGGCTAAGTCGTGTGTTTATTGGTGCGTGGGAGGCTTGGGTGGGGTCCATGGGTGATGGGGTGTGAGTGTTTAAGCGTGGGATGGGTGCCTGTGATAGTGAATCACATGTGAGTTGTTTTAATTTGAATTTACCCTTTGGTTTGTAAAAGTAAATTCTGGGTGGGGAAGGTGGGTAAATAGTTGTGTTTGATTCAAAATTAGTGGGGTGGAAAGTGTTTGGCGCAAAAAGTGAGTTTGAATGTTTCTGTTGCACGCTTTTGGTCCTTGTGTTTTGGGAAAAAGGGTATAACCAGTATTTCAGCCGTTCAAACTCATTTTCCTTTGTTAATAAAGTTTTCATTTTCATATTTGGCTACCAAACTTTGTAATAAGGGTTTTAAGGGTTTGTTTTGAACATTTCCTGGTTTTCCAAGGGATGATCTTGTACTTTCTTGAACTTTGAAGGTCTTATAAGTATGTTTGACTTCATGGAGGACCATTGTTGACAATTTTGAATTCTTGAGGGACTAAACTTGCATAATCTTCAAAGTTGAGGACCTTTTGTCATTTTGACAAACTTAAGGGACCAAACTTGTAATTATGAAAAGGACTGACCGACCGCCGTTCAAGAGGGATCCCGAAGGCTCGAACTTTTTGCTAGCTTTGAAACATTGGCTAAAGGAAAAGGGTAGCTCCATCTCCTAATCTTATGGATGTAATACGAAAGAATCCTGAATTAACCAACTATTTTGGGTTAAAGAAATCTGAAGATTTATTATTATGTATCCATTTAGAGAGTGATTTAAAAGTCATTAGTGCTCATTTCCGATCCCATCCTAATCATACCCCGGAGATGAGAGTACAACAGGTGAGGAAGGAAAAAAGGTCACTTTAATGAAGAAGTCAGGAGAGGAAGTTAACTAGCTATCTCCCTACAGGAAGTCATACTAACTAGCAAGCTGTTTGCCCCTTAGGGCGCATAAGTCAACTAGCCATTTTATCCGGAACATAAAGTAACAAGAACAGAACCCCGTGTGGACTATGAACCAACAAAAAAAAGAGAGGTGCCTTTCTTGATGGAATACAAGGGTATTAAGTGTCATCTCTTCATTGATAAGGGATCACTCTTGTAAATCATCAACACTTCAAGGTCTTTTCTTTGAGAAATCACAACTAGGGCCCGGTTCATTGTGCGGCTTCATTTCTCGTGTTCGTTTTTCCTTGTTTCTTGTGGTCTTTTGTCTTTTACATGATATCCATACCTAAAATACACAAGTAAACAAACACAAGCATATATATGGTATTTTTATGACTTTTATGTATTTAAAGCCTGAAAAGAATGATGAGATCATGTATAAATGCCATCTCATCACTCCCCATACTAAACCATTGTCGTGCCCTCACTTAATGCTAGAATAAAGTATCTAAGAATCTCCAAAATTCAATTTTGTGAACCTTTATTGAAAAGTAAAACTTGCTACAATACTACTAAGATATGTTAAAGACATAATGTATGATTTTCATCACGAATGTGACTTTTAGGGTAAATGAATAGAAACAAGTGAATGTCTCATAGAGTAAAGTTCGTCATCCTTGATTGTCATACATTCCATGCTAAGTGCAAAAACGAGATCATTGTTGGTACAAGTCACAATGCTATCACTACTCATACGTCCAAATTCTGTAATACTTTTTCTCCCCGCAATCCTAGTTATTATGAAAAGAAAAGGTATCTAGAATTTTTTAACTATTTTTCATGGATCACCAGTGATTCATATTGACTTATTTGATTATTTATTAGTCCGAAAATAAAGTAGCACGATTTAATCGATAGTTAGCTAAAGAAAAAAATATTTTAAAACGGCTTCTCGTAATCACCTTAAGTTCATATCTTGGCATAACTCGTTTCACGATTTGAGACCTTTCTCGGACCGATATTTGGCATGTACTTCATACTTCGAATCTTTGGAAGACGTTCTTGAAATTATGATCTTCTCTTCATATTTTGGAATTTCTTCATTTGACATTTTTGAGAGATTCTTCATACTTGGACCACGACTTCATCATTTTTATTTAATATTTATTTTGGATTTTGATATACAACGATCCGCCTCCTTTTAGGACTTGGATATATTAAATCCTCAGACCTTGTTAGGGTCTTTTTGGATAGACTTATCCATGATCTTTAGGGGAGTAATTGCTTTTTGTCGTGTGTCTCGATCCTTCATATTGATTTTGGAATAATGATTCTTCACATCATCTTGGATCTTTAGCAACAAAATAGAGATCCTCATGCCTTGTTAGGGCCTTTTTGGAACTTCACCAATCTTCGCGTCCTGCTTCAACAAGTTGTGCATTGGATATGAACTCTATTCAACCACGAGCAACTTTTAAACGATCTTGGGCTAGAGGCTAAGTAACCTTTCAAATGGTATGACCTTACTTATTGCAATTAATTTATTCCTAATGCATTGATCTTATGGGAGAAAAAGCCACAATTAAAAACATATGAGTTTTTGAAAAAACATTTTCATGTTCTACGTTTAGCATGATCACTTGTCTAACTTTATCATTTCTCGTTCTTCACTATTTAAAGACCTCTAATTAAAGAGACTCGTGAATACTTAGCCATGCAAGTCAAAATTAAGCCAAATTTGGATTAGATTCATTATGACTATATTAAATCGAAGTTTTGGGTTTTCAAGTCACCTATAGGATATTTCACTTTCTTATACCTTTTCAAGTTTAGAGAATGCATTTTAAAGTTCCCTTGATAAGTCACTTTCTAGGATCAATTATAGGAACTTGCGAAAAGTTCTTGTTCTTACCCCGTATGAGCTAAGACTTTCGCGTTTTAAAGTTACCTATACAAAAGTCTAGCAAAACTTGATTTAAGCGGGTTAAGGAATGTAAAGGGCTCCAAATGCCCATCAAGTCAAAAATTAACTCTTATTCTACCCATCGGAAAATATACATTCGTGTGTTAAAAACACTTATGAAAACTAAGAAAAAATTTAAAATTTTGCCATTTTTAGCCTTATTTGCAACAAAACAAAACAAAACGATGAAAGTTGGAAAACGTGAGGATGTTTCAAGGAAAGTATCTATTCACCCCCATACTAAAATTAAACATTGTCCTCAATGTTTCGAGTCTAAAGGTGGAGCACCCCCATACTAGAGACGAAGAGTCGAATGCTTAGGATCTAGCATGGAAAGGGTGACCAACAATATATCTAAAGCCGTTTATGAATTATGCTAAAAGATAATTGTTAGAACAATAAAGGATATGTCATGGATTCGTGAAAAACTCTTCAAGCAAACGATCGAGGCTCACGTAAACGAACACGAGAGTCTTTAATCGTGGCGATGATGATGATCTATATAACACATTCACAAACAACCACGAGAAAACGAGTTGTAAGGGCACAAATCCCCTCTCATTAACTACATTAGAAAGTGATAATATGTACATGGATAAGCATGGGATCTCCCCCACGAGGCACATCGTTTTTTATTACCGAGTCATGAGCTCGACTCGATCCCCTCAATGCTAATTATCATTGGGGAAGGTGACTTGGTCGAGGTCGTCCAAAGAAGGGACTTCCCCACCGAAGTAGAGCTTAAGCCTATGTCAATTCACCTTGAAATTAGAACCATCATTTTGAGATAGCTCGATGGTCCCATAAGGAAACACTTGTGTTATGGTGAACGGACCTGACCAACGAGATACCAATTTCTCGGAAAATATCTTCAAACCAGAGTTAAAAAGTAACACTTGATCACCAACATTAAAAACCCGGTTTTTAATCTTTGAATCATGTAACTTTTTAGTCTTTTCCTTAAAAATTAATGACTTTTCATAAGCATTATCTCTTAATTCATCCAATTTGTTATGTTGTATTTTCCGATGATCTACCGCGGTCTTCAAGTCATAGTTGACATGCTTTAGGGCCTAATATGCCTTGTGTTCCAATTAAATAGGCAAGTGGCAATTCTTTCCATAAACCAACTTATAAGGAGTACAACCGATAGGTGTCTTATAAGCGGTCCGAAAGGCCCATAAAGCGTCATCGAGTTTATCGGACCATGAAGCACAGTTTTATCCAATTGACCTCTCTAAAATCCTCTTCAATGGTCGGTTTGAAACCTCGACTTGCCCCCTCGTTTGCGGGTGATAAGCTGTAGAAAGACGATGTGTAACCTCATATTTCTTTAGAACCTTTTCGAATTGGTCATTACAAAAATAGGTTCCACGGTCGCTTATAATAGCATGAGGGGTTCCAAACCAAGAGAATAGTTACTTTAAAAACTTCACTACCACACGAGCATCATTCGTAGGCAAAGCCTTAGCTTCCACCCACTTAGATAGGTAGTCGACAGTGACGAGGATATACTTGTTTCCATGAGACGATGGGAACGACCCCATAAAGTCAATGCCTCAAATGTCGAAAATCTCACACACTTGAATTATATTTTGCGGCATTTCATCACGTTGAGACGATTTTCCTTGACGTTGGCAAGAATCACATGACTTCACAAGTGCGTGTGCATCACGATAGATCGTAGGTCAAAAGAAGCCGGCATCGAACACTTTCTTAGCCGTGAGATTAGCACTGTGGTGACCACCCATGGGTCCCTCGTGACAAGCTCTAAGAATATTTGAAGCTTCGGTACCAAAGACACAACGTCGAACGAGTTGATCCGCACAAACCCGAAAGAGATAAGGGTCGTCCCAAAAATAGAACTTGATGTCACGAAAGAATTTTCTGTTGTGTCGTCATACCCTTGATTATGAAGTTGCCCGCATGGTAATTTGTAATGTCGGCAAACCATGGGGTGTCGTCCTTAGAATTCACTACACCGAGAGTCTCGAGAGGAAATGGTTCAGTAATTTCCTTGTTCTCGAATACATCTTTGTGAGGATCTTCTAAACGAGAGAGATGATCGGCTGCTAGATTCTCGGCTCCTTTTTGTCAAGTATGGTGACATCAAATTCTTGGAGGAGGAGAATCCAATGAAGCAACCTCGGCTTAGCATCTTGTTTAGCCAAGAGGTACTTGATTGCCGAATGATCCGTATACACGATGATTTTTGTCAAAACGAGATAAGGTCGGAATTTCTCAAAAGCATACACCACGGCAAGGAATTCCTTTTCTGTTGTGGTGTAATAAAGTTGAGCCTCGGTCATCATCTTGCTAGCATAACGGATAGGACGAAAGTTCTTTTCATAAAGTTGCCCTAAGACGGCCCCAATTCTATAATCACTTACATCGCACATGATTTAAAAGGGTAATTACCAATTAGGAGCAACAAGAATGGGAGCTTCGGTAAGTTTCCTCTTAAGAGTTTCGAAAGCTCGAACACAATCCTCATTGAAGTTAAAAGAAGCATCCTTCTCGAGAAGGTGTGTCATAGGTCGAGTGATTTTCGAAAAGTATTTGATGAAACGACGATAAAAGCCCGCGTGGCGTAGGAAACTCCTGACGCCCTTAACGGTTTTGGGATGAAGTAACTTGGCGATGACGTCTATCTTAGCTTTATCGACCTCAATCCCCGCTTTCGAGACCTCGTGCCCTAAGACGATTCCTTGTTTACACATAAAATGATATTTTTCCCAATTAAGCACAAGGTTGGCTTCTTTACAACGTTTTAACATTTTCTCGAGATTGGATAAACACGATGTGAACGAATCACTAAACACCGAAAAGTCATCCATGAATACTTCCATCGACTTCTCGATCATATCATGAAAAATAGCCATCATACACCGTTGAAATGTTCCCGGTGCATTACAAAGTCCGAAAGGCATTCTACGATAAGCAAACGTTCCATAAGGACACATAAACGTAGTTTTCTCTTGATCACGAGACTCGATATGGATTTGAAAGTAACCGGAAAATCCATCTAAAAATCAATAGAAGTTATTTCCCGCAAGTCGCTCCAACTTTTGATCCATGAAGGGCAAGGGAAAGTGGTCTTTACGAGTGGCGTCATTTAACTTTCGGTAGTCAATACACACCCTCCAACCGGCCACAACACGAGTAGGAATTAACTCGTTTTTTTTCATTAGGTACAACGGTCATTCCTCCCTTCTTAGGGACACAATGGATTGGGCTCACCCAGGGGCTATCCGAAATAGGATAAATCATTCCCGCGTCAAGAAGTTTTAAGACCTCTTATTTAATGACATCGTGAATTTTGGGGTTTACCCTTCTTTGATTTTGAATTGCGGGTTTATAGTCCTCCTCCATTAAAATCTTGTGAGTACAAAATTTTGGGTCAATACCCTTAATGTCGGAAATTTTCCACGCAATTGCCCCTTTATGAGCTTTAAGAATTTTCAAAAGTGCGTATTTTTTATCATTGGAATGATCTTTCGCAATAATAACAGGGAACTTGTCATCACCTTCCAAGAATGCATATTCAAGGTGAGACGGAAGATCTTTTAATTCAAGTATTGGTGGTTCCTCGATTGATGATTTTTGTTTAACACTCATAACTTCCATCGGCAGAAGAAATGGTGGAATGAGAGTATCATTACCAATAATCACCTCATCTTCATTGTCGATTTCATTAGAAATAAAATCACCTCCTTGGAATGGAGTGAGATTTTGGTGTAGAATTAGCAAGAATCGGATCCATAATAGTGGGATTGCCACTTGACGAACTATCGGAAAAACCTTACACTTCTTGTGAAAACTCATCGTAAACTACATCGACTAAGTCAATGTGGTTGATGGTAGCGATTGAATAAACATGAGATGGTGTAGAGTTTTGAGTAGTGTTTATAACAAGTTCCTCTTCATTGAATCTCAAAGTAATTGGTCTAGCATGAACATCGATAAGCGATCACGAGGTGTCTAAAAATGGACGACCTAAAATTAGAGGAACTTGACGATCCGCGGGTATGTCCACTACGATAAAATCAACGGGATAGTAGAACTTCCCCACTTTCACGAAAACATCTTCGGCTACTCCACATGCGAGACTCGTAGAATGATCGGCCATCTCGATAGACATGTTCGATGGAGTAAGAGCCGGAAGCGATAGCGATTTCCACATGGAAAAAGGCATCAAATTAATGCTCGCACCAAGATCGGCCAAGCCGAGGCATCCTTCCATTTCTTGTATATCACAAGGAATGAGAAACTTCCCGGGGTCACCAACTTTTTCTGGTATTCGGTTAGATAGATTTGAAATCTTCTCCTTATCGTTCATCATACCTTTAAAAGTGGAAGTGAAACGAGCTAGGCATGTATAACAACGCGTCGGCTAAACTCACATTAAAATGCAGTTGTTGAAACATTTTAATAAAAAGCTCAATTTGTTGTTTATTACGTTCTTGCAATTTCTCCTTGTTTCGTCTCGAAGGGTAAGGTAAGGGTGGTGTGGGTTGGGGCATAGGCATCGGCTTTCGAATCTCAAGTTCCACATTTGGTATTGGTTCAACCGTAGGTGTGGTTTGAGCGGTACTTCATGGGCTTGTAAAATGCTCCTTTTCGACCATCACCTCGGGTTCTTTCTCGATTTCCTTCTCCGTAGAAGTACTAGGACGAGAGATTGGTTCCTTAAAAGTTTTACCACTACGAGTAGTAATAACCTTCATTTCTCTTTTCGGGTTTGCAATGGTATCACTAGGAAGACCACCCGGGTAAGAGGGTTTACACATGATAGCTTCAAACATACTAGCTATTGGATTTTCAAATTTTGATTGCCTTTTATCCGCTTTTAACAACTCTTGCTTAATCTCATGTTGACCTTGTTCCATCTTTTGTTGATTTTGTTGAAGACGTTGAACGTTTCCTTCCATTTTATTAGCATGAGTTTTCAATTCATTAGAAAGTTCGATTTTAAGCTCGTTTTTCAACTCGGATCTTAAGCTAATCATCTCACATTGCATGTTATCAAACTTAGCATCATTTGCCTTAGCATAATCCAAAAATTCTCCTTGAAGATTTTTAGTGTGAGAATTTTGAAAACCTTGTGTAGTATTTTGAAAATCACGGTTTTGATTCTGATTTTGCACTTGCCCATTGTTCCCACTTTGGTAATTACCCTTGTTATAGTTACGTTGATTGCCTTGATAACCACCACTTTGATTGTTGTTTTGATAGTTGTTAACATTTTGATTTTGGGGGGCTTGATTTGGGTGTGAACCTTGGCCGTTTTGGTTGTAAGTTCCCGTTGCTACGTAAGCACTCGAAGTGTTACCACCGGCAGTAATGCACTCGGAAAAATCATGAGCTCCACAACAAGATATACAACTTTTTTCAACCGCGTTAACCGATGCGGAATTCAAAGCATCTTGTGCTTTCCAGTGTGTCATAAGCATCGAAAACCTATCGAAAACCCGATTCTCCTCATTTGCTTCATCATGTAAGGCATTCATTTTACGAGAGGATGACGATGAACCCATAGCGGCAACACTCGGTGTGTTACGAGGGTTATAAACCTTAGATCTATTCTCGATAATCTTTAAAGATTCATCGGTCGTCTTAGGTGGCGGGAAAAATTGGTTCACAAACTTAGAGACGAGATCACCCCATGTCAAAATCGAATTTGGCGGTTCTTTCTCGAGCCAAATTTTTGCGGGTCCATCTAACGAGTATGGAAACAACATCATCTTAATGGCGTCATGTGGAACATCCTTAAACTTGCTTGTTGCGGTGAGACGATTGAAATTCCGTATGTGATAATGCGGGTTGTCTTTTTCATGTCCGTGAAACTTGTTTGCTTGTAGCATCGACATTAAACCCCTCTTGATCTCGAAATTCTCCACAAGGATGGCAAGAATCACAATAGCTTCTCCAAAACCATCGGTGGGTGTTTGAAGAAACTCCATCATAGTACGATTAGCCATGGTGATTATTGGTTCTACAACGGGTTCGACAATTGGAGGTTCTTCTTTAATTAAAGGTTCTTGATTTCCTTTCGTTTGACGACGTTTGTGAGCTCGTTTTGCTTGATTACGAGTTTGCATAAACGTGACGTAGAACGTGGAGGTGAGCATAGCAAATAAGATTCTTTTGGGTGTTTTGTTGATTTTTTTTTTGTGTTTTTGATTGTTTTTAAATTTTTTTGGATTTTATGTGTATTTGTAGACAACAATATACCAAATCTCTCCTCGAATCAAACTCTTGATTAAAGAAGCCTCAGAGAATGAAAACGATCACGTTGAGTGAACGCCTTCGATTGACTTTAGAACTTTGGTGAAAACCAAATTGTTCAAGAGGGTTTAATCACAAAGAAACCAAACAAATATATATGATACGTAATAATACTTTGGGCGGCAAAACCCTTCATTAGCCTTGAATCTCAAATACTCACAAGTGAACGGGGGAATGAGGTGGCGCGAAGTACTTAAGTACCTAACTTCCCTTTAACGGCCTTTTATATCACGTTGCCTATATATTCACCTTAAAGTTCGTATTTTTTCAAAATCGAGTTTCACGAAAGTATTTATCTATTTTTGCCTTTTTCTTTTTGTTTGAGATTCTAATACAATAATTAGGAGATCAAATCCCAATTAGGGTTGTGCTTTCACACTTTTGGAGATATTTTGGATTAATTGTGATACATATACAATATAGTAATAATAATTGACAAAGAAAACGAAAAACCGATAATACGTGTTAATAGATTTCTATTTAACACAAATACTATTTATGGTTAGATATTAAAAACAAAATTGTTCAAATTAATCACGACACACCTCCCCGGCATAGGCGCCAAAATGATTGTGGTAAATTATGACCTTTTAGGAAAAAGGCGTAAAAGCGGTAAGTATTAAGTACGACGATTTAGGAAAACCGTACACTAATGACCCAATGAAGTTCAAGTTCGTTTCCCAAGGAGGTTTGGTGTGTGTGAATAACTTGTATTATTTTGGATTAATATAGAAAGAAAGATGAAAGATGAGAATAACGGATACGTTAAAATTAAACTACGATGACGAAACGTAAAACCGTAAAAACTGACAAAATAAAAATTAACTCTAAAAATTCCCAAACAATTACCAAAAATAACTAAAAATCTAAATAGAGTTTACAAATGATCAAAAAAATTTCAAACCTTTTATTTAATTAAATATTAATTTTTTAATGCTAATTAAAGCCCGAACAATAAAATTAATTAATAAAAATCCTAAATAAAGATTTTTCAATTTTTAAAACTTTAAAATGAATTAATTAAACTAAAAAATATATTATAAAATTTAATACTAATTAAAACTATTTAAAATGATTAAAAAACTAAAATTAAATATTAAAATAATATTAAAAACTCAAAAATTATAAAAATTTCTAAAACCTTGCAAACTAGTATATTTTAACCTAAATAAACAGAAAATGAAAGTGAAATTACCAAATTCTCCAAATGGGCTAAAAACAAAAACAATCCAATTTCAAGGGCTTTTTAGCCCAAATTTTAAAAGTGTTCAATAAGCTCCCAAAAAGCACAGTCCAACTCAAAAGTTAATTCTAAACACAAAACTCTAAAGGCCCAAAAGCTGATTCTGAGCTTATCACAACTTAAATAGCCAAAAGCTTATTCTTATTGGGCCAATAAGCCCATTAAGCCATAAGCTGGTGCCATAAGCTCTAATTTAACACACAACCTTCTTTTGGGATACTAAAGAGATCTGTAAAAAGAAATTTTGAAAAATCTTAGCCAATAAGCTAGAAATAAGCCAAGTATGATTTCACTAAAAGACAAAATAGTCGACTTAGAGATTTAGACCACTTCATAACTTGATTTAACTTGCAAAAGACTCTAAATAACTTAATTAGGACAAATCAATCAAGAAAAATCCAATAAGCAAAGCCAAATAAGTTGAATAAGATGATAAGCACTTATGAAAAAGTCAAATAAGTTCGTTTTCTAGTCAAACCCTAAAGTTAAAAGACCAAAAGCTCTAGAATGATTAAATGGGTCAAATGAGGAAGAATGATTACCAAATCCAAGTTATTGCTTGTTTCAATATGCTTAAATGGTTTAATGATAAGCTGAGCCAAGTTTTGCACTATCAGTAGTAACAAGCAGTGGGAAAGGAGTTCCCACTGCTGCTTAAGCAGATTACTTTGGCTTGATTTCAAGCCTTGTTGGTTGGGTATTTTTGGAAACAAAGGCACCCCAATAATATTTGGCTTAGTGGGAGTCAAGATACACAAAAATATCACAAGTCCAAACATAATAAAACACTCAACAAGCCAAATCAAAAAGCATGCAGATGATAGGTGTGTAAACACCCATGCTTTCTACCACTTAATTACAATAATAACCAAGCCAAAACGTGTATTTTATGTCTTTTATGTCGGAATTATGCGTGGTTTGTGTTTTTGTTGTGATTTAGGACGAAAAAGTGAAAAGTGGAGAAAACACGGGTATTCACGGGCATTCACGGTCTTTTATTGAAGAAAAAGATGAAAGACGGAGTCGAGAAGTCAAGAGTGCAAAAAGAACGGAAGTCCAAGACCAATTCTGAAGATTTATCGAAGAAAAAGTCAAAAGACGGAAGTTTACTTAAAGCCGAAGAACTCAAGTATATTTTATCGAAGAATTAAAAGACGAGTTCAAAGATATCCCGAGCCAAAAGTCATTAAAAGTACAAGATTAAAAAAGAAAATAAGAAAAGGACTAAGCATGCAATTAATGAAGATTAAAGAAGGAAGGACTTAATCTTGTAATTAAGAGAAAAGGAAAGAGGGGAGGAAGCTTCCTAATCCTCCCCTATATATAGAATAGGATGATAATTATTTTTCTTTGTTGGCTAAGTGTGACAATTAGTCTTCCACCATTTACTTACCTTGCACCTTTAATTCATGTCATTTAAATACTTGTCAATTTAAATACCTTGTCTTGCACATTAAATTCTTTTAATTTCAAGTAAGTTTTCATTTAATTCTTGTCAATCTTTATTTTATCTTTTTAATCTCCTATCTACCTTTCTTGATCTTGATTTTTATGTTTATGCTTGTGTTCATGTTCATATCTTTATTTTGATCAAGTGGGTTTTTGATTTGTGTGGTTAAATTTGTTAGTTTAATTGATATAGATTGTTTGTTTATGATTGTTTGTTGTTTCGTTATTAATTTGGTTAAATATTTTGTTTTGATTTTGATTAATCTGTGTTAGATCTGTTATTACTGTGATCCCTTGTTCTTCGGGATTGTTTGTTTCTGTTTCTGTGTTCCCAGATAAGTTCCGAGCCAAAGAGAAGGAAGTCTTTCATTCGAAACTTTAAAAGTTCCGAATCAAGCTTCATCCGGAAGAGTTCCGAGTAAAGTTCATCCGGAAAACTTCCGAATCAATACTTCCGACTCAAGGGGGCTTCATCCGGAACATTAAAAGTTCCGGACGAAAACTTCTGAAAGAACTTCCGAAGGAAAGTTCCGGACGAAAAGTTCCGGATCAACACTTCAGAACCAAAGTTCCGACCTAAGCTAGGTTCATCCGGAAGTCTAAAAGTTCCGGATCAGCAAGGTTTCATTCGGAAGTCTCAAAAGTTCCGGATCAACTCAAAAGTTCTGAACCAAGGGCAAAGTTCCGGATCAAGGGGGGCTTCATTCGGAAGTCTAAAAGTTCCGGATCAAGAAGGCTTCACCCGGAAGTCTTCCGAATCAAGGAGTTCCGACTCAATTGTGCTCATTCGGAACTCAAGAAGTTCCGAGTCAAATCAGTTCATTCGGAAGTTTTGAACTTCCGAATCAAGGTTTCTTTCATGTTCTTTTTAGTCTTTCTTTTTAAATTTCTGTTCTTTATTTTCAAGCTTTATTTTTCCCGCCTTTTATTTTAGTTGCACTTTAAGTTTAATTGCCTTAGCTTTATTTTATCCTTGCCTTAGTTTAGGTTTTAGTTGCGTTTTAAGATTGCCTTAGTTAGTTTTAAATTTGCGTCATTTACTTTAGTGTCCTTTAATTTCAGTCACGTTTTTAAATACTTGCACTTACTTTAATTAGACTTAGATTTAAATTAATTGCACTTTTACTTTAAAGTTTCGCACTTTTTATTTTTAATACTACAACGACAACTTTATTGTTTCAACAAAGACAGCAGAGTCACACATAGAACCTAGATCAATTCGATTAGACCAACACAACGAACTTAATTCTTTTTATACGGGTAAAAAGCCTTGTATCAAATGGCGCCGCTGCCGGCTCTTTTCGTAAATATTAACGGTTTTCTGTGAGAGACGCGTCGCTTTTTGGGATCCGTTCACTTGTGAGCGTTATTTTTCTTGCATAAATTTTTTTTAAAAAATCATAAAAATTAAAAATTGCTAAAAATCCATAAAAATTAAAAATTTCAAAAATCCAAAAAGATTTTATCTTTATTGTGTATATATATTGTCTTTGTGTTTGGTTTCTTTTTCTTTTGCATTTTCAGGTGTATGCGTACTAGATCTTCTAATTATCAAGAGCCCGAGACTCAAGAAGATTTAGCTATGTCAGGTGTTAACAACAACATTCCACCGCACCTCAACAATAACAACAATGTTCTTCCACAACCCGATCTTCGGACCATGGAGGAACTTTGTTAACCTACCATGTTTGGACGCGGAGGACCGATTGCGCCGATGCAAACCAACGCTCCTGAGTTTTCGTTGAAGCACCACATGATTCAGCAAGTGCAAACTAACCCATTCCGTGGATTGCCTGATGATGATGCCAACAAACACCTCGACAAGTTCATTACAATCACCCAAAGCATGAAGTTGCCTGGTGCCACAATGGATGTCCTTCGTCTACAACTCTTTCCACATACTTTATCGCATCATACCGAGAAATGGTTTGATCGTCTCCCGAAGAATTCAATTCACACTTGGGATGACATAACTCAACGCTTTTTGTCGCGCTACTTTCCACCATCCATGGTCACTTTGCAATCAAATCAGCGGTTTCATGCAAGATCCTGAATCTCTTTTTGATGCTTGGGAAAGATATAATGTCTTGATTGATCGTTGTCCAAACCACAACATGCTCCCTGTAACCTTAATCGATACTTTCTACAACGGTTTGACTTTTCGAGATCGTGATACGATTAATGCAGCCGCCGGTGGCACATTCATGAAAAGGCGACCCGAGGAGTGTAGAGAGTTAATTGAGAACATGACTACTCACCACAAAAACTGGGATTCCTATGCTTCTTCTAGGAACAACCCGAGAGTCAATGTTTCCTCCACCTCAGCAAACCCTGATATGACCGAACTCACCCGTGTGCTGACTGAAATGAACAGAAGTATGCAACTCTTGGCTTCAAACCAACAACAACAACAACAACAAGTTAAAGCTGTTGCTGCTCCTTGTGAAACATGCGGCGGTCTTCACTCATACACCGATTGTCCTTCTACACAAGGAAATCCGGAAAATGTGTATGCATCTTATGGTAATTATTCACCGGAAAATTACCAAGCTCGACCTCAAGGGGATAGAAATCTGCTGAGCTATCGATCAAACAACTACCTTTCACCCGGTTTTTCTCCTCAAAACCAAAACCCCGCCAACAACTACAATAGAAGCAACCAAATCCCACCAAGAGCTTCTAATCCTTATCACCAACCCGTCCAACAAACCCCACCCATTAACCCCGATGTTGAAGCCATAATGAGAACCCAAGGTGAGCAAATCAAGAATCTCCAGAGCCAAATTATCAATCTTAAAGGAGATATCACGAAGCAAGGAAATGAGATAAGAACCGAGGTTCGCGATAATATTCAATCCTCCTTCAGCACTCAAACTAATGAATTAAATAATATGTTGGCTAGTTTCTTGCCTTCCACTCAACCTTCTACTTCGAGTTATCTACCTTCAAACACCGTCACCAATCCGCGAGCTAATGTGAGTGCTATTACTACTCGTAGTGGAGTCACCATAGTAGGACCACCAATCCCACCCCCATCATCTACACCTCTTCCACCACCATTTATCCCTACTCCTCCTACACCTAGTATTAGTGCACCATTACAGTCTCCGCCTCGACGTAATGAAGTTCCCACGAATGACCCTGCCACATCTCAACCTTTACCTACACCTACACCTTCACCACCCAAACCCAATATCCCTTATCCCTCTCGTTTAGGCAAGACCAAAATGCTAACCAAGGAGGACTCCGACGTGACACGCTATGTGAAGATGATTTCTCAAATGAACTTCAACATTAGCTTTCTTGAAGCACTTGTCCACATGCCCAAATTTGTTAAAGCATTTAAGGAATTGCTTAACAAGAAGGAGAAGCTGATTGAACTCGCCAACACACGCTTAAATGAAAACTGCTCTGCAGTTATTCTTAAAGAACTTCCGGAAAAACTTGGAGATCCCGGTCGTTTTGTGTTGCCTTGCGTTTTCAACAAAACTGAAGAATTTACTGCCCTTGCTGATCTCGGGCTAGTATTAATTTGATGCCACTGAGTGTTTGAAAACACTATCATTGCCCGACCTCAATCCAACAAAGATGACTCTTGAACTTGCAAACCGCACTCTCGCTTACCCCGTTGGTATAGCCGAAGACGTGTTTATTAAAGTTGGCACATTTACATTCCCGGTCGATTTTGTCGTAGTTGATTATGAAATGGACTCTCGTATTCCTTTAATACTTGGTCGGCCATTTTTGAGAACCGGACGAGCTTTAGTGGATGTGGCCGAAGGTGAGTTAATCTTACGAGTCGGGGGTGATTCATAAATTTTTAAAATGGGGAAGCTTACAGGAAAATCCTTTGTAGGCCGAGAATCAGTCAATATGATTAATGTGCATGATGACTTTGTTGTCTACAACAATCCGCTATTCGATTCTTCCACTGATAATCCACTTTTTCAAGATAATGTGGATGATTCTCTCCCTACTTTGGCAGCTTCTCCTATTTATGATTCTCCACCGGTCTTTGATGCTTATGACGATGACGATTCTAGCTCAGATTCGGATGATTTTGATGATTGTACTTCTGAGTATCCCGAGATGCCCACTTTCGATGATTTTGATGAGGCCGATACTCTTTCGAGCAATTCTTCACATGATGAAGATCCTCCGCCATCACTCGATCCTACTTTGGACGATTACTCATTTGAGGAAGACTTCTCTGAATTTCTCAACACTTACTTCCCTCATGAGAGTGATGCTCCTCCTTATGACTTTGAAGATTATTGTCTTGATCTTACTTTGGATTTGAAGCACATTCTTTCTAAGGAGAAGAAACCGGTCGACACCAATATCCACAACACGTATGAGTTAACACCTCTTTGTCCCCCTTCTGAGGACGAGGTTGTGCTTCTTCGCGGATCTTCTTCACACTCTGCTGAGCCTGAGTGCTATTTTCCCCTAAAGGAAAAGGTGTTCGACCCCGGTATTGACATTCTACAGCCATCTCAGTATCCACCTGATGAAATAAAAGGAAAAAAACTTTGGAAATTTTGAAGACATGCTTGCACCACTTCATCCTTGCTTCCACCGTGCTCCATCGCTGATTAAGGGAACCTTGCCTACTCTTCTTTGGCTTGCCTTGTTCGCCTTAAGCTCGTGCTATCTAGTGGACGAAAACTATGTCTTTGATCCTGGTGGATATGTTTCATGCTTCTTCCGTTGATAATCAAGGTCGAGTCAGGCTCACGACTCGGTAATCAAAAATCAAGCGCTTCTTGGGAGGCAACCCATGCATCTATCTTTTCGCTTTCTTTATCATAAGTGTAGGGGAGACCCTTTGGTTTGCTATTTCCCCTCCTCTACTCTCTTAATCAGGGATTCGAGCTTCAATGATCCACTCTTGATGATTCTTGACGACCCGTGATTCCGTGTCCACTTCTTCCCGGATCTATCCTAAACTCTTTTCAATTCACTATTTTATATTTTCTCAATATTAAAAATAGGGATCTCGTTAGTTGACCTCTCCTTAGCAAGATTTAAACAACGTGCACAATGTCCTAAGTGTAGGGGAGTTTACTCCCACATGCTTAAACATTGAGGACAATGTTTATCTTAAGTGTAGGGGGGACTTCTATCAAAGTTAAGTGGTCTTTTCCTTGTATTTGTCTTCATTTTAACCGGAAAATCAATTTTTCGACAATTTTCAAAATTTTTGATCTATTTTGGCCTATTAGTTTTTCCGTTTGTATAGTTATTTTATTTCTTTGCTAGAATAAATCTCTAATAAGTGGTTTTAATTTTCAAACGTTGTGAATCTTTTGACTCGACCCGAGTTTACTTATCTAAGTTACTCTAGCTAGTATCCTTAACGTGTTTAAGTCAAGTTTTGCTAGGCTTTTATATAGGGAGCTATAAAACGCGAAAGTCTTAACTCTCACGGGTTAAGAACAAGAACTTTTCGCAAGTTTCTATAATTGATCCTAGAGAGTCGTTTATCAAGGGAACTTTAAAACGCGATTTCTAAACTTGAAAAAGTCTAAGAATTTGCAAGATCCTATAGGCGACTCGAAAACCCAAAACTTTGATTTAATAGGCTAAGCATCCACGAGTCTCATTACTTGAGATTTTAAACTGTGGAGAACGAGAAATGATAGAGTCAATTATAAGTTTGGTTTTCTTTCGTGAATTTATGTGAGTTAATTATGAGCCTATTCTCCCATCGCTTGCTAATAATTTATCTGCTAATAAATAAGGTTGTACGATTTGAAAAGTTACTTAGCTTCTAGCCCAAGATCGTTTAAAAGTTGCTCGGTATGGATTAGAGTTCATAGCCAAGGCATAACTTATTGAAGCGGGATGCGAAGATTGGCGAGTCCAAAAAGGCCCTAACAAGGCATGAGGGCTATATTTTGTTGCTAAATATCCAAAGTGATGTGAAGAATCATTTTTCAAAAATCAATATGAAGGATCGAGACACACGACGAAAAGCAAAAACTCCCAAAAGTCATGGAGAAGTGTATCCGAAAAGACCCTAACAAGGTATGAGGATAAATAGATCCAAGTCATAAAAGGAGGCGGATCGTTGTATATCAAAGTCCAAAATAAAGATTGGAGAAAAATGAAGAAGTCGTGGTCCAAGTATGAATCTCTCAAAATTTCAAGTGAAGAAATTCCTATATGAAGAGAAGACCATTATTTCATGAACGTCTCTCAAGGTTTGAAGTATGAAGTCGCTGCCAAATATCGGTTCGAGAAAGGTCTCAAATTGCGAAACGAGTTATGCCAAGATATGAACTTTATGAGGTCCCGAGAAGCAGTTTTAAAAGATTTTGTCCTTTAGCTAACTATTGATTAAATCGTTCACATTATTTTTAGACTTAATAACTATCGAAATAAGTCAAAAATGCATCCTCGTGATCATTCAAGACAACAATAAAATATAAGAGATACCCCTAGGAATAAGGGAGTATAAGTGAATAATTGGCCCACATGAGTTCGTGTTAGTCTGCTAACTTATAATAACAATGATCTCGTTTTTAAGCTTGGTTTGGAGAAAGTGAAAACTTGAGGATGATGATTATTCATAACATTTCCAAAACCCAAGGTATGCTTTTGATTTCTTTACTTTGTAATTTTCTATCTTTTTAATAAAGGCCAACGTGGATTAATTATGATGAAAAATGTAAACGTGCTTTGTAACTAATGCATTGCATGAGGACATTGCAATGGTCAATTGTAGGGGATTTGATAGGTTTGTAAATACCCATCCTTTCTACCACTTAATTACAATAATAACCGAGCCAAAACGTGTATTTTATGTCTTTTATGTCGGAATTATGCGTGGTTTGTGTTTTTGTTGTGATTTAGGACGAAAAAGTGAAAAGTGGAGAAAACACGGGTATTCACGGGCATTCACGGTCTTTTATTGAAGAAAAAGATGAAAGACGGAGTCGAGAAGTCAAGAGTGCAAAAAGAACGGAAGTCAAAGACCAATTCTGAAGATTTATTGAAGAAAAAGTCAAAAGACGGAAGTTTACTTAAAGCCGAAGAACTCAAGTCTATTTTATCGAAGAATTAAAAGACGAGTTCAAAGACATCCCGAGCCAAAAGTCATTAAAAGTCCAAGATTAAAGAAGAAAAGAAGAAAAGGACTAAGCATGCAATTAATGAAGATTAAAGAAGGAAGGACTTAATCTTGTAATTAAGAGAAAAGGAAAGAGGGGAGGAAGCTTCCTAATCCTCCCCTATATATAGATTAGGATGATAATTATTTTTCTTTGTTGGCTAAGTGTGACAATTAGTCTTCCACCATTTACTTACCTTGCACCTTTAATTCATGTCATTTAAATACTTGTCAATTTAAATACCTTGTCTTGCACATTAAATTCCTTTAATTTCAAGTAAGTTTTCATTTAATTCTTGTCAATCTTTATTTTATCTTGTTAATCTCCTATCTACCTTTCTTGATCTTGATTTTTATGTTTATGCTTGTGTTCATGTTCATATCTTTATTTTGATCAAGTGGGTTTTTGATTTGTGTGGTTAAATTTGTTAGTTTAATTGATATAGATTGTTTGTTTATGATTGTTTGTTGTTTCGTTATTAATTTGGTTAAATCTTTTGTTTTGATTTTGATTAATCTGTGTTAGATCTGTTATTACTGTGATCCCTTGTTCTTCGGGATTGTTTGTTTCTGTTTCTGTGTTCCCAGATAAGTTCCGAGCCAAAGAGAAGGAAGTCTTTCATTCGGAACTTTAAAAGTTCCGAATCAAGCTTCATCCGGAAGAGTTCCGAGTAAAGTTCATCCGGAAAACTTCCGAATCAATACTTCCGACTCAAGGGGGCTTCATCCGGAACATTAAAAGTTTCGGACGAAAACTTCCGAAAGAACTTCCGAAGGAAAGTTCCGGACGAAAAGTTCCGGATCAACACTTCAGAACCAAAGTTCCGACTCAAGCTAGGTTCATCCGGAAGTCTAAAAGTTCCGGATCAACAAGGTTTCATTCGGAAGTCTCAAAAGTTCCGGATCAACTCAAAAGTTCCGAACCAAGGGCAAAGTTCCGGATCAAGGGGGGCTTCATTCGGAAGTCTAAAAGTTCCGGATCAAGAAGGCTTCATCCGGAAGTCTTCCGAATCAAGGAGTTCCGACTCAATTGTGCTCATTCGGAACTCAAGAAGTTCCGAGTCAAATCAGTTCATTCGGAAGTTTTGAACTTCCGAATCAAGGTTTCTTTCATGTTCTTTTTAGTTTTCTTTTTAAATTTCAGTTCTTTATTTTCAAGCTTTATTTTTCCCGCCTATTATTTTAGTTGCACTTTAAGTTTAATTGCCTTAGCTTTATTTTATCCTTGCCTTAGTTTAGGTTTTAGTTGCGTTTTAAGATTGCCTTAGTTAGTTTTAAATTTGCGTCATTTACTTTAGTGCCATTTAATTTCAGTCACGTTTTTAAATACTTGCACTTACTTTAATTAGACTTAGATTTAAATTAATTGCACTTTTACTTTAAAGTTTCGCACTTTTTATTTTAAATACTACAACGACAACTTTATTGTTTCACCAAAGACAGCAGAGTCACACATAGAACCTAGATCAATTCGATTAGACCAACACAACGAACTTAATTCTTTTTATACGGGTAAAAAGCCTTGTATCAGCAGACCATGAACATAAGCTGATATAGTTGACCAAATACTGAAATTCAATAAGCTGTAAAACCTACAATAAGCTACCAAACTCAACAACCAAATTATGCAGAGTTAAACAACCACTAAAACTACTAGCATACCAGTTTTCAGCCTTCAATTCAATCAAACAAGCAAACTGAACCCTCTGATGTGTTTGACATGAAATTGTATGCATAAACTAGTAACCTACCTTTTTTAGTATCCCTTTGATTTAGACTAAACCAACACCCTAAAAACCTTATAAACCAGCGAATAAACAGCTACAAACACCAAGGAACCAAGCTCAAAGGCCCTAAGGCCTATGTACCAGTAAAAACAAACACCCCTTAATCCAACTTTTTCACACAAATTTGATTTTAAACCCTATTACTCAACAAGATCTAGGTGTGATAAGATCTAATATACCCTATTAAGCAGATTTAAACCCTAGAATAAGCAATCAACCCATCAAAACCACAAATCACATAACCATTAATATTATGATTTTACTAGATTAAAAAGTTCAATTTTCTCGGTGTCTAATCGAATTGATCTCCGGTTAAATGTGTGACTCAATCGTTTTTGGTGAAAAGAAGGTTTGGTTATCTACTTCTACTTAAAAGGTAAAAGCAAAAAGTAATAAAAATAAGCCAAAAACAAATAACTAATAATAAAGGAGCAAAACAAATAATAAAACGTAAATTAAAACAAAACAATTAATAAAAATAAAACTAAAAGAGGAATTTAACTTTCGACTTGAAAATAAAGTTAACCTAATGAAAAAGGAGAAAACAAAACTAAGAGGGTACTTTAAAACTAAACGAGGTAAAAGCTAAAGCGGGCACTAAATAAAAGATAAAAATTAAACTTTAGAAAAAAATACTAATACTAAAAGTTGATGAAAAATTCAACTAAAAATACGTGACTTTCACAATATGAAAACTATCACAATATGAAAAACTTTCACAATATGAAAACTATCACAATATGAAAAATTATAATATGAAAACTATCACAATATGAAAAAACTATCACAATATGAAAAATATCACAATATGAAAACTATCACAATATGAAACTATCACAATATGAAAACTATCACAATATGAAAACTATCACAATATGAAAACTATCACAATATGAAAAATTATAATATGAAAACTATCACAATATGAAAAATATATCACAATATGAAAACTATCACAATATGAAAACTATCACAATATGAAAACTATAACAATATGAAAACTATCACAATATGGCTATTGAAAATTGGGCAGCATTTCGTCGCAATATACCTTAAATCCCGATCGCAATCCACGATGCCTGGGTCAATCGCAATCCTCGATCAGAATAAGGGAATATTATAACACTTCGACCGCAAAGAAGCTGTCGGAATGAGCTGTCACAATAAGCTGTCACAATGTCAAAACCCTCATGATATTGTGATGAAAAAATCACAATATTCGGATGGAGTACAATAAGCTAAAAATCAAATAAGCACTTTTCAAAAACTTAACCAAACAACAATAAGAAGAACAAATTAAGCTACGAATTTAAAAACTTTCAAGATGCCAAATAAGCAAAATTTATAAATTGAACTAAAAGAAAAAGATTAAACTTTAAAAAGATAAAACTTTTAAAAACACTTAAATGAAAATAAGCTAGACACCAATTAAGCAAAAAGCACAATAAGCTAAGACCATGAATCACACGAAAATGATAATAACAAAAAGATAAGAACTTTTATCAAATCAAGCATAAAGATGAAAACTTTAAGATTAATCAAACAAGACAATAGATTTTTAAAACAAGAAGAGAAGAATGAGAACGATTATGAAAAACTTGAAATTAAAGATGAAGATTAAAGATTCAAATATAAGATTAAATTGAAAAGCTTAAAACTTTAAATAAAAAACTAGAGAGAGAAAGTAAAAACACATACTCTCCTACTCTAATCAACTCCTAAAATGACTAACACTCCAAAATCAAGGAATGGAAGACTATTTATAGGAGGAGGGGGAGTTGTTGTTGCTTCCTTTTTTTCTCTTATCTTTTCGTCTTTTAATTTCTTCGTCTTTCTCGACTTTGTCTTGGAATTTGTCGAAAGATAAAATGAACTCGTCTTTTAAACTTCTTCTTTTATTAGACTTGGTTCTTCGACTTTGTTAAACTTCAGTCTTTAGACTTTTTCTTCGATAAATCTTCAGAATAGGCCTTTGACTTCCGTTCTTTTTGCACTCTTGATCTTTTGACATCGTCTTTTGTCTTTTTCTTTGATAAAAGCCCGTGAAAGCCCGTGTTTTCTTCCTTTTTCATCTTTTGGTCCTAAAACACAAAAAGACACAAACCACGCATAATTCTGACATTTACGACATAAAATACACGTTTTAACTTGGTTATTATTATAATTAAGTGGTAAAAGGATGGGTGTTTTCTACAAATGGCTTCTGAGCAAAGCAGCTCTAAACCCGCACTTTATGAAATGGGACCCAGTAACATTAGCTCTGGTCTTGTCCCAAACAACCCTACTTCATCATCATTTACACCACCTTCTAGGACTGAATGGGATACGTTGTTTCAACCGTTCTTTGATGATTTCTTTACTCCTCTAAGTATTGTTGCTCCAGAACCTGAGGTAATAGCTCCGGTAACCGAAGATGTCGCTCCAGCAACCGTTGCACAATCAGACACATCTGCACCTACAATTGGTCAAGATAAACCTTCAATGAGTAATTCTCAACCAACACAGGTAACAACTACCCACGTCATGCCTATTGATGATGAAGAGGATGATGATGATCACGATTTGGAATTAGCTCAAATGCGTGAACTTCCATTCTTTGGTGTACCTATTCCCGACCCTAATCAAGCCGGGTCGTCCACCTTAGAGGAAGCTCCTACTACAGTTTACGCCAATCCACGGATTCGTGAACATGACAGCAAGTGGACAAAGGATCATCCTATAGATTCTATTATTGGTGACCCTAATCGTCCGGTCTCCATACGAAGTCAGTTACAAGAAAATGCAATGTTTTGTCACTTTGATGCTTTTCTCACTGAAATTGAACCTAAGACATGGCAACAAGCTTTTACTCAATCCTGTTGGAGAGAAGCTATGCAAGAAGAACTTAATGAATTCATACGTCTTGAAGTTTGGGAACTTGTCCCATGCCCGGATCAAGTGCAGTTACTCACTTTGAAATGGGTTTACAAGGTGAAACTCGATGAGTTAGGCGGAATATTGAAGAAAAAAGCTCGACTAGTAGCTCGTGGATACAAGCAATTATTGGGCATCGACTTTATGGAATCCTTTGCACCTGTTGCCCGTTTGGAAGCTATTCGACTATTCCTCACTTATGCAGCCCATATGAATATGATCGTCTATCAGATGGATGTGAAGACGGCATTTCTTAATGGTGAACTCAAGGAAGAGGTCTATGTTCAACAACCGGATGGTTTTGTGAATCCTAATTATCCTAATCATGTGTACAAGCTTAAGAATGCTCTTTATGGGTTGAAGCAAGCTCCTCGCGCATGGTATGATCTTTTGTCACAATTCCTCATTACGCAAGGCTTCGCTAACGGCAAGGTGGATCCCACGCTGTTCATTCAGAAACGAGGTAAAGATATGATTATGGTACAAATATATGTTGATGATATTATATTTGCAGCCTCGACCCAAACCTTATCGGATGAGTTTGGGACACTCATGTCTTCCAAGTTTAAGATGTCAATGATGGGCAAGGTATCATTCTTCTTAGGTCTTCAAATATCTCAGAGTCCCAGATGCATCTTTATCAATCAATCCAAGTATGCCCTTGAATCGCTTAAGAAGTATAAGATGGAATCTTGTGACCCCGTGGATACTCCAATGGTGGAACGAACTAAGCTTGATGCAGATCCACATGGAGTTGCCGCTGATCCGACACTTTATCGTAGAATGATCGGTACTCTTCTGTATATCACAGCCAGTCGACCTGATCTTCAGTTTGCTATATGTATGTGTGCCAGGTATCAAACTAGGCCTACTGAGTTACACTTAGCTACTGTTAAAAGGATCTTTCGATATCTTAAAGGAACCATTAATCGGGGACTTTGGTATTCGAAGGACTCTTCTATTGCACTAATGGCATATGCAGATGCGGATCACGCGGGTTGTCAAGATACAAGGCGTAGCACGAGTGGAACTTTGCAACTACTAGGAGATCGACTAATCAGTTGGGCATCGAAAAGGCAGAAAAGCGCTACAATTTCAAGTACAGAAGCAGAATACATAGCTATGTCCGGTTGCTGTGCTTAAATTCTTTGGATGAGATCGCAATTAACCGACTATGGTCTAGGTTTCAATAAGATTCCAATGTACTGTGACAACAAGAGTGCATTTTCCTTATGCTGCAACAACGTTCAATTCTCCCGGTCGAAGCATTTGACATTCGCTACCACTTCATCAAAGAGCAAGTGGAAAATGGAGTAATCGAGCTTTACTTTGTCCGATCTGAGTATCAATTGGCGGATATTTTCACGAAGGCTTTAGACCGCGCTCGAATTGAATTTTTGGCCGACAAGCTAGGAATGAGAACATTCTCGCCTAAGACTCTAAAGGAACTAGCAGATGAAGCGAAAGAATAGTGGTGGTAAAACTATTCTCCGTATCCTTGGTGATCATTTGTATATATTGTTTATATTTTTATCCACAAAAGCAAAATACAAAAATATAAAACCATATAAAAACCATAAAATTGAAAAATTCATAAAAATCCAAAAATATTTTTACTTTCTATTTCAATGGCATGTCTTTTGGTACGATAATATTTACGGCCTTAGAAATGTTGATTAATATTGACACGGCGCCATAAATAGAGTTCGTACAAAAGTTGTAAATATTTCATAAAACATGCCCTTATGGCTTGTAGTTATTGCAGACTGCATCCCGGTTTTCATATTAAAGTCAAGTATTTCTTATGAAAGCTTTGGCTCTCAACGGGAATTAATTTTCTCGGGCAAGGTTTACTTTAAAACCTTGTAAGGGATCAAGTTTACTTTAAAACTTGGTCTAACACAAATCTATGTACGCCTCAGTGCATTTATCTGTTAAAAAAAGAGAAGTCTTGTTTTTATGAAGCTATCATCTCTACAACCATAGCTATCTACAATTCGTATCTACATACTCGACGATGCGACTACTCAAACGACGACTACAGCTCTTTCGATAGAACACGGGTCAACAATTGAGGGGGAGCAATTGTCAAGCATTCGGAATCTTCGATACCGAACGTGCCAAGTTCACAAGTTGGTGTCAAGACAACAATACCAATCGTACACGTGGTGTCAAGAGATGACTTCAGGCATGACGAGGCGACCAACATATGCTGACAAGAACCATTTGATCTTATCATATGATGTTCTCATCTATCAGGTCCAACCTTGTCAATTCTTTTCTAATATAGTGAATATGTGATCATGCTACAAATCGATATCATATCTCATACATTTGGTATCATAAAGATAAAACGGACTTGCATTTTTCTTCCCAAAACCTTTGTTAAAACTTCATTAAATCAATTGATATTAAAAACATCGATTGGGTTAATATTTTTAATATGGGGGAGAAAATGTGATTTAATATGGGATATTATCACAAATGGTTTAACTTAATGTGCTGGCTCATCCCGACATGTGCGAAATGTTTTCGAATATCGTGGCATATGTTAAGGGGATGCAAAATGGATTTGCTATATCAAAATGGATTTTCATGGTGACATATACTTACCCAAAACCCATTTATTTCACCACGATGAAGATTGTGGTGACATAAGGATGGTAGGATAGGTTAAGTCCAATGATTCTTCTAGAACCGGAGGAATATTCCCAAGGACATTCCATAGCTAGAAATAGTAGTCCTTAGGAAAGGTGGAGAAAGATTGTGAACGTAGTTGAATGCCGACCAAGTACTTAAGTTAGCACTGGAACAATCACAACAAGGTGCTAGTTATGACGTATTGGTAAGCATTGAAGGGGTTGAAGAATGAAAAAGAATTGTAAAGATAAAGGGTGTAAAGAAAGAAGCCCTCCTTACAACTTCAGGCAGAAACCGGGTCAACACATATGCTATTGAGATCATTTTAATGATTCTCGATATTGAAGACAGACATCATGGACCCAGTAATGCAATGCACAACCCATTCCAACTAACTCAGATATCTCTCAAAAGGTATTTGTTTTAATCACACGGAGACAACACATTATCTATTGATTTATTCACTCCGAATAAATTGGTATTGAAAAGGTGGCACTCCTCTCCAGCCTCCGATCACTAAAATCCAAAATGCACGATCGAGTCTAGAGCCATTTGAGATCATCAAATATCTCATTAGGACACACTTTCATATTTCCTTGCTTCTTCACACACTGTGAAAAGTAAGAAAGATTTCAAGAGTCCTACGCAAAATCTTCATGATCTTGCCTGAACATCCGAGTAATACGAAAGTATTTACAATGAAGATGGAAATCCTTCTTGAGCGAATATCAAAAAGCTCATGGTAGGTGACTTGTGCGATTCTTTATGAATCAAACTTGTGATAACTGGAAAGCAACAGTGGTTTAATTCTTAGCTGAACTTAAACATGTTCCAGGACTCTACGCAATATCTCAGTGATCTTGCCAAAACACTCAGAGTGATACCTCAGTGTTCATAGTGATGAGTGGAAATCCTTCTAGTGTTAACCTCAAACAGCACTTGGTAGGTAACTTGCAAGATTCTATACGAATCAAGCTCGTGACAACTAGAAAGCAACGATGGTGCGGTTCTTAATTGAATTTCACTTGTTCCAGGAACATGAATTGACGGCTTCAAATCATGCGGATATTATTATCCAAATGATTCACTCTTTATGTTCGCAGTCAGCTTTGGAAGGTCGAATAAAGAGAACGGGTTTACCCACGAAATCCTGTCAGGAAGTTACTTAATTGAAACTATCCGTCACGGGTACGATATCTAATATCGTCCAACGGTCTTCACCGACCGGAGGTAAAATGCTACCGATTTAGAATGAAATGTTCAAAGCCATTTCGTTCGTGTCTACTTATGTTGCGGCATTTGAAGACGGTGGCGTTGCGGAATCCAAGAAGAAGTCGTCCCCGCATGCTTATACTTTATGCACTTAATATCTCATTTAATTCAAGAAAGCCTAAAAGTTAAGTCTTCCGCTGTATCGAACTCTGAATCTTTCAAGAATTATGAAGGTATAAGTATGTGGGACATGGTGTCACGAAGAGGCGAAGATCACAAGTGATGGATGCACGAGATCAAGGCAAGTGATTAATGCTCAAAGATTGATATCAAAGATTACATCAGCATGTTCACCAGAAAAGAAAAGGAAAAAGAAAGACGAAGACTAGGAGCTCAAGACAAGCATAGTATGCTAGGTTTATTTTATTATTGTAACTTGGGTAACGCCCTTGTTTGGAGTGGCCTCCCTTAGGGGGAGATTGTTGGAAATACGTTTTACGTATTAAGAAGGATCGGTCACTCCAACGATAGTCCATGTAATAGCTCGTAGTTTAGTTAACTTTCTTTATTTATCAAACAAGTCCAAGCCTAGCCTACAACATGTGTAGGCCAGCCCAAACGTGTAAGCCCAAGCCCATTGGAAGGCTTGGGTATATAAACCCTATCCTTTGATGGAGAGGGTAGTGTGGTTTCATTATTTACACATAGTAAACATTGGTTTTCTCTCTCTAAGTGTGTGTGTAATCTACCATCTCTCTATCTCTTTCTCTCTCTAAAAACATAAGCAAGATTTACATTTCTACACTTGACCTTTGCAATGCCCTCATGCAATGCATTAATTACAAAGCAAGTTTTATATTTTTCATCATAATAAATCCACCTTGGCCTTTATTAAAGAGATAGAAAATTATAAAATATTCAAAGGAAGAAAACAAGTAAAAAGATCAAAAACTTACCTTAGGGTTTTGGAATGTCATGAATGATTATCAGCCTCAAGTTTCACGTTCCCCGTACCAAGCTTAAAAACGATATCATTGTTATTATAAGTTAGCAAACTAACACAAATTCATGTGGCCCAATTATTCACTTAGACTCGCTTATTCCTAGGTGTAACTCTTATATTTTATGATTGTCTTGAATGATCACGAGGATGCATTGTTTGACTTATTTCGATAGTTAATTTAGGCTGAAAATAAAGTGGGATGATTTAATCAATAGTTAGCTAAAGGACAAAATCTTTTAAAACTGCTTCTCGGGTCCTCTTAAAGTTCATATCTCGGCATAACTCGCTTCACGATTTGAGACCTTTCTCGGACCGATATTTGGCAGCGACTTCATACTTTGAATCTTGAGAGACGTTATTGAAATAATGGTCTTCTCTTCATAATAGGAATTTCTTCACTTGAAGTTTTTTTTAGAGATTCTTCATACTTGGACCACGAATTCTTCATTTTTCTCCAATCTTTATTTTGGATTTTGATATACAACTATCCGCCTCCTTTTAGGACTTGGATCTATTTATACTCATACCTTGCTAGGGTATTTTCGGATAGACTTCTCCATGATATGTAGGGGAGTATTTGCTTTTCGTCGTGTGTCTCGATCCTTCATATTGATTTTTGATAAATGATTCTTCACATCACTTGGGATCTTTAGCAACAAAATGTAGCCCTCATGCCTTGTTAGGGCCTTTTCGGACTCGCCAATCTTCGCATCCCGCTTCAATAAGTTATGCCTTGGCTATGAACTCTAATTAATACCGAGTAACTTTTAAACGATCTTGTGCTAGAAGCTAAGTAACTTTTCAAATCGTACAACCTTATTTATTGCAATTAAATTTATTAACAAGCGATGGGAGAAAAAGCTCATAATTAACTCACATAAATTCATGAAAGAATACCAAACTTATAATTGACTCTATCATCTCACGTTCTCCACAATTTAAAATCTCAAGGAATGAGACTCGTGGATGCTTAGCCTATTAAATCAAAGTTTTGGGTTTCCAAGTCATCTATAGGATCTTGCATCTTCGTAGACTTTTTCAAGTTTTGAATTTGCATTTTAAAGTTCCCTTGATATACGAATCTCTAGGATCAATTATAGGAACTTGCGAAAAGTTCTTGTTCTTAACCCGTAAGAATTAAGACTTTCGCGTTTAAAGTTCCCTATATAAAAGCCTAACAAAACATGACTTAAACACGTTAAGGATACTAGCTAGAGTAAACTTAGATAAGTAAACTCGGGTTGAGTCAAAAGATCGTTTAAAAATTAAAACCACTTTATTAAAATTTATTCTAGCAAAGGAAGATAACGATAACAAAGGTAAATACAACTAGGCCAAAATAGATCAAAAATTTTGAAAAATGTCGAAAAATCAATTTTCCGGTTAAAATGAGGACAAATACAAGGAAAAGCCCACTTAACTTAGATAGAAGTCCCCCTACACTTAATATAAACATTGTCAGCAATGTTTAAGCATGTGGAAGTAACCTCCCATACACTTAGGACATATTGTTTAGGTGCACTTTGTTTAAATCTTGCTAGGGAAAGGACAACTAAAGTGATTCCTATTTCAGTCATAAATGATAAAATAATGAATCAAAAGAGTTTAGGATAGAACCGGGAAGACGGGTACACGGAATAACGGGTCGTCAAAAGTCATCAAGAATGGATCTTTGAAAGCTCGAATCCCTGCACATGATAAGAAAAAAAACAACAAACTCCTACGGGGCTCCCCCCTACACTTAGGATGAAAACGTAATAAAGGATAGATCATCGGGTTGCCTCCCGAGAAGCGCTTGTTTTTGTTAACCGACTCACGAGCCTGACTCGTCCCCGAATTAAATGATCCATGGGGAAGCCTCGAATGTAATACCGGGATCAAAGACCTTGTCCGCGTTCCCAGAGGAAAATAAAATAGGGGAGGCCGGAGGATAAGTCTTAAACGACAGAAAAGTCCTCTCAATGAAAGAAAAATAAGTGAAGTCTTGGTCCATGGGAGGTTGGGTGGGAAAAAGAATCAAAATGTCATCCCCAAAAGACATAGGATTGTCACTAAGCGGTAAAGCCGTAAAGGTGTCAATCATAGAATGGTCAATGTCACCTCCAGTGTCAAAGCACTCATCCTCAGTAATGGTCTCCAAAGAATAGGATAAGAGGTGCTCGGGAGGGGAACTTGGGACAATATCTTCATGCAGCAAATTATCAAAAAGAATATCCCCCTCCGTGTCATCATCATCAATACCCGGAGGTATTGAGAGAATATCGATTTCCTCCATAGTTGTATCATTATTCTCAACTGAAGTAATAGACGGAGGTAAAGACTCAGAAATAGGAGCAGAATTCAACGCTTCAATTTTAGCAATAAGAAGATGAACTTTCAGTAATTTTTCACGAAGAATAACGTCTTCCACCTCATCTACAAGACCAAGTTCAGTGGTAAACTTCTCGTATGTCGGAGATAATAAATCAACATCGCCTTCATCGCCCGGAGGGGAAGGAGAAATTTCAAAAGTGAAATTCTCATTGCATGGAGAAAAATCATCATTAAGATCGACCTCGTCCGTTGGCTCCACAAAATTCGGTGCATCACAAACCTCATCAAAGAATTCATCAAGACCAAAATCACTAATCTCACTCGATGTATCACTATCCTTAGACGCATTAGGGATATCAAGAGTAGGAGTAGTAATCTCAGAAGATGGGTTGAGATCATAGATATGATCCTCGTCATCATCATAAGAGTAGTATTGACGCACAGGAGGAGGAGTATAATCACTAAGATTAGATACTTGTTCTTGTTGCTGTCGCTTTTCCTCCTCCCATGCTTCTTTTAGTTGAACCACGGCTTCTTGAAGTTGCAAAATAAGGGCGTGTGTTTCGTCATTCGGATTCAAAGAAGGTTGATGATCGAGGGTGTATTGTGGGGGCTCAAAATTATGAAAACCAGAATTATAGCACGGATGTGGTCCATCATAAATCATCGGTTGAAAAGAATTAGAACACGGATTTGGCTCATAATAATTCATCGGCTGACAATAAGAAGTATCGTGAGGGCCCCTACAATTGTTGCAATACGGGTATTGAGGAAAACCCGGTGCTTCTTGTAGATAGCCATTACCATTGTCATAATTGTAACCCGGTTCTTGCTCGTCATGAGACGGGTACCGAATCGGACACGAAACATGCCAAGGAGAATCGCTTCCATAATATATGCAAGAGGGTGGAGTAAGTGCATTAGAAGCAAAAGATGAGTTAATCGAATTGCACGAGGGACAAAATCCAAATTGTGTATTGTCGATATCATTTCCACACCGCTCACATGTACACCATTGACATGTTTGTAAACCATACAATGGTCTTCCACACCCTGCAGCACAAGCAACATACGTATTCATTAAGAACCATAGATAAGCAAGAAGAATATTTTTGATGCAAAACTTTCGAAAAAGAAATGCTTTTTATGATTTTTTAATTGTTTTTGGGATTTTTGAATTTTTTTTTATAAGATTTTTGAAAAAATTTGGCAAGAAAAATAACGTTCAAAAGTGAACGGATCCCAAAATCCAACTCGTCTCTCACTAAAAACCGTTAATCTTCACGAAAAGAGCCGGCAGCGGTGCCATTTAATATTATGATTTTACTAGATTAAAAAGTTCGTTTTTCTCGGTGCCTAATCGAATTGATCTCCGGTTAAATGTGTGACTCAATCGTTTTTGGTGAATAAAAGAAGGTTTGGTTATCTATTTCTACTTAAAAGGTAAAAGCAAAAAGTAATAAAAATAAGCCAAAAACAAATAACTAATAATAAATGAGCAAAACATATAATAAAACGTAAATTAAAAAAACAATTAATAAAAATAAAACTAAAAGTGGAATTTAACTTTCGACTTGAAAATAAAGTTAACCTAATGAAAAAGGAGAAAATAAAACTAAGAGGGTACTTTAAAACTAAACGAGGTAAAAGCTAAAGAGGGCACTAAATAAAAGATAAAAATTAAACTTTAGGAAAAGAAAAATACTAATACTATCACCATATGAAAAACTTTCACAATATGAGAACTATCATAATATGAAAAATTATAATATGAAAACTATCACAATATGAAAAAACTATCACAATATGAAAACTATCACAATATGAAAACTATCACAATATGAAAACTATCACAATATGAAAACTATCACAATATAAAAACTATCACAATATGAAAACTATCACAATATGAAAACTATCACAATATGAAAACTATCACAATATGAAAACTATCACAATATAAAAACTATCACAAGATGAAAAATTATAATATGAAAACTATCACAATATGAAAAAACTATCACAATATGAAAACTATCACAATATGAAAAGTATCACTATATGAAAACTATCACAATATGGCTATTGAAAATTGGGCAGCATTTCGTCGCAATATACCTTAAATCCCGATCGCAATCCACGATGCCAGGGGCAATCGCAATCCTCGATCGGAATAAGGGAATATTATAACACTTCGATCGCAAAGAAGCTGTCGGAATGAGCTGTCACAATAAGCTGTCACAATGTCAAAACCCTCATGATATTGTGATGGATAAATCACAATATTCAGATGGAGTACAATAAGCTAAAAATCAAATAAGCACTTTTCAAAAACTTAACCAAAACAACAATAAGAAGAACAAATTAAGCTACGAATTTAAAAACTTTCAAGATGCCAAATAAGCAAAATTTATATTGAACTAAAAGAAAAAGATTAAACTTTAAAAAGATAAAACTTTTAAAAACACTTAAATGAAAATAAGCTAGACACCAATTAAGCAAAAAGCACAATAATCTAAGACCATGAATCACACGAAAATGATAATAACAAAAAGATAAGAACTTTTATCAAATCAAGCATAAAGATGAAAACTTTAAGATTAATCAAACAAGACAATAGATTTTTAAAACAAGAAGAGAAGAATGAGAATGATTATGAAAAACTTGAAATTAAAGATGAAGATTAAAGATTCAAATACAAGATTAAAGTGAAAAGCTTAAAACTTTAAAGAAAAAACTAGAGAGAGAAAGTAAAAACTAGAGAGAGAAAGTAAAAACACCTACTCCTACTCCTACTCTAATCTACTCCTAAAATGACTAACACTCCAAAATGAAGGAATGGAAGACTATTTATAGGAGGAGGGGGAGTTGTTGTTGCTTCCTTTTTTCTCTTATCTTTTCGTCTTTTAATTTCTTCGTCTTTCTCGAATTTGTCTTGGGATTTGTCGAATAATAAAATGAACTCGTCTTTTAAATTTCTTCTTTTATTAGACTTGGTTCTTCGACTTTGTTAAACTTCCTTCTTTAGACATTTTCTTCGATAAATCTTCAAAATAGGACTTTGACTTCCGTTCTTTTTGCACTCTTGATCTTTTGACTTCGTCTTTTGTCTTTTTCTTCGATAAAAGCCCGTGAAATCCCGTGTTTTCTTCCTTTTTCATCTTTTGGTCCTTAATAAGTGTAAAAACACTTATCCTTTTACCACTTATTTCCAATAAAAACAATACCAAAACGTGTATTTTATGTTGTAAAAGTCAGAATTATGCGTGGTTTGTGTTTTTATTGTGTTTTAGGATAAAAATATGAAAAAGAAAGAAAACACGGGCTATCACGGGCTTTTATCGAAGAAAACGAGAAAAGACGAAGTTAAAAGATCAAGAGTGCATAAAGGATGGAAGTCCAATGCCTATTCTGAAGATTTATCGAAGAAAAATTCCAAAGACGGAAGTTTAATGAAGTCTAAGAACTCAAGTCTAATAGAAGAAGAAAATTATAAGACAAGTTCAATTTATATCGACAAAATCCTGAGACGACGTCGAGAAAGACAAAGATTTTAAATCGAGTCGTGAAGAAAGAAAAAGGAAGCAACACATGCACCTTCCCACTTCCTATATATATATCCTCCTATTGACACATTAGGAGGGTGTTAGTTAATTAGTTTATTTTTCTTTCTTTAGTTTAATTTTTAGAGAGAGAAAGTGTTTAACTTTCTCTCACTAGAACTTCATCTTTTCTTTCTTTTCATGTTTATGCTTTGATTTGATCTTGTATTTTGAGAATCATTAATCTATAAGTTCAAGTTTCTTATCTTTAATCTTCTTCTACCTTTCTTTATTTTGATCTTGATTAGTGATAATCTTTGATTTTGTTTTCATCTTGATGCTTATGTGATTAAAAAGTTTATCTTCTTATTCATTTCTAAGTTTTAATATGGATTAAGTTTTGAGTTTTTCATGCTTATTGACTTAGTTTGTGTTTAGCTTATTTACGTTTTAAGTTTTCTTAAAGTTTTAGTCTTTTTAAAGTTTGATTTAAAAGTTTTGCTTATTTAATGTTTCGAAAAGTTCTTATTTTATGCTTATTAGTTCGGATTATTAGTAATTTGTTTAAGTCTTTGTTTGAGCTTATCAAAAGTAGCTTAAAAACTTGGCTTATTTCGAAGTGCTAGTAATCGGAATAGGGTAAACCCCTTTCCGATTTGTCATTCTGATTAGGCCATTTGATTCCGACAGCTTCACAAGTATTCCGATCAACAGGATCGGAATAGGGTTTTGTTATTCCGATTACTATTCCAATCTGGATTCCGATGGGGTAATTATTTTGATATTCCGATTACTTTAAGTTGCCAACATTCCGACAGCAAGATTTTGCCATATTCCGATTGGACCTGTTTTCCATTATTCAGATTAAGACATTCCAATAACATTCCTTTTGGTGCATTCCAACGTGATTCCGACAAGCATTCTGATGGGATTCCGATTAGGAATATTCCGATGGGTTTGAGTTTTGTTTTTACAAGTGTTTTTCTAGTAATTTTTAGTTTAATTTTTAAAGCTTTTAATTTACTCAACGACATTTACATATTTGCTATTAGTTTAAAAAATATAACCAAACCATTTATTTTTTCACCAAGAACGACTGAGTCGCACCAATTAACGGTAATCAATTCGAAAAGATCGGACGTTTACGACATAAAATACACGTTTTGGCTTGGTTATTATTATAATTAAGTGGTAAAAGGATGGGTGTTTTCACACCTATCAACCATCAAATATTTTGACAGAAAAGTAAAAGGGCTTTGAAAATCAAACCTCCAAGATGTACAACCACACCTTAGGCTGTTTAGAGCTTATGTGGTAGCAAGAACAACCACAAGCTTCCCTTGTACCTGCTAAGATCAACAAACACATGGTGAAATATCAAACATAAATCAAAACTTGGGGTTTTGAAAACCTCTCAAGCTTAAGAGCCAAACCTTGAAGGTTCACAACACCCTTGATCCAAGGATTGAGGGTGTGTATGATCAATTTCAAAGTCGTAAGCTGTTAAGATCAATCAAACAACCAAGGATCCAAGTAAAACAACCACAAATTTTTGAAACCAAGGATTTTACAACATAAAACCTTCATAAAAAACTCAAACAAACAGATAAGATGGAACTCAGATTTGCATAAAACGAATACCAACTTTATATAACAAAAGGTAATTTTAACATTTTTAAAAATCTGCCAATTTTATTAAAATAAAAGGAATTACAAAATTTTTGCAAATCTGGAACAAAGGCCTCACCACAGGTTGGGGGTCCTTTTATAGGCAATGACAGACGATTCTAGAATGACAAAAATACATGAAACCCTAGCTAGAAAATCTCAAAAATGCCCTTGAGGTGCTTGAATGCGTGTTAAGGTGTGTGAGCTGTCCAAATTGATCTAAACCCTTTATCTTGAGAGTAGGCAGCAAGCAGTTTATGTGAGCCCTTGATTTGGACACGTAGGATTACTTGGAGGCTAAGTCGTGTGTTTATTGGTGCATGGGAGGCTTGGGTGGGGTCCATGGGTGATGGGGTGTGAGTGTTTAAGCGTGGGATGGGTGCGTGTGATGGTGAATCATACATGAGTTGTTTAAATTTGAATTTACCCTTTGGTTTGTAAAAGTAAATTCTAGGTGGGGAAGGTAGGTAAATAGTTGTGTTTGATCCGAAATTAGTGCAGTGGAAAGTGATTGGAGCAAAAAGTGAGTTTGAATATTTCGGTTGCACACTTTTGGTCCTTGTGTTTTGCGAAAAAGGGCATAACAAGTATTTCAGTCATCCAAACTCATTTTCCTTTGTTAATAAAGTTTTCATTTTCATATTTTGGCCACCAAACTTTGTAATAAGGGTTTCAAGGGTTTGTTTTGAACATTTCTTGATTTTCCAAGGGCTGATCTTGTAGTTTCTTGAACTTTGATGGTCTTCTAAGTATGTTTGATTTCATGGAGGACCATTGTTGACAAATTTGAAATCTTGAGGGACTAAACTTACCAAATCTTCAAAGTTGAGGGACCTTTTTGTCATTTTGACAAACTTAAGTGACCAAACTTATATTTATGAATATACAAGGGTATTAAGTATCATTTATTCATTGATAAGGGATTATTCTTGTACATCTTCAATACTTCAAGGTCTTTTCTTTGAGAAATCACAAACTAGGGCCCGGTTCATTGTGCAGCTTCGTTTCTCGTGTTCGTTTTTCCTTGTTTCTTGTGGTCTTTTGTTTTTTTCATGATATCCATACCTAAAATACACAAGTAAACAAACACAAGCATATATATGGTATTTTTATGACATTTTATGTATTTAAAGCCCGAAAAGAATGATGAGATTATGTATAAATACCATCTCATCATTTATGCTATATGATCCCTTGTGCTAAAATATGTTGCACTTGTACCTATGTGCTATATGATCCCTTGTACTAAACTATCTTGCTAACATTAGGGTATGATATCTTTAAGAGGATGTACGCCTGTTTATAAAGGCTGTTAGGGTTTTCCATTTTTCTTTGTCTCAGATTTTTAGAAAACTTTGTAATGCCTTTTTATTCGAAATAAAAGTTGGTTTTTATTTTGATAAAAGTTTCTGAGTACCATTGTTACCTAAGTTTTTTTTAATTCAAGTGTTTGTGAAAAGAAAAGTTTTTAGAAAATCAGTTTGAGTTATATTGTTACTGTTACTTTTCACGTTTTGGTTCTTAGCAAGGTTGTTGTTGGAAGCTTGTGCTTGATCTTGCTAGCACGTAAGCTCGAAATTCCGAGGGCGTGGATGTACGGTCTCGAGGTTTGTTTAAGTTCCCTTGTTATTTTTGCATATTTCTGTCCCAATTTGATGCCATAGAAATTTGTGTTCTTGCTGATTAACTATGCATATTCTAGTTTGATATGTAAATCTGTCATTGTGTTATAGGAGTGCACTGTGTGAGTTTGAGTTATCATATGCAAGTGTTTTAAGTTATTGATTTGATGTTTTGGGTTGCTTGTTGTTTGTGCCCAATCATATTAAATTTTGTGTAACCTTGCTGCTAAAAAAAGAAAACCATCAGTTAAGTATCTACCGCTTGTTTAGTTGTTGAAATCTGGTATGCATGCTGAGTTTTAGTTCCTTCTAGTCTGTGTGAAAGGTAATTATCTTTGCTATGCTTATTGACTGCTAAACTGCCCACCAAAGTAAGTGAACAAAATACAAGTAACAAAAAAGAAAGTACTTTTTTTAGTGTTTACTGTGCTCATTAAGTTTCAGATGTGTGACGTAACTTGGTGACTTACAAGTTTTTGTTTTGTGTTTAAGCCTGAGTATCCAACGACAACAAATAAAAGAAAGTAATCAAAAGAAAAAAAAGAGTTAGAAGGGGACGGTTTGAACAAGATAGGTGTAGTAATCTGCTTGATTGTTGTTTACGGTTGTGAATTGTGTTTTGTCATAGTGTTGTATGCCTGTGAACTCCAACACCAAACAGCATCTAAACAAACTTAAAAGTGAACCATAAAAGGAAGGTGTGACCTGCTATTGTGTTTATGCTATATTGGTTGCAATCAAGTTCGCATTTATGCCATATAATTATTAAAAGTTGATTGTGTTTGCTGATTTGTTAGGATTGTTGTTGGATTATTTTAAGTTTCAAAGTGCTTTACGTGTCGGTGAGTGCCTATTGTTGTTTGTTGTGTGCTTGTCGTGACTCCTTACAGGCACGAACGCTTGTAGGGGGCCTTTGCCTCCCAAAAAAGAGAACCAAAAGTTAACCAAAAAGAACACTAATAACGACCAAAATATACATATTCAACCCGTTACTATAATGCCACTTTGTATCATAAATAAGAGCTTTCGATACTTAATATATTACGTTTTATATGCAGGTATGAAGTATGGAGAAGCAAAGTGAAGAAAATACAAAGGAGGGTCCTTATTGTGCAAATATGACAAACTATTGAAAGAAGAATATGGAACGCACAAAAGTGTGGCGCACATTGCTAGAATTGCGGCGCACATTCCCACGTCCAAAGTGCGGCACACTTTCGGATAAATGCGACGCACATTTTATCTCAGCCAGCACTATAAATAGGAGCCACTTCTACTCATTTTACACGCATCTCTCAACTATTACTCTATAAATCCGAGTATTCTTAGCTTTCTTAGTGATATTTCAGTATTATCCACTTTTGGGAAATACTAGTAACGAGAGTATTCCACTCTTTGATTCTTGGAGAAACGATACAATCGTGACACTTGTGTACTCGTTCATTCAATCAATCTAAGTATGATGTTCTCTTACTCTTTTCCATTTGTAACTTTGATTAATATGTTAGGCTAAGCTATTTGTGACTATATAATGTGACTATAATTAGTGATGATGCTATGATATGATCCTTTATAATTGATTTCAAGCTAATGTTGTAGAACCATTTTACCACCTAGTTCTATAAACCATATTTTATCTAGAGTTGATTTGTTATGATGGCTTCGCATTGGGAAACGTAAATCGTTGTAATAAGTTTTTATAGACTTGTCTATGGTTTTGAATCTTTGGTTGGAAAAATCCGCTTAGAAACCGTGATAAAATATTGAGCTCGTTGGCAACTTGTTTTTAGCTTAGTCGCTCGAATAAACATAAGTCTTGAATCACACTAAGTAAGTTGTGTAAACACCATTTTGACGAAAAAGTTTTATCACTCTTTACCTACCTAAACATATCTCAATCATTAATATCATCATCACGAACTCATACGAACTACCCCATATTAGTCATATTTGTTACTATTGTTATTCATATCAATCATTTCTTTCTTCAATTATTATATTGATTACCAAAACGAAACTACGTCTCAGCGAACGATCATGGCTTACCACTACAAGCTATATTACGAACGAAAGGGTATACTTGCCCGTGTTTGTATTTCTAGTCCCTTGTTTTGTCTAAACCTTGTAATATAAATTTAAGACTTTCAAAACGAACATCAAACACCAAGCAATAATTATCATTCTCAAGTTTCTGGGAAGAATCTTTGGCTTAATTGTGGCGTGGTCAGTGCGTTGTTGATCCCAAACTCAGATTGATTTAGCTTTATGTATACGAGATTAGATCAAGTAATACACTTAGAGAAACCTTTGTATACGTATATGACAATCTAAGTGTTATGCGGAATTAACACTTATACAAGAACACACAATATGTAAACAAACTTTCACTTTGATTAATGATATCAAACTTGCTTATATTGAAAGTAGTATACGTATGAAAACTTATATTGAACATTAACCTAAAGGCCTTCTTTTATAGACATAAGTAGCCTTGTGCAGTAATCTACGTATCAACTATCCTAGGTAAAGATAAATATAGAAAATACATTGTTGTTCCTATCTTTACTAGAAGTAATCTAGAATACAATAAACGCGTAGAGTATATCCTTCCATCAGTGCTTGTCTTCAATGTATCAACGCTTGACTTTATCTTGTCAATGCTTGATCTGTCAGCGTTTGTTTTCTTCCTATCAACGCTTGATTAACTCTTGTCAGCGCTCAAGTAGTCTGGCTATAATTTATTCCCAACAATCCTCCCCTAAACTTGATATCTACTGTAGTGATCAAGTTTCTGAATAAACATTAAGAACTAGGAGGAATCTTACAAACCTTCTCATATTGGTAATAAATAAATCTGATCAAATCTTTTGCCACGTCACTTGAATAATCAATTTCCAGCTGTGTATTCTTCATCTTCTCCAAGACTTCCTTGGACATGAAATACTGACCATCTACAAGCAGATACTCAGCAAACTTTGTAGAACTCAAATAATAAACACCAGCAGCTGAATACAATCTCCATTGAAGACCACTGAGATCATCTTCAAGATCCTTCCAAATAGCAGGATCTTCATCTCTTGGTCCACACATTCTCTTGAATGTGGACCACAGTTTTATTCCATTGACTGAAGTTGGTGCTTCAGTCACATACTTGGCCTCCAATAACCTCCATAGGTCTACCAAGTCTTCTCTGTCAAAACTTGCAAACAAATATATAAGGGTGGTAAAAGTGTGAACCTCTTTTCCATACCTGTCAATCTTCCAAAACCCACATTCATCTTCTTCATAGCTTACAATTGGGTTTCTGGAATCAAGTGGTAACACTTGCACCATATCTGAAGCTTCTAATGGTGAGAGCTTGAGGCTCTTTCTTATAACAGCTTCATTTGGATGTAATGGATCCATATCTTTGGGAAACTCAAGAGGAACTCCCTTTTTCACTGGTCTGGGAACAAACATTACTTTCTTAAGCTCCATTTCCTCTGCAAGTTTTTCTTTTCTTTCATCAAAAAGAAGTCTTAGAGTGTTTTCTTCCTGCACTCTAACCCAAATGGGATAAGCTCTACACTCCAACTCTTCAAATGTCAACCCAGTCAATTTCTTATAAGTCCACCCTGTTCCATGACATCTGAGTAGCATGAAGTACAACTCCTTTCTATCCCTTTTCAAATTTGAGAGAACATTGCTTGCTTTGTGTTTCAGAATGACCTTGCAATCCTTTTGTACTATGAGAAGAATCTCCAAACCCCATATCTGATCTGAAATAGTCAAGTGTGGATTCTCCATACACCTATCTTCCCAAGCATGGTACATCTGAACCACATCTGGCATATCAAAATCAACCTGCAATTTCAACTCATTCAATTTCTCCTTGGCCAACTCATCACCATACTCAAGTCTTTCTGGTTGTTCTATGATCATAACACTTGAGTCTGAACTAACTTCATCACTTCCTTCTTGCTCTTCTGAAATGACAAAAAAAGGTGATTCTCTCACCTCCTTTCTTTCTTGTTCCACAATTTGTGCAGCCAACTTTCTATCAAACTCAATTTGTGCTGCATTCTTTGGAACAACCTCTTCTACCATAATACCCTTACCCTTATCTAATGGATCAATTGTTGGTAAGGTAGAAGGTAATACCTGTGAAGAAACCTCCTTGATGATGGATGATGACTGGAATACATCATCCTCATTTACATTGATGATGGATGATGACTGGAATACATCATCCCCATTTGCAGGTCTGTCAATGCTTACTTTTGCCTTGTCAGCGCCCAAAATACTCATGTCAGCGTTCAAATCTGTCTTGTCAATGCCAATGTACATGTCTCAGCGCCTCTTGCAATTTCCTCCAACATGGTTGTAAATGACAAATTTAAGTTGGTAGGAGAAACTAGAGACATATCAAAACCTGTCTGTTTCTTCAAACCAGTAAGGGCTTCAGCTACACCCAAAGATTCTTCATCATATGAATCTTTTCCAGTCTCAACAAAAGGTTCTGTAGCAGCTTCATATGAGCCTTTATCACTCAAATTAACAGGCCCTATAGCAGCTTCCTCCCCTTTGTAAGAATCCTCCTCAGATAAAAGGACCCTTGTCTGCCTCCTCCTTGATTCAGCTGTTTCCAAAATAACAATCCTCTCCCTCAATTGCTTGAGTTCAAGGCCTTGTGTGCCGACAACTTGTACCAAGTCTGCATTTTGCTTTTGCAAGCTCATGCAGACTGTCTTCAATTCCATCAAAGTCATTGGTTCCAATCTGCCCTCTTCCAAAATGGGTATTAGACCTCCCAAGTTAGATTCATTGGGCATGGATGAGGTCTTAATTATGGTAGGACTGCCTTGGCCAGCTTCTAAGCCAGAACCAATAGTCCCAGCCTCATCCATAGCACCAACCACACTTGTGGTGGTGGTTCTCTCTGTTACATAGCGAGGACCACTCATAGGAGAACACTCCAGTAGTCCTTTGGCGTTTTTGTAACCTATATTGTGTTGGGGGAGAAGAAGATGTAGATTGGGTAGATGTGGGTTGGTTAAGGGGTGTTTGGGTCTGTGAAGGATGGGTGTCAACGTTTGAAATAGGCACATCAACGCCAACATTTAACGTGTTAGCGTCAAAGGGTTCTTGGTCAATTTGCATATGTTGTGGTGAAGGTAAAGGTTCAGGTATTGGGTCAATTTGGGGTTGGGGGTCTGGTTGGGGTTGAGCTGCTTCAATGACAGCAATCATAGCTGGGGTTAGGGGTAGGTCACGACGTGGGGGTGAGTTCATCTTCATAAAAATTGCTTTCTTTTGCACAGGGATCTCATAAAAATCATCATGATCCCTTGTGCAGTAACCTTGGACATCAAAAACCATTTGTAAAAATCTGGGATAAGCTAAAGTCATTTTGTTCCCTTTACTTTACACATGCCCTCAAAAATCATTTTGGAATAATTAAATTTTTGCCCAGTAGCAATGCACACAATAGCACTTGCAATAGATCTATTGATCTCATTGTGTGCAGTGCACTTGGGACTCAAACATTGTAGGAGGACATGTATTAGGTACTTCCAGGCTGGGGGAAACTCCTGTTTATGAAATCTATTTAAAGTTCCTTCATCAGGAAAAGGATAACCCAATGCCCTTAGTCCTTGTTCTATTTCAGTAATGGGAAGGGTGGTTATACCATCAGCATCATCAAGATGCAAAGCTTGGCGTACCAAAGCTTCAGTAACCACCCATGTTCTCCCATGAACAATAGAAGATAATGTAGTCACTCTATTAACTGTTGAGGAACTAACAGTGTTCCAAAAATGTTTAATATGTGTGACAGCAATGAGTGGAGCATGAGAAAGAGCATACCTAAGTGGGGATGCGTTCAAATACGCCACCATTTGCGTGTATTGGGGAAACAGAGTATCATCAGCTTCTAGATACGCGACCATGTTGTGTTGACTTCTGAACCCCAATTCCAAATCAGATGGTTTAAACTTTGGTGCCATTGTTGAAAGCTGTTTGAATGATTGAGAAAGATGAAGTTTATAGGAGAAAATTGTGTTAGACAAGAATAATAGGTACCCTGTTTAAAATAGGAGCCAAATATATATGAGAAGAAAATGCATGTGATTGGCCCAAAAATAGGCAAGTATTTTCAAAATGCAATCATGAAAATATTGAAAAAGAATAAGTTTATCTCATGCATTAAATGGAAGTTATCTGCTCCCAAAATTACGGCCTAAAAATATGTCAAAAAGTAACAACTGGGTAGGTCCCATTGAGTGTCAACGGTAAAAAATAACCCATCAACGCCCAACGGCTATTTTCTTGTCAACGTTTGCCTAAGCCATGTCAGCGTCTAAATTGGTCACAACAACGCTTGGAAAAATACTTGTCAGCGTCCAAAAATAAAAAATTTATAAAAATGAAAAATGACCTTAACAAAGTAATTTATCCTAGATAAGATAACCAAAAACTTGATAATTATTATAGGGCGGCAAGCACTGTCCAGTTATGCACACTTGCTTATGCAAGATAGACATAACAGTCCTCTAGTGTCCCTTGCTAACCAAAATTCTTAACAACTAAGTTATCTTATAAAATCCCTTGTTACTCCCAGGTAAAGCCCATGACAAAATCATTACCAAGTCTCCCAGCAGACCACAACCAATTCTAGGCCAAAAATGTCTTGGCAGCATGCATAGTATATCAACTTTGCATGCTACAGTGCCTCATGATTTAGTAAAACTAACTCACACTCACCTGTAGACACAATCTAGAATTGTGATAAGAGTATCATATGGATACCCAAACATCCTAAAGGTTCCTAAAACCTCCCCTTAAACTGTGATACATAAGTTGCCAAAAATATGCATGAACATACAAATTTATGTCAAGATAGGAATTTGAAAATTCCAACCATCATCCATAAATAAAAACATGTCCAAATGCTTCTCCAATGATCCATAAGCAACTCTGTATCCAATGGTATACTGCTAACACCACCTGCACATTTAGATTGAAAACCACAAAACTAACATTGTTGCTGACAACGCCCCGATAACACTTGACAGCGTTGAGGGAAGCTTTGTCAGCGTTAGACAAATATATTGCTGACAACGTCACAAAAACACTTATCAGCGTTCAAGCAAACTTTGTCAGTGTTAGAAAAATATAGTGGAAAATCTAAATCCTCAAAAAGACCAATAACAATGCATTATCCTGTACACACTTTTACAAAAAGACTCCAAAAAACATATTATGTGAGATTGATCATCCCAATACTTGTTACCAAGTATTGAAACCTCCCAGCATCAAAAGGGTTAGTTAGTAAATCTGACACATTCTCTTCTATGTCAACCCTATCTGGTTGTATTAAACCTTTTTCAAAACAATCTCTTATAAAATGGTGTCTAATTTCTATGTGTTTAGTTTTAGAATGATGTACAGGATTCTTAATAATGCATAAAGTGCTGTTATTTTCAACAAATATCTTGGTATGCATGAAATTATACCCATAGTCCAACAGCTGGTTCTGAATCCACAAAACTTGTCCACAACAAGCAGCTGCAGCCACATACTCTACTTCAGTTGTAGAATTAGCCACCACTGTTTGTTTCTTGCATTGCCAAGATATCAACCTGCTCCCAAGAAACTGACATCCACCAGTTGTGGATTTTCTATCAAGCTTATCACCTCCATAGTCACTATCTGAATATGCAATCAGCTCCAATGGTGAATCCTTTGGGTACCACAAACCAAGACTAGGATAGCATCTTAGGTACCTAAAGATCCTCTTGACAGCATAAAGATGACATTCTTTGGGAGTCACTTGATGGCGTGCACAAGCACAGACAGTAAACATGATGTCAAGTCTAGAGGCTTTGAGATACATCAATGAGCCAATCATTGATCGATAGTGCCTGACATCAACATCCTTTCCATCTCCAATCTTTCCCCAAGGGTGTTCTCTATCCATAAGAGTAGTAGCCCTCTTTTCATGGGGAGAAAAGCCAAACTTCTTCAAGATTTCTGCCACATATTTATCCTGGGAGATGAAGATACCATCTTCTTTCTACTAAACTTGTAAACCAAGAAAGAAGTTCATCTCCCCCATAGCACTCATCTTGAATTTGTCTATCATAAGCTTGGAGAAATCCTCACTCATCTTTGGATCAGTAGACCTAAAAATGATGTCATCAACATAGACCTGAACAAGCAACACATCCTTACCTTTCTTCTTTGTAAATAGTGTCTGGTCTATGGTGCCCCTCTTGAATCCATTGTCCACTAAATAAGTAGACAAAGTACCATACCATGCTCTTAGGGCTTAATGAAGTCCATACATAGACTTCTTGACTATATACACCTTGTCTGGATTCTCTGGATCCTCAAAACCAAGAGGCTGCATCACATATACCTCCTCAACAATTGTTCCATAGAGAAAGGCACTCTTGACATCCATTTTATACACAGTGAAGCCCATGTAGGATGCATAGGATAAAAAGATCCTAATAGCTTCAATCCTTGCAGCTGGTGCAAAGACCTCCTCATAGTCTATCCCCTCCTCTTGTGTATATCCCTGAGCCACTAATCTTGCCTTGTTTCTGACCACAATACCCCTTTCATCTCTCTTGTTTCTGAGAACCCATCTTGTCCCTATAGGTCTGACATATCTGGAACAATAAACCAACTCCCAAACATCCTGAATTACAAATTGGTGAAGCTCATCCTGCATTGCTTCCACCCAACTTGGTTCTTTGAGAGCATCAAATATCTTCTTGGGTTCCTGTTGTGACAGAAAACAGGCAAACAAACATGCTTGCACAAGAGGGGTATCAACCTTCTTGTGTATATTGGCAATAAATCCACCAAGACCTTGATGAGATCTTCTAGTCTGAACAGGAGTCATAATATCACCAATGATCTGAGAAGTTGGGTGATTCTTCATAGTAGAAGTGAGAACTCCTCCTTCAAAAAGTCTGGTGTCTTCAATTTCATTTTCCAAGTTGCCAATATCTTCTTCATCAGACTCTCTTTCATCAACATGAGGATGAACCTCTTAATATAAATTGGAAGGTTCACCCTATTCAAAAGTAGAAGAGAAAAGATGTGCAAAAGTGTTGTCAACGCCTGAACCTTGGTTGTCAGCATGTGAGCTAACAACGCTTGAACTGTTGTTGTCAACGTCTGAGCCATCAACGTCTGAATTAGTCTTGTTAGCGCTAGATTTGCCTTTTTTAGCGCCTGAAGGACCATGCATGTTTGTATCTAGTGGTACTTGGGGACCACCATTATCTTTTCCAGCAGCAGCAGCAGCAGCAAAAGCATCTGTCCATATGGGAATTGTAACATACTCTTGTATAGGAGATGACTTTTCTGCTTGTGATCCAACCTTTTCATGAACCTGTGTACCTGAAACATCAACAACTTGTTCTTCCACAACATTTGAAGTTACCTTCACAATGTCTGGATTAGTGACAGGCTTATAATTTAAAGTCCTAGATAAAGGTTCTAAGTCAAACAACCAATTTGGACCACTTTTAGGATCACTAGGTTTACTTTCTAAAAACCTAACATGTACTCTTTCAAGTATACGTTTTTCCTTTTTAAGATAAACCCTATATCCCTTGCTCTGCATTGAATACCCCATGAAATAGCCTTCATCACCTTTTGCACTAAATTTACCTAAGGCATCACTAGTATCTAACACAACTACATGACAACCAAAAGGTCTGAGAAAACCAATATTAGGTTTTCTTCCCCAAAGTAACTCATAAGGTGTTTTGTTCTGTATTTTGTTGACCAATGCTCTATTTTGAACATAGCAAGCTGTATTAACAGCCTCAGCCCAAAAAGCTATAGGGAAATGAGCATCAATCAACATGGTTCTGGCTGCTTCAATTAGGGTTCTATTTTTCCTCTCAGCAACCCCATTTTCCTATGGGGTCCTGGCAACACTAAATTGCCTAGTAATTCCTTTCCTGGCACAAAAATCATCTAACACTTTATTCCTAAATTCACCACCATTATCACTCCTAAGAATTTTGACTTCATTGCCAGTCTTCTTCTCAATTTGAGTGATAAAATCAATTAAAGTGTCAGCTGTATCACTCTTCACAGCTAAAAAGAAAGTCCAAGTAAACCTAGAAAAGTCATCTGTGATGACAAAGCAGTATGATTTACCATTAAAACTCTCTATATTGGTTGGACCAAATAGGTCCATATGAAGCAAGTGAAGAGGTCTAGTACTAGAATGCACCTGTTAAGACTTGAATGAGACCTTGTGTTGCTTGCCTTTAAGACATGCAACACAAGAGTGGTCATTGTGGAAGGCCTTTTCAGGCAAACCATCAACCAAACCAAGTCTCACAAGCCTGTTTATATTCTTAAAGTTTATGTGCCCTAGTCTCCTGTGCCATAGATTACTTTCATCTACTGAAGCTTTAGCATAAAAACATGACATATTGCTATTCATTCTAATCCCATTCGGATTCACATTATATATGTCTTTATGTCTAGGTGTTCTATAGTCAATATATTTCTCATCAGGGATCTTATAATCCTTGCTTAACACCAAACATTCAGTAATCAGAACTTTATTTTTGTTATCACAAACTTGTGATACACTAAAAAGATTGTAATCAAGTTCCTTTACCAAAAATACGTTTTCAAAATGCAAGTTCTTGGTGAGAAGTGTTCCTTTTCCTGTGATAGTACCATATCCGCCTCCAAAGTAAACCTTATCACCATCCTTAATGGGAGTGAAGTTAGTAAGATAATCTTCCTTTCCTGTCATGTGCCTTGAGCATCCACTGTCCCAATATCCATAATCATTGACCTGTTTTTGAATGCCCTGCACATAAAGAAAACAAGTTAGTTTTCTTTGGGAACCCAAGCCTTAGCAGACTTGGATTCATCTGGTTGTTCAATAAGAACAGACTTAGTTCTCATAACAACCCCATTTTCATCCTTCTTTGGATGAAATACCCAGTTAACCCTAATAGGTTTTGTAATGACCTTTGAAATGTAATTAAATCTATTGCAGGTCATTGAAATCCCATTATCATTAGGGTTTTGATCTTTCTTTGGTCTCCATGTCAAGCTTGAAGAAGCTTTAGATCCCTTACCCTGTGGTTGCAAATATTTGGGTCTGGTCACGTTTCTGTCAGCGTTGGATTTGGTCTTGCCAACGCTGAAATTACCCTTGTCAGCGTTGAACCTAGGGTTTGCTACAGAAACCCATTGCCTGTTAGACCAAGTATTTGTCATTTGAAATGGTCTTTGTCCATGAGTGTTAGACCCTCTAGTGAAGAATGGGGCAGGTCTAACAACTTGTGGACTTTGCTGCACACAAGGTTTGGGTCTGACAACGTTTGACTTTCTAACAACGTTGACTTTGGAAGCGTTTACACACTTATATGCTAAATGTGAAAAGCTACCACACGTGTAACAGGCTTTTCTGGACACAACCCTAGGTCTAGAAGAGAAGAAGCCTGTTCCATCATTGTTAACTTGGCTCTTAGGAGACCTAGTATTCCTATACATCTCTGCATACTTAATGCTAGGTTTTCTAACAGTGTTTGAGCCAAGATCAACAACCTTACCAGTAATTGGGTTTGTAACCTTAATGGAAGTTGACTCATTAGGACTTTCACATAGCAAGCCACCCTTAACAAATAAGGTAGGGTTAGCTTTCTTCCATTCATTCAAGTCAATCAACTTTTGTTGATACTCTTCAACTGGGGTAATGACTCTTGGTGGAGGAATGAATTCCTCCTCTTGGAGTTCTGGTAAACCAGTCCAAGATAGGTCCTTTTGTTGGACACCATAGAAGTCACCAGCTGGTGGTGGAACCACAGAGTAGTCTTTCATCCCAATCCCAGTCATGTCCTTAGGATCCCTTTGTTTACTCACACATTCTCCTAGGGTTTGTGTGGCCTTATCAAATCTCTGGATTTTAAGGCCAACATTATCTTTTTTTAATGGCTTCATCTAACTTAGCCTGTAACTCACCATTAACCCTTTCCATGATACTCCTAATATCATTACTAGCATTCAACTCATGTTTTAAGATATTTATTTTATCTTTTAAGTCAAATTCCATTTTCTTGTATTCAGAAACTGTCTTCTCAGTTTGAGTGAGAGCTAGTTGATAGTTAGACAGTTTGCATCTCTCAGTACTCATATCATCTAATAATCTTAACACCTCTTTGTTAAGTCTCTCAGTATTTAACCTGCAACCTTTACTACAAAAAGCATCATCGTATACCTCATTATCAGATGAAGAGGAGGAGTGTGCCATGAGAGCATATTGAACATGCTCTTCTTCTTCTATCTCAGCAACCAAAGCTTTATCCTCTTCCCCATTCTTAGCCAAATAGCTCCAGTCCCATCCAATATCATCAATGTCTTGTACTACAACCATGGCCTTAGGATCTTGAGCTTTAACAATTTGACTTGAGGGTTTGCCAGCATCAGATCTTCTTGGAGATCTGCATTCCCTCATGAAGTGCCCCATACGATGACAGTTGTAGCACTCAACTTTGGATTTATCAAATCCAGCTGGGTCCTTTGCACTGAAGGTCATCTTCTTCTTAAACCTTTTGTTCCACATGTTTGCTCTTATACTAGCAAGAGCCATGTTCCACTTAATATCCATCTCTTCCAAGTGCTCATCACTTATCTGCTCAAGGTCCTCATATGTAATCACTGAACCATTGGGCTAAGAAGCAATATAAGCACATACAGTATCCAGATCCAAACCAGCAGGTTTAACTCTTGGTGAGTCACTTTTGTATGTGTCAGCGTCTGAATAGGAGGCGTTGACAGGACATGTTCCAGCGTTGACACATGATGATCCAGTAACTGGATGCATGTAAGAGTCCTTCTGATTGAATTGACCTTCACTATGAGAAAAGAAGGCCATGTTACTGTTGGTAGACTTGCTTCTATGCTCCAAAAGAGTTTCATCTTCCAACAGCCTCAGTTTGTTGTAGATATCATCAAAAGTAGAACTTTTGTGAGTGTTGTTGCCAAGTATAGATCTTGCCTCAATCTTCCATGCCTCACCAAGACTCTTAAGAAAAGTGGCATTGATGTCAACATCACCAAGTTGTGTCCCCATAAAGGACAATTTGCTTGTAATGTTAAGCAATCTACTTCTCACACTGCTAAGCTTCTCATTAGGTTGAGCCTTGAAGACAACATAATCATGCATGAGTTGCTTCTTCTTCTCTTCCTTAGTATCTTCATTACCACCATATGCAACTTCAAGAGCTGCCCAAAGGTCCTTAGCAGATTCATAACCTCTGTACTTATGCTGGTTCTCTTGTCCCAAAGAGACTTTCAGAATGTTTAGGGTTTTCATGTCAACCCTTTTCTTTGCTATGTCTTCATCAGACACAACTCTATCATCATCAGGCTTTTCTTTCTTATCTGCTTTTGAACATCCAGCAACAGCTGTTCTTGCATCAATGGCATTAGCAATCTTTTGAGCTTTATTGAATGTGTTTCCATATTCAATAATCTCCCAGAGTGTGTAGTCATAGATCCCTAGATATTGCTCAAAGTTGAATTTCCACAATTCAAATTTGGTTGCATCAAGCATGGGAATCTTGATGTTTGGCAAAGGTGAGGAGGAGGAGGTTATTTCTGGATTTGACATGATGTTGTTAGGGTTTTGAGAAAATTAGGGTTTTGATGATTTTTAGGGTTCTTGTGTTCTTTAAGATCAAAAGTTCCTCAACAAGCTCTGATACCACTTGTTGATCCCAAACTCAGATCGATTTAGCTTTATGTATACGAGATTAGATCAAGTAATACACTTAGAGAAACCTTTGTATACGTATATGACAATCTAAGTGTTATGCGGAATTAACACTTAAACAAGAACACACAAGATGTAAACAAACTTTCACTTTGATTAATGATATCAAACTTGCTTATATTGAATGTAGTATACGTATGAAAACTTATATTGAACATTAATCTCTTTTATAGACATAAGAAGCCTTGTACAATAATCTACGTATCAACTATTCTAGGTAAAGATAAATATAGAAAATACATTGTTTTTCTTATCTTTACTAGAAGTAATCTAGAATACAATAAACGCGTAGAGTATATCCTTCCATCAGTGCTTGTCTTCAATGTATCAACGCTTGACTTGATCTTTTCAACGCTTGATCTGTCAGTGTTTGTTTTCTTCCTATCAACGCTTGATTAACTCTTGTCAGCGCTCAAGTAGTCTGGCTATAATTTATTCCCAACATGCGTTAGTTTTGTCTTTTGTGATTGGTGCTTCCGCCCATGCCCATAACCAGCAACCAAGTAACCATAATTAAAAAGAAAAAGAGACAAAGCCAAACGTGCCAAGTGTATGTGAACACAGCTTAAGTGTGGTGTTTTTATTGATTCTTGGAAGATTATGATTGAGTAGTGTTGTGTTTTATGTTTGTTTAGTGGGGTGTGCAACCAAATAATACCAAAGAAAAAGACAAGTGACTGCGTATTTTTGAGTTCAAAATCCGGGTCAAATTGTGTTGGAAAATCACTTTATGTGACGACATTTAAGAATTCCCATTAGTTATCATAGTCACTCACGCAAAGACTAGACTAGGAAACTATGTATAGTGTAGGCGCGTGAGTGACTATATATACCCCTCCAAGGCTTCCATGGAGGGGTTGTTGTGTTGTTGTTTGTGTTTTCTCTTTTTATTATAGATTTGCCTTTCTCTCTCTAGAACACATCCAACCTTTCTCTCTCTAACTCATCAACGGCTACCACCACCATATACCACCCAACTAGACCACCGGATCATATAAAATAGCAAACCCACAATTGGTATCAGAGATATGGTTCAATCCTTGGATTGACGTGCTTTCGTTATTAATTTTGGTGGTCTAAATTTTTTGGTGGTCCAGATATACCTTCAACGAGTAATTCTCAACCAACACCCGAATCAACTACCCATGTCATGCCTATTGATGATGAAGAGGATGATGATGATCACGATTCGGAATTCGCTCAAATGCGTGAACTTCTATTCTTTGGTGTACCAATTCCCGACTCTAATCAAAGTCGGGTCGTCCACCTCAGAGGAACCTCCTACAACGGTCTACTCCAATCCATGGATCCGTGAACATGACAGCAAATGGACAAAGGATCATCCTATAGATTCTATTATTAGTGACCCTAATCGTCCGGTATCCACACGAAGTCAGTTACAAGAAAGTGCAATGTTTTTTCATTTTGATGCTTTTCTCAGTGAAGTTGAACCTAAGACGTGGTAACAAGCATTTACCCAATCTTGTTGGATAGAAGCCATGCAAGAAGAACTTAATGAACTTATACATCTTGAAGTATCGGAACTTGTCGCATGCCCGGATCAAGTGCAGTTACTCACTTTGAAATGGGTTTACAAGGTGAAACTTGACGAGTTAGGCGGAATATTGAAGAACAAAGCTCGACTAGTAGCTCGTTGATACAAGCAATTAATTTATGGAATCCTTTGCACCTGTTACCCGTTTGGAAGCTATTAGACTATTCCTTGCTCATGTAGCCCACATTAACATGATCGTCTAGCAGATGGATGTGAAAATGGCATTTCTTAATGGTGAAATCAAGGAAGAGGTCTATGTTCAACAGTCGGATGGTTTTATGAATTCTAAATATCCTAATCATGTGTACAAGCTTAAGAAGGCTCTCTATGGGTTGAAGCAAGCTCCACACACATGATATGATCTATTGTCACAATTCCTCATTACGCAAGGCTTCGCTAAAGGCAAGGTGGATCCCACGCTGTTCATTCAGAAACGAGGTAAAGATATGATTATGGTACAAATATATGTTGATGATATTATATTTGCTGCCTCGACCCAAACCTTATCCGATGAGTTTAGGACACTCATGTCTTCCAAGTTTAAGATGTCAATGATGGGCAAGGTATCATTTTTCTTAGGACTTCAGATATCTCAGAGTCCTAGAGGCATCTTTATCAATCAATCCAATTATGCCATTAAATCTCTTAAGAAATATAAGATGGAATCTTGCGACCCCGTGGATACTCCAATGGTGGAACGAACTAAGATTGATGCAGATCCACATGGAGTTGCCGTTTATCCTACACTTTATCGTGGAATGATCGGGACCCTTCTGAATATCACATCTAGTCGACACGATCTTCAGTTTTCTATATGTATGTATGCTCTGTATCAAACTCGGCCTAGTGAGTTACACTTAGCTACTACTAAACGGATCTTTAGATATCTAAAAGGAACCATTAATCGGGGACTTTGGTATTCGAAGGACTCTTCGATTGCACTTATGGAATATGCAGATGCGGATCACGCAGGTTGTCAAGATACACGGCATAGCACAAGTGGAACTTTGCAACTACTAGGAGATCGACTAATTAGTTGGGCATCGAAAAGGAAGAAAAGCACTGCAATTTCAAGTACGGAAGCAGAATACAAATCTATGTCTGGTTTCTGTGCTCAAATTCTTTGGATGAGATCGTAATTAACCGACTATGGTCTAGGTTTCAACAGAATTCCGATGTACTGTGACAACAAAAGTGCAATTGCCTTATGCTGCAACAATGTTCAATTCTCCCGGTCGAAGCATATTGACATTCGCTACCACTTCATCAAGGAGCAAGTGAAAAATGGAGTGATCGAGCTTTACTTTGTCTGATCTAAGTATCAATTGGCGTATATTTTCACAAAGGCTTTAGATCGCGCTCGAATGGAATTTTTGGCTGACAAGCTAGGTTTGAGAACATTCTCGCCCGAGACTCTAAAGGAATTGGCAGATGAAGAGAAAGAATAGTGGTGGTAAACTATTCTCCGTATCCTTGGTGATCATCTGTATATAATGTTTATATTTTTTTCCACAAAAGCAAAATATAAAAATATAAAACCATATAAAAACCATAAAAAATGAAAATTTTAGAAAAATCCAAAAATATTTTTACTTTATTTTTCAAAGGCATGTCTTTTGATACGATAATATTTACGGCCTTAAAAATGTCGATTAATATTTACACGGCGCCATAAATAGAGTTCGTACAAAAGTTGCAAATATTTCATAAAACATGCCTATATGGCTTGTAGTTATTTCAGACTACAACAGGTTTTTCATATTAAAGTCAAGTATTTCATATGAAAGCTTTGGCTCAACAACGGGTATTAATTTTCTCGGGCATGGTTTACTTTATAACCAAGTGAGGGATTGTGTTTACCTTATAACACAATCTAACACAAATATATGTACGCATCAGTGTGTTTATTTGTTAAAACAAGAGAAATCTTGTTTTTATGAAGTTAGCATCTCTACAACCATAGCACTCTACAATTGGTATCTACATACTCGATGATGTGACTACTCAAACAACGACGAGAGTCTTTCAATAGAACACGGGTCAACAATTGAGGGGGAGCAATTGTCAATCATTCAGAATCTTTGATGCCGAATGTGACAAGTTCACAAATTGGTGTCAAGACAACAATACCAATCGCACATGTGGTGTCAAGAGATGACTTCAGACGTGACGAGGTGACCAACATTTGCCGATAAGAACCATTTGATCTTATCATATGATGTTCTCCTCAATCAGGTCCAACCTTGTCAATTTATTCTAAATGGTGAATCTGTGATCATTTTACTAATTGGTATCATATCTCAACATATGGTATCATGAAGATAAAACGGACTTGCATTTTCTTCCCGAAACTTTGTTAAAACTTCATTAAATCACTTGATATTAAAAACATCGATTGGGTTAATATTTTTAATATGGGGGAGAAAATGTGATTTAATATGGGACATGATTATTCAAAAATGGTTTGACTTAACTTGATGGCTCATCCCAACATGTGCGAAATCTTTTCAGATATCGTGGCATATGTTAAGGGGGAGCAAAATGGATTTCATGGTGACATATACTTACCCTAAACCCATTTATTTCACGACGGTGAAAATTATGGTGACATAAGGATGGTAGGATAGGTTAAAGTCCAATGATTCCTCGAGAACCGGAGGAATCATCCCAATGACATTCCATAGCTAGAAATAGTAGTCCTTAGGAAAGATGGAGAAAGATTGTGAATGGAGCTGAATGTCGACCAAGTACTTAAGTTAGCACTGGAACAATCACAACAAGGTTCTAGTTATGACGTATTGGTAAGAAGTGAAGGGGTTGAAGAATGAAAAAGAATTGTAAAGATAAAGGGTGTAAAGAAAGAAGCCCTCCTTACATCCTTAGGCAGAAACCGGGTCAACACATATGCTATCGAGATCATTTTAATGATGCTCGATATTGAAGATAGACATCATGGACCCAGTGATGCAATGCATAATCCATCCCAGCTAACTCAGATATCTCTCAAAAGGTATTTGTTTTATTCATATGGAGACAACGTATTATCTATCAATTTATTCACTCCGAATATATTGATATTGAAAAGGTGGCACTCCTCTCCAGCCTCTGATCACTAAAAATCCAAAATGCACGATCGAGTCTAGAGCCATTTGAGATCATCAAATATCTCATTAGGACACACTTCCATATTTCTTTGCTTCTTCACACACTATGAAATGTAAAAAAGATCTTAAGAGTCCTACGCAAAATCTTCAAGATCTTGCCTGAACATCCGAGTAATACGAAATTATTTACAATGAAGATGGAAATTCTTCTTGAGCGAACATTAAAAAGCTCATGGTAGGTGACTTGTGAGATTCTTTATGAATCAAACTTGTGATAACTGGAAAGCAACAGATGTTTAATTCTTAATTGAATTTAAACACGTTCCAGGCCTCTACGCAATATCTCAGTGATCTTGCCAGAACACTCAGAGTGACACTTTTAAGTGTTTACATTTATGAGTTGAAATCCTTCTAGTGTCAACCTCAAACAGCACTTGTAGGTAACTTGCAAGATTTAATATGAATCGAGCTCGTGACAACTGGAAAGCAACGATGGTGCGATTCTTTAATGAATCAAACTTGTTCCAGGAATTAGAATTGACGACTTCAATCATGCAGATAATTTTATCCAAATGATTCACTCTTTACGTTCGCAGTCAGCTTTGGACGGTCGAGTAAAGAGAACGGGTTTACCCGCGAAATCTTGTCAAGGAGATTTTTAATTAAATCTACCTGCCACAAGTACGATATTTTATATCGTCCAACGGTCTTCACCAACCGGAGGTAAAATGCTACCGAATTAGAATGAAATGTTCAAATCCATTTCATTCGTGTCTACTTATGTTGCGGCATTTGAAGATGGTGGCGTTGCGGAATCCGAGAAGAATTCGTCCCCGCATGCTTATACTTTATGCACTTAATACTTCATCTAATTCTAGAAAGCCTAAAAGTCAAGTCTTCCGTTGTATCGAACTCTGAAGCTTTCAAGAATTACGAAGGTATAAGTATGTGGGACATGAAGTCACGAAGAGGTGAATATCACAAGTAATGGATGCACAAGATCAAGGCAAGAGATTAATGCTCAAGATTGATATCAAAGATCACATCAACATGTTCACCAGAAAAGAAAAAGAAAAGAAAGACGAAGACTACAAGCTCAAGACAAGCATAGTATGCTAGGTTTAATTTATTATTGTAACTTGGTCAACGCCCTTGTTTGGAGAGACATCCCTTAGGGGGAGATTGTTCGAATTGCTATGAATGTATGTTTTCTAGTCGTCATGATTCTTGCCTTATTGACTATGTGAATGAGATGAATGCCCGAAAGGGGTTTATAATGTAAACCAACTGGGAAAGTGTTAACCCAAGTTGGTTGGATGTGGCGCCCCACTGGTATAACTTTCACTATAGTAGGAAATGCATGCCCTTTAACTAGGATCACTCCTACTAAAGCGAAGAAAGCGTGCCCTTTAACTAGGATTACCAAGGCTACCAAAACACAAGTGTGTCCTTTAACTAGGAACACCAACTCTATTGTAGGAACCAAGTGCCCTTGAAATAGGTCTACTCCCATTGTAGTGCCTGCTAATACTCCAAAACCTCAGAAAGTTGGAACAATAAAACCTGTTAGTGGTAAAACTCACATTAGAAAACGCAGGAAATCTAAGGACAACACAAATGTTAGCAATTCTGATAAATTTATATTTGTATCTGCTAACTCTCCGGAACCAATAGTTTCAAATGCATTGTCTACTGTTATTGAAAACAGGTGGTCCAAATTGTTCTCTTGTATTTGGACTTTGGTTGCTCCAAGCATATGACCGGAGATTGCTCTCAGCTCAGAAATTTCGTCAGCAAGTTTTTTGGTATGGTTCGATTTAGAAATGATCATATTGCAAAGATAATGGGTTACGGTGAATATCATACTGGGAATGTTATAATTTCAAGAGTGTATTATGTGGAAGGTCTCGGTCACAATTTATTTTATGTGGGACAGTTATGTGATGCAAACCTAGAAGTTGCTTTTCGAGAGCATACCTGCTTCATTCGTAATTTGGAAGGGTTGATTTATTGAAAGGTACTCGAGGGAATAATTTGTATACTTTGTCTCTACAAGACATGATGGCCACTTCTCCCGTATTTCTTCTCTCCAAAGCATCAAAGACTAAGTCATGGTTATGGCATCGACGGTTATCTCATAATAACTTTGACGCTATTAATCATTTGGCGAAAAACGAACTTGTTCGTGGTCTTCCTAAACTTACATTTCACAAGGACCATTTGTCTTCCGCGTGTACAATGGGGAAAAGCACTAAGAAATCATACAAACCCAAGACTGAAGACACCAACCAATAGAAACTTTATTTGTTGCATATGGATCTTTGTGGGCCAATGCGTGTTGAAAGTGTTAGTGGTAAAAAGTACATCCTCGTCATTGTCGATGATTGCTCTCGGTTTACATGGGTGAAATTTCTTACAACAAAAAATGAGGCACCTAAATTCATCATCGGATTTCTCAAGAGGATTCAAGTGCGTCTCAACACTACTGTCGGACGCATTCGTACAGATAATGGAGCCGAATTTGTAAATCAAATATTGTGTGATTATTATGAAGAAGTTGTCATATCTCATGAAACATCCGTTGCTCGCACTCCACGACAAAACGGTGTCATTGAAAGGCGAAATTGCACACTTATGGAAGCTGCTTGAACGATGTTAATTTATGCAAAGGCTCCATTGTTTTTATGGGCAGAAGCAGTATCTACAGCAGTTTTCACCCAAAACCAGTCACTAATTCGAAAACGCCATGGTAAAACACCTTATGAGCTTCTACATGGAAAAGTACCAGATTTATCATATCTTCATGTATTTGGTTCTCTTTGCTATCCAAATAATGATGGTGACAATTTGGGAAAACTTCAACCAAAGGCTGATATTGGTAGTTTCATTGGTTATGCACCCACAAAGAAGGCATACCGAATCTAAAATCGTAATTCTCGTAAGATCCTCGAAACTATGAATGTTGACTTTGATGAGCTGACGACAATGGCTTCTGAGCAAAGCAGCTCTGAACCCGCACTTCATGAAATGGGACCTGGTAACATTAGTTCTGGTCTTGTCCCAAACAACCCTACTTCATCATCATTTACACCACCTTCTAGGAATGAATGGGATACGTTGTTTCAACCGTTCTTCGATGAATTCTTTACTCCTCCAAGTATTGTTGCTCCAGAACCTAAGGTAATAGCTCCGGTTACCGAAGTTGTAGCTCTAGCAACCGAAGCTCAATCAGGTACGTCTACACCCACAATTGGTATCGAAACAATGGTTCAATCCTTGGATTGACGTGATTTTGTTATTAATTTTGGTGGTCTAATTTTTTTGTTTCAAAATCTGTACAACACTTTATACAATCTGTTTTAACTTTTTTGTTACAAATTAAAGTTTTGGTGGTCTACGTCTCTATGTCTCTGTGTAAAGTTTTTTGTCACAATAGATCTTGTCCAAACAACTTTGTTTGTTGTCACTGGTTTCATACTTTATCAGTTCTCAAGACCACATACCTGGTATCATTCATAAGTCCACGGTTTCATTTTTTAGTCTCTAGTGAATACATTCTATGGTCAACAGTCAGACTAGCCATAACAATATTTTAATCTGTGTCAGATCAATTTTCTTTATGGTTAAATGTTAATTTTAGCTTTATAAGATGAAGATGATGCCCATAAAACCCAGATCCGGAAATCCCGGGAAAAGGAAAAAAGATTCCAGAATCCATTTTTTTAGGCTGTCAAAACCCTTTTGTGATGGTAACATTGCGATGGGGTGTTTGGACACATTGCGATGGAGACTTTCATATTTTGCGATAGCACATTGGGATGCACATTGCGATGGCACATTGCGATGGCACATTGTGATGGCACATTGCGATGACACATTGCGATGACCCATTGCGACATGTCACTAGTGACATTGGGATGGGTCGTGTATTGCGATGGATAAGACCATGTTTTTTATAAAACTATACCGAGACCTAAACGAAACAAAACTTAACCAATATATCCTTATCCCTCCATTCAAATCCATCATAATAACCTACTCCCATCGTCACCTAAACCCTCTATAAATCAGCACATGACTCGAAACTTAACAATTTGATCTCAATTTATAATTTTTTCGTGTGTTGACATGCAAACCATAATCCCATCTACAAACACCTCTTAATCAAGACTTGAATTTAATAGAATAGATGATCTCAGTTTACTTTCTTTTGTGTGATACATGATTATCATAGATCTTTTAGATCTAAACATGCAAGAAACATGCATCATAGATCTACTGTTTGGTTTTACCCAATCTTTATATACGAAAATTAAATAAATATCAATAACAATTTTGTTATAATCCTTATTTTGTTTCGATTTTTTAAACAAAAACCAACATGCAATCATCTATCATACCTACCCGAGACCATTATACAATGATCTTGAAGCCTTTTAAACAAAGTATGATTCGGATTTGTTTTGTGGATGCATTCGATAGATGAGATCTGGGTTGTATGATTTTTGGTGGATGAGGTAAGAAAGGGGACGGAGGTTTGGATGTTAATGTGAGAGAATTGAAGGAAATGAAATGAGATTAGGATAAATGACGGAGCAATATTAGGGTTGTGATGTATATACCCTAACCAAGGTGGATTGTGTATGGATTTGCTATTACTTTTATGGGCCAATTTTTCTTCTTCATGCGACACAATATTTCTGGATTGGGCTATTTAATCATGAATGAATATAGGTAGTGGACGTGGTATATTGATTTGTCATTTTCTAAAACATGTCATTCTTTATATCACCTGTCACGAAATTTATGGCAAATGGTGATACAATTTGTTATTATGGAGTGATCATTTTTTGGTAACATGCGTTGATTTGGATAATGGATTTATGAACTATGATGGGCCGAGTATATGATTATAGTACAATTTTTTTGTCAAATTTATTATTCTTGACAAAGTTTGTAATATTAAGTCATATTTTGGTTTTAATCGGGGCTTGATAATGACCGGGTGACGAGACTAAGTGACAAAAAGACGAGACAAAGTTACAATTTATTTGTCGAGACGAAGAAAAATGGCTATATTTTTAGTGGCGATGAATTTTTTGATCGGGTATTATTATTTAAAGTTGAAGACGGATTTTTCGAAGGCGTTCACTTATTTTATCTTTGAAAGATAAATTCTTCGTACGTAATCTTAGAATGAAGACTTGTTTATCTAGTTTCTGGGTTCGGGGTGGTTGGTTGATGACCTGGATAACTATCACTTAAAGGAGTTACATTGTTGTACTCAGTGTCACGCTCATAGTCGATGTGGATAATTTCAAGAGGTGTTGTGCTTATATACTTTTTTCGGCAAGGTATTGGGTACTAAGAGATTTCTCCACCGTTCGTCATTCAACGATAGTGCAAGCTTAAGTCAGATGATCGAAAGATTCTTATTCAGTTTCACGTTTGGTATATCTGGTTCATTCTATCAGTGGTCACTTCAAATTGCCTACAAGGGGGTTGGTAAAGATAGCCATGGAGAGTTTATGAGTAGAGAATTTTGATCAACAACTGATTCTCGCCGAATATAATTAAGCTTATTTATTATTCTCACGAGATTTTCAGGTACATGTGCGTACGATTTATTGCTGGTTCCAAGGATTCGAAACCATCAAGGGGGAAGAATAAGACACATTGAACGCACAACGAGTATACACGATGAACTTCATACCTTCTTTTGATTTGAAGATATTCCGGGAAGACATTTGTCATAACCGTAGAGAAAATCAGTCTTTTAACTCGTGATGTTATCAATCTCTAAACGGTACACTATTTTTCGATGTTTAATTGTTTTGATGTTGCAATTATTCATCATGATTATCCTATATGAAGAGATATGCACTTCCGGGACTTAATTGGCTCTGGTGCATCTCCAGAAGAAGATATGTGCAATTTCAGGACTTAATTGACTCTGATGTTACGATATCAACTTCATGAATGGGATAAAGTGTCTACTTCAGTATTTGGGCTTCATACATGGGATTGGTTTCCTTTCTTTAACTGTGTGGGGGAAGAAATGTCTTGATTCTTTCTAGTATGCATAACTTGAACTTTAAGGGGAAGAAAAATTCAAAAGAATTATTCAAGGTGAGAAGAGACGTTGTTGATCTACTTGGTGTGCCCCAAACTTTCAATCACTCATAGCAACATTACCATTTCATATGATGGGGTTTGCTTGTTAAATTTTGTTGTACGCTTAATCATTCTAAGCTTTATTAAAAGCTTTGAAACTGCTTATGAGGATTGTCGGTTTAGGGGGAAACTATTAAAAGCTTCTACATCAAGATTATGTGGCATGAATTAGGGGGAAGTTAATTCAGAAGCTTCTCCTTAAGCAGAAGTATATGAGTTACTTAGCTCGTGCCGTTACAGTATTTCTACTACATGTTACTACGAAGATGAGTCTCTCTGGAAGGAAGACTTGAAGTCAAAGGCCTCAGAAGACTTCATCAACATTGGATGCTTCATGGAAGCTCTTGTTCTTAATCATTATGTACTTGTTAGGAAAAAATATTGTAAGGAATCCTGTACGTCGTCCTATGGGGGAAGATTGTTGGAAATTCACTTTATGTGACGACATTTAAGAAATCTCATTAGTTATCATAGTCACTTACGCAAAGACTAGACTAGGAAACTATGTATAGTGTAGGCACGTGAGTGACTATATATACCCCTCCAAGGCTTCCAAGGAGGGGTTGTTGTGTTGCTGTTTGTGTTTTCTCTTTTTATTATAGATTTGCCTTTCTCTCTCTAACTCATCAATGGCTACCACCATCATATACCACCCAACTAGACCACCGGATCATATAAAATAGCAAACCCACAAATTGGGTCGATTCATGGTACTTTCTAGTGGCCATAAGCCCACTATTCAATCTGTGTGTAGTTGTGATTGATTCTCGGGAATTTGTTATTGTGTTTGTGTTGAGTATCTTGTGATTCCAACACCAAACACGGCAACAACAGAACCAACAGAAAGAAAAAAAGCAAAGTAACTAAGAGGCCTGCTGGTGTGTTATTTTTGGTTTACTGTGCACAAAAGTTTAGACTGATTCGTACATTTGGGTTGAGTTTTGTAGATTTGGAGTCGAGTTTATAGTTTGTGTAACCATAGGAACCCAAATTAAAACAAAAAAAAAGTAATAAAAAATTTTGGGTTGCCCAGATTCGAACCCCCGTTACCCCCCCCCCCCTTTGAACGACTCAGACACACATACCTCTGACCAAATGCCCTAGGGTCTTTGATTGGTTATAGTTTCCCTTTTTTTATATTTACTACGTCTTCAATTATAGCTTATAAAATTTAGTTCGAGTTATATAAGCCGTTTTCTGGCTTATTGACTCACATTTTTCAGTGTTCCTATTTTTCCTTTGTTCTTAGGTTCACTTAGGATTTTTATAAAAAGTTTTAGAGTTTTCCTTTTTATAGATTATTTTTTATTCCATTTTTGTTTTTAAATAGTTTTTGGATATTAAAAAATATAAAAAGGGTTAGAAAAAGTTTCAAAAAATATTTTTTAGCTTTTATTAAATGTTTTTGAGGTTTACAAATAAAAAACTGAATTTGGACTTTTTGTTAAGATTTTATATTTTTGAGTTTTTAATTAAGCTTTAAAAAATTAATATAAATTAATAAAAATATTTTTGGAAATTTTGGTTTTTGTTTTTGCCTTATTTACATTTTTTAGAACGTAGAATAAAATTTTGGTAATTTTTAGTATAATTTCGATTTTCGTCGAGTTTTACGATTTTGGGTTTTATCCATCGTAGTGTAATTTTTAGCGTAATCCGACATTCGATTTAGACCTTTTTCATCTCATCAATATTAATCTCAAATACTACAAGTTTAACACGCACATTAATCCTCCTTGGTGAATGAACTCACAACTTGGATCATAAATGTTTTACGTTTTCCTAAACGTACACTTAATACTTACCGCTTATACGTTGTTTTTCCTAAAACACGTATTTTTACTACTATCACTTTGGCGCCACTACCGGGGAGGAGTGTTGTGTTTAAATTTGAAACTTTTTTTTAATATTAGCCATAAATAGTGTTTGTTTGATTATCACTCTAATCACACGTATTATCGGTTTTCAATGTTTTTGTGAATATTATTAATAGTAGTATTACGTATCACAATAAATTTACAATATCTCCAAAAGCGTGATAACGCGACCTTAATTGGGATTTCATCACTCAATTATTGTATTCGAATCCAAAACAAAAGAAAATGAAAAATAGATAATTATTTTCGAAAGGCTTAATTTTGATTAACACAAACTATAAGGTGGGTATAAGAAGACCTAGGTCTAAGGGAAAAAGGCACTTAAGAGCTTCGCGCTGCCTCGTTTCCCCCGCTTGCTTGTGCGTATTTTGAAAAAAAAGGCTAATCGAGGGTTTGCCAACCAAAGTATTATCTACCTATCATATATATTTGCTTGTTTTTCAAAGATTAAATCCTCTTGAACGTTTTGGTGTTCCACCAACGTTCTAAAGTCAATAAAGACGTTCACTCATCGTGATCGTTTTCATTCCTTGAGGATCCTTTAATCGAGAAATTGATTCGAGGAGAGATTTGTAGATTTTGGTCTACGTAATTCACGAGAAAATCCAAAAAAATTAAAAACAATCAAAAGCACATAAAAATTGAAAAACGTAAAAACACCAAAAAGAATCTTCTTTACTCACCCCATGTTGTACGTTACGTTTATGCTAACTCGTTCTTAAGCCAAACGTGCACGTAAACGTCGTAACAAAAAGGAAGGAACACCAACCCCTTATATTGAAGAATCTCTAATTGACGAACCCATTGTAGAACAAGAAGCTTCCATGGCTAATCGTACTATGATGGAGTTGCTTCAAGCACCCACCGAGGGTTATGGAGAAGCGATTGTGATTCCCGCTATCATTGCGGAGAATTTTGAGGTTAGGACAGGTTTATTGTCCATGATCCAAGCTAACAAGTTTCGTGTGACGAAAAGGACAACCCTCTACATTCGCCATTTCAATCGTCTTACCTCGACTTGCAAGTTTAAGGACGTCTCAAACGACTCGATTAAGATGATGCTTTTTCCGTATTCCTTTGCGGGTCCCGATAAATTTGGTTAGAGAAAGAGCCACCAATTCTATATTGACGTGGAAGGATCTCGTTTCAAAGTTCGTGAACCAATTTTTCCCGCCCTCTAAGACTACGCATTTGAAAAACGAGATTTCAAAGTTTTCACAACAATATAATGAGAGTTTTTCAACGGCCAGGAATAGGTTTAAAGAAATGTTGCATGAATGACCTCATCACGGGTTTTCCGACTTACATCAAATCGATACGTTTTACAATGGATTGAACGATCATGAACGTGATTATCTTAATGTCGCCGCGGGTGGTACTTTTTTGTGTAAAACGGTCGAAAAAGCATTGACAATCATTGAGAGTAGGTCTAAGTTTTATATCCCCGTAACACACCGAGTGTTAACATGGCTTCACCTTCATTGTCACCTACCATTGATGCTAAACAAATTAAGACTAATGTGGAAAACAAATTGTTCGATAGGTTCAAAGGAATGTTAAAAGAGTTAAACATTGGTGAACACCCTACTCCAGCTACGGTTAAAGCGGATGAGGTTTCTTGTGTGTATTGTGGTGGAGATCTGATTTCTCCGAGTGCATTACCGCCGGTGGTAACACTTTGAGTGCCTACGCGGCCACGGGAACTTATAACCAAAACGGTCAAGTTACCCGCATTAATCAATTGACTCCACCGGGTTTTCTACCTAATCAAAACAATTGAAATGCTAACAACTATCGCAACAATAATCAAGGTGGTTACCAAGGAAATCAATGGAATTACAACAAGTGTATTTACAACAACAATGGAGGGAACAATAGTCAATTGCAAAATCAAAACCATAATCATGATTTTCAAAACATTAATCAAGGTTTTTCAAGTTCACTTTTATAAGATCTACCAAGTGGCTTTTTGACATACACTAAGGCAAATGATGATAGGTACACTAATATGGCAAGTGATATGTTGAGTCTAAGAAACGAATTGAAAAATGAGCTTAGAAACCATACCAACAAGATCGAGAATAATGTGAAAAGACTTCTACAAAGTCAGCAAAAGCTTGAACAAAATCAACACGAGATAGAAAAAGATCAAGGTGAAATCAAGAAAAGTTTACTTAGGTCAGAACAAAATCAAAGGGTTGAAAAAGAAGAACGAACTAAGATGGAAAGTAGGATTTTAGAGGCTATCATGATGAACAAAGCCTCTACTTCGGGTTGTCTTCCTAGCAACACCATATCAAACCCGAGGGGAGACATGAAAGTGATTGCAACACGTAGTGGTAAGACCTTTAAAGAGCCGACTTTTCAACCAATTACTCCTACGGAGGAGGATATTGAGGAAGAACCCGAGGTTGTGGTCAAAAAGGAGCAAATCTCAATCCCACAAAGTACCACTCAAATCACACCTACGGTTGACCCTTTACCAAGTTTGGAACCCGAGATTCCAAAGGCTATGCCTACGTCCCACCATCACCACCCTTGCCATACCCATCGAGACGTCACAAGTAAAAATTGCAAGATTGTAACAATTATCAATTTGAGCTTTTTATAAAAATGTTTCGTGACTTGCATTTTAATATAAGTTTTGTCGACGCTTTGATTATGATGCCTCGATTTGCCGCCAACTTTAAAAGTATGGTGAACGATAAGGAGATATTGCAAAAATGTAATCATTGTTCATCGGTTTATCTTAACCGCATAAATTCTTAAATCCGTGTGGTATCCAAGATATGGAAGAATGTTACGTCTTGGCTGATCTTGGTGCTAGTATTAGTTTGATGCCTCTTTTGATGTTTAAGTCGCTCAACCTTCCTAATCTTACTCATTCAAAGATGTCTATCGAGATGGTCGATCATTCTACAATTCTCGCATGTGGAACGGCCGAAGACGTTTTTTTGAGAGTGGGAAAGTTCTATTATCCGGTAGACTTTATCGTAGCCGATATTCCCACGGATCCTCAAGCTCCTCTCATTTTAGGTCGTCCATTTTTGGATACGTCGAAAGCGATTATTGATGTGCATGCTAGGAAAATCACTTTACGCTTCAACGACAAAGAACTTGTTATAAACGCACTCCAAAATTCTCATCTTTCTCATGTTTATTCTATCGCGACTATGAAGCATGTTGATTTAATCAATTTCGTTTGCGAAGAATTTTCACAAGAGATTTTAGGCTTTGCCTATAAATCAAATAGTGGCAATCCCACTATGATCGATCCAATCCTTGATAATTCGACACCTTCTTTCACTCCATTTGAAGGAGGGGGTTTTACTTTGGAAGAGTTTGATGTACCTCGAACTTCTAATGAAGACTCGACAACGATAGGGAATTTCAATTATCAAAGATTTTCTAAACGATTTCGCATTTCCTCCGCCGATGGAGGTTATGAGTATTGAACCAAAATCTTCAATCACGGAACCACCAACCCTCGAATTGAAAGATCTTCAACCTCACCTTGAATATATATTCTTGGAAGGATATGATAAGTTGCCGGTTATTATTGCGAAAGATCTTTCGGATGATGAAAAAACCGCACTTATCGATGTCTTGAAAGCTCACAAAGGGGCAATTGCATAGAAACTCTCCAACATTAAGGGTATCAACCCTACGTTTTGTACACACAAAATTTTAATGGAGGAGGACTACAAGCCCGCAATCCAATGTCAAAGAAGGGTAAACCCCAAAATTCACGACGTTATCAAAAAGGATGTTCTTAAACTACTTGACGCAGGAATGATTTACCCTATATCCGATAGCCCTTAGGTGAGCCCAATCCATTGTGTCCCTAAAAAGGGAGGAATGAACGTTGTGCCAAACGATGACAACGAGTTAATTCCAACTCGACTCGTGACCGGTTTGAGGGTGTGTATTAACTATCGTAAGTTAAATGACGCCACTCGAAAAGACCATTTTCCCTTGCCCTTCATGGATCAAATGTTGGAGCGACTTGCGGTAAATGATTTCTATTGCTTTTTAGAGGGTTTTTTCGGTTACTTTCAAATCCCCATCGATCCTCGTGATCAAGAAAAAACTACGTTTACGTGTCCATATGGAACGTTTGCCTATCGTAGAATGCAATTCGGACTTTGTAATGCACTGGGAACCTTTCAAAGGTGCATGATGGCTATTTTTCATGACATGATCGAGAAGACGATGGAAGTTTCCATGGATGACTTTTCAGTGTTTGGTAGTTCATTCATGTCGTGTTTAGAAATTTTAGATAAAATGTTAAAACGTTGTAAGGAAACCAACCTTGTGCTCAATTGGGAAAAATGTCATTTCATGCGTAAGGAAGGGATCGTCTTAGGGCACAAGGTCTCGAAAGCGGGGATTGAGGTAGATAAAGCTAAAATTGACGTCATCGTCAAATTACCTCATCCCAAAACCTCCAAGGGAGTTAGCAGTTTCCTAGGCCACGCGGGCTTTTATCGTCTCTTCATCAAAGACTTTTCAAAGATATCTCGACCCATTACACACCTTCTCGAAAAAGATGCCCCTTTCATCTTTAACGAAGATTGTGTTCGAGCCTTTGAAGTTCTTAAAAGGAAACTAACCGAAGCTCCCATTCATGATCAGCATTTCTTACCCATCTACTATGCAAGTGAGACGATGACCGAGGCTCAACTTAAATACACCACAACGGAAAAGGAATTACTTGTCGTGGTGTATGCATTTGAGAAATTCCGACCTTATTTCGTCTTGACTAAAAGCATAGTGTATACGGATCATTCGACCATCAAGTATCTCTTTGCTAAACTTGATGCTAAACCGCGATTGCTTCATTGGATTCTCCTCCTACAAGAATTCATGTCACCATAAAAGACAAAAAGGGAGCCTAGAATCTTGCGGCCGATCATCTCTCTCGTTTGGAAGATCCTCACCAAAGTGTTCACGAGAATAAGGAAATCACCGGAACATTTCCTCTCGAGACACTTGGTGTGGTGAATTCCAAGGAAGATTCTTCTACCCCATGGTTTGTGGACATCACAAATTACCATGTGGGCAACATCATCATTAAGGGTATGACGACTCAACAAAAACGAAAATTCTTTCGTGACGTCAAGTTCTACTTTTGGGACGACCCTTGTCTCTTTTGAACTTGTGCGGATCAAATCATTCGACGTTGTGTATTTGGCACCGAAGCTACTAATATCCTTATAGCTTGTTACGAGGGACCCACGGTTGGTCACCATGGTGCTAATCTCACGGCGAAGAAGGTCTTTGATGCTGGTGTCTTTTGTCCTACTATTTACCGAGATGCGCACGCACTTATCAAGTCGTGTGACTCGTGCCAACGTCAAGGAAAAGCCTCACAAAACGATGAAATGCCACAAAATATAATCCAAGTGTGTGAGAGCTTTGACGTGTGAGGAATTGATTTTATGGGACCTTTCCCATCATCTCGTGGTAATAAGTGCATCCTTGTCGCCGTTGACTACCTATCTAAGTGGTTTGAAGCTAAGGCTTTGCCCACGAACGATGCTCGTGTGGTAGTCAAGTTTTTGAAGCAGTTGTTTTCTTAGTTTGGAACCCCTCGTGCTATCATAAGCGATCGTGGAACCTATTTTTGAAACGACCAATTCGATAAGGTTCTATAGAAATATGGGGTTACACATCGTCTTTCTACGGCTTATCACCCACAAACGAGTGGGCAAGTCGAGGTTTCAAACTGGGCTTTGAAAAGGATTGTAGAAAGGTCGATAGGAGAGAACCGATAATCTTGGTCGGATAAGCTCGATGATGCTTTATGGGCCTTTCGTACCACTCATAAGAGGCCCATTGGGTGCACTCCTTATAAGCGTGTGTATGGGAAGAATTTTCACTTGCTAATTGAACTCGAACACAAAGCTTATTGGGCCCTAAATCATTGTAAATGATGACATTAAGACCGCGAGAAAACACCGGAAAATGCAATTGAATGAATTGGATGAACTATGGGATATTGCTTATGAAAATTCATTGATTTACAAAGAGAAAACTAAAAAGTTTCATGATTCTAAAATTAAAAACTGGGTTTTTAACATTGGAGATCAAGTGTTGCTTTTTAACTCAAGATTGAAAATATTTTCTTGTAAATTGAAATCCCGTTGGTCCGGACCGTTCACCATCACCCAAGTATTTCCTTATCGACGATCGAGCAAGCTCAAAATGATGGTCCTAATTTCAAGGTGAATGGTCATATGGTTAAGCACTACTTTGGTGGGGAAGTCCCTTCTTTGGATGACCTCGACCAAGTCACCTTCCCTAATGATAATTAGTATTGAGGGGATCGAGTCGAGCTCATGACTCAGTAATAAAAAACGAGGTGCTTCGTGGGGGAAATCCCATGCTTATCCATGTACATATTATTGCTTTCTAATATAGTTTAATGAGAGGGGATTTGTGCCCTTCCAACCTTTGTTTCGTGGTTGTTTATGAATTGTGATTATTTAGATGATCATCTTTACGATTGGAGCCTCTCGTGTTCGTTTTACGTGAGCCTCGATCGTTTGCTTGAAGAATTTTTCTATATCCAAATGATATATCCTTGATTGTTCTAACCTTAGGTCTTTTAGCACACTTCATAAACGGCTATAGATTTAATGGTTCCACCCTTTCCATACTAGATCTTAAGCATTCGACTCTTCGTACCTAGTATGGGGGTATCTTACCCTTAGACTCGAAACATTGAGGACAATGTTTAACTTTACTATGGAGGGGGGGGGGGTGAATAGATACTCGACCTTGCTAAACCTTCACGCTTTCTAAAGTTTATCTTTTTGTTTTCGTTTTGTTGTAAATAAGGCTAAAATGGCCAAATTTTAAAAAATTTCTCATATTTTCATAAGTGTTTTTAAGACACGAATGTAGATTTTCTGATGGCGAGAAATAAAGTAATTTTTTACTCGATCGTGCGTGTTGAGCACTTAGCTTTGATTCCTTCAATTTTTAGGCTAAGTCTCTTAAATGAGGACGAGAAATGATAGAGTTAATTATAAGTTACTGTGCTAAACGTAGAATTCACGATTGTTTCAAAAACTCATGTGTTCTAATTGTTTGCTTATTCTCCCTTCGATTGAATAATAATTTTGCTAATAAATATTGACTTAGCGGTTTAGTCTTGATTGTTGGTTTCTAATTTTTCTTGTAGATTTCATGTAATTAAATTGGGAAAACCTTAAGGTATCTCCAGCGTCACGGTTTTGAAGTATTGGCAACCCGAATAATCAAAGGCTTCCCCAATAATTTTTAAGTTCCTCTTCACCTAAATCAAGAAAAAAATTCAAGCTCACAAGGCTGAAAAATCTATGCAAAATTGAAAGTGAATGTCTTAAATCTCGAAGCCTTAAAGATCCAAAATTTGCCTTAGCGTGAGGATATACGTCAACATAATAAACACCTCATGGCGAGGTTAAATAAAAGACAAGGGCAAGACCAAAGCCATAATAAACACTTCATTGCGAAGTTATATAAAAGGTGGAGGTAAACCAATTCTAAATTGGTATTAAGTCTCATGTTCAAAACCGTTATAAAATCGTGTTTATCGATCCTTCTTATTGACTTAATTTTTTGACATTGTTGTCTATTAGAAGAGGTTATTAATTCGATGGTTTTGGCTACACCGTTATGACTCTATTTTTGACCTTAATCTCTATCTACGCATAAGTAAAAAATGTATCCTCATGATCATTCAAGACAAAAATAAAATATAAGAGATACAAATTAGGATTAAGGGAGTCTAAGTATGTGATTAGGGCATATGAGTAGTGTTAGCATTACTAACTTATAATGACAATGATCTCGTTACACGCTTAGCATGGAATTGGGTGAAAATCGAGGATGACAAAATTATTTCTACCAAAGCATTCACGTGTTCTTATTCAATGAACCTAAAAGTCCAAATTTTGCGATGAAAATCCTACATTATGTCTATAACACACGTAGTAGTAGTTTAGTAAGTTTATGTTTCAATAAAACTGAATATAAATGAATTTTTGAGATGCTATGATACTTTACTCTAGCATTGCGTGAGGGTACGACAATGGTTTAGTATGGGGAGTGATGAGACCGCAATTATACATGGTCTCATCGTCTAAAACGGGCTTAAAACGGTTAAATTATCATAAAAAGTGGCATATATATGTTTGTGTTTGTTCAATGTGTATTTTAGGTACGGATATCGAGAAAATGACAAAAGATCAAGAGAATCAACAAAAACGAACACCGGAAATGAAGCCGCACAATGAACCGGACCCGAGTGTAAAATTTCCAAAAAAGACCCTTGAAGAATAGAAGATTGGCAAGAATGGTCCCTCAAGTTTGAAGACTTGTCACTTTAGGCCCTTTTAAACTTCATAAATACAAGTTTGGTCCTCAAATTTTCATGAAAAGTCCTTTTTAGCCCTTGAAGATTTAAGAAAGAGCAAAATATACCCTTCTAATACTTTTTGAAAAGTATTGGTAGCCAAAATAGAAAAAGCAAAACTTTTTATCAAAGGGAAATATGCATGTGAATTTTATGAAGATATTTGTGAAGTTCAGGGGGCAAAACTGCCAAAAATCAAACCAGCATCCGCTCAGACATCATCCACATCATCACCACTCACCAATCATAACTCCCCACCTCACAACCCACTTTACTGGTTTACTATTAATTTATTCTTTAAATTAATGTTAACTATTAAACCAAAATCGGGAAACACTCTCGTAAACTTTTTTTTCCAAATCAAAACCACTTCACTGTTCTATAATCCCTAACCATTGGGGATCATTACTTACGAACAATTGGGTGTTTAACTCCTCCCGAATGGTGATTAGTGGTTTTGTGAGCACATCCCAACTCAGTAACTATCCACCACATCACCCACATGGGCCGTGGGGACTTCCCCTGACCCACTCACATAGCATCTTGGCTAAACTAAAGAACCTCGGCAGAATCAAACGAGCCTAGGGGATTTCATGCTCCCAAATGATACACCAACGGCTAAGATCATCTTGACAACTACCATTTCACATGGGGAACTCACATGAAGCCATTGACCATCTAGAAAAAATTCAAAAAATAGGATCATCACAGCATATTCCATGAAGATGCTAGGGCTTTTTAGGCAATTCAAACATTAGGGTTTGATATCTTTAAGAAGATGTACGCTTGTTTATAAAGACTGTTAGGGTTTTACTTTTTCCTTTGTCTCAGATTTTTAGAAACCTTTGTAATGCCTTTCTATTGGAAATAAAAGTTGGTTTTGGTTTTGATAAAAGTTCTGAGTACCATTGTTACCTAAGTTTTTTTAGCTCAAGTGTGTGTGAAAAGAAATTTTTTTAGAAAATCAGTTTGAGTTATACTGTTACTGTTACTGTTCATGTTTTGATTCTTAGCAGGGTTCTTGTAGGAAGCTTGTGCTTGATCTTGCTAGCACTTAAGATCAAAATTCCAAGGGAGTAGATGTACGCTCTCGATGTTTGTCTAAGTTCCCTTGTTATTTTTCATTTTTCTGTCCCAATTTGATGCCATGGAAATTTGTGTTCTTGCTTATTAACTATGCATATTCTAGTTTGATATGTAAATCTGTCATTGTGTTATAGGAGTGCACTATGTGAGTTTGAGTTATCATATACAAGTGTGTTAAGTTATTGATTTGTGGTTTTGGGTTGCTTGTTGTGTGTGCCCAATCGTATTAAATTTTGTGTAACCTTGCTGCTAAAAAAGAAAACCATCAGTTAAGTGTCTACTGCTTGTTTAGTTGTTAAAATCTGGTATGCATGCTGAGTTTCAGTTCCTTCTAGTCCGTGTGAAAGGTAATTATCTTTGCTATGCTTATTGACTGCTAAACTGCCCACCAAAGTAAGTGAACAAAATACAAGTAACAAAAAAGAAAGTACTATTTTTAGTGTTTACTGTGCTCATTAAGTTTTAGATGTGTGGTGTAACTTGGTGACTTAAAAATTTTTGTTTTATGTTTAAGCTTGAGTATCCAACGGCAACAAATAAAAGAAAGTAATCAAAAAAAAAAGAGAGAGTTAGAAGGGGATGGTTTGGACAAGATAGGTGTAGTAATCTGCTTGATTGTTGTTTACGGTTGTGAATTGTGTTTTTTCATAGTGTTGTATGCCTGTGAACTCCAACACAAAACAGCATCTAAACAAACTAAAAACTGAACCATAAAAGGAAGATGTGACCTACTGTTGTGTTTATGCTACATTGGGTGCAATCAAGTTCGCATTTGTGTCGTGTAATTATTAAAAGTTGATTATGTTTGCTGATTTGTTAAGATTGTTGTTGGATTATTTTAAGTTTCAAAGTGCTTTACGAGTTTGTGAGTGCCTATTGTTGTTTGTTGTGTGCTTGTAGTGACCCCCTACAAGCACGAACGCTTGTAGGGGTGCCTTTGCCTCCCAAAAAAGAGAACCAAAAGTTAACCAAAAAGAACACCAAGCAAAAATTAGCATTCGCAAGTTTCTGGGCAGAATCTGTGGCTTAATTTGGCGTGGTCAGTGTGTTAGTTTTGTGTTTTGTAATTGGTGCTTGTGCCCACTTCCCATAACCAGCAACCAAGTAACCATAATTAAAAAGAAAAAGATACAAAGCCAGAGCGTGCCTACTGTATGCGAACACAGCTTAAGTGTGGTGTTTTTATCGATTCTTGGAAGATTATGATTGAGTAGTGTTGTGTTTTATGTTTCTTTAGTGGGGTAATACAAGGCTTTGCAACCAAAGTATCAAAGTTCAAGTTCGTTATAGTTCCGAATCTTTTCGAATTGAAAACCGGTCTTAAGTGCGACTCAATTTTCTTTTGGTGAATCAAGAGAATGATTTGGTTTGTTTGTTCTAAACTACTAGCAAGTAATTAAAGTGTCGTTGAGTAATTTAAAGCCTTGACAAAATTAAACTTAAATTTTACTTATGGAAATTCTTAAAACTTGAAGCTTGTAAAACTTGGAAACTTGAAAACTTAACCAATTGAAATAAAACAATTAATGTCCATCGGAATATACCAAACTTTCAACCATCGGAATAATAAACAAGGATCCATCGGAATGCATGATTTTACTACCTATCGGAATGTTGTGAATGCATCTGTCGCAATGTATTTCCATCGGAATGATGCTGTCGAAAAATGGGCAGCACTTCGTCTTAACCAAGACCTTAAGACCCGTCGGAATACGCGATCGCAATGTGCGATCGCAACCCAGATCGGAATAAGGGGGTTAACCAACTGATCGCAAAGTAAAACCCTAATGGGTTATTGCGATCGAAAACCAAAGCTATCGGAAAGTGGAGCAAGCTGTCGGAATATGTGTCAAAACCCTAGGATTGCGATGGGATGCAACTAATTCCGAAATTCGTGGAAGAGTGAAACTAAATAAGCAGTTGCAATAAGCTACTCGAACGAATCTTAAATGATCCCAAAAAGCTCAAATTCGATGACTAATCAAAACTTAAAATCAAGAACTTTATAAATTATGAACTTCAAACCATTAAAAACCTTGAAGAAATCCGAAACTCAATAAGCTAAGAATCGCATAAGCCAATAAGCATCACGAGCTTATGGTTTAGACGAAGGAGCTTGTGTGTAAAACTAAAAAGAGCAATCCTTTAATCACGGAAACATCAAATCATAAACATGAAGTATGTAAATCGGATCAAAGGTGAATGAATCAAGAAGTGTAGAATGAGAATAAGAATCAAAAGCTTAAAATAGAACTTTGATTAATGAAATAAGCAATACAAAAGTATTTAATCTTGAAAGATTAAAAGAAAAAGATGAACTAGTGAGAGAAAGTTTAAGACTTTCTCTCTCTAAAAACTAGAAAGAAAACTAAAGAAAAATAAAAACTAGCTAACCCCCTCCTAATGTGATTAGGAGGGTATTTATAGGGAAGTGGGAGGCATGTGTGGTGCTTTCTTCTTTCTTTTTCTTCTCGACTCGATTTTAATTCTTCGTCTTTGTAGTCTCGGGATTTGAACTTGTCTTTTAAATTTTCTTCTTCTATTAGACTTAAGTTCTTCGACTTCATTAAACTTCCGTCTTTAGACTTGTTCTTCGATAAATCTCCAGAATAGGTCTTGGACATCCGTTCTTTAAGCACTCTTGATCTTTTGACTTCGTCTTTTCCCGTTTTCTTCGATAAAAGCCCGTGAAAGCCCGTGTTTTCTTCCTTTTTCATCTTTTGGTCCTAAAACACAATAAAAACACAAACCACGCATAATTCCGACTTTTACGACATAAATCACACGTTTTGGTCTTGTTATTATTGGAAATAAGTGGTAAAAGGATAAGTGTTTTCACACTTATTAAATCCCCTACACTTGACCATTGCAATGCCCTCATGCAATGCATTAATTTTAAGCACGGTTTACATTTCCCATCATAAATAACCTACTTTGGCCTTTATTAAATACTAAAGATGAAAAGATAGAAATAAGTAAAGAAATTAAAAACTTACATTGGGTTTTGGCGGCCATGAACGTTTATCATCCTCAAGTTTCACGTTCCCCATACCAAGCTTAGAAACGAGATCATTGTTATTATAAGTTAGCAAACTATCACGAACTCATGTGGGCCAATTACTCACTTAGACTCCCTTATTCCTAGGTGTATCTCTTATATTTTATTTTTGTCTTGAATGATCACAAGGATGCATTGTTTGACTTATTTCGATAGTTATTTAGTCCGAAAATAAGGTGAACGATTTAATCAATAGTTAGCTAAAGGACCAAATCTTTTAAAACTGCTTCTCGGGATATCAGAAAGTTCATATCTTGGCATAACTTGGTTCGCGATTTGAGACCTTTCTCGGGTCGATATTTGGCAGCGACTTCATACTTCGAATCTTCGAGAGACGTTCTTGAAATTATGGTCTTCTCTTCATAATAGGAATTTCTTCACTTGAAGTTTTTGAGAGATTCTTCATCTTTGGACCACGACTTCTTCATTTTTCTCCAATCTTTATTTTGGACTTTGATATACAACGATCCGCCTCCTTTTAGGACTTGGATCTATTTATCCTCATACCTTGTTAGGGTCTTTTCGGATAGACTTCTCCATGACTTTTGGGGAGTTTTTGCTTTTCGTCGTGTGTCTCGATCCTTCATATTGATTTTTGATAAATGATTCTTCACATCACTTTTGGATTTTTAGCAACAAAATGTAGCCCTCATGCCTTGTTAGGGCCTTTTCGGACTCGCCAATCTTCGCGCCCCGCTTCATAAGTTATGCCTTGGCTATGAACTCTCGTCATTACCGAGCAACTTTTAAACGATCTGGGGCTAGAAGCTAAGTAACTTTTTAAATCGTACAACCTTACTTATTAGCAGATAAATTATTAAGCAAGCGGAGGGAGAATAGGCTCATAATTAACTCACATAAATCCACGAAAGAGTACCGAACTTATAATTGACTCTATCATCTCTCGTTCTCCACAGTTTAAAATCTCAAATAATGAGACTCGTGGATGCTTAGCCTATTAAATCAAAGTTTTGGGTTTTCGAGTCGCCTATAGGATCTTGCAAATTCTTAGACTTTTTCAAGTTTAGAAATCGCATTTTAAAGTTCCCTTGATAAACGACTCTCTAGGATCAATTACAGGAACTTGCGAAAAGTTCTTGTTCTTAACCCGTGAGAGTTAAGACTTTCGCGTTTTATAGCTCCCTATATAAAAGCCTAGCAAAACTTGACTTAAACATGTTAAGGATACTAGCTAGAGTAAACTTAGGCAAGTAAACTCGGGTTGAGTCAAAATGTTCACGACTAGGAAAAATCTAAAACCACTTTATTGAAAAACTATTCTAGTAAGGGAAGAAAATAAACATAATGAAGGAAAATGCAATTATACAACTAGGCCAAAATAGATTAAAAATTTTGAAAAATGTCGAAAAATCAAATTTTCCGGTTAAAATGAGGGCAAATTCATGGAAAAGACCACTTACTTCGATAGAAGTCCCCCCTACACTTGAGATAAACATTGTCCTCAATGTTTAAGCATGTGGGAGTAAAACTCCCCTACACTTAGGACATTGTGCACTTTGTTTAAATCTTGCTAAGGAAAGGACAACTAAAGTGAATTCAATGTGAACATATAGACTATGAAATATTGAATCACAAGAGTTTAGGATAGAACCGGGGAGATGGAAACACGGTATCACGGGTCGTCAAAAGTCATCAAGATGCTTTCTGAAGCTTAAATCCCTGCACAGCACAAGAAACAAGACAACAAACATATGGGGGGCTCCCCCTACACTTATTATGAAAGCAGTAAGGGATAGAACACGGGTTGCCTCCCGAGAAGCGCTTGTTTTTGTTCACCGAGTCATGAGCCCGACTCGACCCAATTTTAGTTCATGGGGAACGTGGTGAGGGATGGAAGCATCTCCTGAGAGATGTCCTCACCAAAGTACAGCTTCAAACGCTGGCCATTCACCTTGAAATTGGGCCCATTCGGCTGAGAAAGCTCAATGGTCCCATACGGAAAGACTTTGGCGACGGTGAATGGACCAGACCAGCGGCTCTTCAACTTGCCAGAGAAGATCTTCAGCCGAGAATTAAAGAGTAGAACTTGATCACCAACGTGGAACTCTCGGTTCTTGATTTTAGCATCGTGGATCAGCTTCGTCTTCTCCTTGTAGATCAGCGAGTTCTCATAAGCTTCATTCCTTAGTTCTTTTAGCTCGTTGAGTTGAACCTTGCGATGATCACCGGCTTTGATGATGTCGAAGTTAGCCCACTTCAAGGCCCAGTGCGCCTTATGTTCCAGCTCGATGGGTAGGTGGCAGGCTTTCCCGTACACAAGACGATAGGGTGTACAACCGATCGGGGTCTTGTAAGCAGTACGGAAAGCCCACAGAGCATCATCTAACTTATCGGCCCACGTGGCACGATGCTCTCCCACAGTACGCTCCAAAATTCTCTTCAAGCCACGATTGGAAATTTCGGCTTGCCCATTGGTTTGGGGATGATAAGCGGTGGAAAGACGGTGATTGACACCATACTTTGCCATGACTCTTGCAAATTGATCGTTGCAAAAATGAGTCCCGCGGTCACTGATAATAGCACGAGGAACGCCAAATCGAGCGAAAAGCTGCTTCAAAAAGTTCACAACCACCCTCGCATCATTCGTGGGAAGAGCCTTAGCTTCAACCCATTTAGAGACGTAGTCGACGGCGACGAGGATGTACTTGTTCCCTTTGGAGGATGGAAATGGCCCCATAAAGTCGATGCCCCATACATCAAAGATTTCACATTCCTGTATGAAATTTTGAGGCATCTCATCCTTATGTGTGATCTTGCCTTGACGTTGGCAAGCATCACAATGCTTAACCATTTCGTGAGCGTCACGATAAATGGTGGGCCAGTAGAATCCGGAATCAAACACTTTCTTAGCGGTGTAGTTGGGACCAAAGTGACCACCGGTGGGTCCTTTGTGGCAAGCTTGGAGAATGTCAAAAGCTGCCGGTCCGTCAACACATCGACGAATAATCAGATCAGCACACTGTTTGAATAGATAAGGGTCATCCCAAAAGTAAGTCTTAACATCGTTCAAGAACTTCTTCTTTTGTTGGGATGTTAACCCTTGGATGAGAATACCACCCGCTAAGTAGTTTGCGATGTCCGCAAACCACGGGGTGTCATCAAAATTGAGATTTATAGACATTAGAGTCTCCAGGGGGAAAGAGTCATTGATCTCTTTGTTCGGATGATCCCCTTGATATGGATTCTCAAGTCGACTCAAATGATCCGCGGCCAGGTTTTCGGCTCCCTTCTTGTCACGAATTTCAATGTTGAATTCTTGAAGGAGTAAAACCCAGCGAAGAAGTCTTGGCTTAGAATCGTTCTTAGACATCAAGTACTTCAACGCGGAATGGTCCGTGTATACGATGGTGGTGGATAAAACAAGATAGGGGCGAAATTTCTCAAAAGCATAGACAACAGCTAAAAGCTCTTTTTCGGTTGTCGTATAATGCAGTTGAGCCCCCGTCATTGTTTTGCTAGCATAGTGGATCGGTTGGAAGTGTGTATTCACTCTTTGGCCCAAAACCGCACCAATAGCAAAGTCGCTAGCATCGCACATCAATTCGAAAGGCAGCTCCCAATTAGGGGTAACCAAGACCGGTGCCTTAGTTAGCTTGTCCTTAAGAAGATTGAAGGCTTCGAGACACTCTTTAGAAAAGATAAAAGGAGTATCTTTTTCTAAGAGGTGGGTCATTGGGCGAGCGATTTTAGAGAAATCTTGAATGAATCTACGATAGAAGCCCGCATGACCCAGAAAGCTTCTCACACCCTTCACGGTTGAAGGTGGAGGTAATTTGGCTATGACATCAACTTTAGCACGGTCAACTTCAAGACCGGCTTTAGAGATTTTGTGTCCTAGCACAATGCCTTCTTTTACCATAAAATGGCATTTTTCCCAATTCAGAACAAGGCGAGTGTCTTCGCACCGCTTAAGCATACGTTCCAAATTGGCAAGGCAAGCAGAGAAGGAATCCCCGAAGACCGAGAAATCATCCATGAAGACTTCCATGGTTTGCTCAACCATATCATGAAAGATAGCCAACATGCACCTTTGGAAAGTCCCGGGGGCATTGCATAAGCCAAAAGGCATTCGTTTATAAGCAAATGTGCCGTAGGGACAAGTGAATGTTGTCTTCTCTTGATCTTGGGGATCGATGGGTATTTGAAAATAACCCGAGAAACCATCCAGAAAGCAGTAATATTCATTACCAGCTAGACGTTCAAGCATTTGGTCCATGAAAGGTAGAGGGAAATGATCCTTTCTCGTGGCATCATTGAGTTTGCGGTAGTCTATACAAACTCTCCACCCAGTAACGAGACGGGTAGGAATTAACTCGTTGTTTGCATTGGGCACAACGGTGATTCCGCCTTTCTTAGGCACACAATGGACTGGACTAACCCACGGTGAATCCGAAATAGGGTAAATCATACCCGCATCAAGAAGTTTGATAACCTCTTTTTTGATGACTTCATGGATTTTAGGATTCACCCTTCTTTGACTTTGAATTGTGGGCTTAAAGTCGTCCTCCATGAGAATTTTATGTGTACAGAAATGAGGATCAATTCCACGGATGTCGGAGATTTTCCAAGCGATAGCTCGTTTATGCTTCTTCAATACAGCGACAAGTCGGGATTTTTCGTCTTCTTGCAGATCCTTAGCGATGATGACCGGTAGCTTCTCGTCGTCTTCCAGGAAAACGTACTCAAGATGAGGAGGTAGGTCCTTAAGCTCAAGAGTAGGAGGAGTCTTGATAGATGGTGAAACTAACGATGGATCATCATTAGTCACCTCTTTAGGAGCAGGAGGAGAGAACGGGTCCTCATTGAGAAGTCTCTCAATAGTACTAATGTCTTCATCCCAATTTGTGGACAAATTATCATACTTAATATCGAGAGGACCCAAGCTAGCTTCGAAGTCATCCAAGTCACTTTCTCCGAAGGGAGTCAATGCTGGAGCAATTGAGGCAACGGTCTCAACATTGGGTAGAGAAGAGAGAGTACTTTTGCAAGCATCATGAAAATGTTCTTCACAAGCCTCATCGAGAACATCAATAGCATTAACACTCTCATATGAATAAGGTTGCTTAGAAATCTTACCCATGTTGAAGACAATTTGATCGTCACCAACTCTCATGATGATTTCGCCTGCGGCAACATCAATAAGAGTGCGACCGGTCCTCAAAAATGGACGTCCAACGATTAATGGAACACGGGGATCCATCTCGTAATCAACGACGACAAAATCCGCCGGGAAGGTGAATTTATCGACGCCAACAAAGACATCCTCGGCTATCCCGACTGGATAAGCAACCGTACGGTTGGCTAATTCCAAAGTCATTTTAGTGGGGACTAGCTCGGGGAGAGATAATTGCTTCCAAACACTTAAAGGCATTAAGTTTATACTAGCACCTAGATCGGCTAGGGCCATGCAATTCTCTACTCCCGGGAAGTTGCAAGGAATCAAGAAGCGACCCGGATCACCAAGTTTGGTGGGCAATTGCCTTAAGAGCACTGCGGAGCAATTCTCATTAAGGTGGGTCTGAGCAATGTCAAGAAGCTTTTCTTTATCACTTAAAAGATCTTTAAACATCTTAGCGTATTTGGGCATGTGAGCGAGAGCCTCGGCAAAGGAGATGTTAAAATTCAATTGTTTGAACATTTTAAGGAAGTTCGAAACCTGAATATCATCCTTGCTCTTTTGCTTCTCTTTCCTCAACCTTGAAGGATAAGGTATATTGGATGAAGAAGAAGGCTTTAGGGGAATAGGATCACTCACAACCACGGGTGGTGGGGAAATGGGGATAGAAGGTGAAGGAGGTGAAGAAAGTTGCTCTTTTTCCTCATTCACAATCACCGGTGGAGGTGTAGGAAGCTCGGGTTCCATGTAACCTTTGCCACTACGAGTGGTAATTGCTTTCATCTCCCCTCTTGGATTCGTAACGGTATTACTCGGAAGAGTACCCGAAGGAGAGGGTTGATTACTTTGGATGAGCGAACCAATCATATCACGAAGGTGAAGAGCTTGATTGTTAAAAGAGTTTTGCATGTTGGCATTAATATCATTGCTGTGTTTGGCCATGTCATTCCTTAGCTCGGCTCGAATATCGCTCCCTTGTTTCACCATGTCATTCTTCAAGTTGACAAATTGACTCTGAAGATTCGTCACCATCTCACGATTAGTCTTCATAAACGTCTCGACGTCTTGACTTACGGCCATCGGTTGATTGAGAGGTGGAGCTTGGTAAGCTTGAGAATTTCCTTGAGTTGGGTATGGGTTTCTTTGGGATTGATACGGATTGTTTGCACGAGGTTGGGATTGATTGTTCCGGTTAAAGCTTTGTTGTTGGGTTTGGTTTGCAGGGGGAAAACCGGGGGGAGCAAGATAATTGTTAGAACGATAACTTAGCAAGCCACGGTCTCCTTGCGGGCGAGCTTGATAGCCTCCCGTGGGATAAGTGCCGTAAGCTGCGTTAACGTCTTCAGAATAATTGCCGTGAGTAGAAGGACACTCATTGTAGGAATGAGGACCACCACATGTGTCACAAGAGATAACAACGGCTTTAGCTTGTTGAGTTTGGTTAGAAGTCAAAATTTGGAGACTTTTGTTGATATCAAGAATAGCACGTTCCAAAATAGATGGGTTAGGGGTGGAAGAAGTAGATGAAACATTGACTCTCTGATTAGATCTTGAGGATGCGGAAGAATCCCAATTCTTGTGGTGAGTAGTCATGTTTTCAATCAACTCTCGACACTCCTCCGGTCTCCTTTTCATAAAAGTACCACCGGCGGCGGCATTGATCGTGTCACGATCACGAAAAGTGAGACCATTGTAGAAGGTGTCAATGAGAGTAACGGGGAGCATATTGTGATTAGGACAGCGGTCGATCAAATCATTGTAACGTTCCCAAGCATCGAAAAGCGATTCATCATTCTCTTGCATAAATCCACTGATTTGGTTACGAAGGCTAGTGACCATGGATGGGGGAAAGTAGCGCGATAAAAAGCGTTGAGTCATGTCGTTCCACGTATGAATAGAATTCTTAGGAAGACGGTCAAACCATTTTTCGGCATGGTGAGAAAGCGAGTGTGGAAAAAGTTGAAGGCGAAGGTCATCCATAGAAACGCCGGGGCATTTCATGCTTTGGGTAATAGTAATGAATTTGTCGAGGTGTTTGTTGGCATCATCATCCGGAATTCCACGAAACGGGTTCGTTTGAACTTGTTGTATCATATGATGCTTCAACGAAAACTCCTGAGCCGTGACGTGCATTGGCGCAATCGGGCCTCCGCGTCCGTTCATGGTGGGTTGGCACAATTCCTCCATGGTTCGTAAATCAGGTAGAAGGACATTGTTGTTGTTGTTGTTGTTGTTGTTGTTATTCAAATTGTTTTGAGGTGGGTGATTATTGTTGTTGGTAACACCAGCCATATCTAAATCTTCACGATTCTCGGGCTCAGAATAGTTTGTAGATCTAGTACGCATGCACCTGCAGAAGAAAAATATACACAAGGAATATCTATATAATCTTTTTGGTTTTTATAGGTTTTTTAATGTTTTTGTATTTTTGAAGAGTTTTATAATTTTTATGGATTTTTTTTTTTGAAATTTTATAGCAATGAAAATAACGTTCAAAGAACGGATCCCAAAATTCAATGCGTCTCTCACTAGAAACCGTTTATCTTAACGAAAAGAGCCGGCAGCGGCGCCATTTAATACAAGGCTTTGCAACCAAAGTATCAAAGTTCAAGTTCGTTATAGTTCCGAATCTTTTCGAATTGAAAACCGGTCTTAAGTGCGACTCAATTTTCTTTTGGTGAATCAAGAGAATGATTTGGTTTGTTTGTTCTAAACTACTAGCAAGTAATTAAAGTGTCGTTGAGTAATTTAAAGCCTTGACAAAATTAAACTTAAATTTTACTTATGGAAATTCTTAAAACTTGAAGCTTGTAAAACTTGGAAACTTGAAAACTTAACCAATTGAAATAAAACAATTAATGTCCATCGGAATATACCAAACTTTCAACCATCGGAATAATAAACAAGGATCCATCGGAATGCATGATTTTACTACCTATCGGAATGTTGTGAATGCATCTGTCGCAATGTATTTCCATCGGAATGATGCTGTCGAAAAATGGGCAGCACTTCGTCTTAACCAAGACCTTAAGACCCGTCGGAATACGCGATCGCAATGTGCGATCGCAACCCAGATCGGAATAAGGGGGTTAACCAACTGATCGCAAAGTAAAACCCTAATGGGTTATTGCGATCGAAAACCAAAGCTATCGGAAAGTGGAGCAAGCTGTCGGAATATGTGTCAAAACCCTAGGATTGCGATGGGATGCAACTAATTCCGAAATTCGTGGAAGAGTGAAACTAAATAAGCAGTTGCAATAAGCTACTCGAACGAATCTTAAATGATCCCAAAAAGCTCAAATTCGATGACTAATCAAAACTTAAAATCAAGAACTTTATGAAATGAACTTCAAACCATTAAAAACCTTGAAGAAATCCGAAACTCAATAAGCTAAGAATCGCATAAGCCAATAAGCATCACGAGCTTATGGTTTAGACGAAGGAGCTTGTGTGTAAAACTAAAAAGAGCAATCCTTTAATCACGGAAACATCAAATCATAAACATGAAGTATGTAAATCGGATCAAAGGTGAATGAATCAAGAAGTGTAGAATGAGAATAAGAATCAAAAGCTTAAAATAGAACTTTGATTAATGAAATAAGCAATACAAAAGTATTTAATCTTGAAAGATTAAAAGAAAAAGATGAACTAGTGAGAGAAAGTTTAAGACTTTCTCTCTCTAAAAACTAGAAAGAAAACTAAAGAAAAATAAAAACTAGCTAACCCCCTCCTAATGTGATTAGGAGGGTATTTATAGGGAAGTGGGAGGCATGTGTGGTGCTTTCTTCTTTCTTTTTCTTCTCGACTCGATTTTAATTCTTCGTCTTTGTAGTCTCGGGATTTGAACTTGTCTTTTAAATTTTCTTCTTCTATTAGACTTAAGTTCTTCGACTTCATTAAACTTCCGTCTTTAGACTTGTTCTTCGATAAATCTCCAGAATAGGTCTTGGACATCCGTTCTTTAAGCACTCTTGATCTTTTGACTTCGTCTTTTCCCGTTTTCTTCGATAAAAGCCCGTGAAAGCCCGTGTTTTCTTCCTTTTTCATCTTTTGGTCCTAAAACACAATAAAAACACAAACCACGCATAATTCCGACTTTTACGACATAAATCACACGTTTTGGTCTTGTTATTATTGGAAATAAGTGGTAAAAGGATAAGTGTTTTCACACTTATTATGGGGTGTGTAACCAAAGAATACCAAAGAAAAAGACAAGTGACTGTGTATTTTTGAGTTCCAAATCTGGGTTAAATTGGGTCAATTCATGGTACTTTCCAGGGCCATAAGCCCACTGTTCATTTTGTGTCTAGTTGTGATTCATTATCAGGAATTTTTTATTTTGTTTGTGTTGAGTATCTTGTGATTCCAACACCAAACACAGCAACGACAGAACCAACAGAAAGAAAAAAAGCAAAGTAACTAATAGGCTTGCTGGTGTGTTACTTTTGGTTTACTGTGCATAGAAGTTTAGCCTGATACGGACATTTGGGTTGGTTTTGTAGATTTAGAGTCGAGTTTATAGTCTGTGTAACGATAGGAACCCAAATTAAAACAAAAAAAAGTAATAAAAAATTTTGGGTTGCCCATATTCGAACCCCGTCACCCCCCCCCCCCCCCTTTGAACGACTCATACACACACACACACACCTCTAACCAAATGCCCTAGGGTCTTTGATTGGTTATAGTTTCCCCTTTTTTATATTTAATACGTTTTTAATTATAGCTTATCAAATTTAATTCGAGTTATATAAGCCGTTTTCTGACTTATTGAGTCACAATTTTTCAGTGTTCCTATTTTTCCTTTGTTCTTAGGTTCACTTAGGATTTTTATAAAAGGTTTTAGAGTTTTCCTTTTTATAGATTATTTTTTATTCATTTTTTGTTTTTAAATAGTTTTTGGATATTAAAAAATAGAAAAAAGGTTAGAAAAAGTTTCAAAAAATATTTTTTAGTTTTTATTAAATGTTTTTGAGGTTTACAAATAAAAAAACTGATTTTAGACTTTTTGTTAAGATTTTTGATTTTTGAGTTTTTAATTAATTTTTAAAAATAAACAAAAAATAATTAAAATATTTTTGTAAATTTTTGTTTTTGTTTTTGCCTTATTTACATTTTTCAGAACCTAGAATAAAATTTTGGTAATTTTTAGTATACTTTCAATTTTCATCGAGTTTTATGATTTTACGTTTTATCCATCGTAGTGTAATTTTTATCGTAATCCGTCATTCGATTTAGACCTTTTTCATCTCATCAATATTAATCTCAAATACTACAAGTTTAACACGCACATTAATCCTCCTTGGTGACCGAACTCACAACTTGGGTCATAAGTGTTTTACGTTTTCTTAAACGTACACTTAATACTTACCGCTTATACGTTGTTTTTCCTAAAACTCGTATTTTTACTACTATCAGGCGTTCTATAGATGGTATTATAGCTCGACTTGTAAACTGGGAAACACAAAAATGATAGATATTTTGTTATTAGGTGATAAAAGTCGTAACACTATCTGGTTTATTACACATAACATCATAGGAGGGAGTTTATTACACTTAACATAATTAGCTTGATAATAGATAATAAGTGATTGGAAAAAGCAGTGGTCTCAACAGTTGTTCAGCTATTAGGGTTTCTCCTTCTTGACAGGTTGTTCGAGTTGAGGCAGAAGTTTTCTTTTTGAGTTACTTGTATTTCTCGAGTCTTCTGTTTTTTAATTGCCGATACAACCGTTTCTACAACTCTTTCTAGCACGTCTGTTGGTGGGGTGCCTATTTACAATAACACAGTAAACAATTAGATAATGTATCTACTTATTTAGAAATAAAAGGCATACATATATGAGCTGTATTGGCATGTATAGTAAACTTATTATGAAGACATAGCATAGATGTTGGTGACAGTGTTGATTTGTGGTTAGGATTCAGTCAAAGTCCCATGAATTTGTATGCCTGTAACTGCACATGTACATGGCATTAGGTAGGAGTTCGTGGCACCTATGACATATCACTCAAGCATGATGCTAAAGGTAGTCATGAAAGGCTGGCAAATTTTGTTGGGTGTATATTTGAAAATAATCTAAGGTATCCAATGGTATGTGGAAACAGTGGGTTGGTGCACGTGTATATAAATGCGATAGGCCAGAAAATTGCAATACATCTAAGAGAATAGAGTAACCAATAACATGCTACAAAATGTGTTGGCGGAGAAGGCTACGTGCTTTACAAATGGTTTGTGGTTCTAAGGAGTTTGGCAACGGCATCTGGTTTTATTTGCGTGAACGGGTGGATGATGAGATGGATTGGAGGGGAAGGCTTCATGCTATGTATGGGCGGAAGAAGGCTACAATTGCTGAGAGGAACGAATTCATAAGCGAGTTATCCAATATTAGTCTAGAACCTCTTTTGAACTGAATGGTCTCTCTATTATTGGATATGCAAGACCGCGATGAGGCGGAGCTTCGTCAGTTGCAAGCAATGATCTCTACGTTCGACGATCGTGTGACCGACATAGAGTTCTTCATCTGAAGCATATGATCAGTGGGAGGTGTTGCAACCTTGTAGGTCATGGGCAGTGGATGTTTGTGTGTTTGTAACTTTTTAATAAAAGGTGGTCGTTAGGCGTGTGAGTAGGTGGTAGTTTTTTCAGTGATGTTTTAATTGGTAGTTGGTTGTGTTTTAATTCGGGCGATGTTTTATTTTTAATGTATCATATGTTTGTTCATGTTAGTTTGATGTAGTACATGTTAGTTAGTTCTAGGATTTATCAATTTTGAAGGTTACAAAGACAAAAGTTTGCCGGAACAGTCACCTACTGTCAATATTGGTTTAGCCTTGTGTGTTTGCCATATAAGGGTTTCTTTTTTTTCCCAAATGTGGACATGGTTGTGTGTAGGCTTTAGCTTTTCTGACCACTTTTAAAAATATTGGCTGACTACCATGTAAATGGCAAGTGGTGGTACTGTGGGGTGTAGGTGGAAACTGTCTATAGAGATAAGAATTATAGCGGATGATGATAATGGACTTTAACAGTTAAGGGTTGGTCATCTATTTAAGGGGTCAAAAGAGAAGTTGTTTTTCACACTTGTAGAAGTTCTTGTATAATAATTTTAAAAAACAAAAGCAATGGCTTATCATCCCAGGTGTGATGCGTTACAGGAAAAACCCAATCGGATGACTGGTCTGATATGTTTGTTTGCTATCTTTGGAAAGACATTCAAGCCGAGAAGAGTTGGAAGAAAGAGATTGAAGCTATGTATCAAGAGGAAAGTAGGTTACCGTGGTGTTGACCGAATGGTCTCTTTCCTGAGGAAAACAATGGACACAAAGTGTCCTTTCTTGATAGACTTGAGGCGGAGATTGAGGCGGCTGCACAACGCATTCTCCAAAAGGAAGCGCACATGGCCAAGCTAACAGGGACCGAGTATGGTTAATGAACGTGGTTGAACGCGTGTCAAGTTGTGGTAAGGTGCAATGCGAATAAAGCGGGAAGTTTGTCTTGGTGCTTCGTTAGTTTTTTATTTCTTTTTTTTAAATGTGTGCTTTTTTAAAATGTGTGCTTCATTTGCCCTTTGAGAGTGTGTGTGTACCATAAGCAAGGGAAATGTGTGTTTACCCTTTTGCTTCCTTTTTTAGTACGGCAACTGTGCGTTGGGCGGGCTTTTTTAATTTTATTTTGTAATAACGACCTGAGCACTAAGGTCTTTTTGTGGATTTGCAATATTTTTATTTTAAGTGCATTTGGTGTCTAATATTTGTGTTGTGCATACGTATTTTAGTTGCACATGGCCATGCATGATGAATTTTGAGACAACTTTAGTTGCACATGGGCATGTATGATGGTTATTGAACATTGCAGAACTACTATTAACAGTGGTTAATTTGTGGCTATGAGTGGCTAAATTGAGTCAACATTTGTTGCAATTGGTCATGCAACTTGGTTGGAATGTGTGTCATTGACTAAGTATTTGAATGGTGAGTTAGGGTCCAACTGCTGTAGTTTTTGTTGCCTAGTTAGTTAGTAATTAAAGAAAAGGTATCCAATGTCACATGGCAACAGTGCGTAGGTGAGGGTTTAATTACGGGTGCCATTTCATTTTGTTGCAACACATTGTAGGCAACAACCCAACCAAGAGGCTTTAGAAAAAGATGAGTTGGCGAGCAATGCTTAATTCTTTACAGTTGCTTTGTTGTTCAAATGAATTTGGCAATTGCTTTTACTTCTACCTACAGAAGAAGGTGGAAGTTGAGCGGGATTGGAGGCAGATGGTTGAAAATATTCATAGGCAGAAGAACACAACCATTGATGAGACGGCTGGTTTCATATTGGAGCTTTCTAGCCTTAGCCCAGACCATGTTGTGCACCGAATGAATGGACAGTTGAATCAGATGCAAGAACGTGATGTCGCGGAGCTTTAGAAGTTGCAGGAATTGATGGATGAATCTGATGCTCGGATTCATGACATTGAGCTCTTCATGCGATCCTTGTGATTAATGGAAGGCAATGTAATGCATGCCGAGAAGAAGTTGTTTGTTTGCACGTTTTCAATTAACAGCAGTAGTTATTCACTTTTGTATCGTGTGCCCGGGTTGTGTTGTTTTTCTTTCTTTTATTTGTTTAAAGCACATTGTACGTTCTTTCATTTGAAAGTGTATTATGTGTTGTTTGTAATATATTATATCCGTCTTTTAATCTTGGAATAAAGGATTACTTATTTGTTAATCTATTTGTGTTAATTTCTAAAATGTGATCAGATTGATGTTTGTCTCTCCCAAAAACGCATCTTTGTTATTTGTGTTTCTTTTGGGTTTGATGTGATGCATATGAACCAATGTGGATTTTCAATGGTCTATTTATGTAATATAATATGATAGCTATTTTTGGCAAAAAAAAGGAGCCACAGTAATAGAGTATGGGAACAGTGTGTGACTGGTGGTAGTGTCTTTTTTATCTACTTTTGGAAAGGTGTACACATAACCATTAAAGTTGGGTTGTGGTTACTGTTTGTGGTGATAGGGTTGATTGTTAGTGCGTGACACCATACAATGCAAGTATGGAGTGCATGCTATATATAGGGGTGCTAAAAGGTTTGGTTTCACAAATTCTTACATATGTTTGCAGCTAAGTGATAGGTGTAAAAACACCCATCCTTTTACCACTTAATTATAATAATAACCAAGCCAAAACGTGTAATTTATGTCGTAAATGTCGGAATTATGCGTGGTTTGTGTTTTTGTTGTGATTTAGGACCAAAATGTGAAAAGGGAAGAAAACACGGGCTTTCACGGGCTTTCACGGGCTTTTATCGAAGAAAACGAGAAAAGATGAAGTCAAAAGATCAAGAGTGCAAAAAGAACGGAAGTCCAAGGCCTATTCTGAAGATTTATCGAAGAAAAAGTCTAAAGACGGAATTTTAATGAAGTCGAAGAACCAAGTCTAATTAAAGAAGAAATTTATAAGACGAGTTCAATTTATATCGACAAATCCCGAGACGACATCGAGAAAGACAAAGAATTAATATCGAGTCAAGACGAGAAGATAAAAAGAAGGAAGCAACCAACACCCCTTCCTCCCCTTCTCCCTATAAATAGAGACCTCCCATCTCATTTTTGAGGTGTTAGCTAAATTGACAACTTAGCTCTCCACTTAATTTCATGTACTTTCATATTGTCAATTTACTTTATTGTCTTTAATTTCAAGTCTTTTAATTCCAAGTAAGTTTTAATATTATTTTGTTGAATTTTCATTTTTAATCAAGTTTTTCATAATCATTCTCATTCTTTTCTTCTTGTTTTTAAAAATCTATTGTCTTGTTCGATTAATCTTAAAGTTTTCATCTTTATGCTTAATTTTATTAAAGTTCGTATCTTTTTGTTATTATCATTTTCGTGTGATTCATGGTCTTACCTTATTGTGCTTTTTGCTTAATTGGTGTCTAGCTTATTTTCATTTAAGTGTTTTTAAAAGTTTTATATTTTTAAAGTTTATTCTTTTTTTTAGTTCAATTTATAAATTTTGCTTATTTGGTATCTTGAAAGTTTTTAAATTCATAGCTTATTTTGTTCTTCTTATTGTTGTTTTGGTTTAATTTTTGGTTAAAGTGCTTATTTGATTTTTAGCTTATTGTACTCCGTCCGAATATATTATGTTTCCATCGCAACTTCATTAGGGTTTCTACATTGTGACAGCTTATTGTGACAGCTCATTCCGGTCACTTATTCCGATCGTGGATTGCGATGGCCCCTGGCATCGTACATTGCGATCGGGTATAAGGCATATTGCGACGAAACGCTGCCCAATTTTCAACAGCCATATTGTGATAGGTTTTCCATATTGCGATACTTCACATTACGACAGTCTATCAACATATTGTGATATGTTTTCATATTGTGATAGGTTTTTCATATTGTGATAGGTTTTCATATTGTGATAGGTTTTCCATATTGTGATAGGTTTTCATATTGTGATAGGTTTTCCATATTGTGATACTTCATATTATGATAGGTTTTTCATATTGTGATAGGTTTTCATATTGTGATAGGTTTTCATATTGTGATAGGTTTTCAACATTCCGATGGAATGACATGCATGCCTGCATGTTTCATTTTTTCTTGGCGCCATTTTGAGCTACTAGCTTGCTTGCTTGAGCTACTAGCTTGCTTGCTTAATTAATATTGTTCCGTAATCGTATAGATTTATCTGAAAGTTTTTCCGATTTCTATTTTGAAAGTCACGTATTTTTAGTTATATTTTTTGTCAATTTTTAGTATTAATAATTTTTCGTAAAGTTTAAGTTTTATCTTTTATTTAGTGCCTGCTTTAGTTTTTACCTCGTTTAGTTTTAAAGTACCCTCTTAGTTTTATTTTCTCCTTTTCCATTAGGTTAATATTATTTTTCAGTCGAAAGTTAATTTCTTCGTTTAGTTTTATTTTTATTAATTGTTTTGTTTTAATTTACGTTTTATTATTTGTTTTACTTCTTTATTATTAGTTATTTGTTTTTGGTTTATTTTTATTACGTTTTGCTTTTACCTTTTAAGTAGAAATAGATAACCAAACCTTCTTTTATTCACCAAAAACGACTGAGTCACACATTTAATCGGAGATCAATTCGATTAGACACCGAGAAAAACGAACTTTTTAACTAAGTAAAATCTAGTATTAAAATGGCGCTGCTGCCGGCTCTTTTCGTGAAGATTAACGATTTCTGTGAGAGACGCGTTGGATTTTGGGATCCGTTCACTCGTGAACGTTATTTTTTGTGTCAAAAATTTTCACAAATCCATAAAAATTAAAAAATTTCAAAAAAATCCATAAAAACTAAAAAAATTTCAAAAAATCCAAAAACATTTAAAAATCATTAAAAATCATTTCTTTTTCAAAGTTTTGCACCAAAAAGATTTTATTTTTACAAGTACATATATATTCTCTATTTCTTTGGTATCTTTTTCTTTTTCTTTTGCAGGTGTATAAAATGGGGAAGATCACAAACAAATCCAATGGAAGAGAATCGGCGAATATGATTAATGTGCTTCAAGACGAGCTTGATACAACTTTGTGAAAGTACAAAGCTTAATGGTTTTGTCGTCTACAATAATCCTCTTTTCAAGTCTTGCTATGATAATCCACTTTTCCAAGATGATGTGGATGATTATTTCTCCAATTTAGATCCCCCACCAATTTATGAGTCTCCAACGATCTATGATGCTTATGATGATGATTCTAGTTCCGATGTGTATGATTATGATGATTTTTCTTCAGAGTATAAAGACATGCCAACATATGATGATTTTTAAGATGTTGATACTCTTTCGAGTGATTCTTCAAATGATGACCTTGTTCCTACTTTTAATGAAGATCCTCCACCAACAATGCTTGATCCTACTTTGGATGACTACTCATTTGAGGAAGACTTTGCTACTTTTCTCAATATTTACTTACCCAATGAGAATGATTCTCCTCCTTTGGACTTTGATGATGCTCTTTATCCTCCTTCGGATATTAAGAAACACGTTTCAAAGGAGAAGAAGCCGGATGACACCGATATCCGTAGAACCTATGTCTTGACACCTCTTTATCCACCTTCTGAGGATGAGATTGTGAGATTTATGAGCGGATCTTCTTCAAGGTCTACTGATCCTGAGTGTTATTTTCCCCTAAAGGAAAATGTGTTCAATCCCGGTATTGCAATTTTTAAGCCATCTCAGTATCCATCTGATGAAATAAAAGGAAAGATTTTTGGAAACAATGGAGATATGCTTGTACTACATCATACTTTCTCCCACCGTGCTCAACAACTGCTTAAGGGAACCTTGCCTACTCTTATTTGGCTTGCCTTGTTCGCCTTTAACTTGTGCTATTTTATGGATGAAAACCATGTATTTGATCCCGGTGGATGTTCTTCAAGCTTCTTACCATGCTAATCAAGGTCGAGTCAGGCTCACGACTCGGTGAACAAAAACAAGCGCTTCTCGGGAGGCAACCTGAATATCTATCCTTTTTCTTTTGTTTTTATAATAAGTGTAGGGGGAGACCCTAGTATGTGTTTGTTGTTTTCTTTCTTATCATGTGCAGGGATTCGAGCTTTCAAAGATCCATTCTTGACGACTTTTGACGAACTATGATCCCGTGTACCCGTCTTCCCGGTTTTATCCTAAACTCTTTTGATTCTCTATTTTATATTTTCCAATATTAAAATAGGAATCACTTTAGTTGTCTCTTCCTTAGAAAGATTTAAACAACGTGCACAATGTCCTAAGTGTAGGGGAGTTTACTCCCACATGATTAAACATTGAGGACAATGTTTATATCAAGTGTAGGGGGACTTCTATCGAAGTTAAGTGGGCTTTTCCATGAATTTGTCCTCATTTTAACCGGAAAATTGATTTTTCGACATTTTTCAAAATTTTTAATCTATTTTGGCCTAGTTGTATTTTCCTTTGTTATCGTAATTTTGTTTCATTAGAATAAATTTTTAATAAAATGATTTTAATAAGTTTAGAAGTCGTTGATATATTAGGTCTGTCATGAATCTTTTGACTCAACCCGAGTTTACTTATCCAAGTTTACTCTAGCTAGTATCCTTAACGTGTTTAAGTCAAGTTTTGCTAGGTTTTTATATAGGGAACTTTAAAACGCGAAAGTCTTAACTCTTACGGGTTACGAACAAGAACTTTTTGCAAGTTTCTATAATTGATCCTAGAAAGTCGTTTATCAAGGGAACTTTAAAATGCGAATTCTAAACTTGAAAGAGTCTAAGAAGTTGCAATATCCTATAGATGACTTGAAAACCCAAAACATTGATTTAATTGGCTAAGCATCCACGAGTCTCATTCCTTGAGATTTTAAATTGTGGATAACGAGAGATGATAGAGTCAATTATAAGTTTGGTATTCTTTCATGAATTTATGTGAGTTGATTATAAGCTTTTTCTCCCATCGCTTGTTAATAAATATATTTGCAATAAATAAAGTCTTTCGATTTGAAAAGTTACTTAGCTTCTAGCCTAAGATCGTTTAATAGTTGCTCGGTATTAATTAGAGTTCATAGCTAAGGCATAACTTATTGAAGCGGGATGCGAAGATTGGCGAGTCCGAAAAGGCCCTAACAAGGCATGAGGGCTACATTTTGTTGCTAAAGATCCAAAGTGATGTGAAGAATCATTTATCAAAAATCAATATGAAGGATCGAGACACACGAAGAAAAGAAAATACTCCCCTAAAGATCATGGACAAGTCTATCCGATGTAACACCCCATTTTGATAATGGAAATGTCACACGTAATTATGGTGTGTCATCAAAGCATAAAAGGAAAAATGTCAAACATCGGTAGTCCAAAAGTAAAGCTCGTCACACACAAACATAAGTATAGTAAAGGAAAGGACTAAACAATGTCCATAGCAATGTATCAAAAGAAAGGAAATGCATAAAGTAAAGAAGGCTTGAAAGCTTCCAGTCCATATGCACGTACGCTTAAAGTCTATGAGCGTCCCTGAGTACCTCCCGTTTTGGGAACATAGAAAAGGAAAATGGCTGAGCAATACGCTCAGTGCACGGATGTACAATAAAGCATGAATAGGATAAGCATATAACATATAACAGCGGAAGAAACTAAGTCCCGAGTAACCTGGTTAAGTCTTGATAAAACTGGTTTTATAGTTTGAAAAGAATTATGTTATCTTGTAAAAATTGTTTATCATATTTTACCATTAGCCAATATAGGTCATGAAAATCCACCGTGCATGAATACTTGGAGGGGTGACCTCATCATGCAAATTAGAGGGGCTGCCTCTAATTTAATATACAAATTTTGGGTAGGAGGGATCAGCTCCTTGTGAAGGATGCAAGGCACACACCACATTCACCATGAAATTCTGACTGAAAACATGTAACTAGGATGCACCCATACGCCCACATGATAAATATAATATAAATGGCCAAAAGCTGAAGGGACGCCACGAGCAATCACTCCGCCGTGGTGAAGTCATTACATCAGTGCCTCTAATTTTATGGTTATGGTACCTCTATAACTAGGTGAAACTGGTCATGCATGTATATGGCTATAGGTATTCTAAATTAAACATAAGCAAATCAAACACATAACTTATACTACGGGAAAACATTTGGCTGCATACGGGGAATCCTAATAAGGAAAGAATGTCCATACTGAAAGAACGGGAATCCGTACCTTATGTCCAGTGAACGAAGAAGACGAACTGAGAGGAATCCTACTTCCGTATCACTAATGCTACATAAATACATACATGAATGAGTATCTGCTTACTAATATGTAAACTGATTTTATGTCATGTCTTAGCTTATTTTATATGTTCTTATCATGTTTTACTGTTTTTAAGCCTTAAACTGTGTTTATCTTATATTCTGTTTACTCTGATTAAGTATTTCTTGTATTTCATGTATTATTATACTTACTGTGTAATAATAAGTAACTTTCCAAAAATAGCAGGTTTCCTAAAATAGAAAGTTTTCAAAAATAGAAAGTTTCCAAAAACAGAAAGTTACCAAAAATAGAAAGTTTCCAAAAATAGAAAGTTTCCAAAAATAGAAAGTTTCCAAAAATAGAAAGTTTCCCAAAATAGAATTACTGCTTAAAATAGATAAGTTTCTAAAAATAGAAAGTTTCCATAAATAGATTAGCTGCCTTATTTAAATAAGTTTCCATAAATAGATTAGCTGCCTGAAATAAATAAGTTTCTAAAAATAGAAAGTTTCCATAAATAGATTAGCTGCCTTATTTAAATAAGTTTCTAAAAATAGAAAGTTTCCATAATTAGATATAAGCTGGTTAAATAAGCTAAGTATATAAGCCTAAGTGTTTTCATGATTATTTTCTAAGTCATATGATATAATGTATAGTTTATTAATTATTTCATGTAATTAAAATAAACTATAGGTTAAAATATTTAATTTAAGTATATCATGTTTTTAATTAAATAAAGTTAAATACTTAGGTTAAAACATGTATTATTATTTATTAATAATATAACCTAAGTCATGTTAATTAATTAATTATAACCATGGTTTTTAAATAATTAATTAATTATAAGTCTAAAAATATAAAATACTTAGGTTAATAATTTCATGTTTTAATAATTAATATAACCTAAGTCATGTTATTAAATTAATCATGTCATGTTTATTAATTTAATTTTAACATATGATTATAAACATAATAATCTTAACATAAACCGTGAACTGGATCTTGACTAAGAACCATGAACCGGACATGAAATCGACACCATACCCCGAACCACTTCGGGGTTCCCCTTGTCTTGTTGTTGCCGTGGGACCCACACCAACCAACCGGGACCATATGGTCTCGGTGGTGGTCGAGTAGCCAAACCAAGACCCCCTCGGGTTCGGTTTAGGCTCCGGCCAAAACAAACACCCTAAAACACCCTTTTTGATTTATTCCAAAACCAATTTCATGTTAGATCTATGATTTGATTAGGTTTTTAAAAAAAAAACACATCATGTTCTTAATTATTTAAAAGATCAAATCAAAAGAAAAGGGTTAAAAGAATTACCGAATGCGTGGATCTAAACAAGGATGAACAAACACAAACACTAGCATCAAACCCAAGATCAAAGATCAAATAAACACCCCTTTGGTGTGTTTATGGGTGGCGGCCAAAAGAAAGAAAAAGGAGAAGGAAGAACTTTTTTAGGTTTTGTAAAAATCTTCTGTAAACGTGAAAAATGAGTAGTGGTTTTTCCTTTTACCCTCTTTAGTGAAAATTGAGATGGGCTTGGCCCATCTCTCCCTTGTTGTCGCGGGTAGGGGCCCCACATGGGGTACCCGTACCGTTTTCCGTGTCTCGTTGTTTAATTACTCGTTCGTGATTATTTGTGTTCGCGTCTAATGTGTTCTCGTTAAGTAATTATCGTGACATAATATATTTATTTAAGCTCGTAATAATTATATATACGTAATTAATAATAGTTCGTGATTTAATTACGTTCATGATTTCATGATCGCATGTTCGTGATTAATTATTGTTAAATAATTATTGCATGCTCGTGCGTAGTAAATACTTATCGTGTTCTAACACGTACGTAATACGTAAAATCCTAACACGTAATCGTAATCCTGCAATAATAGGAAAGTTTTAATCTAGTACGTACGATCTTAAGGGTACTATTCATGGTAAAAGCATGCGGGTTTTACAACTCTTCCCCCCTAAAAAGAATAATTCGTCCCCGAATTATAGATAAAGTAAACTGAAAAAGAAGAACATACCCGAATTCAAAATATGAAATGAGGGTAAGAAGCCCGGATAGACTCCTCTGTTTCCCAAGTGGCTTCCCTCTCGGTATGATCCCTCCATAGGATTTTGACGAATGGAATCGTATTCCTTCTCATGACTCGTTCTTGTCTGTCAAGAACTCATTCGGGTTCTTCTATAAAAGTGAGATCTTCACGTATCTGTTCCAGTGGATACTGAACCATGTGAAGGGGATGATACTGGTACCCTCTGAGTAAGGACACATGAAACACATTGTGTACATGCGAAAGCTGCGGAGGTAACGCCAATCGGTAAGATACTTCACCGACTCGTTCAATGATATCAAACGGTCCGATGAAACGAGGACTGAGCTTCCCTTTAATACTGAAGCGTCTAACACCACGTGCCGGCGAAACCTTAAGGAAGACGTGATCGCCTACGTTAAAATGTATGTCCCTACGATGCTTATCGGCGTAACTTTTCTGACGTGACCGTGTTTCCTGAATTTTCTGCTTAGCTACTGCGATCTTTTCATTGGTCATCTCTATGATTTCTGGTCCTTCAAGTGTTCGCTCACCAACCCGATCCCAGCAGATTGGGGCGCGACACTTTCTGCCATACAACATCTCGAAAGGAGCACACTTGATACTTGCGTGCCAACTATTGTTGTATGCAAACTCCACCAAACAGATGTAATCGTCCCAATCGCCCGTCCATTCCAACACATATGACCTCAACATATCTTCCAATGTCTGAATGGTTCGTTCCGACTGTCCGTCCGTTTGAGGGTGAAAAGTCGTGCTAAGCTTAAGTTGTGTACCCCAAGCTTTCTGCAGACTCTTCCAGAAGCGCGAAGTGAATCGAGGATCTCTGTCTGAGACGATGCTGGATGGTGCACCGTGGAGTCTCATGATCTCTCTTCTATACGTATCAGTGAGTTTACTTACCGGATCTTCCTTGCGGATCGGTAAGAAATGAGCTGATTTGGTAAGTCGATCTATAATAACCCAAATTGCATCGTACTTCCTCTTGGTAGGCGGAAGACCAGTAACAAAATCCATGGTAATTTTGTCCCACTTCCACTCTGGAATATTTAACGGTTGAAGGAGACCGCCAGATCGCTGATGCTCAATCTTAACCTGCTAGCAGGTAAGACATTTGGAGACGTAAGTAGCTACATCCTGTTTCATAACACTCCACCAAATGTACTGCTTGATGTCATGGTACATCTTAGTCGAACCAGGATGTATAGAGAATGGGGAGCTATGAGCTTCGGCTAACAAGGCTTCACGGAGTTCTTGGTTATCAGGAACACAAAGTCTCGTGCCCTGCCATACGATACCATCTGCATCTACTCTAAATTCTGTCTGTTTCTCCAAATTCTATACTATCGCCCAGATTTCTCCGTCATCCTTCTAAGGTTCCTTGATCTTAGAGAGTAACTCGGGTTCCACTCTAAGATTAGCCCAGTAACCGTGTTGTCCACGTAGCATGATCTCGATGTCAAGTCGCTCCAAGTCTCTTATGATTTCCTCTTCAATTTTAATGTCGTTGATCATTCCGGACTTCCTGCTAAGAGAATTTGCTACTAAATTTGCCTTCCCGGGATGAAACTGTAGATTAATGTCATAATCCTTCAACAGCTCTAACCATCTCCTCTGCCTCATGTTCAATTCACGTTGAGTGAAGATATACTTCAAGCACTTGTGGTCCGTGAAAATGTCACATGATTCTCCATACAAGTAGTGCCTCCATATCTTCAATGCAAACACGACTGCAGCAAGTTCCAAGTCATGCATGGGGTAATTTTCTTCATAAGGCTTAAGCTGCCGTGAAGCATACGCGATCACTTTCCCATGTTGCATGAGAACACAGCCATGTCCCTTCCCCGATGCATCGCTGTAGATTTGAAATCCACCCGTACCAGATGGGAGAGTAAGAATAGGTGCAGATACTAGCTTCTGCTTCAGGTCTTCTAAGCTCTTCTCTCGTTCTTCAGTCCAGACGAATTTCTCCCCTTTCCGCATCAGTTTGGTCAATGGTAGTGCTAAGCGGGAAAAGTTCTCCACGAACCTACGGTAATAGCCAGCTAAGCCTAAGAAACTGCGGACTTCCGTCGCTGATGTCGGCCTTTGCCACTTAGTAATGGCCTCAACCTTCGCTGGATCCATAGTGATTCCTTCTGCTGATACAGTGTGACCTAAGAATGCCACCTTGTCTAACTAGAACTCACACTTGGAGAATTTAGCATACAGCTGCTTCTGGCGAAGAATCTGTAGTACTGTACGAAGATGGTCTTCGTGTTCCTCCTTGGACTTTGAGAAAATCAGGATGTCATCGATGAAGACAATGAAGAACTTGTCCAGAAATTCATGGAAGATTCTGTTCATCAAATCCATGAACACTGCTGGAGCATTTGTCAAGCCAAATAGCATAACTACAACTCGTAGTGGCCATAGCGGGTACGAAAGGCAGTCTTAGCGATGTCCTGCTCCTTAACCCGTAGCTGATGATAGCCTGACCTAAGATTAATCTTGGAGAAGTGTTTGGCCCCTTGGAGTTGGTCAAACAGATCGTCAATACGTGGCAGTGGATATCTATTCCGGATAGTAATCTTGTTGAGCTCGCGACAGTCTATGCAAAGGCGCATACTGTCGTCCTTCTTCTTAACAAACAAGACCGGTGCGCCCCATGAAGATGCGCTCGGTCGAATGAAACCTCGTTCAAGAAGTTCTTGCAGTTGATCCTTCAGCTCCTTCAGCTCTATGGGAGCCATGCGATAAGGAGCCTTGGAGATTGGTTCAGCTCCTGGAATAAGCTCGATACTGAATTACACTTCTCGTGCAGGTGGTATGCCCGGAATTTCTGCTGGAAAAACATCTTGGAATTCCGACACTATAGGTTGATCCTGAATTGATGGAGATTCAGCATCTATGTCGTGAACCGTAGCTAGATAACCCTCGCAGCCATGTGACAGTAGTGCACGCGCTTGCAGGGTAGATATGATTTGTACAGACCGTCCGGGTACGAACCCGTTATGAATGTACTCTGGTGCATTAACATCACCGAAGATAACTCGATATGAATGGAAGTCTATGGTAGCATGATGCTTGGATAGCCAATCCATGCCCAAAATCATGTCGAAGTCATTCATGTCCAGCGGAAGTGCGTCAACAGGTCGAATCTTATCGTCAAATTCTAGGGGAAGATTCTTGTATACATGGGTGATTAATATAGAGTCCCTCAAAGGCGTGGAAATAGTAAGCCTATTTTCTAGTGGCATGGGGAGCATCCTAATGTTCTTAGCATAAGCAGTAGAAATAACCGAGTGAGTAGCACTCGTATCGAAAAGAACATATGCAGCTTGACCATACATATACAAGATTCCAGTGATGGTACCTGTAGACTTGTTGGCCTGGTCTCGAGATGTCGTGTAGACACGCCCGGTAGTAGGAGGCGGCTTGGAATCAGCATGTCCCGATGTACCCTCCATCTCTCCCTTACGGCAATCCTTCATGATATGGCCAGGAAGACCACACTTGAAGCATGCGTCAGTGTTACGGTGACATAGCCCTGGGTGCCTACGATGGCAAGTAGAGCAAAGAGGATGAGTAAATCCTCGAGCAGGTGCTCTGGCTGGCTGGGAACCTGATAAAACATTTTACATAAGACATGATAATTGGGTACAAAGGACAATGCGGATAATCGTAAGATTGAATACCAGTGATAGCTGGACGACTAGGCTGTGAACCTCTCTGGTTCTGGTCCCTATCGTTTCCATGGTTCCTGCTGCTGTTGGAGTGTCCAACGTTGTTAAGGTAATTATCATTACCGCCACGCCTATCCGTAGCAGAACGGTCGTTAGTCTGACCGTTTCCCTTGGGCTGATGAGGTTGCTGCTGAGTAGCCGGCTGAGACCGGTCCCCAGTTTTCTACCTCTTGTCAGGTCTCTCAGCTTCCCCGAACTCATCTCTCTCTTGCAGCATCTCCAGCTTACATGCTTCATCGGCCACTTGTGCTACAGTGTTGAACGTAGCACACACCAGATTGTTTGCGACCGATGTGCGAAGAGCCCACCTAAAGTGATGTGCCTGCTCTTCAGGAGTACCTGCTGCCGCACCAAGGAAACCAGTTAAGCGAAGAAAGCGCTGCATAAACTCGTTGCTATTCTCCCCAGCTCTCTGTCGGATCCCATGGTACCCACTCTTGAGCTTGTCCTGCTCAGCCTTGGGAAAGAACTGCTCCATCACCCTATCCTTGAACTAAGCCAAGTCAAACCAGCAACCCACTCGTCACCACCCTCAGACTGCATCAACGCTAACCACCAATTTAACACATCGCCTTCGAACCGATAGCATGCCAACCTCGCCTTGTATGCGGGGTCACAATCCATAGCATTGAAAATCTTCTCGAAGTGAGCCAACCAGCTTTCAACATTACTAGGGCTATCTGTCTTCTCAAAAGCTCGAGGACGGAGCTTGTTGAATCTCTCCAGCCATAGTGCTAATGTCACTGGAGGAGGAGGAGGTGCCTAATTATGCTGCTGATTGTTGGCAGCTTGAACTTCAGCCCTGATGTCTTTCCTCAGTTGAGGAAGCAAAGCTTGCATAGCAGCTTGAATTGCAGCATTGAGCTGTTCCTGTTCGCGTGTGAGAACCATCTGACAGTATAACATAAAACATATGATTAAATAGATCAAAACATAAAATATATATACATGAAAAAAAATTATACCAAAATTTCAAGAGAAAAATTTTATGCAAGAAAATCTTTGTGTATGAATGCATGATGCAGTTTTATGAAAACCTTTGTATGCTCGAGAGTGAATGCCTATGGTCAGTTCACCCAAAACAAAAGACATGGCGAGGGGACGCCTATGGGTCGGTCCCAAATTTAAAAGTTTCGATAAATCACATGCGATTAAATAGGGCCAGTCCTGTACCAACCATTACTTAGTCATAAATCTGCGACAATGACATATATATGTATGCGTAAAAATGATGAATGCATGAAAACAACTGTCAGTTCTAGGAAGACCATAGTGACTACCCACTAATCACAGGTCATATTTGAGAGCCTACAAGTCGAAGCCTTGGCTCTGATACCATAATTGTAACACCCCATTTTGATCATGGAAATGTCACACGTAATTATGGCGTGTCATGAAAGCATACAAGGAAAAATGTCTAAACATTACATGACCATAAAAGGAAAATACAGGAATCAAACATCGGTAGTCCAAAAGTAAAGCTCATCACACACAAACTTAAGTATAGTAAAGGAAAGGACTAAACAATGTCCATAGCAATGTATCAAAAGAAAGGAAATGCATAAAGTAAAGAAAGGCTAGAAAGCTTCCAGTCCATATGCACGTACGCTTAAAGTCTACGAGTGTCCCTAAGTACCTGCCGTTTTGGGAACATAGAAAAGGAAAACGGCTGAGCAATACGCTCAGTGCACGGATGTACAATAAAGCATGAATAGGATAAGCATATAACATATAACAGCGGAAGAAACTAAGTCACGAGTAACCTGGTTAAGTCTTGATAAAACTGGTTTTATAGTTTGAAAAGCCTTATGTTTATCTTGTAAAAATTGTTTATCATATTTTACCATTAGCCAATATAGGTCATGAAAATCCACCGTGCATGTATACTTGGAGGGGTGACCTCATCATGCAAATTAGAGGGGCTGCCTCTAATTTAATATACAAATTTTGGGTAGGAGGGATCAGCTCCTTGTGAAGGATGCAAGGCACACACCACATTCACCATGAAATCCTGACTGAAAACATGTAACTAGGATGCACCCATACGCCCCACATGATAAATATCATATAAATGGCCAAAAGCTGAAGGGACGCCACGAGAAATCACTCCGCTGTGGTGAAGTCATAACATCAGTGCCTCTAATGTTATAGTTATGGTACCTCCATAACTAGGTGAAACTGGTCATGCATGTATATGGCTATAGGTATTCTAAATTAAACATAAGCAAATCAAACACATAACTTATACTACGGGAAAACAATTGGCTGCATACGGGGAATCTTAATAAGGAAAGAATGTCCATACTGAAAGGACGAGAATCCGTACCTCATGTCCAGTGAACGAAGAAGACGAACCGAGAGGAATCCTACTTCCGTATCACTAATGCTACATAAATACATACATGAATGAGTATCTGCTTACTAATACGTAACTGATTTTATGTCATGTCTTAGCTTATTTTATATGTTCTTATCATGTTTTACTGTTTTTTAAGCCTTAAACTATGTTTAATATATATTCTGTTTACTCTGATTAAGTATTTCTGGTATTTCATGTATTATTATACTTACTGTGTAATAATAAGTAACTTTCCAAAAATAGCAGGTTTCCTAAAATAGAAAGTTTTTAAAAATAGAAAGTTTCCAAAAATAGAAAGTTACCAAAAATAGAAAGTTTCCAAAAATAGAAAGTTTCCAAAAATAGAAAGTTTCCAAAAATAGAATTATTGCTTAAAAAAGATAAGTTTCTAAAAATAGAAAGTTTCCATAAATAGATTAGCTGCCTTATTTAAATAAGTTTCCATAAATAGATTAGCTGCCTGAAATAAATAAGTTTCTAAAAATAGAAAGTTTCCATAAATAGATTAGCTGCCTTATTTAAATAAGTTTCTAAAAATAGAAAGTTACCATAATTAGATATAAGCTGGTTAAATAAGCTAAGTATATAAGCCTAAGTGTTTTCATGATTATTTTCTAAGTCATACGATATAATGTATAGTTTATTAATTATTTCATGTAATTAAAATAAACTATAGGTTAAAATATTTAATTTAAGTATATCATGTTTTTAATTAAATAAAGTTAAATACTTAGGTTAAAAGGTGTATTATTATTTATTAATAATATAACCTAAGTCATGTTAATTAATTATTATAACCATGGTTTTTAAATAATTAATTAATTATAAGTCTAAAAATATAAAATACTTAGGTTAATAATTTCATGTTTTTAATAATTAATATAACCTAAGTCATGTTATTAAATTAATCATGTCATATTTATTAATTTAATTTTAACATATGATTATAAACATAACAATCTTAACATACACCGTGAACCAGATCTTGACTAAGAACCATGAACCGGACATGAAATCGACACCATACCCCGAGCCACTTCGGGGTTCCCCTTGTCTTGTTGCTGCCGTGGGACCCACACCAACCAACCGGGACCATATGGTCTCGGTGGTGGTCAAGTAGCCAAACCGAGACCCCCTCGGGTTCGGTTTAGGCGCTGGCCAAAACAAACACCCCAAAAACACCCTTTTTGATTTATTCCAAAACCAATTTCATGTTAGATCTATGATTTGATTAGGTTTTTTTTTAAAAAACACATCATGTTCTTAATTATTTAAAAGATCAAATCAAAAGAAAAGGGTTAAAAGAATTACCGAATGCGTGGATCTAAACAAGTATGAACAAACACGAACACTAGCACCAAAACCAAGATCAAAGATCAAATAAACACCCCTTTGGTGTGTTTATGGGTGGCGGCCAAAAGAAAGAAAAAGGAGAAGGAATAACTTTTTTAGGTTTTGTAAAAATCTTCTGTAAAAGTGAAAAATGAGTAGTGGTTTTTCCTTTTACCCTCTTTAGTGAAAATTGAGATGGGCTTGGCCCATCTCTCCCTTGTTGCCGCGGGTAGGGGCCCCACATGGGGTACCCGTACCGTTTTCCGTGTCTCGTTGTTTAATTACTCGTTCGTGATTATTTTTGTTCACGTTTAATGTGTTCTCGTTAAGTAATTACCGTGACCTAATATATTTATTTACGCTCGTAATAAATATATATACGTAATTAATAATAGTTCGTGATTTAATTACGTTCATGATTTCATGATCGCATGTTCGTGATTAATTATTGTTAAATAATTATTGCATGCTCATCGTGTTCTAACACATACGTAATACGTAAAATCCTAACACGTAATCGTAATCATGCTATAATAGGAAAGTTTTAATCTAGTACGTACGATCTTAAGGGTACTATTCATGGTAAAAGCATGCGGGTTTTACATCTGAAAAGGCCCTAACAAGGTATGAGGATAAATAGATCCAAGTCCTAAAAGGAGGCGGATCGTTGTAAATCAAAATCCCAAATTAAGATTGGAGAAAAATGAAGAAGTCGTGGTCCAACAATGAAGAATCTCTCAAAACATCAAGTGAAGAAATTCCTATTATGAAGAGAAGACCATTATTTCATGAACGTCTCTCAAGATTCGAAGTATGAAGTCACTGCCAAATATCGGTCCGAGAAAGGTCTCAAATCGTGAAGCGAGTTATGCCAAGATATGAACTTTATGAGGTCCCGAGAAGCAGTTTTAAAAGGTTTTGTCCTTTAGCTAACTATTGATTAAATCGTCCTACTTTATTTTCGGCCTAAATAAACTATCAAAATAAGTCAAAAATGCATCCTCATGATCATTCAAGACAACAATAAAATATAAGAGATACACCTAGGAATAAGGGGGTCTAAGTGAATAATTAAGCCACATGAGTGAGTGTTAGATTTACTAACTTATAATAACAATGATCTCGTTTTTAAGCTTGGTATGGGGAACGTGAAACTTGAGGATGATAAACATTCACGACATTTCCAAAACCCTAATGTAAGTCTTTTATCTCTTTACTTGTTTTCTTCCTTTGAATATTTTATAATTTTATATGTCTTTGTGTTTAATAAAGGCCAAAGTGGATTGACTATGATGGAAAATGTAAAACTTGCTTTGTAACTAATGCATTGCATGAGGGCATTGCAATGGTCAAGTGTAGGGGATTTTATAGGTGTGAAAACACCCATCCTTTGACCACTTAATTATTATAATAACCAAGCCAAAACGTGTATTTTATGTCGTAAATGTCGGAATTATGCGTGGTTTGTGTTTTTGTTGTTATTTAGGACCGAAATGTGAAAAGGGAAGAAAACACGGGTTTTCACGGGCTTTTATCGAAGAAAACGAGAAAAGACGAAGTCAAAAGATCAAGAGTGCAAAAAGAACGGAAGTCCAAGGCCTATTCTGAAGATTTATCGAAGAAAAAGTCTAAAGACGGAAGTTTAATGAAGTCGAAGAACCAAGTCTAATTAAAGAAGAAAATTATAAGACGAGTTCAATTTATATCGACAAATCCCTAGACTACGTCGAGAAAGACAAAGAATTAAAATCGAGTCAAGACGAGAAGATAGAAAGAAGGAATCAACCAACACCCCTTCCTCCCCTTCTCCCTATAAATAGAGATCTCCCACCTCATTTTTGAGGTGTTAGCTAAATTGACAACTTAGCTCTCCGCTTAATTTCATTCACTTTCATATTGTCAATTTACTTTATTGACTTTAATTTCAAGTCTTTTAATTCCAAGTAAGTTTTAATATTTTGTTGTTGAATCTTCATTTTTAATCAAGTTTTTCATAATCATTCTCATTCTTCTCTTCTTGTTTTTAAAACTATATTGTTGATACAAGGCTTTTGACACCCTATATGAAAGTTCAAAGTTCAAGTTCGTTATAGTTCCGAATCTTTTCGAATTGAAAACCGGTCTTAAGTGCGACTCAATCGTCTTTTGGTGAATCAAGAGAATGGTTTGGTTTGTTTGTTTTAAACTACTAGTAAGAAATTAGAGTGTCGTTGAGTAAATTAAAGCTTTGACAAAATTAATCTTGAAGTTAATTTATGAAAATTCTTAATACTTAAAGCTTTGAAAACTTAAAAACTTGTAAGAAAACGATTCATGTTCATCGGAATACACCAAATAGCAACCATCGGAATATAACAGATCAATACTATCGCAATGACCATCTATCGGAAAGCCACCATCGCAATGATCCAGATCGGAATGATGTAAAAGGCTACTGTCGCAATGTCTATCTATCGGAATGATGTTATCGAAAAATGGGCAGCACTTCGTCTTAACCAAGTCCTTAAGACCCGTCGGAATACGCGATCGCAATGTGCGATCGCAACCCAGATCGGAATAAGGAGGTTAACCAACTGATCGCAAAGTAAAACCCTAATGGGTTATTGCGATCGAAAACCAAAACCTATCGGAATGTTGAGCAAGCTGTCGGAATATGTGTCAAAACCCTAGGATTGCGATGGAAGGGAGCTGATTCCGAAATTTGTGGCAAGAGTAAATCTCAGTAAGCAAATCCAAACGGATCTTAAGCAATTAAAAAAAAACTTAAATTTAACACTTCTAAAACACAAAATTAAGAACTTTATGAAATGAACTTTAAACTTATTAAATCCTTTAGCAAAATCCGAGAATCAATAAGCTAAGATTCGAATAAGCCAATAAGCATTATGAGCTTATGACCTAAACGTGTAAAAGCTTGTGTGTAAACCAAAAGATCAAACCTTTAAACACGAAATCATAAAATCATACGAATGAAGTATGATATTCGGATCAAAAGTAAAATAAATCAAGAAATGAAGAATGAGAATAAGGATCAAAAGCTTAAGATAGAACTTTGATTAATGAAATAAGCAATACAAAAGTGTTTAATCTTGAAAGATTAAAAGAAAAAGATGAACTAGTGAGAGAAAGTTTAAGACTTTCTCTCTCTAAAAACTAGAAAGAAAACTAAAGAAATAAAAACTAGCTAACCCCCTCCTAATGTGATTAGGAGGGTATTTATAGGGAAGTGGGAGGCATGTGTGGTGCTTTCTTCTTTCTTTTTCTTCTCGACTCGATTTTAATTCTTCGTCTTTGTATTCTCAGGATTTGAACTTGTCTTTTAATTTTCTTCTTCTATTAGACTTCAGTTCTTCGACTTCATTAAACTTCCGTCTTTAGACTTGTTCTTCGATAAATCTCCAGAATAGGTCTTGGACATCCGTTCTTTAAGCACTCTTGATCTTTTGACTTCGTCTTTTCCCGTTTTCTTCGATAAAAGCCCGTGAGAGCCCGTGTTTTCTTCCTTTTTCTTCTTTTGGTCCTAAAACACAATAAAAACACAAACCACGCATAATTCCGACTTTTATGACATAAATCACACGTTTTGGTCTTGTTATTATTGGAAATAAGTGGTAAAAGGATAAGTGTTTTCACACTTATTAAATCCCCTACACTTGACCATTGCAATGCCCTCATGCAATGCATTAATTTTAAGCACGGTTTACATTTCCCATCGTAAATAACCCATCTTGGCCTTTATTAGATACTAGACATAAAAGATAGAAATAAATAAAGAAATTAAAAACTTACATTGGGTTTTGGCGGCCATGAACGTTTATCATCCTCAAGTTTCACGTTCCCCATACCAAGCTTAGAAACGAGATCATTGTTATTATAAGTTAGCAAACTATCACGAACTCATGTGGGCCAATTACTCACTTAGACTCCCTTATTCCTAGGTGTATCTCTTATATTTTATTTTTGTCTTGAATGATCACAAGGATGCATTGTTTGACTTATTTCGATAGTTATTTAGTCCGAAAATAAGGTGAACGATTTAATCAATATTTAGCTAAAGGACCAAATCTTTTAAAACTGCTTCTCGGGATATCAGAAAGTTCATATCTTGGCATAACTTGGTTCGCGATTTGAGACCTTTCTCGGGCCGATATTTGGCAGCGACTTCATACTTCGAATCTTCGAGAGACGTTCTTGAAATTATGGTCTTCTCTTCATAATAGGAATTTCTTCACTTGAAGTTTTTGAGAGATTCTTCATCTTTGGACCACGACTTCTTCATTTTTCTCATCCGCCTCCTTTTAGGACTTGGATCTATTTATCCTCATACCTTGTTAGGGTCTTTTCGGATAGACTTCTCCATGACTTTTGGGGAGTTCTTGCTTTTCGTCGTGTGTCTCGATCCTTCATATTGATTTTCGACAAATGATTCTTCACATCACTTTTGGATCTTTTAGCAACAAAATGTAGCCCTCATGCCTTGTTAGGGCCTTTTCGGACTCGCCAATCTTCGCGCCCCGCTTCATAAGTTATGCCTTGGCTATGAACTCTCGTCATTACCGAGCAACTTTTAAACGATCTGGGGCTAGAAGCTAAGTAACTTTTCAAATCGTACAACCTTACTTATTAGCAGATTAATTTATTAACAAGCGGAGGGAGAATAGGCTCATAATTAACTCACATAAATTCACGAAAGAATACAGAACTTATAATTGACTCTATCATCTCTCGTTCTCCACAGTTTAAAATCTCAAGTAATGAGACTCGTGGATGCTTAGCCTATTAAATCAAAGTTTTGGGTTTTCGAGTCGCCTATAGGACCTTGCAAATTCTTAGACTTTTTCAAGTTTAGAAATCGCATTTTAAAGTTCCCTTGATAAACGGCTCTCTAGGATCAGTTATAGGAACTTGCGAAAAGTTCTTGTTCTTAACCCGTGGGAGTTAAGACTTTCGCGTTTTATAGCTCCCTATATAAAAGCCTAGCAAAACTTGACTTAAACACGTTAAGGATACTAGCTAGAGTAAACTTAGGCAAGTAAACTCGGGTTGAGTCAAAATGTTCATGACAAAGAAAAATCTAAAACCACTTATTTGAAAATTTATTCTAGCAAAGGAAACATAACAAAGGCAAATACAACTATACAACTAGGCCAACATAGATTAAAAATTTTGAAAAATGTCGAAAAAAATCAAATTTTCCGGTTAAAATGAGGGCAAATTCATGGAAAAGACCACTTACTTCGATAGAAGTCCCCCCTACACTTGAGATAAACATTGTCCTCAATGTTTAAGCATGTGGGAGTAAACTCCCCTACACTTATGACATTGTGCACTTTGTTTAAAGCTTGCTAAGGAAAGGACAACTAAAGTGAATTCAATGTGAACATATGGAATATGAAATATTGAATCACAAGAGTTTAGGATAGAACCGGGAAGATGGAAAACACGGTATCACGGTTCATCAAAAGTCATCAAGATGCTCTCTGAAGCTTAAATCCCTGCACATCACAAGAAACAAGACAACAAACATATGCGGGGCTCCCCCTACACTTATTATGAAGGCAGTAAAGGATAGAACACGGGTTGCCTCCCGAGAAGCGCTTGTTTTTGTTCACCGAGTCATGAGCCTGACTCGACCCAATTTTAGTTCAGGGGGAACGTGGTGAGGGATGGAATCATCTCCTGAGAGATGTCCTCACCAAAGTACAGCTTCAAACGCTGGCCATTCACCTTGAAATTGGGCCCATTCGGCTGAGAAAGCTCAATGGTCCCATACGGAAAAACTTTGGCGACGGTGAATGGACCAGTCCAGCGGCTCTTCAACTTGCCAGAGAAGATCTTCAACCGAGAGTTAAAGAGTAGAACGTGATCTCCAACGTGGAACTCTCGGTTCTTGATTTTAGCATCGTGGATCATCTTCGTCTTCTCCTTGTAGATCAGCGAGTTCTCATAAGCTTCATTCCTTAGTTCATTTAGCTCGTTGAGTTGAACCTTGCGATGATCACCGGCTTTGATGATGTCGAAGTTTGCCCACTTCAAGGCCCAGTGCGCCTTGTGTTCCAGCTCGATGGGTAGGTGGCAGGCTTTCCCGTACACAAGACGATAGGGTGTACAACCGATCGGGGTTTTGTAAGCAGTACGGAAAGCCCACAGAGCATCATCTAACTTATCGGCCCACGCGGCACGATGCTCTCCCACAGTACGCTCCAAAATTCTCTTCAAGCCACGATTGGAAATTTCGGCTTGCCCATTGGTTTGGGGATGATAAGCGGTGGAAAGACGGTGATTGACACCATACTTTGCCATGACTCTTGCAAATTGATCGTTGCAAAAATGAGTCCCGCGGTCACTGATAATAGCACGAGGAACGCCAAATCGAGCGAAAAGCTGCTTCAAAAAGTTCACAACCACCCTCGCATCATTCGTGGGAAGAGCCTTAGCTTCAACCCATTTAGAAATGTAGTCAACGGCTACGAGGATGTACTTGTTCCCTTTAGATGATGGAAATGGCCCCATAAAGTCGATGCCCCATACATCAAAGATTTCACATTCTTGTATGAAATTTTGAGGCATCTCATCTTTATGTGTGATCTTGCCTTGACGTTGGCAAGCATCACAATGCTTAACCATTTCGTGAGCGTCACGATAAATGGTAGGCCAGTAGAATCCAGAATCAAACACTTTCTTAGCGGTGTAGTTGGGACCAAAGTGACCACCGGTGGGTCCTTTGTGGCAAGCTTGGAGAATGTCAAAAGCTGCCGGTCCGTCAACACATCGACGAATAATCAGATCAGCACACTGTTTGAATAGATAAGGGTCATCCCAAAAGTAAGTCTTAACATCGTTCAAGAACTTCTTCTTTTGTTGGGATGTTAACCCTTGGATGAGAATACCACCCGCTAAGTAGTTTGCGATGTCCGCAAACCACGGGGTGTCATCAAAATTGAGATTTATAGACATTAGAGTCTCCAGGGGGAAAGAGTCATTGATCTCTTTGTTCGGATGATCCCCTTGATATGGATTCTCAAGTCGACTCAAATGATCCGCGGCCAGGTTTTCGGCTCCCTTCTTGTCACGAATTTCAATGTTGAATTCTTGAAGGAGTAAAACCCAGCGAAGAAGTCTTGGCTTAGAATCGTTCTTAGTCATCAAGTACTTCAACGCGGAATGGTCCGTGTATACGATGGTGGTGGATAAAACAAGATAGGGGCGAAATTTCTCAAAAGCATAGACAACAGCTAAAAGCTCTTTTTCGGTTGTCGTATAATGCAGTTGAGCCCCCGTCATTGTTTTGCTAGCATAGTGGATCGGTTGGAAGTGTGTATTCACTCTTTGGCCCAAAACCGCACCAATAGCAAAGTCGCTAGCATCGCACATCAATTCGAAAGGCAGCTCCCAATTAGGGGTAACCAAGACCGGTGCCTTAGTTAGCTTGTCCTTAAGAAGATTGAAGGCTTGGAGACACTCTTTAGAAAAGATAAAAGGAGTATCTTTTTCTAAGAGGTGGGTCATTGGGCGAGCGATTTTAGAGAAATCTTGAATGAATCTACGATAGAAGCCCGCATGACCCAGAAAGCTTCTCACACCCTTCACGGTTGAAGGTGGAGGTAATTTGGCTATGACATCAACTTTAGCACGGTCAACTTCAAGACCGGCTTTAGAGATTTTGTGTCCTAGCACAATGCCTTCTTTTACCATTTCCCATGCAATGCATTAATTTTAAGCACGGTTTACATTTCCCATCGTAAATAACCCATCTTGGCCTTTATTAGATACTAAACATAAAAGATAGAAATAAATAAAGAAATTAAAAACTTACATTGGGTTTTGGCGGCCATGAACGTTTATCATCCTCAAGTTTCACGTTCCCCATACCAAGCTTAGAAACGAGATCATTGTTATTATAAGTTAGCAAACTATCACGAACTCATGTGGGCCAATTACTCACTTAGACTCCCTTATTCCTAGGTGTATCTCTTATATTTTATTTTTGTCTTGAATGATCACAAGGATGCATTGTTTGACTTATTTCGATAGTTATTTAGTCCGAAAATAAGGTGAACGATTTAATCAATAGTTAGCTAAAGGACCAAATCTTTTAAAACTGCTTCTCGGGATATCAGAAAGTTCATATCTTGGCATAACTTGGTTCGCGATTTGAGACCTTTCTCGGGCCGATATTTGGCAGCGACTTCATACTTCGAATCTTCGAGAGACGTTCTTGAAATTATGGTCTTCTCTTCATAATAGGAATTTCTTCACTTGAAGTTTTTGAGAGATTCTTCATCTTTGGACCACGACTTCTTCATTTTTCTCATCCGCCTCCTTTTAGGACTTGGATCTATTTATCCTCATACCTTGTTAGGGTCTTTTCGGATAGACTTCTCCATGACTTTTGGGGAGTTCTTGCTTTTCGTCGTGTGTCTCGATCCTTCATATTGATTTTCGACAAATGATTCTTCACATCAGTTTTGGATCTTTTAGCAACAAAATGTAGCCCTCATGCCTTGTTAGGGCCTTTTCGGACTCGCCAATCTTCGCGCCCCGCTTCATAAGTTATGCCTTGGCTATGAACTCTCGTCATTACCGAGCAACTTTTAAACGATCTGGGGCTAGAAGCTAAGTAACTTTTCAAATCGTACAACCTTACTTATTAGCAGATTAATTTATTAACAAGCGGAGGGAGAATAGGCTCATAATTAACTCACATAAATTCACGAAAGAATACAGAACTTATAATTGACTCTATCATCTCCCGTTCTCCACAGTTTAAAATCTCAAGTAATGAGACTCGTGGATGCTTAGCCTATTAAATCAAAGTTTTGGGTTTTCGAGTCGCCTATAGGACCTTGCAAATTCTTAGACTTTTTCAAGTTTAGAAATCGCATTTTAAAGTTCCCTTGATAAACGGCTCTCTAGGATCAGTTATAGGAACTTGCGAAAAGTTCTTGTTCTTAACCCGTGAGAGTTAAGACTTTCGCGTTTTATAGCTCCCTATATAAAAGCCTAGCAAAACTTGACTTAAACACGTTAAGGATACTAGCTAGAGTAAACTTAGGCAAGTAAACTCGGGTTGAGTCAAAATGTTCATGACAAAGAAAAATCTAAAACCACTTATTTGAAAATTTATTCTAGCAAAGGAAACATAACAAAGGCAAATACAACTATACAACTAGGCCAACATAGATTAAAAATTTTGAAAAATGTCGAAAAAAATCAAATTTTCCGGTTAAAATGAGGGCAAATTCATGGAAAAGACCACTTACTTCGATAGAAGTCCCCCCTACACTTGAGATAAACATTGTCCTCAATGTTTAAGCATGTGGGAGTAAACTCCCCTACACTTATGACATTGTGCACTTTGTTTAAAGCTTGCTAAGGAAAGGACAACTAAAGTGAATTCAATGTGAACATATGGAATATGAAATATTGAATCACAAGAGTTTAGGATAGAACCGGGAAGATGGAAAACACGGTATCACGGTTCATCAAAAGTCATCAAGATGCTCTCTGAAGCTTAAATCCCTGCACATCACAAGAAACAAGACAACAAACATATGCGGGGCTCCCCCTACACTTATTATGAAGGCAGTAAAGGATAGAACACGGGTTGCCTCCCGAGAAGCGCTTGTTTTTGTTCACCGAGTCATGAGCCTGACTCGACCCAATTTTAGTTCAGGGGGAACGTGGTGAGGGATGGAATCATCTCCTGAGAGATGTCCTCACCAAAGTACAGCTTCAAACGCTGGCCATTCACCTTGAAATTGGGCCCATTCGGCTGAGAAAGCTCAATGGTCCCATACGGAAAAACTTTGGCGACGGTGAATGGACCAGTCCAGCGGCTCTTCAACTTGCCAGAGAAGATCTTCAACCGAGAGTTAAAGAGTAGAACGTGATCTCCAACGTGGAACTCTCGGTTCTTGATTTTAGCATCGTGGATCATCTTCGTCTTCTCCTTGTAGATCAGCGAGTTCTCATAAGCTTCATTCCTTAGTTCATTTAGCTCGTTGAGTTGAACCTTGCGATGATCACCGGCTTTGATGATGTCGAAGTTTGCCCACTTCAAGGCCCAGTGCGCCTTGTGTTCCAGCTCGATGGGTAGGTGGCAGGCTTTCCCGTACACAAGACGATAGGGTGTACAACCGATCGGGGTTTTGTAAGCAGTACGGAAAGCCCACAGAGCATCATCTAACTTATCGGCCCACGCGGCACGATGCTCTCCCATAGTACGCTCCAAAATTCTCTTCAAGCCACGATTGGAAATTTCGGCTTGCCCATTGGTTTGGGGATGATAAGCGGTGGAAAGACGGTGATTGACACCATACTTTTCCATGACTCTTGCAAATTGATCGTTGCAAAAATGAGTCCCGCGGTCACTGATAATAGCACGAGGAACGCCAAATCGAGCGAAAAGCTGCTTCAAAAAGTTCACAACCACCCTCGCATCATTCGTGGGAAGAGCCTTAGCTTCAACCCATTTAGAAATGTAGTCAACAGCTACGAGGATGTACTTGTTCCCTTTAGATGATGGAAATGGCCCCATAAAGTCGATGCCCCATACATCAAAGATTTCACATTCTTGTATGAAATTTTGAGGCATCTCATCTTTATGTGTGATCTTGCCTTGACGTTGGCAAGCATCACAATGCTTAACCATTTCGTGAGCGTCACGATAAATGGTAGGCCAGTAGAATCCAGAATCAAACACTTTCTTAGCGGTGTAGTTGGGACCAAAGTGACCACCGGTGGGTCCTTTGTGGCAAGCTTGGAGAATGTCAAAAGCTGCCGGTCCGTCAACACATCGACGAATAATCAGATCAGCACACTGTTTGAATAGATAAGGGTCATCCCAAAAGTAAGTCTTAACATCGTTCAAGAACTTCTTCTTTTGTTGGGATGTTAACCCTTGGATGAGAATACCACCCGCTAAGTAGTTTGCGATGTCCGCAAACCACGGGGTGTCATCAAAATTGAGATTTATAGACATTAGAGTCTCCAGGGGGAAAGAGTCATTGATCTCTTTGTTCGGATGATCCCCTTGATATGGATTCTCAAGTCGACTCAAATGATCCGCGGCCAGGTTTTCGGCTCCCTTCTTGTCACGAATTTCAATGTTGAATTCTTGAAGGAGTAAAACCCAGCGAAGAAGTCTTGGCTTAGAATCGTTCTTAGTCATCAAGTACTTCAACGCGGAATGGTCCGTGTATACGATGGTGGTGGATAAAACAAGATAGGGGCGAAATTTCTCAAAAGCATAGACAACAGCTAAAAGCTCTTTTTCGGTTGTCGTATAATGCAGTTGAGCCCCCGTCATTGTTTTGCTAGCATAGTGGATCGGTTGGAAGTGTGTATTCACTCTTTGGCCCAAAACCGCACCAATAGCAAAGTCGCTAGCATCGCACATCAATTCGAAAGGCAGCTCCCAATTAGGGGTAACCAAGACCGGTGCCTTAGTTAGCTTGTCCTTAAGAAGATTGAAGGCTTGGAGACACTCTTTAGAAAAGATAAAAGGAGTATCTTTTTCTAAGAGGTGGGTCATTGGGCGAGCGATTTTAGAGAAATCTTGAATGAATCTACGATAGAAGCCCGCATGACCCAGCAAGCTTCTCACACCCTTCACGGTTGAAGGTGGAGGTAATTTGGCTATGACATCAACTTTAGCACGGTCAACTTCAAGACCGGCTTTAGAGATTTTGTGTCCTAGCACAATGCCTTCTTTTACCATAAAATGGCATTTTTCCCAATTCAGAACAAGGCGAGTGTCTTCGCACCGCTTAAGCATACGTTCCAAATTGGCAAGGCAAGCAGAGAAGGAATCCCCGAAGACCGAGAAATCATCCATGAAGACTTCCATGGTTTGCTCAACCATATCATGAAAGATAGCCAACATGCACCTTTGGAAAGTCCCGGGGGCATTGCATAAGCCAAAAGGCATTCGTTTATAAGCAAATGTGCCGTAGGGACAAGTGAATGTTGTTTTTTCTTGATCTTGGGGATCGATGGGTATTTGAAAATAACCCGAAAAACCATCCAGAAAGCAGTAATATTCATTACCAGCTAGACGTTCAAGCATTTGGTCCATAAAAGGTAGAGGGAAATGATCCTTTCTCGTGGCATCATTGAGTTTGCGGTAGTCTATACAAACTCTCCACCCAGTAACGAGACGGGTAGAAATCAACTCGTTGTTTGCATTAGGCACAACGGTGATACCACCTTTCTTAGGCACACAATGGACTGGACTAACCCACGGTGAATCCGAAATAGGGTAAATCATACCCGCATCAAGAAGTTTGATAACCTCCTTTTTGATGACTTCATGGATTTTAGGATTCACCCTTCGTTGACTTTGAATTGTGGGCTTAAAGTCGTCCTCCATGAGAATTTTATGTGTGCAAAAGTGAGGATCAATTCCACGGATGTCCGAGATTTTCCAAGCGATAGCTCGTTTATGCTTCTTCAATACAGCGACAAGTCGGGATTTTTCGTCTTCTTGCAGATCCTTAGCGATGATGACCGGTAGCTTCTCGTCGTCTTCCAGGAAAACGTACTCAAGATGAGGAGGTAGGTCCTTAAGCTCAAGAGTAGGAGGAGTCTCGATAGATGGTGAAACTAACGATGGATCATCATTAGTCACCTCTTTAGGAGCAGGAGGAGAGAACGGGTCCTCATTGAGAAGTCTCTCAATAGTACTAATGTCTTCATCCCAATTTGTGGACAAATTATCATACTTAATATCGAGAGGACCCAAGCTAGCTTCGAAGTCATCCAAGTCACTTTCTCCGAAGGGAGTCAATGCTGGAGCAATTGAGGCAACGGTCTCAACATTGGGTAGAGAAGAAGGAATACTTTTGCAAGCATCATGAAAATGTTCTTCACAAGCCTCATCGAGAACATCAATAGCATTAACACTCTCATATGAATAAGGTTGCTTAGATATCTTACCCATGTTGAAGACAATTTGATCGTCACCAACTCTCATGATGATTTCGCCTGCGGCAACATCAATAAGAGTGCGACCGGTCCTCAGAAATGGACGTCCGACGATTAATGGAACACGGGGATCCATCTCGTAATCAACGACGACAAAATCCGCCGGGAAGGTGAATTTATCGACGCCAACAAAGACATCTTCGGCTATCCCCACTGGATAAGCAACCGTACGGTTGGCTAATTCCAAAGTCATTTTGGTGGGGACTAGCTCGGGGAGAGATAATTGCTTCCAAACACTTAAAGGCATTAAGTTTATACTAGCACCTAGATCGGCTAGGGCCATGCAATTCTCTACTCCCGGGAAGTTGCAAGGAATCAAGAAGCGACCCGGATCACCAAGTTTGGTGGGCAATTGCCTTAAGAGCACTGCGGAGCAATTCTCATTAAGGTGGGTCTGAGCAATGTCAAGAAGCTTTTCTTTATCACTTAAAAGATCTTTAAACATCTTAGCGTATTTGGGCATGTGAGCGAGAGCCTCGGCAAAGGAGATGTTAAAATTCAATTGTTTGAACATTTTAAGGAAGTTCGAAACCTGAATATCATCCTTGCTCTTTTGCTTCTCTTTCCTCAACCTTGAAGGATAAGGTATATTGGATGAAGAAGAAGGCTTTAAGGGAATAGGATCACTCACAACCACGGGTGGTGGGGAAATGGGGATAGAAGGTGAAAGAGGTGAGGAAAGTTGCTCGGTTTCCTTGTTCACAATCACGGGTGGAGGTGTAGGAAGCTCAGGTTCCATGTAACCTTTGCCACTACGAGTGGTGATTGCTTTCATCTCCCCTCTTGGATTCGCAACGGTGTTACTCGGAAGAGTACCCGAAGCAGAGGGTTGATTACTTTGGATGAGCGAACCAATCATATCACGAAGGTGAAGAGCTTGATTGTTAAAAGAGTTTTGCATGTTGGCATTAATATCATTGCTGTGTTTGGCCATATCATTCCTTAGCTCGGCTCGAATATCGCTCCCTTGTTTCACCATGTCATTCTTCAAGTTGACAAATTGACTCTGAAGATTCGTCACCATCTCACGATTAGTCTTCATAAACGTCTCGACGTCTTGACTTACGGCCATCGGTTGATTGAGAGGTGGAGCTTGGTAAGCTTGAGAATTTCCTTGAGTTGGGTATGGGTTTCTTTGGGATTGATACTGATTGTTTGCACGAGGTTGGGATTGATTGTTCCGGTTAAGGCTTTGTTGTTGGTTTTGGTTTGCAGGAGGGAAACCGGGAGGAGCAAGATAATTGTTGGAGCGATAACTTAGCAAGTTACGGTCTCCTTGAGGGCGAGCTTGATAGCCTCCCGTGGGATAAGTACCGTATGCTGCGTTAACGTCTTCAGAATAATTACCGTGAGTAGACGGGCAATCATTATAAGAGTGAGGGCCACCACATGTGTCACAAGAAATAGCAACGGCTTTAGCTTGTTGAGTTTGGTTAGTAGTCAAAATTTGGAGACTTTTGTTGATATCAAGAATAGCACGTTCCAAAATAGACGGGTTAGGGGTGGAAGAAGTAGATGAAACATTGACTCTCTGATTAGATCTTGAGGATGCGGAAGAATCCCAATTCTTGTGGTGAGTAGTCATGTTTTCAATCAACTCACGACACTCTTCCGGTCTCCTTTTCATAAAAGTACCACCGGCGGCAGCATTGATCGTGTCACGATCACGAAAGGTGAGACCATTGTAGAAGGTGTCAATGAGAGTGACGGGGAGCATATTGTGATTAGGACAGCGGTCGATCAAATCATTGTAACGTTCCCAAGCATCAAAAAGCGATTCATCATTCTCTTGCATAAATCCACTGATTTGGTTACGAAGGCTAGTGACCATGGATGGGGGAAAGTAGCGCGATAAAAAGCGTTGAGTCATGTCGTTCCACGTGTGAATAGAATTCTTAGGAAGACGGTCAAACCATTTTTCGGCGTGGTGAGAAAGCGAGTGTGGAAAAAGTTGGAGGCGAAGGTCATCCATAGAAACACCGGGGCACTTCATGCTTTGGGTAATGGTAATGAATTTGTCGAGGTGTTTGTTGGCATCATCATCCGGAATTCCACGAAACGGGTTCGTTTGCACTTGTTGTATCATGTGATGCTTCAACGAAAACTCCTGAGCCGTGACGTGCATTGGCGCAATCGGGCCTCCGCGTCCGTTCATGGTGGGTTGGCACAATTCCTCCATGGTTCGTAAATCAGGTAGAAGGACATTGTTGTTGTTGTTGTTGTTGTTCAAATTATTTTGAGGTGGGTGATTATTGTTGTTGTTAACACCAGCCATATCTAAATCTTCAAGATTCTCGGGCTCAGAATAGTTTGTAGATCTAGTACGCATGCACCTGCAGAAGAAAAATATACACAAAGAATATAATATTTTTGGTTTTTATAGGTTTTTTAATGTTTTTGTATTTTTGAAGAGTTTTATAATTTTTATGTATTTTTGAAATTTTATAGCAATGAAAATAACGTTCAAAGAACGGATCCCAAAATTCAATGCGTCTCTCACTAGAAACCGTTTATCTTAACGAAAAGAGCCGGCAGCGGCGCCATTTGATACAAGGCTTTTGACACCCTATATGAAAGTTCAAAGTTCAAGTTCGTTATAGTTCCGAATCTTTTCGAATTGAAAACCGGTCTTAAGTGCGACTCAATCGTCTTTTGGTGAATCAAGAGAATGGTTTGGTTTGTTTGTTTTAAACTACTAGTAAGTAATTAGAGTGTCGTTGAGTAAATTAAAGCTTTGACAAAATTAATCTTGAAGTTAATTTATGAAAATTCTTAATACTTAAAGCTTTGAAAACTTAAAAACTTGTAAGCAAACGATTCATGTTCATCGGAATACACCAAATAGCAACCATCGGAATATAACAGATCAATACTATCGCAATGACCATCTATCGGAAAGCCACCATCGCAATGATCCAGATCGGAATGATGTAAAAGGCTACTGTCGCAATGTCTATCTATCGGAATGATGTTATCGAAAAATGGGCAGCACTTCGTCTTAACCAAGTCCTTAAGACCCGTCGGAATACGCGATCGCAATGTGCGATCGCAACCCAGATCGGAATAAGGAGGTTAACCAACTGATCGCAAAGTAAAACCCTAATGGGTTATTGCGATCGAAAACCAAAACCTATCGGAATGTTGAGCAAGCTGTCGGAATATGTGTCAAAACCCTAGGATTGCGATGGAAGGGAGCTGATTCCGAAATTTGTGGCAAGAGTAAATCTCAGTAAGCAAATCCAAACGGATCTTAAGCAATTAAAAAAAAACTTAAATTTAACACTTCTAAAACACAAAATTAAGAACTTTATGAAATGAACTTTAAACTTATTAAATCCTTTAGCAAAATCCGAGAATCAATAAGCTAAGATTCGAATAAGCCAATAAGCATTATGAGCTTATGACCTAAACGTGTAAAAGCTTGTGTGTAAACCAAAAGATCAAACCTTTAAACACGAAATCATAAAATCATACGAATGAAGTATGATATTCGGATCAAAAGTAAAATAAATCAAGAAATGAAGAATGAGAATAAGGATCAAAAGCTTAAGATAGAACTTTGATTAATGAAATAAGCAATACAAAAGTGTTTAATCTTGAAAGATTAAAAGAAAAAGATGAACTAGTGAGAGAAAGTTTAAGACTTTCTCTCTCTAAAAACTAGAAAGAAAACTAAAGAAATAAAAACTAGCTAACCCCCTCCTAATGTGATTAGGAGGGTATTTATAGGGAAGTGGGAGGCATGTGTGGTGCTTTCTTCTTTCTTTTTCTTCTCGACTCGATTTTAATTCTTCGTCTTTGTATTCTCGGGATTTGAACTTGTCTTTTAATTTTCTTCTTCTATTAGACTTCAGTTCTTCGACTTCATTAAACTTCCGTCTTTAGACTTGTTCTTCGATAAATCTCCAGAATAGGTCTTGGACATCCGTTCTTTAAGCACTCTTGATCTTTTGACTTCGTCTTTTCCCGTTTTCTTCGATAAAAGCCCGTGAGAGCCCGTGTTTTCTTCCTTTTTCTTCTTTTGGTCCTAAAACACAATAAAAACACAAACCACGCATAATTCCGACTTTTATGACATAAATCACACGTTTTGGTCTTGTTATTATTGGAAATAAGTGGTAAAAGGATAAGTGTTTTCACACTTATTAATTGTCTTGTTTGATTAATCTTAAATTTTTCATCTTTATGCTTAATTTGATTAAAGTTCTTATCTTTTTGTTATTATCATTTTCGTGTGATTCATGGTCTTACCTTATTGTGTTTTTTGCTTAATTGGTGTCTAGCTTATTTTCATTTAAGTGTTTTTAAAAGTTTTATCTTTTTAAAGTTTAATCTTTTTCTTTTAGTTTAATTTATAAATTTTGCTTATTTGGTATCTTGAAAGTTTTTAAATTCATAGCTTATTTTGTTCTTCTTATTATTGTTTTGTTTTAATTTTTGGTTAAAGTGCTTATTTGATTTTTAGCTTATTGTACTCCATCCAAATATATTATGTTTCCACCGCAACTTCATTAGGGTTTCTACATTGTGACAGCTTATTGTGACAGCTCATTCCGATCACTTATTCCGATCGTAGATTGCGATGGCCCCTGGCATCGTACATTGCGATCGGGTATAAGGCATATTGCGACGAAACGCTGCCCAATTTTCAACAGCCATATTGTGATAGGTTTTCCATATTGTGATACTTCACATTATGGCAGTCTATCAACATATTGTGATAGGTTTTCATATTGTGATAGGTTTTCCATATTGTGATAGGTTTTCATATTGTGATAGGTTTTCCATATTGTGATAGGTTTTCATATTGTGATAGGTTTTCCATATTGTGATACTTCATATTGTGATAGGTTTTTCATATTGTGATAGGTTTTCATATTGTGATAGGTTTTCATATTGTGATAGGTTTTCAACATTCCGATGGAATGACATGCATGTTTCATTTTTTCTTGGCGTCATTTTGAGCTACTAGCTTGCTTGCTTGAGCTACTAGCTTGCTTGCTTGTTTATTAATTAATATTGTTCCGTAATTGTTTAGTTTTATCTGAAAGTTTTTCCGATTTCTATTTTGGAAGTCACGTATTTTTGGTTATTTTTCGTCAATTTTTATTATTAATAATTTTTCGTAAAGTTTAAGTTTATCTTTTATTTAGTGCCCGCTTTAGCTTTTACCTCGTTTAGTTTGAAAGTACCTCTTAGTTTTATTTTCTCCTTTTTCATTAGGTTAATTTTATTTTTTTCAGTCGAAAGTTAATTTCTTCGTTTAGTTTTATTTTTATTAATTGTTTTGTTTTAATTTACGTTTTATTATTTCTTTTACTTCTTTATTATTAGTTATTTGTTTTTGGTTTATTTATATTATGTTTCGCTTTTACCTTTTAAGTAGAAATAGATAACCAAACCTTCTTTTATTCACCAAAAACGACTGAGTCACACATTTAACCGGAGATCAATTCGATTAGACACCGAGAAAAACAAACTTTTTAACTAAGTAAAATCTAGTTATTACTAACTTAGAACAGGAAATTAGCAAATGGCATACCGTCCTAGATGCGTTGCATTGGAGCAAGCAGCCCAATCGGATAAATGTGCCGATATGTTTGTAAGCCATTTGCTAGATGAGGTGCAAGGAGAAAAGGATTGGAAACATAGGGTTGAACAGATGTGGCGACAAGTGAACAACGGGGTTGTTGATAGGACACATCTTGTGCAGGAGCTACGGATAGTTTAGGGGGAGTCGTTGGTCAACCAAATGGTGGCTTTCCTAGGGACCTTGCAAGATGAAGATTGTGCATTCTGTGACCAGCTGGAACAGAAGCGGTTGCGGCTGGAAACCGCATTCAGCGGATGGAACGGTTCATTCAAAGGTTGCAAGGGGATGAGTCCGACTGAAGCGTGATGTTGAATGTGTCCACAGCCGTCTGATGAGATGGCATTTATACATGATCTCATCGTTCTTTTCGGGCTTTAAATGCATAAAATGTCATTAATATACCATATATATGCTTGTATTTGTTTACTTGTGTGTTTTAGGTATGGATATCATGAAAAAGACAAAAGATCACAAGAAACAAGGAAAAACGAACACGAGGAACGAAGCCGTATAATGAACCGGGCCCTAGTTATCGATTTCTCAAAAGAAAAACCCTTGAAGACTTGAAGATGTACAAGATTGATCCTTCATTTATGAAGAAATGACACTTAAATCCCTTGTATATTCATAATTACAAGTTTGGTCCCTTAAGTTTGTCAAAATTACAAAAAGGTCCTTAAACTTTGAAGAATTGGTAAGTTTAGACCCTCAACAATTCTAAATTGTCAATAATGGTCCCTCATGAAGTCAAAGATACATTAAATACCTTTGAAGATCAAGAATGTCCAAGATCAGTCCTCAAACTATGTAAAAATGGCAAAAACAACCCTTGAAAACCTTTTACCAAAGTTTTGTGGCCAAAGTATAAAGTTGGAAACTTTATTAACAAAGGAAATGAGTTTAATGGTTGAATAAACACGTTTTATAATCTTTCTCAAAACACAAGGGCCAAAGATGGGCATTTGAAACATTCAAACAAAGAAATGCGCCAAACAATTTCCACTCCACAAAAAATGGATCAAAAGGTGTTACTGTTCACCTTTCACCCCCAATTACCATCTCACTTAAACCAAGGGGTAAATCCCAATTACCTACACCTACGTGTGATTCAGCCACGCACAAACCCTTCCCACACTTAACATCACAATCCCACTCACCATGGACCCCACTCCCAATTCCCTTTCAACCAGTCAGAGAACAACTTCACCTCCAAGTTATCCAGCGTGGCAAGATCAACGTTTTACACTTCATACTTGGTCCCAAAGGCATAAATGAACGTCCAAGATCATTTTAGACAGCTCATCAACAACAAGCGCATCAAGGGCATTTTTGAGAATTCTTACCTAGGGTTTCATGTATTTCTAGTTCTAGAATCATCCCTTGTACTCTATAAAAGGACCCCCAACCTGTGGTGAGGCCTTTGTTCTAGTTTTACTCTTTAAACATTGTAATTCCTTTTTAAAATTTATAAAAGTTGGTATTTTAAGAAAATTGTAATTCCTTTTTTATGTTTTTGAAAGTTAGTGGTGTTTAAGGGTAATTCTGAGTTCCATTTGATGTTATAAAGGTGTTTAGATCTTGTGGTTTAAACACGTTTATGCTTGGTAAGGATTTCAAAGTTGAAAAAACCTTGAAATCAGTCATCTGTTTTTGGTATATTACTTGTACTAACCCTTATCCAAAAGCTATAACCCTTGCAAGCTTGTTGACACCAAGCTAGTGAAGGTTTATCAACCTTTGGATAGGTTGTTTGCTGTTTGTGTTGAAGATATAAAGCCCTTGAGGTTCTGCTTTGAACCATCAACCAAGGCACATCTCATCTCCTTTGTTCAAGTACCTTGGTCTTGTTCTAGCTGTTGAACAAGGTCCAAGGAGCATAGTTGATCCCTCTAGGAAGTTGTGAGGGATAGGTATAACCTTTTTTAAGTTTCCTCAAAAAAATTCTATGTTTATGTCTGTTATGTACTTTGCCATGTGATTTGTTGCTCTTGTGTTTGTGCTTTGTGTTTTATAGTTGGTATCTCTTAGTTGTCACCTAGTTGAGGTTTTTGAACCATAAAATCAGTAGGTTATGTGATTGAATAAAAAGTTTGTTTGAAAAAGGACTAAAACAAGGCTGTTTGGGATTCTAGGTTCATAAGGCCTTGTGGCCTTGTGGCCTTGTGCCCTTGGTTCTTAGGGTTTGGGGAGTCTTAACAAGTCATATGCAATAGGTTTTAGTCACTAGTTAAGTTTCAAGAGGTTTAGAAAAGGGATTTCAAGTTTTGGAAAAATCTGATAAAATTGGTTTGAAATTGGTCAAACACATCAGATCCAATAAATTCTTTGTTTGTTGGATCTAAGGTCTGAAATCTGGTTTGGGAAGAGTTTAGGTGATAAGCTATCTGTGCATTATCTGTTTGTTGAATTTGGTGGCTTATTGTGGGTGCTAGAGCTTATCAAAGTTGGCTGAAGTGGTCATTTGCATTAGCAAAGTGACCACCTCAATTTTGCCTTGCATTTTGTTATCTAGTGTATGTCCTGTTTGTTTATTGCTTGGAACTTGTTTTTGTGCTGCTTATGAGTAGATTTGGCTATTTGGTTTGCTTTGTTGCTAGCTTATAAGCTAATTGGCTTATTAAGCCTTATTTGCCAAAATCTGTCATCATTTGGTCAACTAACCTCTTGATTCACAAGGACTCACCCTTGAGTTCTTCACAAAAATTGCTTAAAACAAGCCTAAAAACAATCCCTGAGCATTTGGTTGATCTTGGTAAACTTTAACTTTTGGTCAAATAAGCACATTTTGGCTTATTTTTTAGAACTGCTTATTGGTACATGCAACAACTTGGCTTTTGTAACAGGTGTCATTTTTCTCAGCTTAATATCAAATCTGGAAGGTTACAAATCATTTGGTTAGGCTTTTGCTAGAAAACTAGCTTATTTGTCTTTTTTAGCCAGCTTATCTGCTCCTACAACTTATTCTACTTGGCTTTTTGTGAATTTTATGATTGATTATTCTTAGTTAAGCTATTTGTGAGCTTTTGCAAAAAACCAAAGCTTCTGAAATGTCCTAGAACTCTAACCCGACTATTTTGTCGTTTAGTGAAATTCTACTTTGCTTATTTCTGGCTTATTGAGTGTGCTTTTTCAAAATTTCTTTTCACATATCTCTTAGGCATCTCAAAAGAAGGTTGTGTGTCTAATCTAAGCTTATGGCATTGTCTTATTGCTTAATGGGCATATTGGCCCAATAAGAATAAGTTGTTGATCTTTTAAGCTGTGATAAGCTCAAAACCAGCTTTTGGGCCTTCAGACTTTTGTGTTTAGAATTGAATTTTGAGTCAGGTAAGGCTTTTTCAGGTTATTTGGGCCTAGTTTGACTTTTTGGGCCCATTTAGCCCATCAAGGTTGACTGTTTTGGTTTTTTGCCCATTTAGGTGCCCATTAGGGGTATTTTAGTCATTTCACTTTCATTTTCTGATTATTCAGGTTAAAATATACTAGTTTGCAAGTTTTTAGAATTTTTTATAATTTTGGGATTTTTAATATTATTTTATTATTATTTTATTATTAAATTTCAAATTTCACATTTTTGCACTTTTTATATTTTTCTTAGGTTTAATACATTAAAATAGGTTTTTTGCAACTCTTAGATTAATTTTATCTTTATTTTCCTAATTTCTAGAATTATTTTAAGTTTTTAATAGTTTTTAATCATTTTTAATTAGTTTAAAATTTTATAAAAATAGTTTTTAGTCTTATTTGGTTAATTTAGAGGTTTATAAAGTGAAAAATCATTATTTGGGATTTTTAATAATTATTTTGATTTTTAGGGCTTTAATTAGCATTTAAAAATTAATATTTAACTAATTAAAAGGTTTGAAAAAGTTTTGATCATTTGTAAACTCTTAGTTTATTTAATTTGATTTTTGGTATTTTTTGGGAATTTTTAGAATTTATTTTTATGTTAGCTCTCTTTTTACGGTTTTAATTTTAGTCGTCATAGTAATAATTTTCACGTCTTCATCATTCTATTTTCGCATCCCCTTCTTTCAAATATTAATCTCAAATCAATTACGAATTATTCACACACATATACCTCCTTAGGAAACGAACTTAATTGGGTTATGAGTGTTTGATTTTCCTAAATCAAGACTTAATACTTACCGCTTTTACGCCTTTTTCCTAAAAGGTCGTATTTTACCACAATCATTTTGGTGCCGCTGCCGGGGAGGTGTGTCGTGATTAATTTGTCATTTTGTTTTTAATATTAACTGTTAGAAATGCGTTTTAACGTATATTAGAAGTATCGGTCACTCCACAATATGATTTATGTTGTAATAGCTCGTAGTTAACAAATAGTTAATTGTTACTTATTAAGTTAAGTAAGAACCGGTCCATGGGCTTGTCATGGACCGGCCCAAGCCCAATCTTGCTTGGAAGTATAAATACCCCTTTCCACCATGGAAAGGGGTTGGTTGTTGTTCACATTTCATGTTTTCATATTAATAAAAAGACATATTTTCTCTCACTTTCTCTCTCTAGTTTCTCTCACTAGAAAACATCAACTCACTTCATAGATTCATAGGTTATCAATATTCTACATTTGGTATCAAGAGCCATGGGGTGATTTAAGGTAGGGATTGTGTTGCTTTTTTAGTTTTTGAATCAATTAGTGATCTTTAGAAAAAATCAATCTTGAATCTTGTTGTTTTTGGTGTTTTTGTTATTGGGATTAATTGATAAGGATTGGGTTTAGCTTATTTTGGTAAAAATCATAAAACTTTTTGTGGTTTTGATCAAAAATCATGTTGATCCCAAAATTAGATCGATTAGCTTTGTGTATACGAGATTAGATCAAGTAATACACGTAGAGAAACCTTGTTGTATTTGAACAAACTAAGTGTTATGCGGAATTTAACACTTAGAACAAAGAACAAGACAAAGTAAACCAAATTTTCACTTTGATTAATAATATCAATGAATGATTACAATGAAAGTGTTATGAGATATGTGGAAGAGGTGTGTGAAAAAGATGTGTATTATGTCTAACCCTAAGGCCTCCTTTTATAGGTTTAAGGAGTCTTGTACAAAAAGCTAAGATAAACTATTTTAGGAAGAGACATAAGATAAACATAACTTATTGACTAAATCTTTTAAACATTAAGAATATATTCTGAATTCTTATCTTCATATTTTGTCCACCAGCTTGAAGAATTCATCGTTGGCAGATTTAGTCCTTGTCTTTGTCTTAAGATTCTTCTTTTCAACGCCTTGATAATTCTTATCAGCGTCTCATCTGTCAGCGCCTCGTTTACTCTTGTCAGCGTCCAATTTCCTCTTGTCAACGTTCCAGTGACTTAACTAATTTTATTCCCAACAATCCTCCCCTAAACTTGATATCTACTCTAGTAATCAAGTTTCTGAATAAAATAAAACATATAGAGAGGATTCTTACAAACATACTTATCCCTGAATTTGAGTAATAATAAATCTCGAAAAGTCAATCACTCAAATCCCTTGTATAGTCAGCCTTCACTTGGTCTTAATCATCTTCAACACCTGTAGAGTCTTTGGAGCTTTCTTTATTACTTTTTTCACTCAAATTCGATTGCTCCTCCCCTTTTTAAGACTCCTCTCCAAGATCAATATACAAGGACGGAACCAAGAACATCCTCCTTGCATCAGCTTCCAAAACAACAAGTCTATCAGTTCAAAACTGTGATCCTTGACAATTTGTACCATTTCTGTATTATGCTTTTACAAGCTAATACAGATTTTCGTCAATTCCATTAATGTCAAAGGTTTCATACTGTCCTCATCCACATTCGGGAAATGAATCCTCAATGTTGATTCATAGGACATAGGGATGGACTTACTGATGATAAGACTGACTTGACCTGCATTAAAGCTAGTGCCAATAGTCTCAGCCATCTCCATAACACTATACACCCTTGTGAAAGTGATCTCTGCTGCTACTAGATATCAATCACTAGGAAAAACATCTCAATGATCATTAGGCTTCTAGATATCAAAAAATTTGAAAAATGTAAGGGTGATGAAATGTTTTGGGTCTATAAATCAGTTTAGAAATGACACCAACTGAGATGAAATAGCATAAAATAGACTTGAGAATGTAGAAAACTTTAGTTAGAACATAGACAAAGGTAATAATCCTAAGGAAATTAACTAGACTCTAATAAGCAAGAGTGACAAACACTGTTCATGCATACACTCATGCAAAAGCATGATAGACACACATGAACTTTAGAGTCCTTTGTTCAGAAATGCCCCAAAGAGAAAGTTAACTCATATAAAACCTTTGCAACTCCCCAAGTAAGCCCAAAAATATATCTAACCCAAGTCACCCATACGACCACACCCAATTCTAGGTCAAAAGTCTTGGCAGCATACATGTTTAAATAAAAACGTGAATGCTACAGTGCCTCGAGGTTTAGAAATTCCAACAATTCCATAAGGAAAATTCTTCACTATTTCTAACCCCCACTCACCAATGGACACAATCTAGAATTGTGATAAGAGCATTCTAAGAATACCCAAAAACCTAAAGGTTTACCTCCCCTTAACAGAAGCATACAAATCATTATGTGTGAAGAAGTAAAATTTTATCTCAAGATAGGAATGTAAACACTCCAACCATCATAAATAAAAGTTTCCAATTCTGTATCCATCCAAATGTAGCTCCACTTTCCTACATAGTTAGACAAAAACCACAAAAACACACCAATAGAGGCTACCCTTTCCCACAATAATGGGTAGAGATAACATATCAGTGGATAAAAATATTAACAGTGGAAAGACCAACAATGCATGTTCCTTGAGCATCCACTATCCCAATATCCTTGATCATTAACCTGTTTTTGGATAGGCTGCTCAAAAAGAAAACAAATTAGTTTTCTTTGGAGATCCAAGCCTTATCAGACTTGGATCTGTCTAGTTGTTCAACTAGAGTGGTATTATTCTTTAGCACAAATCCTTGTTCATCCCTTTGGGACCTAATCACCCAATTTGTTCCAATGAGTCTAGTAATGACCTTCTCAAGATATTTAAATCTATTGCAAGTCATTGAAATACCATTAAAACTAGAGTTTTGCTCTTGTTTAGGTTTCCAAGTTATGTGGGATGATGCCCTAGACCCTTGACCCTTACTAACCAAGTATCTTTGTTTATATGGTCTAAAATAAGGTCTCATACCAAATTTGGAGCTGTCAGCGTTGCATTTGTTCCTGTCAGCGCTGAATTTATTGCTGTCAGCGCTGAATTTGTTCCTGTCAGCGCTGAATTTTTTCTTGTCAGCGCTGAATTTGTTCTTGTCAGTGCCCAAATTAGGGTTTGCTACAGGAACATACTGCCTGTTTGACCAAGTTTTGGTCTTTTGAAAGGGCCTTTGTCCATGGGTATTAGCTGCCTTAGAGAAGAAAGGAGCTGGTCTAGTAGCTTGTGGTCTATTGTGGACAAAAGGTATATGGTTGACATTGGATGACCTATTGTCAGCGAATGAATTGTATCTACTGACACAATTATAGGCCAAATGAGAAAAGCTCCCACATGTATAACAAGCCTTTTTAGACACAAACTTAGGCTGAGACTGGTAAAACCCTGTCCCATTAACACTTTCTTGGCTTTTGAGTGACCTAGGTTTCCTATACATTTCAGCATATTTAACACTAGGTTGTTTTTTAATTGGGGAGCCAAGATTAACAGCTTTTCCAGTGATGGGATTGGTCACAGTGATAGGTTTAGATACTAATGGACTCTCAATGGGTGTAGGCACGAATGGACTCTCACTAAGCATCCCACCCTTAACAAACAAAGTGGGGTTAGCCTTCTTCCATTCTTCTAGGTCAGTAACCTTTTGTTGATATTCCTCAACTGGGGAAAGAACTCTAGGTGGAGGAATAAATTCCTCTTCTTCGAGTTCTGGAATACCAGTCCAAGAGAGATCCTTTCTATGGACACCATAGAAGTCCCCAGCAGGTGGTGGAACGGCAACATATTCTTTCAACCCAATCCCAGACATATCCTTAGAATCCCTTTGTTTATTAACACATTCTCCTAGGGTTTGTGTAGCCTTATCAAATCTCTGAATTTTAAGACTCACATTGTCTTTATTCTTATTAGCCTCATCTAACTTAGCTATTAAATCAACATTAACCCTATTCACGATATCGTTAATATCATTACTTTGATTTAACTCATGTTTTAAGATATTTATTTTATCTTTTAAATCAAACTCCATTTTCTTATACTCAGAAACAGTCTTTTCAGTTTGAACAAGTGCCACTTGATAATTAGATAACGTGCATCTTACGTCTGAAAGATCTGATTTTAATTTTAAAATCTCTTTATTAAGTTTTTCAGTATTTATCCTACAAGAAGAGTCATCACATACCTCATTATCAGATGACGAAGATGAGTTGGAACTTGAAGTAGACTTCGCCTTGACTGAAAACATCATCAGATTCTTTTTCACCTTCTTCCTTAGCCTGGTTCACCTCACGATATTGGATCTCGTTCTTCAAATCAAAGTTTCTCAACAAGCTCTGATACCACTTGTTGATCCCAAACTTAGATCGATTAGCTTTGTGTATACGAGATTAGATCAAGTAATACACGTAGAGAAACCTTGTTGTATTTGAACAAACTAAGTGTTATGCGGAATTTAACACTTAGAACAAAGAACAAAACAAAGTAAACCAAATTTTCACTTTGATTAATAATATCAATGAATGATTACAATGAAAGTGTTATGAGATATGTGGAAGAGGTGTGTGAAAAAGATGTGTATTATGTCTAACCCTAAGGCCTCCTTTTATAGGTTTAAGGAGCCTTGTACAAAAAGCTAAGATAAACTATTTTAGGAAGAGACATAAGATAAACATAACTTATTGACTAAATCTTTTTAAACATTAAGAATATATTCTGAATTCTTATCTTCATATTTTGTCCACCAGCTTGAAGAATTCATCATTGGCAGATTTAGTCCTTGTCTTTGTCTTAAGATTCTTCTTGTCAACGCCTTGATAATTCTTATCAGCGTCTCATCTGTCAGCGCCTCGTTTACTCTTGTCAGCGTCTAATTTCCTCTTGTCAGCGTTCCAGTGACTTAACTAATTTTATTCCCAACAAATCGGATTTAAAAGCGTTGTCTGAGTCTCGAACTGATATTCCAGATTCCGAATAGACGTTCTATTCGGAATATTAAGTATTCAGCATAAAGGATTTTTCCGAATAGACATTCCGAATAGCCACTTCCTTCAGAATAGCAAGTTTTTTCTGAATAGATATTCCGAATAGCCACTTCTTTCCGAATAGCAAGTTTTTCCGAATAGCCAATTCTTTCCGAATAGCAAAGATTTTCCGAATAGCCAATTTTTTCCGAATAGCCAATTCTTTCCGAATAGCAAAAGATTTTCCGAATAGGCATTTCTTTCCGAATAGCAAAGATCTTTCCGAATAGCTGATCATTCCGAATAGACAACATTCCGAACTGAAGAAATATTCCGAATAGCAGAACATTCCGAATAGGGTTTATTCAGTATAGGGTTATTCCGCATAAGGGTTTTTCTGTTTAGGGATTATTCCGGATAAGGGTTTTTCAGCATAGGGTTATTCCGAATAGGGATTATTCCGAATAGGATTTATTCCGAGTTAGGGTTATTCCGATAAGCAAGTTCAAGGGGTTTTTGAGTTTTTTCGACGATCTTTAGTGGATTTAATCTTGATTTTAACAACACAACACAAATTCTCAACCTTTCTTCACTGCTCGATCAACCGATAATCTTTGAGTCTTTTAAGTGATCACAATGAATCCGAGTTCATTAATGCCTCAGATGACATCTCTTACGGATATCTCAATCATAACGGGAACTGATAGTCGTCCACCGATGCTTATTAAAGAGGTGTTTGAGGCATGGCAGGGCCGTATGATGCAATACTTGAAGGGCAAACCAACATACGGAAGGCTTATGGTCAAATCAATTTTGAATGGTCCACTCGACTATGGTACCATTGTGGCAAATAACGTGTCTCGACCAAGAGAATATGAAGAACTCACACCGGCACAACAACTCATTGCTGATGCTGATGAAAAGGCTCTACAGACTCTTCTCCAAGCTCTTCCGCATGATATTTATCGCATGGTAAGTCAATATACGGTTGCCAAGGATTTATGGAAACGTCTAAAGGTGTTGCTACAAGGTACGTCTCTTACCAAACAGGAAAGGGAATGTCAGTTGTATGATCTGTTTGATAGATTCACGTACAGCCCAGGGGAAACGCTACACGACTATTACTTCAGATTCACTACTCTAATGAATGATCTGAATGTATACAATCTCGTGATTGCTCCATTCCAGGTTAACACCAAGTTTTTGAATACTTTACCTCAAGCTGAATGGGGTGAGTATATTACCGATGTTAAGTTAACCCGGGATTTGCATAAGTGCAATTTAGATCAAATCTATGCTTTTCTTCAGCAGCATGAGAAACATGTGATTATGCACCGTTCTCCTCGAGGTATGTACCCTGATTCCTTAGCTTTGATGGCGAATCAACCAAGCTTGTCACACAACAACACACCTTATATCTTGGGACATCAAGCCTATCATCCATCACCTTACATGACACCAACCTTCCCCCAATACTCGATTCTCCCGCAACCACCCACCTCACATCAGCAACAATATCGGTTTAATGCACCTTCACCACAGTATGCTTCACAACTTCACCCAGCAAACATTGCACCTTATGCTCAGCCTTCATATTCTTCTTATCAAGAGAATGCAGCATATCCAACAAGCTACCCTGATCAAATGAGTATTCCTTCTAGTGATTATGCAGCTCATCAAGACCAAGCAATGTATTGTGATGATGAGGAAGTCCCCATTCCTGTATTCAAACAAGGAGCTGACCCAGTTGAAGTGTTAACCACTATGTCTGCTTATCTCACAAGGACTTTAAGCAAACGAGGATACAGAGGATCAGCTCCAACCAATAATCAGTTGAGGAATTCATCCAATTCTCGCCAACAAGCTACTATTGAGAATGGCAGGGTAATGGTTCAGCCTATTCAACCATATCAGGGAAGACCTACCACATCAACTACCAATGCTCGCACGGTCAATCAGGCTCCAATGGTTAATCCTGCTCCACGGGCTAATTCTACAGGCAAGTTGAGAATGATTACATGCTACAACGGCAAGGAAGAAGGACACATGTCCAGGGATTGCAAGAAACCCAAGAGGAGAAGGGATGGATAATGGTTTGCAGAAAAGATTTATCTGGTGAATGCTCAGGCACAAGGAAGGGAACTTGATGAAGAGGAGCTTGCATTTCTTGCTGATCCAGGGATTGCTGAACAAGACGTTGTCACTACACAGAATGCAGCTTACCAAGCCGATGATCTTGATGCGTATGACTCAGACTGTGATGACTTTCAATCTGCAAAGGCTGCTCTCATGGAAACTATCTCCAGCTTAGGGCCAGAAAAGAGATCTGAGGTACTTATTAATACCACTGATAATACCACTGATGCTAGTATTCAACCACATCAAGTTGTGCAAGAGAGTGCTGATTCGAATGATTCTTCGGTGGTGAGTCTTTCAAATGAGGAGACAATCAATGATAGCAATATCAATGTGAGTCCCCAGACTTTGAGTGAATCACAACCGGGAGCCATTTCGCATACGCCCTACTCCTGCTCAACAAGATTTGGTCATGGTTCCTGCTACATTACTTAGCCAAATGAATGCTGCTCTCTTAGAAACCCTAGCTAAGAATAAGAATTTGTCTGATGAGCTTGCCTTAAGCAATGAGAAAGTTCAAACCTTGGAATTAGTGCCTTCGTCTAGTGTTCTAACTAATCCCGAATATGATCATTTTAGAAACAAACAAATGGGTCACTTGCAAGAAATCGAAACCTTAAGAGCAAATCTTTCTAAAGAACTTAGCGAAAAGGAGTTAGTGGTCACTAATTTTCAAAAACTTCAAACAAATTTTGAGTCACTCGAGTCTAAGAAGAATGAAATGGAGATTAATGCTGCTAATAAGATTAGAAGTCTAGATTACTTGCTTTTAAGACAATACGCTGCTTCTCAACTAGTGCACTTATTTGATGCTTCGTTTAGAGAATTTAACTTATCACGTCAAAAAGGCCTTCCCCCTAACCCAAGGTATGCAAAACAAGCTTTAAGACATAGTCCAAGACTTTATAATGCAACCCAATTAGGATTGGTCTTAGACCCGATTGTTATTTTTGATGATCGAACAAGTAAGGATCTAGTTGATGAGGATCGGTCATACAATTCTGCAAAATATCCCGAGTGTGATTATTGTAAAATGAATAAGGAGCTTGCTAAAACGGATTTTAGAATTCGCTTCCATATGGATAAAGATCTCATCACAGCACCAACCTACATGTTAGATCAAGAAAACCCTAGTACATTTCCTACACTTGTCAATATGGAAGGTCCTAAGGAAACTCCAAAGGATCTTCCACCTGTTAGCACTGTATGGTTAAACTTGCAAGAGATTAATCAATACTTTACTAATTTTGACAAGGTCATTTTGGAATGTACGACTTCAAATGGCCTAAACGCCGGAGAATGGGCTTTCGAACACATGAACGAGGTGTTTAAAACTGAGATCAATCCGTTTGTCGAAAGTCTAAAAGGAAGTTTTGCATCTCTTAAGGAAAATCTTGTGTTTGAAATTGGTGAAGTTCAAAAAGTGTTTTATGAAATGGACACCGCTTACGAACTACAACTAATTGAAAAAGAAAAGATTTTAACCGAATATGACCGATTCTTGTCTGCAGTAATCTCGTGTGATGTGCTTACTACTGTAAATGTTAATTATTCGAATGAGCTTACATCCGCTATGATTAATTGTGATGCTGTGAATATTTGTGATGATACTTGTGATGATGTTTGTGATCTCTCTATAAATGTTGCTGATACTGTAAATGAGGTAGATAATCATTCTTGTCACGAATCTAACGCTGAGTTTTTAAAGCTACAAGATTCTTACAATTTACTTTCAAAACGCTTTAATCAACTAGAACAACATTGTATATCTTTAGAATTAAAACAACAAACTCAAAATGAGAATCTTTTGATATCAAATGGTTGTGAAAACGGTGTTGAGACGAGTGACAAGATGATTGCAATTGTTAAGGCATTAGAGGAAGAGATTATGAGATTGAAGAGAGATGTGTCATCAAATGAAACACTCAAATTGGAACTAGAGGCTGCAGAGTCTAAAAACCAGGTCTTAGAAATTAGACTTTCGTCTGTTCTAGGGGAGATGGATCGGACAAGACAGGGACTATCCGCTCTTTATGGTTCACTAGAAGAACGCTTCGCTTTTAATGCGGCACAGCAACAATCTTATGTTGAACAACTGAACCAAAAGTGTGAGGAAATCTCTGACTTAAACATCCTGCTCATTGACAAAAACATGGTTTTGGCCGAGTTAAAGGAGACACTTCTTCTCACCCGACAAGAAGTTGTTGATAACTTAGCTACCGACTCTGCACCGTCCACTAGTGCTCCAACAACCAAGTCAGTAGTGCTTTATAAGAACCCGCTTCATAAGAGAAACCCGGTTACCTACGATGATTATATGAGGAATGCCATTAAGCATGTAGATCTTGTTAGGGATATTTTAGACGATCTTTATGCCTTAGATCCCTCAAGTAGCTACTATTATTCGGCTCATGAATATATTAAGTGAGTTCAATATTGCTTAGCATATTTGCAATACATAGGTAAACCAGGCTCTACACTACTTACTAATAGGCCCATTGCTGTAACTCCATTCAATAAGACTCCAGGAGCAAAACCGTCATTGGCACAATCAAGTAAGGCACCATTAAAATCTGTTTCTAATATTCCCACTTTGCCTTCTACAGGATTAAAAGAGACTACTATGGCTAAAGGATCGCCACTCAAGAAAGATAAGATCAAGCCCTCCACTAGTAGTGCCAAAAAGAAGAAAGTAGAAGCTCACCATAGGAATGTTAGTTCAGTTTTAAATAAAAAGAATCATGTTAAGACTAAAAGCTTTGCGCCTGTGCAGAAGCCTAAATCATTTGTGAATTCTGATTTGAAGTGTTGGAATTGTAATAAATGTATGTTTTCACAACGTCATGATTTGTGTCTTATTGATCATATGAATGAAATGAATGCCATTAGGAATAATCTTGAATGGAAGCCAACTGGTAGAACTCGTGCCCAAGTTGGATGGCAATGGCGTCCCACTGGTAGGACCTTTACATTAGATGGAAAAATGTGCCCTTTAACTAGGAATGCATCCATTGAGGTTAGGTCTGAGCGTCCTTTAGTTAGGCACACTCGCACTCAAGTATGGTAACAGCGCCCTTTAACTAGGTCAGCTCCCACTATAGTGCCTATCAGTGAAGAAATACCACAGGATTTAAGCCAACTAGAATCTACACCACCAACTAGGAAGAAAAAGGCTAGGAAATCTAAGAAACCTAGAGTTAGCAAATCTAAGATTATTAAATCTGTACCTGCTAATAACAAGGAACACTCAGATTTCGATACCTCTACATTGTCTTCGTGTGGTGATATTTTCAGGTGGTCCAAATCATCCTCTGGTATTTGGACTCCGGTTGTTCAAAGCATATGACCGGAGATCGCTCGATGCTCCGAAATTTCGTCAGCAAGTTTCTTGGTACGGTTAAATTCGGGAATGATCATATAGCAAAGATAATGGGGTATGGTGAATATCAGATTGGAAACGTTACGATTTCAAGGGTATACTATGTAGAAGGTCTTGGTCATAACTTATTTTCAGTAGGACAATTTTGTGATTCCAACCTAGAGGTTGCTTTTCGACAACATACATGTTTCATCCGCAACTTGGAAGGAAAAGATTTGTTGAAGGGTTCTCGTGGTGCAAATCTTTATACGTTGTCCCTACAAGACATGATGGCCGCCTCTCCAGTATGTCTTCTCTCTAAAGCATCTAAGACCAAGTCTTGGTTATGGCATCGCAGATTATCTCATCTCAACTTTGATGCTATTAATCATCTGGCTAAAAACGAATTAGTTCGTGGTCTTCCAAAGCTTAAATTTCACAAGGACCATTTATGTTCCGCGTGTTCAAGGGGGAAAAGTACCAAGAAATCATACAGGCCCAAAGCTGAAGACACCAATCAAGAAAAACTTCATCTTTTGCATATGGATCTTTGTGGGCCAATGAGAACTGAAAGTGTGAGCGGTAAGAAATTCATTCTGGTTATTGTGGATGATTTCTCCAGGTTTACATGGGTTAGATTTCTACGTACAAAGGATGAAGCACCGAAGGCTATCATCACTTTTCTGAAATTCATTCAGGTACGTTTGAATACTACTGTCCGCCGTATTCGTACAGATAATGGAACAGAGTTCGTCAACCAGACTCTTCGTGCTTACTATGAAGGAGTTGGTATCTCACATGAAACATCCGCTGCACGCACTCCACAACAAAACGGTGTCGTTGAAAGACGGAATCGTACACTTATGGAAGCTGCTAGGACTATGCTTATTTATGCGAACGCTCCATTGTTCTTGTGGGCAGAAGATATATCTACTGCATGTTTCACCCAAAACCGTTCTATCATTTGGAAACGCCATGGAAAAACACCTTATGAGCTTCTACATGACCGCAAACCCGATGTTTCATTTTTTCATGTGTTTGGTGCTCTTTGTTATCCAAACATTAATAGTGAGAACTTGGGCAAGCTTCAACCGAAAGCCGATATAGGTATTTTCATTGGTTAATCACCGTCCAAGAAAGCATACCGAATTTACAACCGTCGTCTTGGTAAGATTGTAGAAACTATGGACGCAGATTTCGATGAGCTGACAGCGATGGCTTCTGAGCAACACAGCTCTGAACCCGCGCTTCATGAGATGGGAACCGGTGCTATTAGTTCCGGATTAGTTCCCAATAATCCTACTTCTACATCATTTTTACCACCATCAAGGCCCGAGTGGGATAAACTGTTTCAACCGTTGTTTGACGAATTCTTTGATCCCCCAAATGATGAAGTTCCAGCACCTGTAGTGATAGCTCGAATCCCTGAAGTTATTGCTCCTGCAAATGAAGCTTTATCTAATGCATCTTCAATTCACATTGAACCGGATGCACCTTCACTAAGTGATTCTCAAACTACACCTGAATCGTCACCCCTACTTGTGCCTAATGATGTGGAAGAGGATTCTATTGATCACGACTTAGAATATGATCACCTGCAAGAGCTTCCTTTCTTTGGTGTAGCGATACCTGAAAACCCTTCAGCTGCGTCTACCTCAGAAGAAGCTCCTTCTATTGTTCACTCCAGACCACCTAGGTTTGAAAAACATAGCACCAAATGGACAAAAGATCACCCTATTAGGAATGTTATTGGAAATCTAGATCGACCAGTCTCTACACGCCATCAATTACAAGAGAGTGCACTCTATTGCTACTTTGATGCATTTCTCTCCGAAGTTGAACCTAAAAACTGGCAACATGCTATGACTCAATCATCTTGGATTGAAGCTATACAAGAGGAACTAAATGAATTTCAAAGACTTGAAGTATGGGAATTAGTTCCTCTCCCTGACAAGGCCAATATTCTTACTTTGTTGTGGGTTTATAAGGTTAAACTTGATGAGATGGGTGCAGTATTAAAGAATAAGGCTAGATTGGTTGCTAGAGGATATAAACAAGCCTTGGGTATAGACTTTGAAGAATCTTTTGCTCCTGTGGCAAGATTGGAGGCAATTAGACTATTCCTTGCGTATGTTGCTCATATGAACATGATCGTCTATCAAATGGATGTGAAGACGGCATTTTTGAACGGTGAACTAAGGGAAGAAGTCTATGTTAGTCAGCAGGATGGGTTCGTTAGCACGGAGTTTCCTAATCATGTGTACAAGCTTAAGAAGGCTCTCTACGGGTTGAAACAAGCTCCACGCGCGTGGTATGATCTCCTGTCAACATATCTCATTTCGGAAGGCTTCTCCAAAGGCAAGGTGGACCCCACTCTATTCACTCTCAAGGAAGGAAACGACATGATTCTGGTACAAATTTATGTTGATGATATAATATTTGCTGCCACTAACATAGAATTGTCAAATCGCTTTGAGAAGATAATGTCCACACGCTTTCAGATGTCGATGATGGGAAAATTTTCATTTTTCTTAGGATTACAGATTTCTCAGAATCCCAGAGGCATCTTTATTAATCAATCCAAATATGCTCAAGAATCTCTTAAGAAATATAACTTTGAAAATTGTGACCCCGTGGACACTCCAATGGTGGAGAAATCCAAGTTAGATGAAGATAGGAATGGGACTATTGTCGATCCAAAACTTTACCGTGGGATGATCGGCACCCTTCTATATCTGACTGCTAGCAGGCCTGATTTGCAATTTGCTGTATGCATGTGTGCCCGGTATCAGGCTCGGCCTACCAAAAAGCACCTACCTGTTGTGAAAAGGATCTTTCGGTATCTAAAAGGAACACTTCATCGTGGTCTATGGTATCCGAAAGATTCCTCCATTGCTTTAATATCATACGCAGATGCTGATCATGCTGGATGTCAAGACACGAGGCGTAGCACTTCTGGATCTGTGCAACTCCTTGGAGATAGATTGATCAGTTGGTCTTCAAAAAGGCAGAAAAGCGTTGCAATTTCTAACACGGAGGCTGAATACATCGCCATGTCCGGTTGTTGTGCTCAAGTCCTTTGGATGAGATCACAATTAACTGACTACGGTTTGGGATTTAACAAAATCCCGATGTATTGTGACAACAAGAGCGCCATTGCCCTTTGCTGCAACTATGTTCAACACTCTCGGGCCAAGCACATAGACATTCGCTACCATTTCATTAAGGAGCAGGTGGAGAACGGAGTGATCGAGCTGTATTTTGTCACTACTGAGTACCAGATGGCGGATATGTTCACCAAAGCCTTAGATCGAGGACGAATCGAGTTTTTGATCGACAAGCTTGGCATGAAATCATTCACTCCAGCGACTCTCAAAGAGTTGGCAGAAGAATCAGCTGAATAGTCATGGTAAACTATTCAGAGTATCCTTTGTTCGTGATCATGTATATTATCGTAAATATATAAACCACAAAAAGAAAATACAAAAATATAAAACCAACAAAAACCATAAAAAATATAAAACCTAGAAAAACCATAAAAATTATAAAATCAAGAAAAACCAAAAATATTTTTCGTTTTTAAAAACGGGCATGTCTTTTAGTACGGTAATATTTACGGCCTTAGAAATGTCGATCAATATTGACACGGTGCCATAAATAGAGTCCGTATAAAAGTTGTACATTTTTAAAACATGCCCATTATGACTTGTAGTTATTTCAGACTGCAACCCGGTTTTCATATTAAAGACACGTATTTCCTTGGAAAACGTTGGCTCACAACGGGAATTAATTTTCTCGGGCATGATTTACAAGCCAAATCATGCAAAGGGATCAAGTTTACTTTACAACTTGATCTAACACAAATTAGTGTACGTCTCAGTGCATTAATTTGTCTAAATAAGAGAAATCGTATTTCCACCACGAATCGATCTTTTCAAAACATCAATTGGAAATTGTTTTTCATCATCATGTGCCTCGTTAAACAATGACTACAACTCTTTAAATAGAAAACGGGTCATCGTTTAAGGGGGAGAAAATGTTACATCATCTTTCACATCAAAAAGATCTTCAAAAAGTTTTCAGGAAACTCAAAAAGCTCAATGGTTAATGGTTGGATTGATTTGGCATTTGTCTTGTTGTTGCTTATAAGTTTGTCATGAATAGATTTGTGCTTGTGTTAAGATAGGTTAATCACTAAGGCTCGGGAATTTAACATAAGATAGGGTCAAAATGACAAGAATTAAAACTTGGAAAAACATAAGAATTTTGATTGAAGAAAGAAGAAAAGTTGAGGGGGTAAATTTGACAATATGCCAAACTTGTGAAAACTTGACCTAGTCAAATCTCACCCACCCCCGTCTCTTCTCTTCTTTCCCTGTCTGCTTGTCTTTCTCCCTTCCCCGCCATTAACAAACACACGAAATCAAACAAAACATCTCAAAATCATTCATCTTCTAGATCAAGATCTTCAAAAGGTATCAAATCGGCTTAATCATTCATGCAAAACAATTTAATTAACTCCTTTTAATTGAAAACAATCGAATTAAGTTACTGCTTAAATTAGGGTTTAATTAAATTGGGGGTTTTGCCTGGGTTTTATTCGGAATAGAACACATGAACTGCTATGGCCTTTAGAACACTTGAATCAAACGAATAAGTGCCTAATTAGAAAAATCGTATCTGTTTAAACTTTCCGAATAGAATGATCTTTCCGCATAAGAGCATTTTCCGAATAGAATGATCTTTCCGCATAAGAGCATTTTTTCCGAATAGAATGATCTTTCCGCATAAGAGCATTTTTTCCGAATAGAATGAACATTCCGCATAGGAGCACTTTTTCCGAATAGAATGAACATTCCGCATAGGAGATTTTTTCCGAATAGAATGAATATTCCGCATAGGCCAAATCTTTCCGAATAAGAATTTTATTCCGCATAAGAGAAATCTTTCCGAATAGGATCTTTATTCCGCATAGGCCTAACTTTCCTAATAAAGAATTTTATTCCGCATAGACAGATCTTTCCGAATAAAGAAATTTTTCCGCATAGCCTGATCTTTCCGAATAGAAATTTATTCCGTATAAGACCTATCTTTCCGAATAGTAACTTTATTCCGCATAGACAGATCTTTCCGAATAGAATGTTTATTCCGCATAAACGGATCTTTCAGAATAGTAGTTCTATTCCGCATAGGTTGTTTATTCCGTATAGGACGATTATTCCGGGTAGGCATGGCATTCCGCATAGGAAAATTATTCCGAATAGTATGTTTACCATGTCATGTTTATTCCGGATAGTGGTTTATGCTCAATTAAATGCTTATTTTGAATGAAGGATGTTTGAGTGATTCTTGCAAGCTTAAGGGATTAGGTCATATGTTTAATGCTTAGGTTTAAAGTCATAATGATATTCATATTTGTATGTTTCAACCTTTGTGTTTTATCTTAAGCAGAGACGATGACTAACCCTACAGTACAACAAATACAAGACACCAGAGCCACCGCCATTGCCGAAGCCAAGACTCTAAAGTTTCTTCCAAACAACTTCCGTTTGAAGGAGGTATCTCATTCTACCCATAATGGATTTAAGGTAGGTACAACCATACTTGATAAATCTCATCTAAAGCATGCGCTAAGGAGAAGTGCTTCAGTGCCCTATGACTACCTTTACGAGTTCTGGGCTACCAAAGAGAGAACGTCGAACAAAATCACATTTTCCTTGGACAACAAGCAGCAGACGCTTACTGTGTCAGACTTCAGGAAGATCTTTGGATTTTGGCCGACACTCAAAGGCCTATCATACTCAGCCAACCCGACTAAGGACCAGATCATGGAAATGTTCACTGCCATTGGATGTCTTGACATACGAACCGTGTCTGAGTTTACTACTGCCAAAGTTGGTCAACCATGGAAAGCTATTTTTGGGATTCTAAGCCGATGTTTCACACCCAAAACAACTGGGTTTGATGTTGTTCGTCCGCCAATCATCAAGATGTTTTATGGTATGTTCAAAGGTATGGGTATTGATTATGCATCATTGCTATAGGAGGAGTTTACTTTTCAACTCTTCACAAACACGAAGGGTAAGGTTAAAAGTTACCAGTACCCTAGGTTCATTAAGCTGATCATACATTACTTTATGGAAAATGATGCATCTATTGATAAGCGTGCAGGTAGTCGTCACCACACGATAGATGATGATGATTTGGTAGACTTAAGGCAGGAGACTCATTCGAATACGGTTATTCCTGGTCCCATTCTCAGTCATCTTCTGACCGATGAGATTATCGCATCTGATGATTACAAGAACTTGCTACAAGAAATTGAGAATCAACGAGCAAGCATTCTAGCAGGTGAAGACTCATCTACCACGGTTAAGAGCAAAGGTAAACGGAAGCAAACAGCTTTACCTGAACCCAAAGCCAAAAAGAAGAAGACTGCAGTTAAGAAGGGAAAGGGTACGGCTGATGAGTTAGTTCTCCACGATGAAGAAGATATTGATGATCCTACTCTTAACAAGGCTGAAAGAAAAGCTATGAATATAGCTCTTGAAAGGAGTAGGAGAGATACGGGTGGTAGTGGTTCGGGTGCTCAGATGAATATTGAAGAAGAGTACGTGGAACCAGATGATGTTGATGAGTTTGGATCACCCGAACGGTATTCTACTTCAAAGGAAATATCCATCCCCGTTTCAGCAAGTGTTGAAAAGGAGTCCGGTGATCCTACAATCATGGTACCTACTCAACCCTTAGTAACTCAACCTCCACCAATACAACCCTTACCAACCCGACCGGTTTCAACACCATTTCTTCCTCCACCGATAACTCCCATCCTTAGTACCGTAGTAACAACCGAGCCTCTTCAACCTTCCCAAAGTAGCTCTAGAACATCTTCAATGGCTGCATTCGTCATGGCAGAGATGTTGGACAAACACACGGATAATCAAAAAAGAGAGATGGATAATCTTCGCCAAGAGCTACTTCGAAGAGTGCAAAGTGAAGAAGCATCTAAGAAAGCTCAAGAAGAGATGATTGCTAAGTTCGCTGCAGATATGGAATTTACACGTAAAGCTCATGCAAAAGAACTTGCTCGGGTCAAAAAGGTTGAAGCTGATAGGCATCAAGCACGAATTACGAGACTTCGAGCTATTAAGGATAACTATAAAGAGCAGAAAGAAGCTCTTGAAGCTTCTATTTAGCAGAGAGTGAAAGACTCCGTTGAATCCCTTATGCCTAAACTGCGTGATGAGTTGAAGACACTCGCTGCTGATAACTTGATGATCAAATCATCCAATCCTTCAGAATCCGCCTACAAGATTGCTTATGACTTGACGGATTTTGAATTGAAGAAGATCCTCAAAGCTCGTATGAGGGAACTTGGATCGTTTGATAAATCTAGGATTCAACGGGCTCTTTACAAATCCATGAATGACACTATCATGGAGGATGATAAGTTGTTCAAGATGTTTGGAAGTGTGGTACCCTATCACATTCTGCCTGAGGAAGAAAGGGAAGAAAGTGAAGAAGAAGAGGGTACTGGTGAAGAAGAAGAGGAAGAAGAAGAAGAAGAAGAAGGAGAAGAAGAAGAAGGAGAAGATGATGATGGTGGTGATGATGATGAGGATGATGATGGTGATGAGGATAATGATGATAATGATGGTAATGATGGTGGTAATGGTAATGAGGAGAGTGCGAAAGGGAGCAACGAGGATAGGGATGAAGATGATGATGGGGGTAAACAGCCTGAAAAGGGGGATAAGGTTGCCAGCTCAAAGAAACCTGCTAAGTCTGGAACCAAGTCTAAGAAAGATGCAGTGGCAAAGGAAAAATCTACCTCAACGGAATCAAGACGATCCAAGTGGTGCCACGATGTGAATGCTACTGCAGCGTCATCGATTCCTGGTACATCTATTGCTGTATCTATACCTGTTACCACTAACCCGGTTAGTTCTATTGTTGTTGCTCCTGTGATTGCAGAATCGGTAACTGAACCTGAAGTTGCACAACACTCACCCGTCCATGACACTGCCGAGATGCCTGAATCAGAACCAGCAGATGTTCACATTTCCACTCCTCTACAACAAAAACCTCAATCTACTGTTCCTGAATCAAGCACACGGGACTGGGCAGACACGTTGGAGATTGACGAGACTGCACCGCCACAGGCTTGGATCACAGCAGCGGCGCAATATGATTCGATCACAGACGCTGACAAAGATGTTTTGTATCTTCGTATCCGCAGTCCAATTGACTTATGTGCATTTCTTGCTCATGAGTATAAGACTTCGGTTACTCCATCTTTGGTGAAGAAAGCGCTGAAGGATAAGAGACTTCGTGCCAAAACCCGATTGACCCAAATGGAGTTCGAGTATTATGCCGATGAGATCCTGAAAGCCCTGAATACCGTTCAACGGCCAGGTCTTCATGAATCAGAAAGAGCCCCACCTCCATTTGATCCTACTCAAGATAATCAGATTGCTCTCGACTTCTTCGTCACCAATGATCTTGTGTATCTACTCAAGGGTTCATCGAAGTACGCAACCTCCCTGACCTTGCTGAAAGCTGCCAACTGGGGGACAATACCCTTTATTGAGGAAAAGGTAAATCGACTCTGGGTCCCAAAGGTAAATCGTAATTATGATATGTATGCTGTCATAGGTGTATCACACTCGGACGAACGAGTTCGAAGGGCGTACAGGGGCTGTTGTCTAGTCAATTCAGGGAGTAACGTTAGATCCGATATCCGCATCTCCAGCATCTTAGGGTTGAAAACTGAAGCCAAGAATGGCTATTATCATGTGACGGAGATTCGCTTGAAAAGGGAGGATGACAGAGAATACAAAATCCAGCAGGGAGATTTTTCTATCATTCGCCTTGAGGATATCGAAGATATGTTGCTTCTGATGACCCGAGATCAACTCACACATATTCCTTATGAAGACCTCATTACCTTAAATACAGCACTTCGTATGTTCACACGAAGCGTTGTTATCAAGAAACGAGTTGAAGATCTTCAGTTGGGAGTCGAAAGCTACCAAAGGAAGCTCAACTTAACCCGTCCAGTGAATCAAGTTCTACCTCAACATGTAGATAGATGTCCCTATACCGGCATTTCTGTCCCGAATTGCGGCATTTTCTACTTGAACAGTCGAGGCTTAATGAAGTTTATGAGGGTGGGTGAGCTTTATAAGTATAGTGATGGAACTCTTTTACAAGTCAGAGGAAAGTTGGAGCATCTTAATTCAGGTGGGACTTTACCAGAGATGACCGAGGACTGGCATAAGGGTTATCGGCAGATGGCGAATTATGTGATCAAGAAGATTGATCAAAAGCTCCGTGAACATAGATTGATGAGGAGTTTGGAAAGATTCGTTGGTGGTAGACCATATCTAGTGCACCACAAGCTACTGCAACGATCCATCTAATGGGTCGTACATTTCAGGTCCACTTTATATTGGTTTTCAATTGTGAATATGTATATTTGTGAATATTGTGCTTTAATGGCTTGATGTAGTGTTAAGGTATGATAAGTTTTCAAGAATTTCTCACGAGATTCTAAATCTTTCAAAATATATCATACTAAAGCACTACAACTATCCCTTATTAACTTAAGGGGGAGCATGAACATGTTCTATGGCCAAACATCGATTTCATTTTTACCCAAAGACCGGTTAATCCATTCAATATCCCAAATATTAATGGTTAACATTTTGGATAAGGGGAGAAAATGGGATTAAGGAGATTTAAATGATACTTGGCTAAAAGATGAAAAAGACTTAACGATTATCCAACTTAATATGTGTAAAGCACGTGTTAAGGGGGAGCGTTTTTGATGAACAAAACACCTAAGGTACAAAAATTTTGATTTCAATATCACAAGTACCTTAAGTGATTTTCAATGATTTTTCATGGTGGCAATTCCTTCCCAAAACACACTTAATTCACGACGAATGTGGTGACAAAAGGGTGGTAGGAATAGGTTTAGTCCAATGATTCATCAGAGCCGATGGAATCTTCCCAAGGACAATTCCCTAGATAGAATTAGAAGTCCTAGGAAAGATGGAGAAAGAATGTGAACGTAGCTGAATGCCGACTAAGTACTTAAGCTAGCACTGGAACAATCACAACAAGGTGCTAGTGATGACGTATTGGTAAGCATTGAAGGGGTTGAAGAATGAAAAAGAATTGTAAAGATAAAGGGTGTAAAGAAAGAAGCCCTCCTTACAACTTTAGGCAGAAACCGGGTCAATACATATGCTATTGAGGTCATTTTTGCTAATGATTCTCGGTATTGAAGAAAGACGTCATGGACCCAGTGATGCAATGCACAACCCTTCCCAGCTAACTCAAATATCTCTCAAAAGGTATTTGTTTTAATCACACGGATATCAACACGTTATCTATTGGTTTATTCACTCCGAATAGACTGGTATTGAAAAGGTGGCACTCCTCTCCAGCCATCGCTCACTAAATCAAAACGCACAATCGAGTCTAGAGCCAAGAGATCATCAAAAGTCTCATTAGGACACTTTCCATTTATTCCTTGCTTTCTCACACACTGTGAAAGGTAAGAGATTTTCATGAGTCCTACGCAGTATTCCTGTAATATTGCCAGAACATCCGAGTAATACGCAAGTATTACAATGAAGATGGAAATCCTGCTTGAGCCAACATCAAACAAGCTCATGGTAGGTTACACGTGCGGTTCTTTTAGAACCAATCTTGTGAAAAACTGGAAAGAAACAGTGGTTTAATTCTTAATTGAACTTAAACTCGTTCCAGGCCTCTACGCATTATCATATGATCTTGCCAGAACACTCAGAGTGACTCTTTATTGATCACAGTGACGAGTGGAAATCCTTCTAGTGTTAACATCAAACAGCACTTGGTAGGTGACATGCAAGATTCTTTAGGAATTGAGCTCGTGACAACTGGAAAGCAACGATGGTGAAAATCTTAATTGAAATTCACTTGTTCCAGGTTTCATGAATTGACGGCTTCAAATCACAAGGATAAATTATCCAAGTGATTCACTCTTTATGTTCGCAGTCAGCTTTGGACGGTCGAATAAAGAGAATGGATTTACCCGCGAAATCCTGTCAGGAAGTTACTTAATTGAAACTATCCGTCACGGGTACGATATCTAATATCGTCCAACGGTCTTTGATGAGATGGCATTTATACATGATCTCATCGTTCTTTTCGGGCTTTAAATGCATAAAAATGTCATAAAATACCATATATATGCTTGTGTTTGTTTACTTGTGTATTTTAGGTATGGATATCGTGAAAAAGACAAAAGATCACAAGTTACAAGGAAAAACGGACACGAGAAACGAAGCCGTACAAAGAACCGGGCCCTAATCATGGAATTTTCAACAAATACCCTTGAAGACTTGAAGACAAACAAGATTGATCCTCCATTAATGAAGAAATGACACTTAAAACCTTTGTATATTAATAATTACAAGTTTGGTCCCTTAAGTTTGTCAAAATTGCAAAAAGGTCCTTCAACTTTGAAGAAATGACAAGATTGGTCCCTCAACAAAATCAATTTGTCAATTATGGTCCCTCATGAAGTCAAAGATGCAAAGAAGACCTTTGAAGATCAATAAAGTTCAAGTTCAGCCCTTGAAATATCACAAAATGACAAAAAACAACCCTTGATAACCTTTGTGTGAAGTTTGGTGCCAAAAGTGACAAAGTGTGGAAGATATTAACAAAGCAAAAACGGTTTTTAGGGCTGAAATCTTTATTTGCCAAAAAACTCAAAAGAAAAGGGCCAAAGTTGCACACTTTGAAACATTCAAACCAAAAACGCGCCTAACAACTATTTTCCCCCAAAATCGGATCAAACAGAGTTACTGTTTATCCTTTTCACCTCCAGATTTTCACCTCACTTAAACTTGGGTAAAAATCAATTACTCTTGCCCACGTGTGATTCACACACACAGAAACAAATCCCACGCATAAAACCCTCACCCCATTCACTGTGGACCCTACCCCCAAATTCCCTTTCACCCAATCACATCACACCTTGGTCCCCAAGCATCATGACGTGTCCAAAATCAACAGTGGTGGTTATTTGCTTACTCACAACGCCAAAAGGAACGTCCAGGATCAAATTTAACATCTCAACACCAAAAACGCGTCAAGGGGCATTTTTGAGATTTTCTTTGATTAGGGTTTTGTGTTTAAGCAGCCTAGAATGTTCTTAGAGTAGTATAAAAGGAGGATGAAGTCTGTTCATACCCCTTGTTCCAGTTTTTCTTCAAAATTTTGTAATTCCTTTTAAATTAATATAAAAGTTTGGTTTTTGTTTTTAAGCAATATAATTCCTTTTTATAAATTGTTTAAAGTTGGTATTTATTTGTGAAGAGAAACTGAGTTCCACATTTAATTTGGTTGATTGATTTTGTTTTTCAAAATTAGTTAAGGTTTTGAAAATTGAGATTTTCTTGGTAGAAATCTGTTTCAGGGAAAAGGATTAAGAGGTTTTAGTAATTGGTGATTAAGGTGTTTTGAAAACGTGTTAAGAAGTCTCAAAAGTTTTTGGAAAATTTTTAGAAAGAAAGAAAAGAAATCAGAATAGTTTATAGATTGCTTGTGCATTGTTTTTCTTGATTTGTCTTAAACAGGTGGAAGACCTGTTGTTGATCTTTGTTCAGCACCAACCCGAGTTGGTAGGAGGTGGTTATGCAACCACAAGGACCTTGGATGTAAGGTCCTTAGGTAAATTTCTTTTTCCCTTTGAAAATCTCAGAAAAGTTGTGTTTTATGTGATCTGCTTGATTAAGTGTTCTTGGCTAGTTTAAGGGGTTTGATTTGTGATCTTGTAAGTTTGTATGCATGATAGATGCTAGTTGAACCAGTTTGAATAGGTTTTAGTAGATATTGATTTGAAAATTTTGGTTTCACAGTTTTAAAAGGGTGTTTGGATCTATGTTTTAGCAGGGCACAAATTCATTAATTGTTTTTGAATACGTGTTAGAAAGGCTAATAAGGGTTGTGTGAAGTTATATGATAGTCTTGGTTTAATTTGGTGAGGGTTTTAAGCTAATTTGTGTGCTTAAAAAGTGAAAATAGAATTTAAAATCTGCATAACAACTAATCTGCTCATTTTTCCTTAAAATTGTGCTAAGATCTTGATTGCTTGTTAGTGTTAGGGTGATTGAGTTATTGCTATTGCTTGAGTGCTAGTTGGGGAGTGTGTGTGCCAAATTTGGTCATTTGAATCTCACTAGGGTGCTAGAAATAAGCTCATAAGTCCACAGACCTGCTCAATTTGTCTCAGAAACTATAAAACGTTTTTGTGTGCATTTGTTTGTGAATTTGGTGTGCTAGTTGCTTAATTTCCTGCTTGTTTTGACTCCTTGTGCTTCAATAAGCACAAGGGTGCCCCCCTGTCCACAAAACATCCACAAATAAGCCATAAGCCAGGCCCCTCTTGGCTCAAAAAGTGCACAAGTGTGTACTCACACTTGTTCATCAGCAATACAGCCCAACTGGCACGTTTTGATCTATCATTTGATTGAATCTTGCATAAAAAGTTGAATTGGATTGAGTTTCTAGCTTATTAAGGTCACTGTTTTGATTGAAAAAAAAATAAAAAAATAAAAAAAAAAGAAAAATTAGCAAAAAGGTTGCCCGCAGCAGGACTCGAACCCCAGACCTCTCGCTGGAGGAGTAGGGGAACTACCACTGATCTAGACACCTTTTTACGTTTTAGTTTGTTTTCATATTCTATTTAATACGTTTTTCTTTTCTAGCTTATTATTAAAAGCCGTAGCTTAATTCCTTCTTTTCAGCTTATTTGTTAAGCTATTTTACTTCTTTTGAATTTTCCTACAATCTTATTAGGTTTTGTGATTTTTCTAGCTTGGTTTGAAAATTTTCCCTTTATTTAATTATTTTCTAGAATTTATTTAATACCCGGTTTTTATTAAATCATTAAAAAATAGAAAAAAGAGTTTTTATTTTTAGGAAAAATAATTTTTAGCTTTTTAATAAATATTTTGAGGTTTACATTAGGTTTTGGTTTTATAAACTTTAATTTTTAATTTTATATTATTTTAAGATTTTTTATAAACTTTAAACATTTTTATAAAATTATTAAAAAGGTTTTAGGAGTTTTAATTTGTGTTTTTATCTTAGTTAGAATATTTTAAGATTTTATAAATTTTTTTAGAATTAATTTTAGAAACTTTTTATTTTTAGTATTATTTTAATATTATTTTATTATTAAAAAATCAAAATTTTATTTTTATTTCTTTTTCATTTTTCTTAAGTTCTTTAGCATTAATTAGGACCTTTTCCATTTTTAGAATATTTTTATAGCTTTTAGATTTATTTTTATAATTATTTTAAGTTTAATTAGTTTTTAATCTTTTTAAATCATTTTTAGAGTTTTAAAAATAGTTTTAATAGCTTTTAATTCTTAGAAAATTACTTTTTAGTCTTCTAATAATATAAGTTAAGTAATTATTCAATAAAATCATATTTTAGACATTTGTATTAGTTGTATTTAATTTTAGGGCTTTAATTAGCATTTAAAATTAAATATTTAATTAATAAAAGGTTTTAAAATATCTTTGTTGGATTTTTGTCTTTATTTATATTATTATTGACTTCTTTTTAATCTTTTATTTACTTTTTTTTTGGTTTTAGTTAAATTTTTAATTTGGGTAGTTTTTCACGGCTTTACGTTTACGTCGTAGTGTAATTTTAACGTAACCGTCTTTTCATCCTTTCATCCCCATTCTTCTCAATATTAATCTCAAATAAATACAAGTTAACTCACAACACATATACCTCCTTTGGAAATGAACTTTCTCTCTTTTTATTTGATTGGGTCATTAACACTTGATTTTTCTTAAAGTCATTTGTTCGATACTTACCGCTCATATACGTTCTTTTGTTTTCCTAAACAAGAGTCGTATTTTACCTCAATCATTTTGGCGCCGCTGCCGGGGAGGTGTGTTGTGCTTTAATTTGGAAGCTTTTGTTTTTGATATTATCCATAATAAGTATTTGTGTTAAGTGGAACTCCCTTAACACGTATTATCGGTTTTCTTGTTTTTTTTCTTGTATAAATATTACTATATTGTATTAAGTATCACAATAAAAATACAATATCTCCAAAAGTGTGAAAACACAACCTTAATTGGGATTTGATCTCCTAATTATTGTATTCGAATCTCAAACCAAAAAGAAAAGGCAAAAATAGATAAATACTTTCAAGAAGCTCGATTTTGAAAAATACAAACTATAAGGTGGGTATAAGGCGGGTATTATAAAATATACCCTAAGGAAAAAGGCTCTTAAGTGCTTCGCGCCGCCTCGTTTCCCCGCTTGCTTGTGAGTATTTTGAGATTGAAGGCTAATCGAGGGTTTTGCCGCCCAAAGTATTAATACGTATACTATATTTGCTTGATTTTCTTTGTGATTAAACCCTCTTGAACAATTTGGTTTTCACCAAAGTTCTAAAGTCATTCGAAGGCGTTCACTCCACGTGATCGTTTTCATTCCTTTGAGGCTTCTTTAATCAAGAGTTTGATTCGAGGAGAGATTTTGTAGATTGTTGTCTACGAAGATACACCAAAATCCAAAAATTAAATATCATCAAAAACACAAAAAAATTGAAAATACACAAAACAACCAAAAAGAATCTTCTTTGCTCACCTTCCATTCTTCGTGAAGTTTATGATCACTCGTAATCAAGCAAAACGAGCTCGTAAACGTCTTCAAAAGCAAGCAAATCAAGAAACGTTGATTGTTGAAGAACCTCCAATTGTTGAACCTATTGTAGAACAAGAAGTCGTCATGGCTAATCGTACTATGATGGAGTTGCTACAAGCACCCACCGAGGGTTTTGGAGAGGCTATTGTGATTCCCGCCATCCTTGCGGAGAATTTCGAGATTAAGACGGGTTTAATGTCTATGTTGCAAGCAAATAAGTTTAGAGGTCACGAGAAAGACAACCCGCATTACCACATTAGGAATTTCAACCGTCTCACCGCCACTAGCAAATTCAAAGATGTTCCACATGACGCCATTAAGATGATGTTGTTTCCATATTCGTTGGATGGACCCGCAAAAATTTGGCTCGAGAAAGAACCGCCAAATTCGATTTTGACATGGGCCGATCTCGTTTCTAAGTTTGTAAACAAGTTTTTTCCACCATCTAAAACAACACACTTAAAAAATGAGATTTCACGATTTGTGCAACGTAATAATGAAAGTTTTTCAATGGCATGGGAACGATTTAAAGAGATGTTACATGAATGTCCACACCATGATTTTTCGGAATTGCATCAAGTGGATACTTTTTATAATGGGCTTAATGACCATGAACGAGATTATTTGAATGCCGCCGCGGGTGGTAATTTTTTGTGCAAGACGACAAATGAGGCTTTACAAATCATTGAGAATCGATCTAAGGTTTATAACCCTCGTAACACACCGAGTGTTGCCAATATGGGTTCGTCATCTTCGTCACAATCGTCTCGTAGCATTAACGCCTTACATGATGAAGCTAATGAGGAAAATCGGTTTTTTGATAGATTTGCTAATCTAATGTCCCATTGGAAGGCTCAAGAAGCTTCCAATTCCGCTTCGGTTAAAGCGGTTGCTAAGAGTTGTTTATCTTGTGGGGGAGCTCATGATCTTTCCGAGTGCATTACCGCGGATGGTAACACTTCGAGTGCTTATGTAGCAACGGGAACTTATAACCAAAACGGCCAAGGTTCCCGCCAAAATCAAGCTCCACCAAACCAAAATGTTAACAATTATCGAAACAACAACCAAGGTAATTACCAAGGCAATACACGCAATTACAACAAAGGGAATTATCAAAGTGGGAATGGACAAATCTCTAATCAAAACCAAAATCGTGATTTTCAAAATACTACACAAGGTTTTCAAAATGCTCACACTAAGAATTTGCAAGGAGAATTTTTGGATTATGCAAAAGCAAATGATGCTAAATTTGATAATATGCAACGTGAGATGATTAGCTTAAGGTCCGAGTTGAAAAACGAGCTTAAAAATGAACTTGCTAATGAACTTAAAACTCATGCAAACAAAATGGAAGGAAATATCCAACGTCTTCAACAAAACCAACAAAAGATGGAATTAGGACAACATGAGATTAAGCAAGAGTTATTGAAAGCGGATGCTAGGCAATCAAAATTTGAGGACCGAATGGCTAAGATGTTTGAAGCAATCATGTGTAAGCCCTCTTCTTCGGGTGGTCTTCCTAGTGATACCATTGCAAACCCGAGGGGAGAAATGAAGGTTATTACTACACGAAGTGGTAAAACTTTCAAGGAACCAATCTCTCGTCCAAGTACTTCTACGGAGAAGGAAATCGAGAAAGAACCCGAGGTGATGGTCGAAAAGGAGCATATTACAATCCCACGAAGTACCGCTCAAACCACACCTACGGTTGAACCATTACCAATTGTGGAACCCGAGTTTCCAAGGCCGTTGCCTAATGACCAACCCACACCACCTTTACCCTACCCTTCAAGACGAAACAAAGAGAAAATGCAAGAACGTAACAAACAACAAATCGAGCTTTTTATTAAGATGTTTCAACAAGTGCATTTTGATGTGAGTTTAGCCAACGCGTTGTTATATATGCCTCGTTTCGCTTCCACTTTTAAAAGTATGATGAGCGATAAGGAAAAGCTTTCAAAGCTTGCTAATTGTTCTTCGGTTTATCTTAACCGCATACCGGAAAAAGTTGGTGATCCCGGAAAGTTTCTCATTCCTTGTGACATACAAGATATGAAAGAATGCCTCGCCTTGGCTGATCTTGGTGCGAGCATTAATTTGATGCCATTTTCCATTTGGAAATCGCTTTCGCTTCCGGCTCTCATTCCTTCGAACATGTCCATCGAGATGGCCGATCATTCTACGATTATGGCATGTGGAGTAGCCGAAGATGTTTTCGTGAAAGTGGGGAAGTTCTACTATCCCGTTGATTTTATAGTAGTTGACATCCCCGCGGATCCTCAAGTTCCTCTAATTTTAGGTCGTTCATTTTTAGATACTTCGAGATCGCTTATCGATGTTCATGCAAGAACTATCACTTTGAGATTCAACGAAGAGGAACTTGTTATAAACGCTACTCAAAACTCGAAACCTTCTCATGTTTATGCAATCGCTACCATCAATCACATTGACATCGTTGATGTGGTTTGCGATGAGTTTTCACAAGAAGTGTTAGGTTTTTCCGATAGCTCGTCAAGTGGCAATCCCACTATTTTGGATCCGATTCTTGCTAATTCCACACCAAATCTCACTCCATTCCAAGGAGGCGATCTCACTTCAAAAGAAATCGACAATGAAGATGAGGTGTTGATTAGTGATGATACTTCTATTCCACCATTTCTTTCGCCGATGGAAGTTATGAGTGTTGAACCAAAATCTTCAATCGAGGAACCACCTATCCTCGAATTGAAAGATCTTCCTTCTCACCTTGAATATGCATTCTTGGAAGGTGATGACAAGTTGCCGGTTATTATTGCAAAAGATCTTGCTAATGATGAAAAAACCGCGCTCTTGAAAGTTCTTAAGGCTCACAAAGGGGCAATTGCGTGGAAAATATCCGACATTAAGGGTATTGACCCAAAATTTTGTACTCACAAGATTTTAATGGAGGAGGACTACAAACCCGCAATTCAAAGTCAAAGAAGGGTGAATCCCAAAATTCACGATGTCATTAAAAAGGAGGTCCTTAAACTCCTTGACGCGGGAATGATTTATCCTATATCCGATAGCCCATGGGTGAGCCCAATCCATTGTGTCCCTAAAAAGGGAGGAATGACCGTTGTGCCTAATGAAAACAACGAGTTAATTCCCACTCGTGTTGTGACCGGTTGGAGGGTGTGTATTGACTACCGAAAGTTAAATGACGCCACTCGTAAAGACCACTTTCCTTTGCCCTTCATGGATCAAATGTTGGAGCGACTTGCGGGAAATGAATTCTATTGCTTTTTAGATGGTTTTTCCGGTTACTTTCAAATCCCTATCGACCCTCGTGATCAAGAGAAGACTACGTTTACGTGTCCTTATGGAACGTTCGCTTATCGTAGGATGCCTTTCGGACTTTGTAATGCACCCGGTACGTTTCAACGGTGTATGATGGCGATTTTTCATGATATGATCGAGAAGTCGATGGAAGTGTTTATGGATGACTTCTCGGTGTTTGGTAATTCGTTCACGTCATGTTTATCTAATCTCGAACAAATGTTAAAACGTTGTGAAGAAACCAATCTTGTGCTTAATTGGGAGAAATGTCATTTCATGTGTAAACAAGGAATCGTCTTAGGACATAAGGTGTCGAAGGCGGGGATTGAGGTCGATAAAGCTAAGGTAGACGTCATCGCCAAGTTACCTCATCCCAAAACCATTAAGGGAGTTCATAGTTTCCTTGGCCACGCGGGCTTTTATCGTCGTTTCATCAAGGATTTTTCGAAGATTTCTCGTCCTATGACACACCTTCTCGAGAAGGATGCTCCTTTTAATTTTAATGAGGATTGTGTTAAGGCTTTCGAGACTCTCAAAAGGAAACTTACCGAAGCTCCCATTCTTGTTGCTCCTAATTGGGAATTACCCTTTGAAATCATGTGCGATGCAAGTGATTATGCTATAGGGGCCGTCTTAGGGCAACGTTATGACAATCATTTCCGTCCTATCCACTATGCTAGTAAGACGATGACCGAGGCTCAATTAAAGTACACCACAACGGAAAAGGAATTCCTTGCCGTGGTCTATGCTTTTGAGAAATTCCGACCTTATCTCGTCTTGACTAAAAGCATCGTGTATACCGACCATTCGGCTATCAAGTATCTCTTAGCTAAGCAAGATGCTAAGCCGAGATTGCTTCGTTGGATGCTCCTCCTCCAAGAATTTGATGTCACCGTGCTTGACAAAAAAGGAGCCGAGAATCTAGCGGCCGATCATCTCTCTCGTCTAGAAGATCCTCACAAAGATGTTTTCGAGAACAAGGAAATTACCGAAACATTTCCTCTTGAGACTCTCGGTGTAGTGAATTCTAAAGACACCACCCCATGGTTTGCCGACATTGCAAATTACCATGCGGGCAATTTCATAATCAAGGGTATGACGACACAACAAAAACGAAAATTCTTTCGTGACGTCAAGTTCTATTTTTGGGACGACCCTTATCTCTTTCGGATTTGTGCGGATCAACTCGTTCGACGTTGTGTGTTTGGTACCGAAGCTTCTAATATCCTTAGAGCTTGTCACGAGGGACCCACGGGTGGTCACCACGGTGCTAATCTCACGGCTAAGAAAGTGTTCGATGCCGGTTTCTTTTGGCCTTCTATCTATCGTGATGCACACGCACTTGTGAAGTCGTGTGATTCGTGCCAACGTCAAGGAAAATCGTCTCAACGTGATGAAATGCCGCAAAATATAATTCAAGTGTGTGAGATTTTCGACATATGGGGAATAAACTTTATGGGGCCGTTCCCATCGTCTCATGGCAACAAATATATCCTCGTCGCGGTGGACTACCTTTCTAAGTGGGTGGAAGCTAAGGCTTTGCCTACTAATGATGCTCGTGTGGTAGTGAAGTTTTTGAAGCAACTATTCTCTCGGTTCGGAACCCCTCGTGCTATTATAAGCGATCGTGGAACCCATTTTTGTAATGACCAATTCGAAAAGGTTCTAAAGAAATATGGGGTTACACATCGTCTTTCTACGGCTTATCACCCGCAAACGAGTGGGCAAGTCGAGGTTTCGAACCGAGCTTTGAAGAGGATTTTAGAGAGGTCAATTGGAGAAAACCGTGCTTCATGGTCCGACAAACTCGATGACGCTTTATGGGCCTTTAGGACCGCTTATAAGACACCTATCGGTTGCACTCCTTATAAGTTAGTCTATGGGAAGAATTGTCATTTGCCCATTGAATTGGAGCATAAGGCATATTGGGCCCTTAAGCATGCTAATTTTGACTTGAAGACCGCGGGAGATCACCGGAAAATACAATTGAATGAATTGGATGAATTAAGGGATAATGCTTATGAAAATTCATTAATTTTTAAAGAAAAGACTAAAAAGTTTCATGATTCAAAGATTAAAAACCGGGTTTTTAACGTTGGTGATCAAGTGTTGCTTTTTAACTCTCGTCTTAAGATATTTTCCGGGAAATTGAAATCTCGTTGGTCGGGTCCGTTCACCATTACACAAGTGTTTCCATATGGGACCATTGAGCTAGCTCAAGATGATGGTCCCAATTTCAAGGTGAATGGACATAGGCTTAAGCACTACTTTGGTGGGGAAATTCCTTCAATGGTTGCCCCCGACCAAGACACCTTCCCCAATGATAATTAACATTGAGGGGATCGAGTCGAGCTCATGACTCGGTAATCAAAAACGAGGTGCCTAGTGGGGGAGATCCCATGCTTATCTTTTATATTCACTAATAAGGGGACTTGTACCCTTCCAACTCGTTGTCTCGTGGTTGTTTGTGATTGTGTTATCTAGATCATCATCATCATCTACGATTGAAGACTCTCGTGTTCGTTTACGTGAGCCTCCATCGTTCGTTTGAAGAAGTTTTTCACGATTCCATGACATATCCTTTATTGTTCTAACAATTATCTTTTAGCATAATTAATAAACGGCTTTAGATATATTGTTGATCACCCTTTCCATGCTAGATCCTAAGCATTCGACTCTTCGTCTCTAGTATGGGGGTGCTCCACCTTTAGACTCGAAACATTGAGGACAATGTTTACTTTTAGTATGGGGGGGTGAATAGATACTTGCTTTGCTACGCCCTCACGTTTTCCAACTTTCAATGTTTTGTTTTGCTAATAAGGCTAAAAATGGCCAAATTTTAAAATTTTTCTTAGTTTTCATAAGTGTTTTTAAGACACGAATGTATATTTTCCGATGGGTAGAATAAGAGTTAATTTTTTTGACTTGATGGGCATTTGGAGCCCTTTACATTCCTTAACCCGCTCAATTCAAGTTTTGCTAGACTTTTATATAGGGAGCTTTAAAACGCGAAAGTCTTAATTCATTCGGGTTAAGAACAAGAACTTTTCGCAAGTTCCTATAATTGATTCTAGAAAGTCACTTATCAAGGGAACTTTAAAACGCATTCTCTAAACTTGAAAAAGTCCAAGAAAGTGCAAGATCCTATAGGTGGCTTGAAAACCCAAAACTTTGATTTGATATAGTCTTAATGAAAGCTAATCCAAATTTGGCTTAATTTTGACTTGCATGGCTAAGTATTCACGAGTCTCTTTAATTAGAGGTCTTTATATAGTGAAGAACGAGAAATGATAGAGTTAGACAAGTGATCATGCTAAACGTAGAACATGAAAATGTTCTTTCAAAAACTCATATGTTTTTAATTGTGGCTTTTTCTTCCCATAAGATCAATGCATTAGGAATAAAACATAATTGCAATAAGTAAGGTCGTACGATTTGAAAGGTTACTTAGCCTCTAGCGCAAGATCGTTTAAAAGTTGCTCGGGGTTGAATAGAGTTCATAGCCAAGGCATAACTTATTGAAGCGGGACGCGAAGATTGGCAATTATCCAAAAAGGCCCTAACAAGGCATGAGGAGCTCTATTTTTGCTAAAGATCCAAAGATGATGTGAAGTATCATTATTCCAAAATCAATATGAAGGATCGAGACACACGACGAGAAGCTATTACTCCCCTAAAGAATGGAGAAAGTCTATCCAAAAAGACCCTAACAAGGTATGAGGATAAATATATCCAAGTCCGAAAAGGAGGCGGATCGTTGTATATCAAAATCCAAAGTAAAGATTGAAGAAAAATGATGAAGTCGTGGTCCTATATGAAGAATCTCTCAAAAACGTCAAGTGAAGAAATTCCAAAATAAGAAGAGAAGACCATAATTTCAAGAACGTCTTCCCAAGATTTGAAGTATGAAGTACATGCCAAATATCGGTCCGAGAAAGGTCTCAAATCGTGAAACGAGTTATGCCAAGATATGAACTTAAGGAGATACACGAGAAGCCGTTTTAAAAGATTTTGTCCTTCGGCTAACTATTGATCAAATCGTGCTACTTTGCTTTCGGACTAATAACTACTCAAATAAGTCAATATGAATCACTTGTGATCCATGACAAATAGATAAAAAATGCTAGTAACCCATTTCCTTTTATAATAACTAGGATTGCGGGGAGAAAAAGTATTACACAATTTGGACGTATGAGTAGTGTTAGCATTGTGACTTGTACCAACAATGATCTCGTTTTTGCACTTAGCATGGAATGTATGACAATCAAGGATGACAAAATTTACTCTAAGGGACATTAACTTGTTTCTATTCTTTGACCCTAAAAGTCACCTTTTGGTGATGAAAATCATACATTATGTCTTTACACATTCTCGTAGTATGTTGCAAGTCTTTTACTCTTCAATAAAGGTTAATAAAACTGAACTTTGGTGATGCTTAGATACTTTATTCTAGCATTGCGTGAGGGCACGACAATGGCTTAGTATGGGGGAGTGATGAGATGGCATTTATACATGATCTCATCGTTCTTTTCGGGCTTTAAATGCATAAAAATGTCATAAAATACCATATATATGCTTTTGTTTGTTTACTTGTGTATTTTAGGTATGGATATCGTGAAAAAGACAAAAGATCACAAGTTACAAGGAAAAACGGACACGAGAAACAAAGCCGTACAAAGAACCGGGCCCTAATCATGGAATTTTCAACAAATACCCTTGAAGACTTGAAGACAAACAAAATTGATCCTCCATTAATGAAGAAATGACACTTAAAACCCTTGTATATTAATAATTACAAGTTTGGTCCCTTAAGTTTGTCAAAATTGCAAAAAGGTCCTTCAACTTTGAAGAAATGACAAGATTGGTCCCTCAACAAAATCAATTTGTCAATTATGGTCCCTCATGAAGTCAAAGATGCAAAGAAGACCTTTGAAGATCAATAAAGTTCAAGTTCAGCCCTTGAAATATCACAAAATGACAAAAAACAACCCTTGATAACCTTTGTGTGAAGTTTGGTGCCAAAAGTGACAAAGTGTGGAAGATATTAACAAAGCAAAAACGGTTTTTAGGGCTGAAATCTTTATTTGCCAAAAAACTCAAAAGAAAAGGGCCAAAGTTGCACACTTTGAAACATTCAAACCAAAAACGCGCCTAACAACTATTTTCCCCCAAAATCGGATCAAACAGAGTTACTGTTTATCCTTTTCACCTCCAGATTTTCACCTCACTTAAACTTGGGTAAAAATCAATTACTCTTGCCCACGTGTGATTCACACACACAGAAACAAATCCCACGCATAAAACCCTCACCCCATTCACTGTGGACCCTACCCCCAAATTCCCTTTCACCCAATCACATCACACCTTGGTCCCCAAGCATCATGACGTGTCCAAAATCAACAGTGGTGGTTATTTGCTTACTCACAACGCCAAAAGGAACGTCCAGGATCAAATTTAACATCTCAACACCAAAAACGCGTCAAGGGGCATTTTTGAGATTTTCTTTGATTAGGGTTTTGTGTTTAAGCAGCCTAGAATGTTCTTAGAGTAGTATAAAAGGAGGATGAAGTCTGTTCATACCCCTTGTTCCAGTTTTTCTTCAAAATTTTGTAATTCCTTTTAAATTAATATAAAAGTTTGGTTTTTGTTTTTAAGCAATATAATTCCTTTTTATAAATTGTTTAAAGTTGGTATTTATTTGTGAAGAGAAACTGAGTTCCACATTTAATTTGGTTGATTGATTTTGTTTTTCAAAATTAGTTAAGGTTTTGAAAATTGAGATTTTCTTGGTAGAAATCTGTTTCAGGGAAAAGGATTAAGAGGTTTTAGTAATTGGTGATTAAGGTGTTTTGAAAACGTGTTAAGAAGTCTCAAAAGTTTTTGGAAAATTTTTAGAAAGAAAGAAAAGAAATCAGAATAGTTTATAGATTGCTTGTGCATTGTTTTTCTTGATTTGTCTTAAACAGGTGGAAGACCTGTTGTTGATCTTTGTTCAGCACCAACCCGAGTTGGTAGGAGGTGGTTATGCAACCACAAGGACCTTGGATGTAAGGTCCTTAGGTAAATTTCTTTTTCCCTTTGAAAATCTCAGAAAAGTTGTGTTTTATGTGATCTGCTTGATTAAGTGTTCTTGGCTAGTTTAAGGGGTTTGATTTGTGATCTTGTAAGTTTGTATGCATGATAGATGCTAGTTGAACCAGTTTGAATAGGTTTTAGTAGATATTGATTTGAAAATTTTGGTTTCACAGTTTTAAAAGGGTGTTTGGATCTATGTTTTAGCAGGGCACAAATTCATTAATTGTTTTTGAATACGTGTTAGAAAGGCTAATAAGGGTTGTGTGAAGTTATATGATAGTCTTGGTTTAATTTGGTGAGGGTTTTAAGCTAATTTGTGTGCTTAAAAAGTGAAAATAGAATTTAAAATCTGCATAACAACTAATCTGCTCATTTTTCCTTAAAATTGTGCTAAGATCTTGATTGCTTGTTAGTGTTAGGGTGATTGAGTTATTGCTATTGCTTGAGTGCTAGTTGGGGAGTGTGTGTGCCAAATTTGGTCATTTGAATCTCACTAGGGTGCTAGAAATAAGCTCATAAGTCCACAGACCTGCTCAATTTGTCTCAGAAACTATAAAACGTTTTTGTGTGCATTTGTTTGTGAATTTGGTGTGCTAGTTGCTTAATTTCCTGCTTGTTTTGACTCCTTGTGCTTCAATAAGCACAAGGGTGACCCCCTGTCCACAAAACATCCACAAATAAGCCATAAGCCAGGCCCCTCTTGGCTCAAAAAGTGCACAAGTGTGTACTCACACTTGTTCATCAGCAATACAGCCCAACTGGCACGTTTTGATCTATCATTTGATTGAATCTTGCATAAAAAGTTGAATTGGATTGAGTTTCTAGCTTATTAAGGTCACTGTTTTGATTGAAAAAAAAAAAAAAAAAAAAAAAAAAAAGAAAAATTAGCAAAAAGGTTGCCCGCAGCAGGACTCGAACCCCAGACCTCTCGCTGGAGGAGTAGGGGAACTACCACTGATCTAGACACCTTTTTACGTTTTAGTTTGTTTTCATATTCTATTTAATACGTTTTTCTTTTCTAGCTTATTATTAAAAGCCGTAGCTTAATTCCTTCTTTTCAGCTTATTTGTTAAGCTATTTTACTTCTTTTGAATTTTCCTAGAATCTTATTAGGTTTTGTGATTTTTCTAGCTTGGTTTGAAAATTTTCCCTTTATTTAATTATTTTCTAGAATTTATTTAATACCCGGTTTTTATTAAATCATTAAAAAATAGAAAAAAGAGTTTTTATTTTTAGGAAAATAATTTTTAGCTTTTTAATAAATATTTTGAGGTTTACATTAGGTTTTGGTTTTATAAACTTTAATTTTTAATTTTATATTATTTTAAGGTTTTTTATAAACTCTAAACATTTTTATAAAATTATTAAAAAGGTTTTAGGAGTTTTAATTTGTGTTTTTATCTTAGTTAGAATATTTTAAGATTTTAGAAATTTTTTTAGAATTAATTTTAGAAACTTTTTATTTTTAGTATTATTTTAATATTATTTTATTATTAAAAAATCAAAATTTTATTTTTATTTCTTTTTCATTTTCTTAAGTTCTTTAGCATTAATTAGGACCTTTTCCATTTTTAGAATATTTTTATAGCTTTTAGATTTATTTTTATAATTATTTTAAGTTTAATTAGTTTTTAATCTTTTTAAATCATTTTTAGAGTTTTAAAAATAGTTTTAATAGCTTTTAATTCTTAGAAAATTACTTTTTAGTCTTCTAATAATATAAGTTAAGTAATTATTCAATAAAATCATATTTTATACATTTGTATTAGTTGTATTTAATTTTAGGGCTTTAATTAGCATTTAAAATTAAATATTTAATTAATAAAAGGTTTTAAAATATCTTTGTTGGATTTTTGTCTTTATTTATATTATTATTGACTTCTTTTTAATCTTTTATTTACTTTGTTTTTGGTTTTAGTTAAATTTTTAATTTGGGTAGTTTTTCACGGCTTTACGTTTACGTCGTAGTGTAATTTTAACGTAACCGTCTTTTCATCCTTTCATCCCCATTCTTCTCAATATTAATCTCAAATAAATACAAGTTAACTCACAACACATATACCTCCTTTGGAAACGAACTTTCTCTCTTTTTATTTGATTGGGTCATTAACACTTGATTTTTCTTAAAGTCATTTGTTCGATACTTACCGCTCATATACGTTCTTTTGTTTTCCTAAACAAGAGTCGTATTTTACCTCAATCAGTCTTCACCGACCGGAGGTAAGATGCTACCGAATTAGAATAAAATGTTCAAAGCCATTTTATTCGTGTCGTTGCTGTGTACCTGTTAAAGACGGTGGCGCTGTTGTGTACCTGTTGAAGACGGTGGCGTTGCTGTGTACCAGTTAAAGACGGTGGTGTTGCGGTGTACCTGTAGAAGTCGTTCCCACATGCTTATGTCTTTCTGCATCAAAGTTCAGCAAAAATTCAAGAAAGTACAAGATGAAGTCTTCCGCTGTAACAAACTCTGAAACTTTCGAGAATTCAACAAAAAGACATAAGTGTGTGGAACATGGAGTCACGAGGAGGCAAATTCACAAGAAAGGCAAAGATCGCACGTGAAAGGCCAAAGAACAATGCTCTCAAGCCAAAGCCAAAAAGATCAAACCAACATATTCACAACAAAAGAAAGAAAAGAAGAAAAGACTACGAGCTAAAGAACGAAGACTTAGTATAGTATGCTAGGTTTAGAACTTTGTAACGTGGAGTGACCTCCCTTAGGGGAAGATTGTTAGAAATACGTTTTAACGTATATTAGAAGTATCGGTCACTCCACAATATGATTTATGTTGTAATAGCTCGTAGTTAACAAATAGTTAATTGTTACTTATTAAGTTAGGTAAGAACCGGTCCATGGGCTTGTCATGGACCGGCCCAAGCCCAATGTTGCTTGGAAGTATAAATACCCCTTTCCACCATGGAAAGGGGTTGGTTGTTGTTCACATTTCATGTTTTCATATTAATAAAAAGACACATTTTCTCTCACTTTCTCTCTCTAGTTTCTCTCACTAGAAAACATCAACCCACTTCATAGATTCATAGGTTATCAATATTCTACATTAACCATAAATAGTATTTGTATTAGTAGAACTCTACTAATACGTATTATCGTTTTTTTCGTTTTTCTTGTGAAATTATTATTACTATATTGTATTAAGTATCACAACAAATACAAAATATCTCCAAAAGTGTGAAAACACAACCTTAATTGGGATTTGATCTCCTAATTATTGTATTCGAATCTCAAACAAAAAGAAAAAAGCAAAAATAGATAAATACTTTCGTGAGCTCGATTTTGAAAAATACAAACTATAAGGTGGGTATAAGGCGGGTATTATAAATATACCCTAAGGAAAAAGGCTCTTAAGTGCTTCGCGCCGCCTCGTTTCCCCACTTGCTTGTGAGTATTTTGAGATTGAAGGCTAATCGAGGGTTGTGCTGCCCAAAGTATTATCACGTATCATAAATATTTGCTTGGTTTTCTTTGTGATTAAACCCTCTTGAACAATTTGGTTTTCACCAAAGTTCTATAGTCATTCGAAGGCGTTCACTCCACGTGATTGTTTTCACTCTTTTGAGGCTTCTTTAATCAAGAGTTTGATTCGAGGGGAGATTTGATAGATTGTTGTCTACAAAGATACACAAAATCCAAAAAAAAAATTAAAAACAATCAAAAACACAAAAAAAAATTGAAAATCCACAAAACACCCAAAAAGAATCTTCTTTGCTCCCCTCCCATTCTTCGTCAAGTTTATGCTAACTCGTAATCAAGAAAAACGAGCTCGTAAACATCGTCAAAGTCAAGGAAATCAAGAGCCTTTGATTGAAGAACAAACTCCAATTGTTGAACCCGTTGTAGAACCAATAGTCGCCATGGCTAATCGTACTATGATGGAGTTGCTTCAAGCACCCACCGAGGGTTTTGGAGAATCTATTGTGATTCCTGCCATCCTTGCGGAGAATTTCGAGATTAAGACGGGTTTAATGTCGATGTTGCAAGCAAATAAGTTTAGAGGTCATGAAAAAGACAACCCGCATTACCACATAAGGAATTTTAACCGTCTCACCGCAACAAGCAAGTTTAAGGATGTTCCATATGACGACATTAAGATGATGTTGTTTCCATACTCGTTAGATGGACCCACTAAAATTTGGCTCGAGAAAGAACCGCCAAATTCGATTTTGACATGGGGTGATCTCGTCTCTAAGTTTGTGAACCAATTTTTTCCACCATCTAAAAGAACACATTTGAAAAATGAGATTTCAAGGTTTACACAACGAAGTAATGAGAGTTTTTCAATGGCATGTGAACGATTTAAGGAAATTTTACATGAATGTCCACACCATGATTTTTCGGAATTGCATCAAATAGATACTTTTTAAAATGGGCTTATTGATCATGAACGAGATTATTTGAATGCCGCCGCGGGTGGTAATTTTTTGTGCAAAACGATCGATGAAGCTTTAAAGATTATAGAGAATAGATATAAGGTTTACAACCCTCGTAACACACCGAGTGTTGCCAATATGGGTTCGTCATCGTCTTGTCACATTAATGCCTTACATGATGAAGCTGATGAGGAAAATCGGTTTTTCGATTGGTTTTTGAATCTTATGACTCATTGGAAAGCACAAGATGCTTTAAATTCCGCATCGGTTAAAGCGGTTGAAAAGATTTGTTTATCTTGTGGTGGAGCTCATGATCTTTCCGAGTGCATTACCGCTGGTGGTAACACTTTGAATGCTTACGTAGCAACGGGAACTTACAACCAAAACGGCCAAGGTTCCCGCCCAAATCAAGCTCCACCAAATCAAAATGCTAATAACTAGCGAAACAACAATCAAAATGGTGGTTATTAAGGCAATTCACGTAACTACAACAAAGGGAATTATCAAAGTGGGAATGGACAAGTTTCAAATAAAAACCAAAACCGTGATTTTCAAAACACTACACAAGGTTTTCAAAATGCTCACACTAAAAATCTTAATGGAGAATTTTTGGATTATGCAAAAGCAAATGATGCTAAGTTTGATAACATGCAACGTGAGATGATTAGCTTAAGATAATAGTTGAAAAACGAGCTTAAAAATGAACTTGCTAATGAACTTAAGACTCATGCTAATAAAATGGAAGGAAACGTTCAATGTCTTCAACAAAATCAACAAAAGATGGAATAAGGAAAACATGAGATTAAGCAAGAATTGTTAAAAGCGGATGCTAGGCAATCAAAATTTGATGACCGAATGGCAAAAATGTTTGAAGCAATCATGTGTAAACCCTCTTCCTCGGGTGGTCTTCCTAGTGATACCATTGCAACCCGAAAGGAGAAATGAAGGTTATTACTACACGTAGTGGTAAAACTTTCAAGGAACCAATCTCTCGTCCAAGTACTTCTACGAAGAAGGAAATCGAGAAAGAGCCCGAGGTGATTGTCGAAAAGGAGCATAATACAAGCCCACGAAGTATCGCTCATACCACACCTACGGTTGAACCAATACCAATCATGGAACCCGAGATTCCAAGGCTGTTGCCTAATGTCCAACCCACACCACCCTTACCCTACCCTTCGAGACGAAACAAAGAGAAATTGCAAGAACGTAACAAACAACAAATCGAGCTTTTTATAAAAATGTTTCAACAAGTTCATTTTGATGTAATTTTAGCCGACGTGTTGTTATATATATGCCTCGTTTTGCTTCCACTTTTAAAAGTATGATGAATGATAAGGAAAAGCTTTCAAAGCTTGCTAATTGTTCTTCGGTTTATCTTAACCGCATACCAGAAAAAGTTGGTGACCCCGGAAAGTTTCTCATTCCTTGTGATATACAAGATATGAAAGAATACCTTGCCTTGGCCGATCTTGGTGCGAGCATTAATTTGATGCCATTTTCCATTTGAAAATCTCTTTCGCTTCCGACTCTTACTCCTTCGAACATGTCTATCGAGATGGCCGATCATTCTATGATTTTAGCATGTGGAGTAGCCGAGGATATTTTCATGAAAGTGGGGAAGTTCTACTATCCCGCTGATTTTATAGTAGTTGACATTCCCGTGGATCCTCAAGTTCCTCTAATTTTAGGTCGTCCATTTTTAGACACCTCAAGATCGCTTATCGACGTTCATGCAAGAACTATTACTTTGAGATTCAACGAAGAGGAACTTGTTATAAACGCTACTCAAAACTCGACAGCTTCTCATGTTTATGCAATCGCCACCATCAGTCACATCGACTTAGTTGATGTGATTTGCGATGAGTTTTCACAAGAAGTGTTAGGTTTTTCCGATAGTTCGTCAAGTGGCAATCCCACTATTTTGGATCCGATTCTTGCTAATTCTACACCAAATCTCACTCCATTCCAAGGAGGCGATTTTAATTCAAATGAAATCGACAATGAAGATGAGGTGATTATTAGTGATGATACTTCTTAATGCTAGGTATTTTTGTTCTATTAAGTTCGTTTTTTCTCGACTCACTTGAATTTGATTTTCAGTTAACGTGGACTAACTTTGTTTTTGGTAAATACAACTTTTTGGGAATTTAACTAAAAACGATTTAATATAAAAATTAATTTCAAATTTAAATAAAACTAAAAATTAATTAATCTAATAAAAGTCTTTGAAACTAATTAAAACTATTTAAAAGTAATAAAACTATTTTTGATAAAACCATAAACTAAATAAAAACTTAACTTTATAAAAACTTGAAATGAAATCTATTTTAAACTTGAAATAAAAAAAGTAAATAAAACTTGAATTAAATCTAATGAAAAACTTTTAAATGACTTTTAAAAACCTTTAAATGAAAACTTAATAAAACTAATTTTAAAACTGATAAAATTTAAACTAAATTTAAAAGTAATTAAAAATTAAAAAAAAATTTATCTTTTTATTATTTTATAAAAACTGAATTAAGGAAATACTAAAATTTATAACTAAAATTAATTAAACTTAAAAACTTGAATTAAAACTAATTAGTTTAAAGCAGCCATTAACTAATACTCTATATCAATTAAACTATGCAAAGTAAATAACAAAAACAAGTCCTAGCAGAGTGGTTGTGTTCATTGGCAGCTATGCGAGGGGTCTAGGGATCGAATCCCACCCCATACAATATTTATGTTTATTTTTTTTTTGGACGTTTTTAGGAATATTTGGAATCAACAGATAAGTGTATCTGTTGCTTATCAGCAAATGAAAACAGCAAATAAAGAATAACCCCAATAAACACAATAAGCAGAAAATAAGCGAAAAAGCTATAATTACAAATAAGCTGAAATACCAAATCAGCAAAAAGGTGATAATATCTAATAAGCGAAAATCAGATAAGCAACTAAACCGACCAAAATAAGCTGATAAACTTAATAAAATAAGCTATGATGAAAATAAGCTGAAACAAATAAGCATACTACGCATACTAACAATAAGCAATTAAAAGCAGATTTAAATAAAACAATATCCTACAGAACCAATAGCAGATCTAAACCAAATGAGACTTAAACAATACTAAAACTCAAACAGTAACACAAGCAGATTAAGCAGATAACAAAATTAGATAAACAGTAACTTAATAAAGCTAAAACAAGAAACTTAAAAAAAGATAGAAGATTAGAACCGTTTGGAGGAATCCTTTGAGTCGAAGGATAGAGTTGAGCTTCCTTGTGAACCAAAATCAAACACCACCGTAATCAACTCGATCCACCAAAAAGCTTCCTCGAACCAAAAGATCATCAACACATTCGAATCACCTTCTTCTTCTCGAACAGATTTATTTTTATATTTATTTTTATTTTTTATAATAATAACACGAACAGTAACAATATTAAATAAAAATTTGACAGATTAAATAAAAATTTGAAAGGAATTAAATAAGACAAAAATAATCAAAATTACTTTTCATTAATATTAAAAAAAAATTACATCAACTGAAATTTAAAAGTACAATATTAAACCTAAAACTAATTTTCAGAAAATTAAATCTAATTTAACCTACTCCTAAATTAATTAAAAACAATAAATTAAAGAAAAGAAAAAAATGCACTATCTCAAATTACAAGATGTGATGGGGTTTTTATAGAGAAAACCCTAAACTTGGTGCCCAAGGTCTTCGATCCTAGCCGTTGATTCATCTTCTCTTTCTTCTCTTTTGATTGATCGGATGAGAACACTCATGAGTCACGGATTGCCCTCGTGGCATGTGGGTTTATGATGTGTGATTTGTTTAATCCAATCAAAACAAGGGATTTGGCCACGTCGGATGGATTGAGGACCACCAGTGTGGTGTTCTTCCCCGAAAATTGGGGGGATTTAATTTGATTTGTGTGAATTAAATGATAAGGGTAAAACCCCTAAATTTCGTAGGTAATTTTTATCTAGGGTAATTAGGGTTTTTTGGTGAGTAAAAATGGTGGTGTTGTTGCTGCGTTTTTTAGGGAGAAGAAAGAAGTGGAAACAGTGAATGTGGGTTTTCACTTTGTTTGTATCGTACATTGTGGGGAGGTGGGTGGAGTAAAAAATGTTTTATTTATTAGTGTGAGTGGGTGAGTAACACATGTGAGGGGGTTGGAGCAAATAGGTGAGAATTTCGTTTGTGGTTGTTGACTGGATTTGCAATGTGAATTGCTTATTCACTTTTAATATTTTACCGTCCAACATTTGTCCATCAAATGGGCTTGGCCCAAAAATTCTTTATCCGTCCTTTAAGTTTTATTTAGGCCAAGTTTTGGGCTCTTTTGCTAAAAAGTGGATACTTGAAATTCATTAATGGGCTTTTGAGCCCATTAACCCAAATGTGGGACCCACAATGCTCGAATAACTTCAAAAAGATTAATTCCGCTAAAGACGAGCTCGATTTTGGCTTCGTTGATCATTTCTTCAAAAATGTGTCGGTTCAGCCGGTTTTCGTGATCTTTGGCACACTTTTGGTCTTTTGACTTTGTCTTCATCTCTTTTTGGACTTTTCTTCAACATTTGACCGTGAAATCCTGTGTTTTCTCTTCTTTTGATCATTTGTACCTATTTTAACACAAAAACAGAAAACCACGCGTAATTCTGACTTTTACGATATAAAACACATGATTAGGTCTTGTTTTTCCTTGATTTTAGTGGCAAAAGGATAAGTGTTTACACACTTATTAAATCCCCTACACTTGACCATTGCAATGACCCCATGCAATGCATTATTTCAAATCATATAGTTACATTTTTCTCATTATTAACCCATCTTGGCCTTTATTAAGATATACTATTATTACTACGATAAAAAGATGAAAACTTAAAAGGAAACAAAAGTCATAATACTTTATTAACTTGGAAATTATTTGATGGAAGAAACTTGTAAAGAAATCTAAGACTTGAATTAGGGCTTTGGTGTCATGAATATTAATCACCCTCAAGTTTCACGTTCCCCGGACCAAGCTTAAAAACGAGATCATTGTTTACCATAAGTCCTTAGGTTAAATCCCACTCATATAAGATAATTGTGTAATACTCTTTCTCCAATTCGTACTTTGTATCTCTAGATTTTATTGATTGTCATTCACCCGAAGGCTCATTTGACTTATTTGATAATTATTATTCCAAAAATGAAGGCCAAATGGTGCAAACCCGACACTCAAAACCTAACCTCGTCCTCAAAAACGTTGTCACAAAAGTAAGCCCACATCAAGGATGATTTACACGATTTGGGGAATAAATTCCTGGACCCAAAATTTGGCCAAATAGTACTACTTATTAATTATTTCCTCCAAAGTCATGTAGACTTTATTTGGAGTTTAGCAAGTTCACATCATATACCCTTAGGCTCTTTAAGATGTAAAAATGCTCCCCGTCTATTGCCACACCCTAAGGCTCCTTGAACGATAAACGAGGGAATTGATTTTTGGTTTAATTTTTATTCAACACTTACCATGCCATACACCCTAAGGCTCTAATGACAAGGTTCGTGCTACATGCCCCACACCCTAAGGCTCCTTGAGGTCATGTTTTAATCTTATTCTTTCTTTATTTATGATATGTATAGTAGGCCAAATCCCGCGGTCCCATGGTCTGAATACCTCCTACTTAGTGGTTATGAGCCACCTTAGTCGGAAGTCCACAACGCTGGCACCCTCAATGTGTTCGTGCTTTAATTACAAGGAGAATAAAGATTTGGCTAAGAGTTAAGATATCGAATCTACACCGCAAGAATCCTCATTTATTAAGCAATTAAATATACAAGCGGGAAGAAAGAGCCACAAAAACCATATAAGCAAAAACCCTTCAACTTATTATCAACTCTATCATCTCTCGTTCTCCATAATTTTAAAATCTCAAGGAATGAGACTCGTGGATGCTTAGCCTAATAAACCAATTAAGGTACATATGGTTAAGGATACTAGCTAGAGTAAACTTAGATAAGTAAACTCGGGTTGAGTCAAAATATTCACGACGAGCCTAATATATCAAAGACATCTAAACTTGTTAAAACCATTTTATTTATTTATTTATTTTTGACTTTAAACGGAAAATATAAATAGGATGTGAGGACAAAAGGAAAATAAATGAAAAATACTACTAGGCCAAAATAGATCAAAAATTTGAAAAACGTTGAAATTTTTTTAAAAAAATTTTCCGGTTAAATGGGGTCAAATTCATGGAAAAGCCAACTAAAATTCGATAGAAATCCCCCTACACTTAATATAAACGTTGTCCTCAATGTTTACGTATGTGGGAGAATAAACTCCCCTACACTTAGGACATTGAATATGTTGTTTAAAATCGAGCTAAGGAAAGGACAACTAAAGTGATTACATTTATTCGTCTTATTTATATGCAAGATTGAATCACAATAGCAAAAACTTATCGAAGGAACCGGGTACACGGGAAACACGGGAACACGGGTCTCGTCAAAAGCACCAAAAGTGGATCATTAAGCACATGTCCCTTCACACAACATCACAACACAAAAACAACCTACTTGGCTCCCCCTACACTTATTGTAAAAATAGGTAAAAGATAGATAATCGGGTTGCCTCCCGAGAAGCGCTTATTTTTGTTAACCGAGTCACGAGCCTGACTCGACCCCGAATTAAATGGTCCATGGGGAAGCCTCTAATGTAATACCGGGATCAAAAATCTTATCCTCGGTCCCGGAGGAACATAATAAATGAGAGGCAGGAGGATACGCCATAAAAGGTAAAAAGGTCCTCTCAACATATGTGAAATTTTCACCCACGGGAGTATCAAGAAACTCATCGATCTCGGGAATGAGAAAACCATCATCATCACTAAAAGTGATGTGTGGAAGAGAATCGATGGTAGAATCAAAAGTAATTGGCGAAGAGACAAATGTGAATTTATCGAAATCCGAATTTTCAAAATCAATATCAATATCAAGTTTTAAAACACCATTTGCCTTCTCATCAATACCATGATCACAATTAAGCTCATGCGAGAAATCCAATAACACGGGATCATAAAAAGCATCCTCGTGATGGAATTTCTCAATACTCGGGGTATAAAAGTCATCACTAAGGAGTAAAGAAACCGATAAATCATTAGTATCATGGTTTTCAAAAGTCGGTTTTGGTAAAATAGGAGAATCATCCTCATCCGAACCCGAGGAATAATTAAAAATGTAGTCGGAATCACAAGATAACTCATCCCTATCTACAAACTCCTTAGGTGTAGGACAACTTATGGGTTCTTCTTCTATTCACTCATTATAAAGTTCTTCACACTCCTCAAAAATTGGTTTATCAAAACATGTCTCGCTAAGAGGATTTGAAGTAAGCATAAAGTCATTTGAAGGAGTAGGTGAAGGAGTCATAAAAGAAATGGGGTCATCAATGGGTAATGGAGGCTCAAGTATAATCTCGGGAATTTCCTCAATAGGTGAGGAAAGAGGAGAGCTAATTGTATCCGTGGGTGTCAACACCAGAGGGTGAGTAAAACTCATGATAATCTCCGGGCCTTGTCTCTCCTTTATTGGCGGAGAGATGGAAGGATCCACAGTGGGAACATCACTACTAGTAGTGGTGTTAGCCTAAATATCAACTCTCAAAGATGGCTCAATATCACATTGAGCTTGATAGGTTTCTAAAATGAGCATGAATTTCCTATCGGTTTCCTCTTGCATTTCTCTTAAGAATCTATCATGTTCCTCAAGTTTATTAAGAATTAAATCTATTTGAGGTTGTGAAATACTCCCTTGATTATAGTTTTGAAAATTGCCTTCATTTGGAAAACCTTCATTATTTGAAAACCCTTGATTTTGAAATTCCCCATAAAACCGTTGATCATATTTTGGTGGGTCACTAGTTGTAGGAAAACTAGGGGAGCCAAAATAAGTATTAGTATCATAACACATACTTTCCTCATTATTATAAACCTCCTCATAAGTTTTGTCACAATTAACATAAGCATGAGGTCCACCACAAGTCGTACACTCCTCGGACATAATCTTGTAACGCTCTTCTTGCAATATTTCCCAAATCGGACGATTATCCATGGTAGTGACGAAAGAAATCGAAATAACAATAATTATTATGCTACGTAAAAGAAAAATCTTTTTGTATTTTTTAGAAAAATATATATTCACAAGAAAAATCGAAAGAAATCGAACTAAGAAAAATAAAACTAATACGTAATATTTTTGGTGTAATACTTTTAGGAAAAAGTATTACTTTTATATTTTTTAATTTTTTGGTGCAAATCTTAGGAAAGAATTTGCTTTTGTGATTTTTTAATTTTTTTGTATTTTTAAGTTTTTGATTTTTTTTTGTATTTTTGATTTTGTTGCAAGAAAATTAACGTTCAAAAAGAACGGATCCCAAAATCCAAACGTCTTCACGAAAAATCGTCAATCGTACGAGCGAAGCGGCAGCGGCGCCTTTTTAATGCTAGGTATTTTTGTTCTATTAAGTTCGTTTTTCCTCGACTCACTCGAATTTAATTTTCAATTAACGTGGACTAACTTTGTTTTTGGTAAATACAGCTTTTTGGGAATTTAACTAAAAACTATTTAATATAAAAATTAATTTCAAATTTAAATAAAACTAAAAATTAATTAATCTAATAAAAGTCTTTGAAACTAATTAAAACTATTTAAAAGTAATAAAACTATTTTTGATAAAAACATAAACTAAATAAAAACTTAACTTTATAAAAACTTGAAATGAAATCTATTTTAAACTTGAAATAAAAAAAGTAAATAAAACTTGAATTAAATCTAATGAAAAACTTTTAAATGACTTTTAAAAACCTTTAAATGAAAACTTAATAAAACTAATTTTAAAACTGATAAAATTTAAACTAAATTTAAAAGTAATTAAAAATTAAAATATTTTTTTATCTTTTATTATTTTATAAAAACTGAATTAAGGAAATAATAAAATTTATAACTAAAATTAATTAAACTTAAAAACTTGAATTAAAACTAATTAGTTTAAAGCTGCCATTAACTAAAACCCTATATCAATTAAACTATGCAAAGTAAATTACAAAAACAACTCCTAGCAGAGTGGTTGTGTTCATTGGCAGCTATGCGAGGGGTCTGGGGATCGAATCCCACCCCAGACAATATTATTGTTTATTTTTTTTCGATGTTTTTAGGAATATTTGGAATCAACAGATAAGTGTATCTGTTGCTTATCAGCAGATGAAAACAGAAATAAAGAATAACCCCAATAAACACAATAAGCAGAAAATAAGCGAAAAATATAACTACAAATAAGCTGAAATACCAAATAAGCAAAAAGGTTATAATATCTAATAAGCGAAAATCAGATAAGCAACTAAACCGACCAAAATAAGCTGATAAACTTAATAAAATAAGCTATGATGAAAATAAGCTGAAACAAATAAGCATACTACGCATACTAACAATAAGCAATTAAAAGCAGATTTAAATAAAACAATATCCTACGGAACCAATAGCAGATCTAAACCAAATGAGACTTAAACAATACTAAAACTCAAACAGTAACACAAGCAGATTAAGCAGATAACAAAATCAGATAAACAGTAACTTAATAAAGCTAAAACAAGAAAATTAAAAAAAGATCGAAGATTAGAACCGTTTGAAGGAATCCTTTGAGTCGAAGGATAGCGCTGAGCTTCCTTGTGAACCGAAATCAAACACCACCGTAATCAACTCGATCCACCAAAAAGCTTCCTCGAACCAAAAGATCATCAACACATTCGAATCACCTTCTTCTTCTCGAACATATTTATTTTTATATATTTTTTTTATAATAATAACACGAACAGTAACAATATTAAATAAAAATTTGACAGATTAAATAAAAATTTGACAGGAATTAAATAAGACGAAAATAATCAAAATTACTTTTCATTAATATTTAAAAAAAATTACATCAACTGAAATTTAAAAGTACAATATTAAACCTAAAACTAATTTTCATAAAATTAAATCTAATTTAACCTACTCCTAAATTAATTAAAAAACAGTAAATTAAAGAAAAGAAAAAAAAATGGACTATCTCAAATTACAAGATGTGATGGGGTTTTTATAGAGAAAACCCTAAACTTGGTGCCCAAGGTCTTCGATCCTAGCCGTTGATTCATCTTCTCTTTCTTCTCTTTTGATCGATCGGATGAGAACACTCATGAGTCACGGATTGCCCTCGTGGCATGTGGGTTTATGATGTGTGATTTGTTTAATCCAATCAAAACAAGGGATTTGGCCACGTCGGATGGATTGAGGACCACCAGTGTGGTGTTCTTCCCCGAAAATTGGGGGGATTTAATTTGATTTGTGTGAATTAAAAGATAAGGGTAAAACCCCTAAATTTTGTGGGTAATTTTTATCTAGGGTAATTAGGGTTTTTTGGTGAGTAAAAATGGTGGTGTTGCTGCTGCGTTTTTAGGGAGAAGAAAGAAGTGGAAACAGTGAATGTGGGTTTTCACTTTGTTTGTATCGTACATTGTGGGGAGGTGGGTGGAGTAAAAAAAGTTTTATTTATTAGTGTGAGTGGGTGAGTAACACGTATGAGGGGGTTGGAGCAAATAGGTGACAATTTCGTTTGTGGTTGTTGACTGGATTTGCAATGTGAATTGCTTATTCACTTTTAATATTTTACCGTCCAACATTTGTCCATCAAATGGGCTTGGCCCAAAAATTCTTTATCCGTCCTTTAAGTTAATTTAGGCCAAGTTTTGGGCTCTTTTGCTAAAAAGTGGATACTTGAAATTCATTAATGGGCTTTTGAGCCCATTAACCCAAATGTGGGACCCACAATGCTCGAATAACTTCAAAAAGATTAATTACGTTAAAGACGAGCTCGATTTCGGCTTCGTTGATCATTTCTTCAAAAACGTGTCGGTTCAGCCAGTTTTCGTGATCTTCGGCACACTTTTGGTCATTTGACTTTGTCTTCGTCTCTTTTTGGACTTTTCTTCAACATTTGACCGTGAAATCCCGCGTTTTCTCTTCTTTTGATCATTTGTACCTATTTTAACACAAAAACACAAAACCACGCGTAATTCCGACTTTTACGATATAAAACACATGATTAGGTGTTGCTTTTTCCTTGATTTTAGTGGCAAAAGGATAAGTGTTTACACACTTATTACTTCTATTCCACCATTTCTTCGGCCGCTGGAAGTTATGAGTGTTGAGCAAAAATCTTCAATCGAGGAACCACCTATCCTTGAATTGAAAGATCTTCCATCTCACCTTGAATACGCATTCTTGGAAGGTGATGACAAGTTGCCGGTTATTATTGCAAAAGGTCTTGCTGATGATGAAAAAACCGCGCTTTTGAAAGTTCTTAAAGCTCATAAAGGGGCAATTGCGTGGAAAATTTCCGACATTAAGGGTATTGACCCAAAATTGTGTACACACAAGATTTTAATGGAGGAGGACTACAAACCCGCAATTCAAAGCCAAAGAAGGGTAAACCCCAAAATTCACGATGTCATAAAAAAGGAAGTTTTAAAACTCCTTGACGCGGAAATGATTTATCCTATCTCCGATAGCCCATGGGTGAGCCCAATCCATTGTGTCCCTAAAAAAGGAGGAATGACCGTTGTGCCTAATGAAAACAACGAGTTAGTTCCCACTCGTGTTGTGACCGGTTGGAGGGTGTGTATTGACTACCGAAAGTTAAATGATGCCACTTGTAAAGACCACTTTCCTTTGCCCTTCATGGATCAAATGTTGGAGCGACTCGCGGGAAATGAATTCTATTGCTTTTTAGATGGTTTTTCCGGTTACTTTCAAATCCCTATCGACCCTCGTCATCAAGAGAAAACTACGTTTACGTGTCCTTATGGAACGTTTGCTTATCATAGGATGCCTTTCGGACTTTGCAATGCACCGGGTACGTTTCGACGATGTATGATGGCTATTTTTCACGATATGATCGAGAAGTCGATGGAAGTGTTTATGGATGACTTTTTGATGTTTGGCAATTCGTTCACGTCGTGTTTATCTAATCTCGAGCAAATGTTAAAACGTTGTGAAGAAACCAATCTTGTGCTTAATTGGGAAAATGTCATTTTATGTGTAAACAAAGAATCGTCTTAGGATATAAGGTCTCGAAAGCGGGGATTGAGGTCGATAAAGCTAAGGTGGACGTCATCGCCAAGTTACCTCATCCTAAAACCGTGAAGGGACTTAGGATTTTCCTAGGCCACGCGGGCTTTTATCGTCGTTTCATCAAAGACTTTTCGAAAATCTCTCGACCTATGACACACCTTCTCGAGAAGGATTCTCCTTTTAATTTCAATGAGGATTGTGTTAGAGCTTTCGAAACTCTCAAAAGGAAACTTACCGAAGCTCCCATTCTTGTTGCTCCTAATTGGGAATTACCCTTTGAAATCATGTGCGATGCAAGTGATTATGATATAGGGGCCGTTTTAGGGCAACGCTATGAAAAGCATTTCCGTCCTATCCATTATGCTAGTAAGACGATGACCGAGGCTCAATTAAAGTACACCACAATGGAAAAAGAATTCCTTGTCGTGGTCTATGCTTTTGAGAAGTTCCGACCTTATCTCGTCTTAACTAAAAGCATCGTGTATACCGACCATTCGGCTATCAAGTATCTCTTAGCTAAGAAAGATGCTAAGCCAAGATTGCTTCGTTGGATGCTCCTCCTCCAAGAATTTGATGTCACCGTGCTTGACAAAAAAGGAGCCGAGAATCTAGCGACCGATCATCTCTCTCGTCTAGAAGATCCTCACAAAGATGTTTTCGAGAACAAGGAAATCACCAAAACATTTCCTCTCGAGACTCTCGGTTTAGTGAATTCTAAAGACACCACCCCATGGTTTGTCGACATTGAAAATTACCATGCGGGCAATTTCATAATCAAGGGTATGACGACACAAAAAAGAGAAAATTCCTTCGTGACGTCAAGTTCTATTTTTGGGACAACCTTTATCTCTTTCGGGTTTGTGCGGATCAACTTGTTCAACATTGTGTTTTTGGTGCCGAAGCTTCTAATATCCTTAGAGCTTGTCACGAGGGACCCACGGGTGGTCACCACGGTGCTAATCTCACGGCTAAGAAAGTGGTCGATGTCGGCTTCTTTTGGCCTTCTATCTATCGTGATGCACACGCACTTGTGAAGTCGTGTGATTCGTGCCAACGTCAAGGAAAATCGTCTCAACGTGATGAAATGCCGCAAAATATAATTCAAGTGTGTGATATTTTCGACATTTAGGGAATAGACTTTATGGGGCCGTTCCCACCGTCACATGGTAACAATTATATCCTCGTCGCCATCGACTACCTTTCTAAGTGGGTGGAAGCTAAGGCTTTACCTACTAATGATACTCGTGTGGTAGTGAAGTTTTTGAAGCAAATATTCTCTCGGTTCGGAACCCCTCGTGCTATTATAAGCGATCGTGGAACCCATTTTTGTAATGACCAATTCGAGAAGGTCTTAAAGAAATATGGAGTTACTCATCGTCTTTCTACGGCTTATCACCCGCAAACGAGTGGGAAAGTCGAGGTTTCGAACCGAGCTTTGAAGAGGATTTTAGAGAGGTCGATTGGAGAAAACCGTGATTCATGGTCCGACAAACTCGATGACGCTTTATGGGCCTTTAGGACCGGTTATAAGACACCTATCGGTTGTACTCCTTATAAGTTAGTCTATGGGAAGAATTGTCACTTGCCCATTGAATTGGAGCATAAAGCATATTGGGCCCTTAAGCATTATAATTTTGACTTGAAGACCGCGGGAGATCACCGGAAAATATAATTGAATGAATTGGATGAATTAAGAGATAATGCTTATGAAAATTCATTGATTTTCAGAGAAAAGACTAAAAAGTTTCATGATGCAAAGATTAAAAACCGGGTTTTTAACGTTGGTGATCAAGTGTTACTTTTTAACTCTCGATTAAAGATATTTTCCGGGAAATTGAAATCTCGTTGGTCGGGTCCTTTCACCATTACACAAGTGTTTCCTTATGGGACCATCGAGCTAGCTCAAGATGATGGTCCTAACTTTAAGGTGAATGGACATAGGCTTAAGAACTACTTTGGTGGGGAAGTTCCTTCATTGGATGACCTTGACCAAGTCACCTTCCCCAATGATAATTAGCATTGAGGGGATCGAGTCGAGCTCATGACTCGGTAATAAAAAACGAGGTGCCTCGTGGGGGAGATCCCATGCTTATCCTTTTTATGCTTTCTAATAAATAATGAGAGGGGATTTGTGCCCTTCCAACTCGTTGTCTCGTGGTTGTTTGTGATTGTGTTATCTAAATCAATATCATCGCTACGATTGAAGACTCTCGTGTTCGTTTACGTGAGCCTCGATCGTTTGCTTGAAGAAGTTTTTCACGAATCCATGACATATCCTTTATTGTTCTAACAATTATCTTTTAGCATAATTAATAAACGGCTTTAGATATATTGTTGATCACCCTTTCCATGTTAGATCCTAAGCATTCGACTCTTCGTCTCTAGTATGGGGGTGCTCCACCTTTAGACTCGAAACATTGAGGACAATGTTTAATTTTAGTATGGGGGGTGAATAGGTACTTGCTTTGCTACGCCCTCACGTTTTCCAACTTTCAACGTTTTGTTTTGTTTTGTTGCTAATAAGGCTAAAAATGGCCAAATTTTAAAATTTTTCTAAGTTTTAATTAGTGTTTTTAAGAAACGAATGTATATTTTTCGATGGGTAGAATAAGAGCTAATTTTTGACTTGATGGGAATTTGGAGCCCTTTACATTCCTTAACCCGCTCAATTCAAGTTTTGCTAGAATTTTATATAGGGAACTTTAAAACGCGAAAGTCTTAGCTCATTCGGGTTAAGAACAAGAACTTTTCGCAAGTTCCTATAATTGATCCTAGAAAGTCACTTATCAAGGGAACTATAAAATGCATTCTCTAAACTTGAAAAAGTCCAAGAAAGTGCAAGATCCTATAGGTGGATTGAAAACTCAAAACTTTGATTTGATATAGTCTTAATGAAAGCTAATCCAAATTTGGCTTAATTTTGACTTGCATGGCTAAGTATTCACGAGTCTTTAATTAGAGGTCTTTAAATAGTGAAGAACGAGATGATAGAGTTAGACAAGTGATCAGGCTAAACGTAGAACATGAAAATGTTCTTTCAAAAACTCATATGTTTTTATTTGTGGCTTTTTCTCCCATAAGATCAATGCATTAGGAATAAAAACAATTGCAATAAGTAAGGTCGTACGATTTGAAAGGTTACTTAGCTTCTAACACAAGATCGTTTAAAAGTTGCTCGGGGTTGAATAGAGTTCATAGCCAAGGCATAACTTATTGAAGTGGGACGCGAAGATTGGTGAAGATCCAAAAAGGCCCTAACAAGGCATGAGGAGCTCTATTTAGTTGCTAAAGATCCAAGATGATGTAAAGTATCATTATTCCTAAATCAATATGAAGGATCGAGACACACGACGAAAAGCAATGGAGAAAGTCTATCCAAAAAGACCCTTACAGGGTATGAGGATAAATATATCCAAGTCCGAAAAGGAGGCGGATCATTTTATATCAAAGTCCAAAATAAAGATTGAAGAAAAATGATGAAGTCGTGGTCTAGGTATGAAGAATCTCTCAAAAACGTCAAGTGAAGAAATTCCAAAATATGAAGAGAAGAACATAATTTCAAGAATGTCTTCCCAAGATTTGAAGTATGAAGTACATGCTAAATATCGGTCCGAGAAAGGTCTCAAATCAAGAAACGAGTTATGTCAAGATATGAACTTAAGGAGATACTCGAGAAGCCGTTTTAAAAGATTTTGTCCTTCGGCTAACTATCGATTAAATCGTGCTACTTTACTTTCGGACTAATAAATACTCAAATAAGTAAATATGAATCACTTGTAATCCATGACAAATAGTTAAAAAAAATCTAGAAACCCATTTCCTTTTATAATAACTAGGATTGCGGGGAGAAAAAGTATTACTCAATTTGGACGTATGAGTAGTGTTAGCATTATGACTTGTACCAACAATGATCTCGTTTTTGCACTTAGCATGGAATGTATGACAATCAAGGATGACGAAATTTACTCTATGGGACATTTACTTGTTTCTATTCATGATCTCATCTTTCTTTTCGGGCTTTAAATGCATAAAATGTCATTAATATACCATATATATATGCTTGTATTTGTTTACTTGTGTGTTTAGGTATGGATATCGTGAAAAAGACAAAAGATCACAAGAAACAAGGAAAAACGGACACGAGGAACGAAGCCGTACAATGAACCGGGCCCTAGTTATGGATTTCTCAAAAGAAAAACCCTTGAAGACTTGAATATGTGCAAGATTTATCCTTCATTTATGAAGAAATGACACTTAAAACCATTGTATATTCATAATTACAAGTTTGGTCCCTTAAGTTTGTCAAAATTACAAAAAGGTCCTTCAACTTTGAAGAATTGGCAAGTTTAGTCCCTAAACAATTCTAAATTGTCAATAATGGTCCCTCATGAAGTCAAAGATACATTAAAGACCTTTGAAGATCAAGAATGTCTAAGATCAGTCCTCAAACTATGTAAAAATGGCAAAAACAACCCTTGAAAACCTTTTACCAAAGTTTTGTGGCCAAAGTATAAAGTTGGAAACTTTATTAACAAAGGAAATGAGTTTAATGGCTGAATAAACACGTTTTACAATCCTTCTCAAAACACAAGGCCAAAGATGGGCATTTGAAACATTCAAACAAAGAAATGCGCCAAACACTTTCCACTCCACAAAAAACGGATCAAAAGGTGTTACTGTTCACCTTTCACCCCCAGTTACCATCTCACTCAAACCAAGGGGTAAATCCCAATTACCTACACCCACGTTTGATTCAGCCACATACAAACCATTCCCACACTTAACATCACAATCCCACTCACCATGGACCCCACTCCTGATTCCCTTTCAACCAATCAGAGAACAACTTCACCTCCAAGTTATCCAACGTGGCAAGATCAACGTTTTACACTTCATACTTGGTCCCAAAGGCATAAATGAACATCTAAGATCATTTTATACAGCTCATCAACAACAAACGCGTCAAGGGCATTTTTAAGAATTCTTAGCTAGGGTTTCATGTATTTCTAGTTTTAGAATCATCCCTTGTACTCTATAAAAGGACCGCCAACCTGTGGTGAGGCCTTTGTTCCAGTTTTACTCTTTAAACATTGTAATTCCTTTTTAAAATTTATAAAAGTTGGTATTTTAAGAAAACTGTAATTCCTTTTTTATGTTTTTGAATGTTGGTGTTGTTTAAGGGTAATTCTGAGTTCCATTTGATGTTATAAAGGTGTTTAGATCTTGTGGTTTAAACACATTTATGTTTGGTAAGGATTTCAAAGTTGAAAAAACCTTGAAATCAGTCATCTGTTTTTGGTATATCACTTGTACTAACCCTTATCCAAAAGCTATAAGCCCTTGCAAACTTGTTGACACCAAGCTAGTGAAGGTTTATCAACCTTTGGATAGGCTGTTTGCTGTTTGTGTTGAAGATATAAAGCCCTTGAAGTTCTGCTTTGAACCATCAACCAAGGCACATCTCATCTCCTTTGTTCAAGTACCTTGGTCTTGTTCTAGCTGTTGAACAAGGTCCAAGGAGCATAGCTGATCCCTCTAGGAAGTTGTAGGGGATAGGTATAACCTTTTTTTAAGTTTCCTCTAAAAAATTCTATCTTTATGTTTGTCATGTACATTTCCATGTGATTTGTTGCTCTTGTATTTATGCTTTGTGTTTTATATTTGGTATCTCTTAGTTGTCACCTAGTTGAGGTTTTTGAACCATAAAATCAGTAGGTTATGTGATTGAATAAAAAGTTTGTTTGAAAAAGGACTAAAACGAGGCTGTTTGGGATTAATGTATGAATTTTTGCAAATTCTTTTAATGATTAATGTTCGTTTTCCTCGACTCACTCGAATTGATTTCCAATTTAACGTGGATTAATTGTTCTTGGTAAAATTACTCTTTTTGGTATTTTTGAAAACTAAAAACTATTTAATAAAAAACTATTTGAACTAATTTAAAATTAAATCTAATTTAAAACTAATTTAAATTTAAATAAGACTTAAAACTATTTAATCTATTAAAACTATTTTTAAACCAAACTATATTAATTTTGAACTAAAAAAACTAATTTAAGAACAAAATTAAATAAAATATTTTTTATCTTTTATATTTTTATTTTTTGTGAACTTAATAAAAGTAAATAATAAAGAAAAACTTTTAATTAAATCTATTTAAAACTAGAATTTAAAATGTTTAATAAAAAAAACTGCCAGTAACAAATTTACCTATATTAATTAATTGTTTAATAATCAAACACAAAAGAAGGTCTAGCAGAGATGGTAAAGCGTTGGACTATTGAACAAATGGTCAGGGGTTCGAGTCCCCTGACAGACAAATTTTGCTTATATTATCTTTTTTTGGAATTTTGAAAGTAAACAGATTAAATGAATCTGTTTCTTGTAACAGCAATATCAGCAAACACTCAAAACCAAATAAGCACTCCAAACCAAATCAGCTTATAAGAAGAAATAAAATAAGCAAACAAAACTAAACTATAAGCAAATAAGTCTAAGATAAACAATAAGCAAACCAAACAAGAAGTTAAGCAAAACTAAGCAGATAGAAACAAAATCAAACCTTAAAACCAAAAACTTAAGCTAGCTTAATCCGAATATCACTAGTATCAGATAAAGCGACTTAAATAATAAGCAAAAGCGACTTAAATAAACTCAATAGGCAGAAAAGCTATGAAATCAATTAAGCAGACAGATCTTATCAGCAACTTAAACCAAATCTTAGGGACAAATCAAGCAGACTAATATTTCAGAAAACTAAAACAAAAAGCAGATAAATAAACTTAAACAAACTGAATACCTAATAAGTAAAACTTAAACAAGCAGATATAAAACTCAGACAAAATAATTCTAAAACAGATTTATCTAAACATAAACTAATTAATAAAAAAACTTAAAAATAGGGATTAGACCTTGTGACGATTCCGTTGAGGAGAAGAGCGGCGTTGAGTCGTCTTTGAACCCAAACCGAGATCACCACCTTATCAACCGATTATCCTCAAATCTTTGAAATCCTCAACTCTCGAACCAAAGAGATATTCATAACCCGAAAACTCTCGAACCAGTTTTATATTTAATTTCCCAGTGGGGGAAATTAATAATCCACTTTTTATTTTCAATAATATTAAGCAAAACAGACTAGAGATTAAAGTTCAATAAATTAAAAATAATTAAAGAGATAAGCATGAACCGAAAATTAACATTTTATTAATAATTAAAAACTTGATTACAATACTTTTTAAAGTAAATTATAATAAACCCTAAATCTATTTTTGCAGAAATAAAATTAAAAATAAAATAAAAGTGCACCCCATGAATTACAGATAGAGGGGTTTTTATAGGAAAACCCTAAAAACTTGTTCATGATCTTGGTGAGCAAGGAATAAATCCCAGCCGCTCTTTCTTCTCTTCTCTCTCTTTTTTCTTCCTCTACGGTGGAAAACAAACCTTTGCACACGGATTGCCAATGTGTCAAGGGGTTGTGTTACTTGTGCTTCGTCAATGAAAACGTGGCATGCTTTGATTGGATTGATTGGTATTGGTGATGTGGTTTAACAAATCAAAGGAAGGGAAAGGACCACGTCGGATTGAGGATGAGGACCACCAGTATCGTGCTTCCGATAAACTTGGGGATTTAATCCCCAAGTGTGTGAATCACACGGATTAAATAAAACCCCTAATTATTTTGATGTATTTAAGATTAGGGTTTGGGTGATTTGGATATGGCTGCGTCTGGTTGAGGTGAGAGAAGTGGGTGTAGAACATTGTAAGTATCGAAACAAATAAATGTGTGGGGTAAAAATGTTTTATTAAAATGAGTGAGTGGTGGGTTTATACGTGTATGAGTTGACCAGGGATTGGGTTAAAACGTATGTGTGAGTGATTGTTTTAAATAAGTGAAATATGTTTCACTTTTCACTGTTTTGTAACCCTATTGGGTTTGGCCCAAAAAGAATACTCCTAACCGTCCCTTTTCATTTGCAAATGGGCTTTTGGCCCAAAAACTTCCATTCGTTTAACTTGTGAATTGGGTCATGTTAGGCTTCATCTCCAAAAGATACTAATATATCCTCATAAATGGGCTTTTGGGCCCATTAATCAAAAGTTGGACCCATAAGCCCGATAAACTTCATTTAAGATTAAATCCGCTAAAACGAGCTCGATTTCGGCTTCCTTGTTCTTTTCTTTGAACTTGTGTCGAATTTGCCGGTTTTTGTGATCTTTGGCACACTTTTGGTCTTTGACTTTGTCTTTGTCTCTTGCTTGGACTTTTCTTCAACATTTGACCGTGAAATCCCGCGTTTTCTTTCCTTTTGATCATTTGTACCTATTTCACACAAAAACACAAAACCACGCGTAATTCTGACTTTTACAATGACAAACACATGATTAGGTCTTGTTTTTCCTTGATTTTAGTGTCAAAAGTATAGGTGTTTACACACTTATTAAATCCTCTACACTTTACCATTGCAATGACCCCATGCAATGCATAGTTTTAAAGCATAAAGTTACATTTTTCTCATAATTAACCCATCATGGCCTTTATTAAGATATACTATTATTACTATAAAGGAAAGATAAAAACTTTAAAGGAAACAAAAGTTATAACAATTTGTAGATTTTTTTATGGAAGAAACTTGTAAAGAAATATAAGACTTAAATTAGGGCTTTGGTGTCATGACTATTAATCACCCTCAAGTTTCACGTTCCTCATACCAAGCTTAAAAACGAGATCATTGTTTACCATAAGTTCTCAAGTTAAAACCACTTATATAAGACAATTGTGTAATACTCTTTCTCCAATTCCTACGTTGTATCTCTAGATTTTATTGTTTGTCATTTACCCGTAGGTTCGTTTGGCTTATTTGATAATTATTAGTCCAAAAATGAAGGCAAAACGGTGCAAACCCGATACTCAAAACCTAACCTCGTCCTCAATAACGTTGTCACTAATGTAAGCCCACATCAAGGATGATTTAACACGATTTGGGGAATAAATTCCCGGACCCAAAATATGGCCAATAGTACTACTTATTAATTATTCCTCCAAAGTCATGTAGACTTTATTTGGAGTTTAGCAAGTTCACATCATATACCCTTAGGCTCTTTAAGATGCAAAAATGCTCCTCATCTATTCTCCACACCCTAAGGCTCCTTGAACAATAAACAAGGGAATTGAATTTTGATCAATTTTTATTCAACACTTACCATGCCATACACCCTAAGGCTCTAATGACAAGGTTCGTGCTACATGCCCCACACCCTAAGGCTCCTTGAGGTCATGTTTCAATCTTATTCTTTCTTATTTATGATATATAGAGTAGGCCAAATTCTGAGGTCCCATGGTCTAAATACATCTTACTTAGTGGTTATGAGCCACCTTAGTCGGAAGTCCACAACGCTGGCACCCTCAATGTGTTCAAGCTTTAATTACAAGGATATAAAAGATTTGGCTAAGAGTTAAGATATCGAATCTACACCGCAAAAATCCTCATTTATTAAGCAATTAAATATACAAGCGGGAAGAAAGAGCCACAAAAACTCATATAAGGAAGAGTTAACCCTTAAACTTATTTTCAACTCTATCATCTCTCGTTATCCACAATTTAAAATCTCAAGGAATGAGACTCGTGGATGCTTAGCCTAATAAACCAATTAAGGTCCATATGGTTAAGTATACTAGCTAGAGTAAACTTGGATAAGTAAACTCAGGTTGAGTCAAAATATTCACGACTGGCCTAATATATCAAAGATATCCAAACTTGTTAAAACCATTTTATTCATTTATTTATTTTATTCTTGAAACGGAAAATATAAATATGATGCGATGATAAAAGGAAAGAAAATAAAAGAAAATACTATTAGGTCAAAATAGATCAAAAATTTAAAAAACCTTGAAAAAATTTTAAATTTTCCGGTTAAATGGGGTCAAATTCATGGAAAAGTCCACTAATATTTGATAGAAGTCCCCCATACACTTTGTAGAATATTGATAAACTATGAATCTATGAAGTGGGTTGAAGATTCCTAGAGAGAGAAACTAGTGAGAGAAAGTGAGAGAGAAACTATGTGTTTTTATTCAAATGAAAAAATGTGGAATGAACAACAACCAACCCCTTTCCATGGTGGAAAGGGGTATTTATATCCAAGGCCTTTATTTGGGCTTGGGCCGACCCATGACAAGCCCATGGGTCGGTTTCTTACTTAACTTAATAAGTAACATTAACTACGAGCTATTACAACATAAATAATATTGTGGAGTGACCGATACTTCTAATATACGTTAAAACGTATTTCTAACAATCTCCCCCTAAGGGAGGTCACTCCACGTTACAAAGTTCTAAACCTAGCATACTATACTAAGTCTTCGTTCTTCAGCTCGTAGTCTTTTTCTTCTTTCTTTTTGTTGTGAATATGTTTATTTGATCTTTTAGGCTTTGGCTTGAGAGCATTGTTCTTTTGACCAATCACGTGCGATCTTTGCCTTCTTGTGAAACTTGCCTCCTCGTGACTCCATGTTTCACACACTTATGTCTTTTTGTTGAATTCTCGATAGCTTCAGAGTTTGGTACAGCGGAAGACTTCATTTTGCACTTTCTTGAATTTTGTTGAACTTTGATGCAGAAAAACATAAGCATGTGGGAACGACTTCTACAGGTACACCGCAACGCCGCCGTCTTCAACTGGTACACAGCAACGCCACCGTCTTCAACAGGTACACAGCAACGCCACCGTCTTTAACAGGTACACAACAACGACATGAATAAAATGGCTTTGACATTTTATTCTAATTCGGTAGCATTTTACCTCCGGTCGGTGAAGACCGTTGGACGATATTAGATATCGTACCCGTGACGGATAGTTTCAATTAAGTAACTTCCTGACAGGATTTCGCGGGTAAACCCGTTCTCTTTATTCGACCATCCAAAGCTGACTGTGAACATAAAGAGTGAATCACTTGGATAAATTATCCTTGTGATTTGAAGCCGTCAATTCATGAAACCTGGAACAAGTGAATTTCAATTAAGATTTTCACCATCGTTGCTTTCCAGTTATCACGAGCTCAATTCATAAAGAATCTTGCACGTTACCTACCAAGTGCTGTTTGATGTTAACACTAGAAGGATTTCCACTCGTCACTGTGATCAATAAAGAGTCACTCTGAGTGTTCTGGCAAGATCATATGATAATGCGTAGAGGCCTGGAACGAGTTTAAGTTCAATTAAGAATTAAACCACTGTTTCTTTCCAGTTTTTCACAAGATTGGTTCTAAAAGAACCGCACGTGTAACCTACCATGAGCTTGTTTGATGTTGGCTCAAGCAGGATTTCCATCTTCATTGTAGTACTTGCGTATTACTCAGATATTCTGGCAATATTACATGAATACTGCGTAGGACTCATAAAGATCTCTTACTTTTCACAGTGTGTGAGAAAGCAAGGAATAAATGGAAAGTGTCCTAATGAGACTTTTGATGATCTCGTGGCTCTAGACTCGATAGTGCATTTTGATTTAGTGAGCGATGGCTGGAGAGGAGTGCCACCTTTTCAATATCAGTCTATTCGGAGTGAATAAACCAATAGATAACGTGTTGATCTCCGTGTGATTAAAACAAATACCTTTTGAGAGATATTTGAGTTAGCTGGGAAGGGTTGTGCATTGCATCACTGGGTCCATGATGTCTTTCTTCAATATCGAGAATCATTAACAAAAATGATCTCAATAGCATATGTATTGACCCGGTTTCTGCCTAAAGTTGTAAGGAGGGCTTCTTTCTTTACACCCTTTATCTTTACAATTCTTTTTCATTCTTCAACCCCTTCAATGCTTACCAATACGTCATAACTAGCACCTTGTTGTGATTGTTCTAGTGCTAGCTTAAGTACTTGGTCGGCATTCAGCTACGTTCACAATCTTTCTCCAACTTTCCTAGGACTTCTAATTCTATCTAGGGAATTGTCCTTGGGAAGATTCCATCGGCTCTGATGAATCATTGGACTAAACCTATTCCTACCACCCTTTTGTCACCACATTCGTCGTGAATTAAGCGTGTTTTGGGAAAGTATATCCACCATGAAAAATCCTTGAAAATTACCTAAGGTACTTGTGATATTGAAATCAAAAGTTTTGTACCTTGGGTGTTTTGTTCATCAAAAACGCTCCCCCTTAACACGTGCTTTACACATATTAAGTTGGATTATCGTTAAGTCTTTTTCATCTTTTAGCCAAGTATCATTTAAGTCTCCTTAATCCCATTTTCTCCCCTTATCCAAAATGTTAACCATTAATATTTGGGATATTGAATGGATTAACCGGTCTTTGGGTAAAAATGAAATCGATGTTTGGCCATAGAACATGTTAATGCTCCCCCTTAAATTAATAAGGGATAGTTGTAGTGCTTTAGTATGATATATTTTGAAAGATTTAGAATCTCGTGAGAAATTCTTGAAAAATTATCATACCTTAACACTACATCAAGCCGTAAAAGCACAATATTCACAAATTTACATATTCACAATTAAAAACCAATATAAAGTGGACCTAAAATGTACGACCCATTAGATGGATCGTTGCAGTAACTTGTGGTGCACTCCATATGGTCTACCACCAACGAACCTTTCTAAGCTCCTCATCAATCTACGTTCACGGAGCTTTTGATCAATCTTCTTGATCACATACTTCGCCATTTGCCGATAACCCTGATGCCAATCCTCAGTCATCTCTGGTAAAGACCCACCCGAATTAAGATGCTCCAACTTTCCTCTAACGTAGATGAGAGTCCCATCACTGTACTTATAAAGCTCACCCACCCTCATAAACTTCATTAACCCTCGAATGTTCAAGTAGAAAATCCCGTAACTCGGAACAGAAATGCCGGTATAGAGACATCTGTTGACATGTTGAGGTAACACTTGATTCAATGGACGGGTTAGGTTAAGCTTCCTTTGGTAGCTTTCGACTCCCAATTGAAGATCTTCAACTCGTTTCTTGATAACAACACTTCGTGTGAACATACGAAGTGCTGTATTCAAGGCAATGATGTCTTCACGAGCAATATGGGTGAGTTGATCCCGGGTCATCATAAGCAACATGTCTTCGATATCCTCAAGGCGAATGATAGAAAAATCTCCCTGCTGGATTTTGTATTCTCTGTCATCCTCCCTTTTTAGACGAATCTCCGTCACATGATAATAGCCATTGATTCAGTTTCAGTCCCAAAATGCTGGAGATGCGAATATCGGATCTAACGTTGCTTCCTGAATTGGCTAAGCAGCAACTCCTGTACGCCCTTCGAACTCGTTCGTCCCAATGAGATGCACCTATAACAGCATACATATCATAATTACGAGTTACCTTTGGGACCCAAAGTCGGTTTACCTTTTCCTCGATCCAGGGTATTGTCCCCCAGTTAGCAGCTTTTAGTAAGGTCAGGGAGGTTGCGTACTTTGATGAACCCTTGAGGAGATACTCAAGATCATATGTGACGAAGAAGTCGAGAGCAATTTGATTATCTTGAGAAGGATCAAGTGGAGGTGGAGCTCTTTCTGATTCATGGAGGCCTGGCCTTTGAACGGTGTTAAGCGCTTAGACCTCGTCAGCATAATACTCGTACTCCATTCGGGTTAACCTGGTTTTGGCGCGAATTATCTTATCCTTTAGAGCTCTCTTCACCAAAGACGGAGTGATCGAAGTCTTATACTCATGAGCCAGAAATGCACACAAGTCAATCGGACTACGGATACGGAGATATATAACATCTCTGTCAGCGTCTGTGACTGGATCATATTGAGCCGTTGCCGTGATCCAAGCTTGTGGCGGTGCAGTCTCGTCAATCTCTAATGTGTCTGCCCAGTCCCGTGTGCTTGACTCAGGAACAGTAGATTGTGGTTCTTGTTGTAGAGGAGTAGAGACATGAACATCTGCTGGTTCTGATTCAGGCATCTCGGCGGTGTCATGAACCGGCGAGTGTTGTACAGCTTCAGGTTCAGTTACTGACTCTGCAATCACAGGAGCAACAACAGAACTAACAGGGTTAGTGGTAACAGGTATAGACACAGAAATAGATGTACCAGGAATCGATGACGCCTTAGTAGCATTCACATCATGGCGCCACTTGGATCGTCTTGATTCCGTTGAAGTGGATTTTTCCTTTTCTGCAGCATCTTTCTTAGACTTGGTTCCAGACTTAGAAGGTTTCTTTGTGCTGGCACCCTTATCCCCTGTTTCAGGCTGTTTACCATCATCACCCTCATCGCTATCCTCGTTGCTTACCTTAGCACTCTCCTCATTTCCATCACCACCATCATCACCATCATCATCATCATCATCCTCATCATCATCACCATCATCGTCCTCTTCTTCTTCTTCTTCACCTTCTTCTTCCTCTTCACCGTCACCCTCTTCTTGTTCACTTTCTTCCTTTTCCTCCTCAGGTAGAATGTGGTATGGTACCACACTTCCAAACACTTTAAATAGCCGATCATCCTCCATAATAGCGTCATTGAGTGACTTGTAGAGAGTCCGTTGAATCTTAGATTTATCAAAAGATCCAAGTTCCCTCATACGAGCTTTGAGGATCTTCTTTAATTCAAAATCCGTTAAATCATAAGCAATTTTGTAGGCGGATTCAGAAGGATTGGATGACTTGATCATCAAGTTATCAGCTGCGAGTTTCTTCATCTCATCACGCAGTTTTGGCATAATGGACTCAACGGATTCTTTCACTCTCTCTTCAACAGAAGCTTCAAGTGTTTCTTTCTGCTCCTTGTATTTATCCCTCATGGCTTGAAGTCTCGTGATTCGTGCAGCATACTTATCAGCTTCAGCCTGCTTAACCTGAGCTAGTTCTTCTGCATGAGCTTTACGTGTCGTTTCCATCTCTGCAGTGAACTTAGCAAGCATCTCTTCTTGTGCTTTCTTCGAGGCTTCTTCACTTTGCACTCTTCTAAGTAGCTCTTCTTGAAGTTCATTCATCTCTCTTCTTTGATTATCCGTGTGTTTATCCAACATCTCTGCCATTACAAATGCAGCCATTGAAGACGATGCAGAGCTACTCTGGGTTGGTTGAAGAGGCTCGGTTGTGACCACAGTACTGAGAATGGGAGTTATTGGAGGTGGAAGGAATGGTGTTGAAACCGGTCGGGTTGGTAAGGGTTGTATTGGTGGAGGTTGAGTTACTAAAGGTTGAGTAGGTACCATGATTGTAGGAGCACCGGACTCCTTTTCAACACTTGCTGAAACAGGGATGGATGTCTCCTTCGAAGTAGAATACCGTTCAGGTGATCCAAACTCATAAACATCCTCTGGCTCCTCGTACTCTTCTTCAATATTTATCTGTGCACCCGAACCACTACCTCCCGTGTCTTTCCTACTCCTTTCAATAGCTATCTTCATTAATTTTCTCTCAGCCGTGTCAAGAGTAGGATCATCAACATCTTCTTCGTCACGTAGAACAAACTCATCAGCAGTGCCTTTTCCCTTCTTAGCCTTAGTCTTCTTCTTCTTGGTTTCGGGTTCAGGTAAAGCAACTGGTTGCTTACGTTTACCTTTACTCTTGACCGTAGTAGACGAGTCTTCTCCAGTCTGAAGGCTTGGTTTTAGCTTCTTGATTTCTAGTAGCAGTAGTTTGTAATTAGCAGAAGCTTTAATCTTATCCGTCAGAAGATAATCGGGAATAGGACCAGGAATAACAGCACCAGATGGTCCTTCATGCCTTAGATCCACAGTGTGATCAGCCTCTTCAGTGTGATGACGACTTGCTGCACGCCTATCAATAGTAACATCATTCTTCATAAAATAATTAATGATAAGCTTGATAAACCGAGGGTAAGGAAAGAAATTAGTCTTCAGCTTCTTGTTTTGGAAGAGTTGAAAGTTAAATTCTTCCCACAACAATAATGCATAGTCCGCATTTGAGCCTTTGTACATTCCATGAAAGATGTTCATAATTGGACCACGCAAAGCATCATGCCCACTTGTCTTAGGTGTAAGACATCTACTGAGAATACCCAAGATTGCTCTCCAAGGATGACCCACTTTAGCGGTGGTAAACTCAGACACAACTCGTATGTCAGGACATCCAAGAGCCTCGAACATCTCCATGAGTTCGTCTTTAGTAGGATCCCTGGAAAATGACATACCTTTGGGTGTATCCCGAATGCCAAATATCTTACGGAAGTCTGAAACAGTAAGTGTCTGCTGCTTGTTGTCGAGAGTGAAGGTGATCTTGTTTGAAGTCTCTCCTTGGTAGCCCAGAACTCATACATGTAATCATATGGCACCGAGGCAGTACTCCTTAAAGCATTCTTGAAGTGAGAGTGATCAAGGATTGCTATGGCTACTTTAAATCCATGGTGAGTGGATTTTGAGACTTGCTTCAGCCGGTAATTGTTTGGTATGAACTTGAGGGTTCGTGCTTCGGCAATTGCGGCTGCTCTAGAGTCTTGGATTGCTTGTACTGTTGGATTAGTCATCGTATCTGCTTAAGATAAGACATAAAAGGTTGATGCACAAAAAATATATAGATATACATCATTATGACTTCTAAGCATAATACATTTCAACAAGTACTTATAGGCAAACAACTATCAATCAAATAACCCTTCATCCGGAACTCTTCATTCGGAACTCTTCATTCAGAACTCTTCATTCGGAACTCTTCATTCGGAACTCTTCATTCGGAAGTCCTTCATTCGGAACTCTTCATTCGGAAGTCCTTCATTCAGAACTCTTCATTTGGAGGTCCTTCATTCGAAACTCTTCATTCGGAAGTCCTTCATTCGGAACTCTTCATTCGGAAGTTCATTCGGAACTTCTTCATTCGGAAGTTCATTCGGAACTTCTTCATTCGGAAGTTCATTCGGAAATTCTTCATTCGGAAGTTCACTCGGAACTTCTTCATTCGGAAGTTCACTCGGAACTCCTTCATTCGGAAGTTCACTCGAAACTTCTTCATTCGGAAGTTCACTCGGAACTTCTTCATTCGGAAGTTCACCCGGAACTTCTTCATTCGGAAGTTCATCCGGAACTTCTTCATTCGGAAGTTCATTCGGAACTTCTTTCATTCGGAAGTTCATCCAGAACTTCCTTCATTCGGAAGTTTGTTCAGAACTTCCTTCATTCGGAAGTTTGTTCAGAACTTCCTTCATTCGGAAGTTTGTTCAGAACCTCCTTCATTCGGAAGTTTGTTCAGAACTTCCTTCATTCGGAAGTTTGATAGCCATGTTCATTCGGAAGATCACAATCGTACCCTGTTAATGATTATTCTAAGTGCTATAGTGAGTTTTAAGGCAATCTAATGCAACTTAACACATTCTAATGATATTCCGAGCAAAACCCATCAAAACCCCTAATTAATTAACCCTAAATTAAGGCGAACGAACCCTAATTAGATTAACCTTAATTCACGAATTAACTAAGTGGATTTAAATGAGATAGGCGAATTAGAAACCAATGATATGATTTTAGTACCTTGTTTGATCGAATGAAACGGATTGGATTGGATTGACTGATTAAACCTCGTGTGTGAGAAAGCTTGAGTGTGTGTTTAATGGCGGCAAGAAGGAAAAACCTAAACAGTGAAGAATACAAACTAAAAGGGACGGGGGGTTTGGTTTTGACTTAGGTCAAAGTTTAACAATTTGCACAAATGTCACCTTAAGTCCCTATACTTTTCTATTCTTTTCCTTTTTGGTTTATAACTCCTATTAGGCTATCATCCGTTAAGATACTTAACACTCGTTAGTCTAACTCTTTGAAATAAATATTATAGCCCTCACACAACTTAAGTATCGCATCCAATTAGCAAAACTCCAAGATCTAAAGCAAGCACAAGTCGTATTCTAAAGCAAGACCACTCATAAATCATTTAGCCAATTAATTTTCCATAAACACTTTTGAAAATCGTTTTGATGACGAAGATGATTTAATATTTTCTCCCCCTTAAACGATGACCCGTTTTCTATTTAAAGAGCTGTAGTCATTGTTTAAAGAGTCAAATATTGATGAAAACATTTCCAATTAATGTCTTGAAAAGATTGATTCGTGGTGGCAATAAGATTTCTCTTATTTTGACAAATTAATGCACTGAGACGTACACTAACTCGTGTTAGACCAAGTTATAAAGTAAACTTGATCCCTTTGCATGATTTGGCTTGTAAATCATGCCCGAGAAAATTAATTCCCGTTGTGAGCCAACGTTTTCCAAGGAAATACGTGACTTTAATATGAAAACCGGGTTGTAGTCTGAAATAACTACAAGCCATAATGGGCATGTTTTAAAAATGTACAACTTTTATACGGACTCTATTTATGGCACCGTGTCAATATTGATCGACATTTCTAAGGCCGTAAATATTACCGTACTAAAAGACATGCCCGATTTAAAAAAAACGAAAAATATTTTTGGTTTTTCTGGATTTTATAATTTTTATGGTTTTTGTAGGTTTTATATTTTTTATGGTTTTTCTTGGTTTTATATTTTTGTATTTTTCTTTTTGTGGTTTATATATTTACGATAATATACATGATCATGAACAAAGGATACGCCTGAATAGTTTACCACCACTATTCAGCTGATTCTTCTGCCAATTCTTTGAGAGTCGCTGGAGTGAATGATTTCATGCCAAGCTTGTCGATCAAAAACTCGATTCGTCCTCGATCTAAGGCTTTGGTGAACATATCTGCCAGCTGATACTCAGTGGTGACAAAATACAGCTCGATCACTCCGTTCTCCACCTGCTCTTTAATGAAATGGTAGCGAATGTCTATGTGCTTGGCCCGGGAGTGTTGAACATAGTTGCAGCAAAGGGCAATGGCGCTCTTGTTGTCACAATACATCGGGATTTTGTTGAAACCCAAACCATATTCAGTTAATTGTGATCTCATCCAAAGGACTTGAGCACAACAACCGGACATGGCGATGTATTCAGCCTCCGTGCTAGAAATTGCAGCACTTTTCTGCCTTTTTGAAGACCAACTAATCAATCTGTCTCCAAGGAGTTGCACAGACCCAGAAGTGCTACGCCTCGTGTCTTGACACCCAGCATGATCGGCATCTGCGTATGATATTAAAGCAATAGAGGAATCTTTCGGATACCATAGACCACGATGAAGTGTTCCTTTGAGATACCGAAAGATCCTTTTAACAACATGTAGGTGCTTTTCGGTAGGCTGAGCCTGATACCGGGCACACATGCATACAGAAAATTGCAAATCAGGCCTGCTAGCAGTCAGATATAGAAGGGTGCCGATCATTCCACGGTAAAGTTTTGGATCGACAATAGTCCCATTCCTATCTTCATCTAACTTGGATTTCTCCACCATTGGAGTGTCTACGGGGTCACAATTATCAAAGTTATATTTCTTTAAAGATTCTAGAGCATATTTGGATTGATTTATAAAGATGCCTCTGGGATTCTGATAAATCTGTAATCCTAAGAAAAATGAAATTTTCCCATCATTGACATCTGAAAGCGTGTGGACAATATCTTCTCAAAGCGTTTAGACAATTCTATGTTAGAGGCAGCAAATATTATATCATCAACATAAATTTGTACCAGAATCATGTCGTTGTCCTCCTTGAGAGTGAATAGAGTGGGGTCCACCTTGCCTTTGGAGAAGCCTTCCGAGATGAGATATGTTGAAAGGAGATCATACCACGCGCGTGGAGCTTGTTTCAACCCATAGAGAGCTTTCTTAAGCTTGTACACATGATTAGGAAACTTCGTGCTAACGAACCCATCCGGCTGACTAACATAGACTTCTTCTCTTAGTTCACCGTTCAAAAATGTCGTCTTCACATCCATTTGATAGACGATCATGTTCATATGAGCAGCATACGCAAGGAATAGTCTAATAGCCTCCAATCTTGCAACAGGAGCAAAAGATTCTTCAAAGTCGATACCCAAGGCTTGTTTATATCCTCTAGCAACCAATCTAGCCTTATTCTTCAAGACTGCACCCATCTCATCGAGTTTAACCTTATAAACCCACAACAAAGTAAGGATGTTAACCTTGTCAGGGAGAGGAACTAATTCCCATACTTCAAGTCTTTGGAATTCATTTAGTTCCTCCTGCATGGCTTCAATCCAAGATGATTGAGTCATAGCCTGCTGCCAATTTTTAGGTTCAACTTCAGAGAGATATGCATCAAAGTAGCAATAGAGTGCACTCTCTTGTAATTGATGGCGTGTAGAGACTGGTCGATCTAGATCTCCAATGACATTCCTAATTGGGTGATCTTTTGTCCATTTGGTGCTATGATTTTCAATCCTAGGTGGTCTGGAGTGAACAATAGAAGGGTTTTCAGGTATCGGTACACCAAAGAAAGGAAGCTCTTGTAGGTGAGCATATTCCAAATGGTGATCAATAGAATCCTCTTCAACATCATTAGGCACAAGTAAGGGTGACGATTCAGGTGTAGTTTGAGAATCACTTGGTAAAGGTGCATCCGGTTCAATGTTAATTGAAGATGCATTAGATAAAGCTTCATTAGCTTGAGCAACAACTTCAGGGATTGGAGCTATCACTACAGGTGCTGGAACTTCATCATTTGGGGGATCAAAGAATTCATCAAACAACGGTTGAAACAGTTTATCCCACTCGGGCCTTGTAGGTGGTAAAAATGATGTAGAAGTAGGATTATTGGGAACTAATCCAGAACTAATGGCACCGGTTCCCATCTCATGAAGCGCGGGTTCAGAGCTGCGTTGCTCAGAAGCCATCGCTGTCAGCTCATCGAAATCTGCGTCCATAGTTTCTACAATCTTACCAAGACGACGGTTGTAAATTCGGTATGCTTTCTTGAAGGGTGAGTAACCAATGAAAATACCTATATCGTCTTTCGGTTGAAGTTTGCCCAAGTTCTCACTATTAATGTTTGGATAACAAAGAGCACCAAACACATGAAAGAATGAAACATCGGGTTTACGATCATGTAGAAGCTCGTAAGGTGTTTTTCCATGGCGTTTCCGAATGATAGAGCGGTTTTGGGTGACACATGCAGTAGATATAGCTTCTGCCCACAAGAACAATGGAGCGTTCGCATAAATCAGCATAGTCCTAGCAGCTTCCATAAGCGTACGATTCCGTCTTTCAACGACACCGTATTGTTGTGGAGTGCGTGCAGCGGATGTTTCATGTGAGATACCAACATCTTCATAGTAAGCACGAAGAGTCTGGTTGACGAACTCTGTTCCATTATCTGTACGAATTCGGCGGACAGTAGTATTTAAACGTACCTGAATGAATTTCAGAAAAGTGATGAGAGCCTTCGGTGCTTCATCCTTTGTACGTAGAAATCTAACCCATGTAAACCTGGAGAAATCATCCACAATAACAAGAATGAATTTCTTACCGCTCACACTTTCAGTTCTCATTGGCCCACAAAGATCCATATGCAAAAGATGAAGTTTTTCTTGATTGGTGTCTTCAGCTTTGGGCTTGTATGATTTCTTGGTACTTTTCCCCCTTGAACACGCGGAACATAAATGGTCCTTGTGAAATTTGAGCTTTGGAAGACCACGAACTAATTCGTTTTTAGCCAGATGATTAATAGCATCAAAGTTGAGATGAGATAATCTGCGATGCCATAACCATGACTTGGTCTTAGATGCTTTAGAGAGAAGACATACTAGAGAGGCGGCCATCATGTCTTGTAGGGACAACGTATAAAGATTTGCACCACGAGATCCCTTCAACAAGTCTTTTCCTTCCAAGTTGCGGATGAAACAAGTATGTTGTCGAAAAGAAACCTCTTGGTTGGAATCACAAAATTGTCCTACTGAAAATAAATTATGACCAAGACCTTCTACATAGTATACCCTTGAAATCGTAACGTTTCCAATCTGATATTCACCATACCCCATTATCTTTGCAATATGATCATTACCGAATTTAACCGTTCCAAGAAACTTGCTGACGAAATTTCGGAGCATCGTGCGATCTTCGGTCATATGCTTTGAACAACCGGAGTCCAAATACCAGAGGATGATTTGGACCACCTGAAAATATCACCAGACGAGGACAATGTAGAGGTATCGGAATCTGAATGTTCCTTGTTATTAGCAGGGACAGATTTAATAATCTTAGATTTGCTAACTCTAGGTTTCTTAGATTTCCTAGCCTTCTTCCTAGTTGGTGGTGTAGATTCTAGTTGGCTTAAATCCTGAGGTATTTCTTCACTGATAGGCACTATAGTGGGGGCTGACCTAATTAAAGGGCGCGGTTTCCATACTGTAGTGCTAGTGTTCCTAACTAAAGGACGCTGAGACCTAACCTCAATGGATGCATTCCTAGTTAAAGGGCACATTTTTCCATCTAATGTAAAGGTCCTACCAGTGGGACGCCATTGCCATCCAACTTGGGCACGAGTTCTACCAGTTGGCTTCCATTCAAGATCATTCCTAATGGCATTCATTTCATTCACATGATCAATAAGACACAAATCATGACGTTGGGAAAACATACATTCATTACAATTCCAACATTTCAAATTAGAATTCACGAATGGTTTAGGCTTCTGCACAGGCGCAGAGCTTTTAGTCTTAACATGATTCTTTTTATTTAAATCTGACAAAACATTCCTATGGTGAGCTTCTACTTTCTTCTTGTTGGTACTACTAGTGGAGGGCTTGATCTTATCTTTCTTAAGTGGCGATCCTTTAGCCTTAGTAGACTCTTTTAATCATGTAGAAGGCAAAGTGGGAACATTAGCAACAGATTTTAAAGGTGCCTTACTTGATGGTGCCATTGACGGTTTTGCTCCTGGGGTCTTATTGAATGGAGTTACAGCAATGGGTCGATTAGTGAGTAGTACAGAACCTGGTTTACCTATGTATTGCAAATATGCTAAGCAATATTAAACTCTCTTAATATATTCATGAGCTGAGTAATAGTAGCTACTTGAGGGATCTAAGGCATAAAGATCGTCTAAAATATCCCTAACAAGATCTACATGCTTAATTGCATTCCTCATATAATCATCGTAGGTAACCGGGTTTTTCTTATGGAGCGGGTTCTTATAAAGCACTACTGACTTGGTTGTTGGAGCACTAGAGGACGGTGCAGAGGTGGTAGCTAAGTTATTAACAGCTTCTTGTCGGGTGAGAAGAAGTGTCTCCTTTAACTCGGCCAAAACCATATTTTTGTCAATGAGCAGGATGTTTAAGTCAGAAATTTCCTCACATTTTTGGTTCAATTGTTCAACATAAGATTGTTGTTGTGCCGCATTAAAAGCGAAGCTTTCTTCTAGTGAACCATAAAGTTTGGACATTCCCTGTCTTGCACGATCCATCTCCCCTAGAATAGACGAAAGTCTAATTTCTAAGTCCTGGTTTTTATACTCTGCAGCCTCTAGTTCCAATTTTAGTGTTTCATTTGATGACACATCTCTCTTTAATCTCATAATCTCTTCCTCTAATGCCTTAACTATTGCAATCATCTTGTCACTCGTCTCAACACTGTTTTCACAACCATTTGTTATCAAAAGATCCTCATTTTGAGTTTGTTGTTTTAATTCTAAAGATATACAATGTTGTTCAAGTTGATTAAAGCGTTTTGAAAGTAAATTGTAAGAATCTTGTAGCTTTAAAAATTCAGCGTTAGATTCATGACAAGAATGATTATCTACCTCATTTACAGTATCAGCAACATTTACAGAGAGATCACACACATCATCAAAAATATTCACATCATCACATTTAATCATAGCGGATGTAAGCTCATTCGAATAATTAACATTCACAGTAGTAAGCACATCACACGAAATAACTTGGGACAAGAATCGGTCATATTTGGATAAAATCTTTTCCTTTTCAATTAATTGTAGTTCGTAAGCGGTGTCCATTTCATAAAACACTTTTTGAACTTCTCCAATTTCAAACTCAAGATTTTCCTTAAGAGATGCAAAACTTCCTTTTAGACTTTCGACAAACGGATTGATCTCATTCTTAAACACCTCGTTCATGTGTTCGAAAGCCCATTCTTCGGCGTTTAAGCCATTTGAAGTCGTACATTCCAAAATGACCTTGTCAAAACTAGCAAAGTATTGATTAATCTCTTGCAAGTTTAACCATACAGTGCTAACAGGTGGAAGATCCTTTGGAATTTCCTTAGGTCCTTCCATTTTGATAAGTGTAGGAAGTGTACTAGGGTTTTCTTCATTTAACATGTAGGTTGGTTCTGTAATGAGATCTTTGTCCATATGGAAGAGAATTCTAAAATCCGTTTTAGCAAGCTCCTGATTCATTTTAAAATAATCACAATCGGGATATTTTGCAAAGTTGTATGACCGATTCTCATCAACTAGATCCTTATTGGTGCGATCATCGAAAATAACAATCGGGTCTAAGACCAATCCTAATTGGGTTGCATTATAAAGTCTTGGACTATGGATAAAAGCTTGTTTTGCATACCGTGGGTTAGGGGGAAGGCCTTTTTGACGTGATAAGTTAAATTCTCTAAACGAAGCATCAAATAAGTGCACTAGTTGAGAGGCAGCGTATTGTCTTAAAAGCAAATAATCTAGAATTCTAATCTTATTAGCCGCATTAATTTCCATTTCATTCTTCTTAGACTCGAGTAACTCAAAATCCGTTTGAAGTTTTTGAAAATTAGTGACCACTAACTCTTTTTCTTTAAGTTCGTTAGAAAGATTCGCTCTTAAGGTTTCAATTTCCTGCAAATGACCCATTTGTTTGTTTTGAAAATGATCATATTCGGGATTTGTTAGAACACTAGACGAAGGAACTAATTCCAAGGTTTGAACTTTCTCGTTGCACAAGGCAAGCTCATCAGACAAATTCTTATTCTTAGCTAGTGTTTCTAAGAGTGCAACATTCATTTGGCTAAGTAATGTAGCAGGAACCATAACCAAATCTTGTTGAGCAGGAGTATGCGTATGCGAAATGGCTCCCGGTTGTGATTCACTCAAAGTCTGGGGACTCACATTGATATTACTATCATTAATTGTCTCCTCATTTGAAAGACTCACCACCGAAGACTCATTCGAATCAGCACTCTCTTGCACAACTTGATGTGGTTGAATACTAGAATCAGTGGTATTATCAATGGTATTAATAAGTACCTCAGATCTTTTTTCTGGCCCTAGGCTAGAGATGGTTGCCATAAGAGCTGCCTGTGCAGATTGAAGTTCATCACAGTTTGAATCATACGCATCAAGATCATCTGCTTGGTATGCTGCATTCTGTGTGGTGACAACGTCTTGTTCAGCAATCCCTGGATCAGCAAGAAAGGCAAGCTCCTCTTCATCAAGTTCCCTTCCTTGTGCCTGAGTGTTTACCAGATAAATCTTCTCTGCAAACCATTGACCATCCCTTCTCCTCTTGGGTTTTTTGCAATCCCTGGACATGTGACCTTCTTCCTTACAATTGTAGCATGTAATCATTCTCAACTTGCCTGTGGAATTAGCCCGTGGAGGAGTGTTGACCATTGGAGCAGGATTGACCGTGCGTGCATTGGTAGTTGATGTAGTAGGTCTCCCCTGATAAGGTTGAATAGGTTGAACCATTACCCTGCAATTCTCAATAGTAGCTTGTTGGCGAGAGATGGATGAATTCCTCAACTGATTGTTAGTAGGAGCTGTTCCTCTAAATCCTCGTTTGCTTAAAGTCATTGTGAGATAAGCAGACATAGTAGCTAACACTTCAACTGGGTCAGTTCCTTGTTTGAATTCAGGAATGGGGACTTCATCATCATCACAATACAGTGCTTGGTCTTGTTGAGCTGTATAAGCACTAGAAGGAACACTCATGTGGTTAGAGTAACTTGATGGATATGCTGCATTCTCTTGATAAGAAGAATATGAAGACTGAGCATAAGGTGCAATGCTTGCTGGGTGAGGTTGTGAAGCATATTGTGATGAAGGTGCATTAAACCGATATTGTTGCTGATGTGAGGTGGGTGGTTGCGGTAGAATCGAATATTGGGGGAATCTTGGTGTCATGTAAGGTGATGGATGATAGGCTTGGTGTCCCAAAATATAAGGAGTGTTGTTGTGTGACAAGCTTGGTTGATTCGCCATCAAAGCTAAAGAATCAGGGTACATACCTCGAGGCGAACGGTGCATGATCACATGTTTCTCATGCTGCTGAAGAAAAGCATAGAGTTGATCCAAATTGCACTTATGCAAATCCCTGGTTAACTTAACATCGGTAATATACTCACCCCATTCAGCTTGAGGTAAAGTATTCAAAAATTTGGTGTTAACCTGGAATGGAGCAATCACGAGATTGTATACATTCAGATCATTCATGAGAGTAGTGAATCTGAAGTAATAGTCGTGAAGCGTTTCCCCTCGGCTGTACGTGAATCTATCAAACAGATCATACAACTGACATTCCCTTTCCTGTTTGGTAAGAGACGTACCTTGTAGCAACACCTTTAGACGTTCCCATAAATCCTTTGCCACCGTATACTGACTTACCATTCGATAGATGTCATGTGGAAGAGCTTGGAGAATGGTTTGAAGAGCCTTTTCGTCTGCATCGGCAACTAGTTGTTGAGCTGGTGTAAGTTCTTCAAAGTCTCTTGGTCGAGTCACATTGTTAACCACGATGGTACCATAGTCAAGTGGACCATTTAGAATTGACTTAACCATAAGCCTCCCATATATCGGTTTTCCCTTAAGGTATGACATCATACGGCCTTGCCATGCTTCAAAGACTTCTTTAATGAGCATTGGAGGGCGATTATTCGTTCCCGTAATGACGGAAATGTCCATAAGTGATGTCATCTGAGGCATTAATGAATTCGGATTCATTTTGTTCACTTCAAAGAGACAAAGATTATCGGTTGATCGAGCAGTGAAGTAAAGCTTGTGAATTGTGTTGAGTTTTTGTTGTAAGAAACCAAGATTAAATCCTCTAAAAAAATCGTCAAAAAAACAAGTAAAATATCCCTTGAATCAGAACTTTTGTTGATTCGGAAGTGTTGATTCGGAAGATTTTGATTCGGAACTCCTTGATCCGGAACTTTTGGTTCGGAAGATTTGATCCGGAACTTTCCTTGATCCGGAACTTTCCTTTGATCCGGAACTTTCCTTGATCCGGAACTTTCCCTTGATCCGGAACTTTACCTTGATCCAGAACTTTACCTTGATCCGGAACTTTCCTTGATCCGGAACTTTTCCCTGATCCGGAACTTTCCTTGATCCGGAACTTTACCTTGATCCGGAACTTTCCTTGATCCGGAACTTTTGGTTCGGAACTTTTTGATCCGAAACTTTCCTTGATCCGGAACTTTTGGTTCGGAACTTTTTGATCCGGAACTTTGGTTGATCCGGAACTTTTTGATCCGGAACTTTTTGGTTCGGAACTTTTACTGGGAAAACAGAAACTTGATTCGTGTACAGTCGATAAAAAAAATGATGAAACAACCCAGATTTTTACCAAGTTACCCAAAAGGTTTTGTGATTTCAACTAAAATAAGTAAAAACTAATACTTATCTACTAATCCCAATCACAAAAACACCAAAAACTCCAAGAATCAAGATGGATCTTCTTAAAGAACACTAATACAATCAAAAACTAAATAACAACACAAATCATTACCTTAAATCACCCCATAGCTCTTGATACCAAATGTAGAATATTGATAAACTATGAATCTATGAAGTGGGTTGAAGATTCCTAGAGAGAGAAACTAGTGAGAGAGAAACTATGTGTTTTTATTCAAATGAAAAAATGTGGAATGAACAACAACCAACCCCTTTCCATGGTGGAAAGGGGTATTTATATCCAAGGCCTTTATTTGGGCTTGGGCCGACCCATGACAAGCCCATGGGTTGGTTTCTTACTTAACTTAATAAGTAACATTAACTACGAGCTATTACAACATAAATAATATTGTGGAGTGATCGATACTTCTAATATACGTTAAAACGTATTTCTAACACACTTAATATAAACATTGTCCTTAATGTTTAAGCATGTGGGAGAATAAACTCCCCTACACTTAGGACATTGTGTACGTTGTTTAAAATCGAGCTAAGGAAGAGACAACTAAAGTGATTACATTTATTCAACTTATATACATACATGTATGAATCACAATAGCAAAAACTTATCGAAGGAACCGGGTACACGGGAACACAGGAACACGGGAACACGGGAACACGGGATCACGGGTCGCGTCAAAAACACCAAAAGTGGATAATTAAAGCACATGTCCCTGCACAACATCACAACACACAAAAAACCTACTTGGCTCCCCCCCTACACTTATTGGTGGAAATGGGTGAAGGCGAAAAAGGTGGGAAGGATGGTAAAGGTAAAAATCTAACCTAGTTATACGATGCTTGATTTATTTATCACGAGTCTCTAGCTCGACTCGAATTCCCGAATGTCATCATTCAAATGGGAAAATCATGGGAAAATTGATATTTCCAAGGGGGGAAAATCTCTCCATGTAAAAGGGGTGAAACAAAGTCATATAAGGAATACCCCATGAAAAATCCACCCGGGTCAAACATATAATTTCTATCACTAAAGGAAATAATCCCCGAGGTGGTACAATCACATAATGCAAAGAAAAGTGGGGTATCCTTAGGCAAAAATTTCTTATGAGGAAAGGTGTTATGGAGATATGGTAATGAAAGCACTAAAGTCTCTATTCCGTGATCAAACACCGGTTCCTTAACAGGAAAATAGCAAGAGGTATTTACATTAAAGCTCAAAATGTCATTTTGATCCAAAGTGGGGGATTCGTCCTCGTCCAAATTCGATGTGAAAACATAAGTATCATCGGAGTCATAGGAAAACTCATCCTCGTGAGGAAAATAGGAATTTAAAAAGATATCTAAATCCTCCTCAAAAGAAATATCCTCGAAAATAGGGGCAACCTCTAAAGGTGAAGGATCCTTTTCAAAAGTCATAACCCCCAAGTTTGGAATATAAAAGTCAAAAGGAGACTCAAGAATGGGAGGATCACTTATAGAGATAATAGGATCATTAGGCTCACTAGGTGTCTCGTCAAAACCCAAAGAAATGAGATCACTTAAAGTAGTGTCGTCACTAACATTAGCTTCTTCATTTTCTTTAAAAAGTAGATTATCATTTGAAATTTCAAAAAGTGGGTTTGAATGTACCATAAAATCATTAAGATTGAACTTTTTAGTTTCAAAAGGATTGATAAAACTTTCTTCATTATCAAAATTAAGCACATCAATCATATTGACCGATTCTTTTCTGTTTGATTTATTTACCATTTTCCACATTTTAAACACTTGTTGATCATTCCCAACCCTAAGAATTAATTCCTCTTCGGGAACATCAACTAAAGCTTTTCCGGTTCTTAAAAATGGTCTACCAAGTATTAACAGAATACGAGGATCCATCTCATAGTCGACTACAACAAAGTCCACGGGAAAAGTAAATGTACCAACTCGAACAAAAACGTCTTCGGCAATACCAACGGAGTATGCAAGAGTTCTATTAGCTAACTCGAGAGTCATGCGAGTCGGTACAAGGTCGGGTAATGATAATCGTTTCCATACCGAGAGTGGCATAAGATTGATACTAGCACCGAGATCCGCTAAAGCCATACAATCATCAATTTGGGGAAACGAGTAAGGTAACACGAATCGTCCAGGATCTCCTAGATTTTGGGGAAGCTCTTTGAGAAGAATCGCGGAACAATTCTCATTTAAACGAGTATTCACGAGCTCAACCATTTTTTCTTTCTTATTAAGCAATTCTTTGAACATTTTCACAAATTTAGGCATTGAGCAAGTGCTTCAATAAGGCTAATGTTAACATTGACGTTGGAAATCATTTTCAAAAAGTTGGAAACATGAATGTCATCTTTGGTGAGCACTTTAGCCTTGTCCAATCTAGAGGGATAAGGGATATTGGGTTTAGATGGTGAAGGTTGAGAAGGAGAAGGACTCGCTTCTTGAACAACCTTAGGGATAGGCTCTTTGGGCAATGGATAACTATTACTAGGAGTGGTAGTGGGAGGAATCACCGGAGGGGGAGTAGGATTACTCATTATGACCTCCGGGCCTTGTCTCTCCTTTATGGGCGAAGAGATGGAAGGTCCCACTAAAGTGGCTCCACTTCGAGTAGTGATAGCACTCACATTAGCACGAGGGTTAATCTCGGTATTAGAAGGAAAGGCTCCTTGGGGTCTAAGGGCTTGCAACATTTGCACGAACTTCCTATTGTTGGACTCTTGCATTTGTCTAGTAGATTCTTGCATTGCTTTCATGATTTTCTCATGTTCGGTCAATTTTTGTAGAACCAAGTCCATTTGAGGATTATGCATGTTCATTTGATTATACCCTTGATTGTTAAACCCTTGGTTTTGATATATAGGTTGAAAACCGTTGTTATTATGAAAACCTTGGTTATTATTTTGAAACCCTTGATTTTGACCATTAAAATTCCCTTGATTTGCATTCCCTTGAAAATTACCCATTTGAGGACCTTGGTTCCTATTTTGGTATTGGGTATTTTGGGCGGGTGGGGATGGTCTTTGTGGAGCTACAAAACCCAGGGGAGCCAAATAATTAGTACTCTTATAAGACAAATGGTTAACATCAACATTTAGTTTGAATTGAACCCTCTCATTGGCATTGGTGTTATAAGCACAAACTTGTTGTTGTTGATTGTAAACCTTGTCACAAATAAAATATGAATGTGGTCCACCACAAGTCTCACACGTTTCACAAGTCTCTTTTAAGGCATAAACTTGACCATTGATGGCTTTGGTTTGAAAAGCAATTGATTCAAAAAGCGAAGTAAGTTTATCAATTCTCTTGTCGTGCTCACTAGAACTAGCACTTGCCATAGTAGCCCTAACACTCTTGTTTTGTACTTTAGCCTTGTTTTCAATTATAGCCCAAGCCTCGTTCATTGATTTCACAAGAATATTGCCCCTTGCGGCACTATTAAGTGAGTCTTGATCATTAAGAGCTAAACCATTGTAAAACGTATTGATTTGATGCACTTTAGTGAAACCATGTTGTGGACATTTTCTTAAAAGCTCTTTAAAATGATCCAAAGACTCACTAAACATTTCCCCATATTGTTGTTCAAAAGTAATGATTTCATTCCTTAAAGAAGTGGTCCGTGATGGTGGGAAAAAGTAGTTAATAAACTTGGTCTCTAAATCAATCCATGTTGTAACACTGTGGGGTGGTTCCTTATCAAGCCAAATCCGGGCTTGTCCCTCGAGGGAAAAAGGAAAGAGTTGTAAACGAATGGCCTCTTGTGGCACCCCATTGTATTTGACGGTGTTTGCCAATTGTATGAAACGTTTGATATGAGCGTGTGGGTCATCATTAGTACGGCCTAAAAATGGTGTAGCGGAAACCATTTGAATAAAACCCGTTTTAAGTTCAAAATGATTTGCTCCAATATCCGGCACCACAATCGCGTCATCGTTTCCTTCAACGTGAGATTGTAGAATCTCAATCATTGGTCGATTATCCGTTGCCATCGTATTGTCGAAAGCTCGATTCTCGGGATCGGCTTGATTGACGGTCTTTTTTGTTTTTCTTTTTCTTCTTTTTGGAAGAATTAGAAGTATTTGGTACACTAATCGGTATATATGCACGCGCGCGAGTGCGCATACAATTAAAACTTGGAATGAGGTAGGTGACCTCGGTCGACTTTGAGAGGAAAAGGATTATCCCTCTCGAGGTGCAATATTAAAAAGCTACAAAAATATATACTTAATACTAATTGAGTTGGCAAACCAATAATCGGTTGTCCCTCTCAATATACGCACAAGCAAGCGGGGAAACGAGGTGGCACAAAGCACTTAAAAACCTTTTTCCTTAGACGGCCTTTTATAGCGCGTCTCCTTATACCCACCTTATAGTTTGTATATGTCGAGTTCAAACGTCTTACTAGTATTTATCTATTTTGCCCTTTTTCCTTGTTTTGGATTCGAATACAATAGTTAGGTGATGAAATCTCAACTAAGGCCTTATTTGAAAAGTAGGTAAATTAATTGTGCTACGTAATATAATATTGTAAAAGAAAAATCTTTTTGTATTTTTTTAAGAAAAATATATATTCGCAATAAAAACGAAAGAAATCGAACTATGAAAAATAACAATAATACGTAATATTTTTGGTGTAATACTTTTAGGAAAAATTATTACTTTTTTTGATTTTTTAATTTTTTTGGTGCAAATCTTAGGAAAGAATTTGCTTTTGATGATTTTTTAATTTTTTTGTATTTTTATCTTTTTGATTTTTTTTAATGTTTTTGATTTTTTTTGCAAGAAAATTAACGTTCAAAATGAACGGATCCCAAAATCCAAACGTCTCACGAAATCTTCAATCGTAACGAGCGAAGCGGCAGCGGCGCCAATTTAATGTATGAATTTTTGCAAATTCTTTTAATGATTAATGTTTGTTTTCCTCGACTCACTCGAATTGATTTCCAATTTAACGTGGATTAATTGTTCTTGGTAAAATTACTCTTTTTGGTATTTTTGAAAACTAAAAACTATTTAATTAAAAACTATTTGAACTAATTTAAAATTAAATCTAATTTAAAACTAATTTAAATTTAAATAAGACTTAAAACTAATTTTTAATCTATTAAAACTATTTTTAAACCAAACTATATTAATTTTGAACTAAAAAAAACTAATTTTTAGAACAAAATTAAATAAAATATTTTTTTATCTTATATATATTTTTTTGAACTTAATAAAAGTAAATAATAAAGAAAAACTTTTAATTAAATCTATTTAAAACTAGAATTTAAAATGTTTAATAAAAAAAACTGCAAGTAACAAATTTACCTATATTAATTAATTGATTAATAATCAAACACAAAAGAAGGTCTAGCAGAGATGGTAAAGCGTTGGACTATTGAATGAATGGTCAGGGGTTCGAGTCCCCTGACAGACAAGTTTTGCTTATATTATCTTTTTTTGGAATTTTGAAAGTAAACAGATTAAATGAATTTGTTTCTTGTAACAGCAATATCAGCAAACACTCAAAACCAAATAAGCACTCCAAACCAAATTAGCTTATAAGAAGAAATAAAATAAGCAAACAAAACTGAACTATAAGCAAATAAGTCTAAGATAAACAATAAGCAAACCAAACAAGAAGTTAAGCAAAACTAAGCAGATAGAAACAAAATCAAAACCTTAAAACCAAAAACTTAAGCTAGCTTAATCCGAATATCACTATTATCAGATAAAGCGACTTAAATAATAAGCAAAAGCGACTTAAATAAACTCAATAGGCAGAAAAGCTATGAAATCAATTAAGCAGACAGATCTTATCAGCAACTAAAACCAAATCTTAGGGATAAATCAAGCAGACTAATATTTCAGAAAACTAAAACAAAAAGTAGATAAATAAACTTAAACAAACTGAATACCTAATAAGTAAAACTTAAACAAGCAGATACAAAACTCAGACAAAATAATTCTAAAACAGATTTATCTAAACATAAACTAATTAATAAAAAAACTTAAAAAAAATAGGGATTAGACCTTGTGACGATTCCGTTGAGGAGAAGAGCGGCGCTGAGCCGTCTTTGAACCCAAATCGAGATCACCACCTTATCAACCGATTATCCTCAAATCTTTGAAATCCTCAACACTCGAACCAACGAGATATTCATGACCCGAAAACTCTCGAACCAGTTTTATATTTAATTTCCCAGTGGGGGAAATTAATAATCCACTTTTTATTTTCAATAATATTAAGCAAAACAGAATAGAGATTAAAGTTCAATAGATTAAAAATAAATAAAGGGATAAGCATGAACCGAAAATTAAAATTTTATTAATAATTAAAAACTTGATTACAATACTTTTAAAAGTAAATTACAATAAACCCTAAATCTATTTTTGCAGAAATAAAATTAAAAACAAAATAAAAGTGCACCCCATGAATTACAGATAGAGGGGTTTTTATAGGAAAACCCTAAAAACTTGTTCATGATCTTGATGAGCAAGGAATAAATCCCAGCCGCTCTTTCTTCTCTTCTCTCTCTTTTTTCTTCATCTACGGTGGAAAACACACCCCTTGCACACGGATTGCCAATGTGTCAAGGGGTTGTGTTACTTGTGCTTCTTCAATGAAAATGTGACATGCTTTGATTGGATTGATTGGTATTGGTGATGTGGTTTAACCAATAAAAGGAAGGGAAAGGAACACGTCGGATTTAGGATGAGTACCACCAGTATCGTGCTTCTGATAAACTTGAGGATTTAATCCCCAAGTGTGTGAATCACACGGTTTAAATAAAACCCCCAATTATTTTAATGTATTTAAGATTAGGGTTTGGGTGATTTGGATATGGTTGCGCCTCGTTGAGGTGAGAGAAGTGGGTGTAGAACATTGTAAGTATCGAAACAAATAAATGTGTGTGGGGTAAAAATGTTTTATTAAAACGAGTGAGTGGGTGGGTTTATACATGTGTGAGTTGACCAGGGATTGGGTTAAAACGTATGTGTGAGTGATTGTTTTAAATAAGTGAAATATGTTTCACTTTTCACTGTTTTGTAACCCTATTGGGTTTAACCGTCCCTTTTCATTTGCAAATGGGCTTTTGGCCCAAAAAACTGCCATTCGTTTAACTTGTGAATTGGGTCATGTTGGGCTTCATCTCCAAAAGATAATAATATATCCTCATAAATGGGCTTTTGGGCCTATTAATCAAAAGTGGGACCCATAAGCCCGATAAACTTTATTTAAGATTAAATCCGCTAAAACGAGCTCGATTTCGGCTTCCTTGTTCTTTTCTTTGAACTCGTGTCGAATTTACCGGTTTTTGTGATCTTTGGCACACTTTTGGTCTTTGACTTTGTCTTTGTCTCTTTCTTGGACTTTTCTTCAACATTTGACCGTGAAATCCCGCGTTTTCTTTCCTTTTGATCATTTGTACCTATTTCACACAAAAACACAAAACCACACGTAATTCCGACTTTTACGATGTCAAACACATGATTAGATCTTGTTTTTCCTTGATTTTAGTGTCAAAAGGATAAGTGTTTACACACTTATTAGGGATTCTAGCTTCATAAGGCCTTGTGTCCTTGTGCCCTTGGTTCTTAGGGTTTGGGTAGTCTTAACAAGTCATATGCAATAGGTTTTGGTCACTGGTTAAGTTTCAAGAGGTTTGGAAAAGGGATTTCAAGTTTTGGAAAAATCTGATAAAATTGGTTTGAAATTGGTCAAACACATCAGATCCAATAAATTCTTTGTTTATTGGATCTAAGGTCTAAAATCTGGTTTGGGAAGAGTTTAGGTGATAAGCTATCTGTGCATTATCTGTTTGTTGAATTTGGTGGCTTATTGTGGGTGCTAGAGCTTATCAAAGTTGGCTGAAGTGGTCATTTGCATTAGCAAAGTGACCACCTCAATTTTGCCTTGTATTTTGTTATCAAGTGTATGCCCTGCTTGTTTATTGCTTGGAACTTGTTTTTGTGCTGCTTGTGAGTAGATATGGCTATTTGGTTTGCTTTGTTGCTGGCTTATAAGCTAACTTGCTTATTAAGCCTTATTTGCCAAAATCTGTCATCATTTGGTCAACTGACCTCTTGATTCACAAGGACTCACCCTTGAGTTCTTCACAAAATTGCTTAAAACAAGCCTAAAAACAATCCCTGAGCATTTGGTTGAATTTGGTTAACTTTGACTTTTGGTCAAATAAGCACATTTTGGCTTATTTTTTAGAACTGCTTCTTGGTACATGCAACAACTTGGATTTTGTAATTGGTGTCATTTTTCTCAGCTTAATATCAAATCTGGAAGGTTACAAGTCATTTGGTTAAGCTTTTGCTAGAAAACTAGCTTATTTGGCTTTTTCAGCCAGCTTATTTGCTCCTACAGCTTATTCTACTTGGCTTTTTTGTGAAATTTATGATTGATTATTCTTAGTTAAGCTATTTGTGAGCTTTTGCAACAAACCAGAGCTTCTGAAACGTCCTAGAACTCTAACCCGGCTATTTTGTCGTTTAGTGAAATTCTACTTTGCTTATTTCTGGCTTATTGAGTGTGCTTTTTCAAAATTTCTTTTCACAGATCTCTTAGGCATCTCAAAAGAAGGTTTTGTGTCTAATATGAGCTTATGGCATTGGCTTATTGCTTAATGGGCTTATTGGCCCAATAAGAATAAGTTGTTGATCTAACAAGCTGTGATAAGCTTAAAACCAGCTTTTGGGCCTTGGGACTTTTGTGTTTAGAATTGAATTTTGAGTCAGATAGGGCTTTTTTAGGTCTTTTGGGCCTAGTTTGACTTTTTGGGCCCATTAAGCCCATTAAGGTTGACTATTTTGGTTTTTAGCCCATTAGGGGTATTTTGATCATTTCACTTTCAATTTCTGATTATTTGGGTTAAAATATATTAGTTTGCAAGTTTTTTGAATTTTTAATAATTTTGGGATTTTTAATATTATTTTATTATTATTTTATTATTAAATTTCAAATTTCACATTTTTGCACTTTTTATATTTTTCTTAGGTTTAATACATTAAAATAGGATTTTGCAACTCTTAGATTAGTTTTATCTTTATTTTCCTAATTTCTAGAATTATTTTAATTTTTTAATAGTTTTTAATCATTTTAAATAGTTTTAATTAGTTTAAAAATTTATAAAATAGTTTTTAGTCTTATTTGGTTATTTTAGAGGTTTACAAAGTGAAAAATCTTTATTTGGGCTTTTTAATAATTATTTTGATTTTTAGAGCTTTAATTAGCATTTAAAGATTAATATTTAATTAATTAAAAGGTTTGAAAAAGATTTGATCATTTGTAAACTCTTAGTTTATTTAATTTGATTTTTGGTAAATTTTTTGGGAATTTTTAGAATTTATTTTTATGTTAGCTCTTTTTACGGTTTTAATTTTAGTCGTCATAGTAATAATTTTCACGTCTTCATCATTCTAGTTTCTCATTCCCTTCTTTCAAATATTAATCTCAAATCAATTACGAATTATTCACACACATATACCTCCTTGGGAAACGAAGTTAATTGGGTTCTTAGTGTTTGATTTTCCTAAATCAACACTTAATACTTACCGCTTTTACGCTTTTTTCCTAAAAGGTCGTATTTTACCACAATCACCGTCCGACTTTTGTATGTACAATAAACGGTTTGTGTCAATTTGGTGACCAGTGTGTTGGATTTAGTAGTAATTCTTATGTTTCCAGTGTCTTTGTGTTATTTAAATTTCCGTACTGACAGTGATGTTGTTGCACGATCAGGGCTTTGTAACCTTCGCTTCAATATATGGGTATGTTTGTTTAGTGCGTGCAGTTGTGGATATTTTTTTGTTTTTAGTTTTCCGCCCGTAGATTTAAAGACTAAAAATATATATACACATAAGAAAACTAAAGGGTCATTTATAAAATGCGTAGGGGAGATAGCGATACCTGGTTAACATTATACCTGGTTGACATTTCTGTACTTCATGAGCAGGACTAACGGTCGTTACAATTCCACTGGGGGAGATAGAAATGGATGAGGATTTGGCGGGTTGTCTCATATCTGTGTTGGCGTCTCCGTCCTCTAACAGCTTTGGCTGTTCTATGCAAGTAATGGTTTTTTCCCTAACCTTGTCTACGATGAACTCTCCAGCGCCTTTCTTTGTTGTTGTGGTAAACCGGATTTGAAACGTTTGTGTTAGTCCAATTATATTTGTAATTTTGCTTGGAACGACACGTCTGTCAGAATCTCTATATTTGGTTGCCAATTTAGAGCAAGGGTGGTCGGTGATCTGTGATGACGTATAGTCCCCTTCCGGGTCTTGGACCCGGCCCACGGGTACTACTCGTATCCAGCCAACAAAAATGCATTGGATTGGTTAAACCTTTGGCAGATGGGCTTGGGTGATAATGGTCGCACTCAGTATTGTGCGGGCCATGCCTTGCCGTACGCGACTTGGGTTAGATAGAATCACAATCTAATTAGGATTGTGATTCATCCTAAAGCAATAGGATATCTACTAACCATAAATAGTAGATTGTGATCAACACAAAGATGATAGTTATCTTTTGCTTAGGGCTCAAGATTCGGTAAGGCCCAACTGAGATTATGCCGCCTATATAAGGAACCCCCAATGGTTCCACAAAGGTACGATTCACTTGATACTCTCGTATTCCACCAATATCTAAACCTAAACTGATTACTTACGCTCATGCTGGAGTCTAATCGTGGGATACGTACCCACGGTAAGTCTAACAGCGTGTTACTTTTAAGTGCGCAGGGTCTCAAACCAGAAGTTCACTTGGTGCAAGAGCCGGAACCCCGAATACCCGAATTAGGTTTAATTAGGGTTAATCAAGGTCCATCCAACTTTTGTATCAACAAGTCGGCGCCATCCATGGGACCTTACACTAAACTCTACCGATGACAAAAGGTAATCCTAACGTAGGAAACCAAAAGAACAGCGGCAAAAGGCCAATGTCAGAAACACCGGTTCACCATCCGCGGGGGCGGCTGGTGGACCAAACAATCGTAACACGGTGAAACAATCCCCACGAGGGACATGTCTACAATTGAACACCCCTGCACCAACTTTGACAATGAACAATCCTGACGTAGGATCAACCCCGCCTCCTCCCAACAGGGAGGCACAAAGGCCACCCGTCATGGAAACGGGATCAAAGATCACACCACTCAATGATAGTAGTATCGAAGATTATGTTACCCATAACTTCGAAGTTGTTGTCCCAGCCATCACGGGAAGGCTTAATCTGGGAAGGAATCTCCAAGCGAGGTTGAACTTTGATAGTGTTGTGAGCGACACGCCACGATGCCCTCGAAAGAGGAAAAGAAGACGTCTTGGAGAGGAACAGCCTAAACGTGAGGGACAAACCCAACCACGTAACATCTTCGAACGCATTGGTGATAGAATACTTGAGGATCTCGAATCAAATTAGGGAGGTGCGGATCTCTCTGATGGATCTATGGAGCACGCTACCCTAGAAGCACCATAAGAAAACACCTACCAAGATATTGTTTTCAAAAGAATCGATCCTCCTAGGTAGAGGAGCATGACTCCCCCTCCACGAACGAGCAGTTATCGCAGTCGATCAAAGCGCGGAAGGCGCTCACCCAGCTATGATTCATCCAGATCCGACTTCGATGACCATCATCCAAGGCGCCGCAGGACGAGATATCCCTCCTCTGAACCTTCAGACAGTAGTAGGGAACACAGGAGACGACCACGCCATCGCTCCCAGCGGGATGATGAAGACCTTTCCCTCCCCTGGTTTCGGGAGAGGGAGGACGCATTCATAAGTCGCATTCGGGACTACTCTAAAAACAAGAAACGGCGTATGCCCGCGTGTGTAAAAACCTATGATGGATCCGGTGATCTGGATGACCATCTAAAAGTTTTTGAAACATGGCAAAGATTGAGCGATGGCCGATGTCGTTATGGTGTCAGATGTTCAATTCGACACTTATCGGGAACTCTCGCGATTGGTTCGAAACTCCCACGACGGAGTATAGATAGCTTCAAAAAATTGCGAAGAGCATTCAGAAAGGATTATACTTAGAGAAAGAAGTATAATAGAGATCTAGTTTCATTGGCTACAGTGAAACAAAGGCACGGAGAGTCCACTAAAGACTTCACAGAGCGCTTCAAGAATGAGTGCACAAAAATAAAGGCATGTCCTGAAGTCCTGAAGATATCTGACTATATACACGCCATAACGGATAAGGGTTTGATAAGACGCTTGAATGACCAACGTCCAGACACCTTTGACGAGTTAATGAAGAGGGTAATATCCTTTGTGAAAGAAGAAATCGCGGTCTCAGCGGCCTATACCACGAAGCGAAACCAAAACTATCGGGCACAAGATCAACCCAAAAGACAATCAAGTAATCAGGCAACTAATACGAGCCTCGACTACCGTTTTCAACAAATAGGAGGTCGCGGAAGTGATAGATTTACTCCTCTGAAAATGTCCCCACGAGAGATATTATTATCGAAAAGGGAAAACTTCCCAAGGCCACCTCCCATGACAACTCCAGTCGACCGTCGTCAAGGCAATTGTTTTTGCGAGTTTCATAACGACACAGGCCGCGGCACAGACGAGTGCATCCATCTTAAGAAGTACATCGAATCACTGGTAAAATCTGGCAAGCTTAAGCACCTCGCCAAGGATTGGAAAGATGGGAAAGATAACAATAAAGAGCGACAAGAAAGATTAACCGAAGGATAAGCAGATTATTAGCCAAAAAATTTCTTGTTCCCTCCCATCACTTCAAGAAATGTAGCCCAAGGACCTCTCAAATTTAAGTAAACATGTGGGACCACATTGTCCGCCGCATGTATATCGACGAAGGATCATAAGCAGAAATACTCTATGAGCACTGCTTTGTACGGCTACGGCCAGAAGTGAAGAAACAGTTGATGCAGGCCACGTCGCAGCTCATAGGCTTCACTAGAGAAACAATCTGGCCACTTGGCCAGTTGCGACTCCTTGTGACCATCGGAGATGACGAACACTCAACCATAACATGGATGAACTTCATAGTGATACGATCACCTTCTCCATACAATGGTATCATTGGAAGGCCAGGGATCCTAGCTATATGAGCCGTACCATACACAACCCTTGGTATGATAAAATTCCTCGTAGAGGGGGGATCGTTACCATCTTCAACAAAGCAGTACTACCAGCCAAGTGTCACGCGGTAGCATCACAAGCATAGCCAACTCCCAAGAAAAAAGAGTCACTGCCAGCAAACTTGAAAGTGGCAATCCACCCAGACTACCCGGACCAAGAGGTAGCAATAGGAGGAACTCTAAATGACAAGGTAAAAAGCTCCATGTGCGACCTTATGAAAGCAAACCTTGACGTTTTCGCTTGGGAGACAAAAGACATGACGGGCGTGCCGCGTTCGATAGCATAGCACAAACCTCAAATGCCCGGGATATCCCCCTGGTGAAACAAAAGAAACGTGGAAAAGCCCTAGAGCACAGCCAAATAATACTTCAAGAAGGAAAGAAGCTGGTGGATGTAGGCATCATGCGAGAGGTGTATTACCATGTGGCTCTCTAAGCTGGTCATGGTAAAGAAACATGATAGGAGCTGGCGCATGTGCGTGGACTTCACAGATCTAAACATGGCATGCCCGCAAGACTGCTATCCGCTACCAGAAATTGATTGGAAAGTAGAATCCTTATGTGGATATAATTTTAAATGTTTCTTGGACGCATATAAGGGGTACCACCAGGTTTAGATGGCAGTAGAAGATGAAGAAAAAATAGCGTTTCATACGAGCCAAGGCGTTTACTGTTACACTAAGATGTCGTTTGGCCTCAAAAATGTAGGGGCCATATACCAACGGCTGGTTGATAAAGCTTTCGACAATCAAATTGGGTGCAACCTATAAGTCTACGCTGACGACTTGGTCAGAAAAGGCCATATGGAGGAAGAGCTTATCAGGACATTGAGGAAACCTTCGCGACATTGCGGAGGATTAACATGAAGTTAAATCCCAAAAAATGCACTTTTGGGGCCACTGAAGGGATGTTCTTGTTGATCCCAAACTTAGATCGATTAAGCTTTGTGTATACGAGATTAAATCAAGTAATACACGTAGAGAAACCTTTGCTTATGAATAAAGTAACTAAGTGTTATGCGGAATTAACACTTAATCTAAAACACAAAGATGTTAAACAAACTTTCACTTGTATTAGAATAAACGAACTTGATTACAATGAAAGAGGTTTAACTTGTGAAAACTTATGATAACTGATGATCAACATTAACCTAAAAGATCTTCTTTTATAGATTAAGAAGTCTTGTACAATAAGCTACGAATCAACTATTCTAGGTAAAGATAATAATAGAAAATACAATGTCGAGCTTATCTTTACCATACACAAATAAACAAAAAGATTCGTATGAAGATATATTCCATCAGTGCTAATCTTCAAGGCTGTCAGCGTTGACTTCTTCAATGTCAACGCTTGGCTGTCAGCGTCCAATGTCATCTTATCAGTGCTTGAATTCTTCTTATCAGCGTCTAGTGAACTGACCCATAATTTATTCCCAACAATCCTCCCCTAAACTTGATATCTATTCCAATGATCAAGTTTCTGAATAAAAACTTAAGGCTTAGGAGGAATCTTACAAAAACTTCTTATGTTGGTGATAAACATATCTAATCAAGTCTTTGGCCACGTCACTAGTATAATCAATCTCCAAGGGTGTCTCCTTCATCTTTTCCAATACTTCTTTGGACAAGAAATAGTTAGCATCCACAAGTAGATACTCTGAAAACTTTGTAGAGCTCAAATGAAATACACCACAAGTAGAATAAAGCCTCCAATGAAGATTACTGAGGTCATCTTCAAGATCCTTCCATATGGCAGGATCTGCTTCCCTTGGACCACACAAAGTCAAAAATGTGTGCCATAGTCTTATTCCATTTGCTGAAGTAGGTGCTTCAGCTGTATACTTGGCCTCTATCAATCTCCATAGATGCACCAAGTCCTCTCTGTCTATGCTTGCAAAGATAGAAATAATTGAAGTGAAAGTGTGTACCTCCTTTCCAAACCTGCCAATCTTCCAAAATCCACACTCATCTTCATCAAAACTTATGATTGGATTTCTGTCATCTAGAGGTACTACATTAACCAAATCTGAAGCTTCCAATGGAGAAAGCTTGAGATGCTTCCTTATGACACTTTCAGTTGGATAATACACATCCATATCTTTGGGAAATTGGAGAGGATCTCCTTTCTTCACTGGTCTTTGAGCAATCCTCATCTCCTTTTGAATCTGCATTTCCTCAGCAAGCTCTTGTTTCCTTTCTTCTGAAAGAAACTGGTAGACATTATTTTCTTGCACATTCCTCCAAATAGGATGTGCCCTATACTCTAGCTCCTCAAAAGATAAAGCCAACAACTTCTTGTATGTCCATCTAGGTTGATGGCATCTAAGCAACTTGTAATACAATTGCCTTCTATCTCTTTTAAGCCAAGTCTTGACCTCTTGTGCATTAAACCTCAAAATCACCTTTATATCATCTTGTACCCTGAGAAGAACTTCCAACCCCCAAATTTGATCTGACAAACTCATCCCTGGGTTGTCCATTACTTTGTCTTCCCAAGCATGGTACATTCTGGTGATTTCTGGAAGGTCCCAATCAATCTGATTCTTCAAATCACTCAATCTTTCCTTTGCTAACTCATCCCCATATTCAAGTCTTTCTGGATCTTCAATAATTTGAACACTTGAATCTGAGCTATCTTCCTCTTTTTCATCACCACTCTCTTCCTCACTCCCAGAAGTGGCAACAAATGGTGATCTACCACTCCTCTTCAAATCTCTTTCCAAAAGTTGTGCAGCCAACTGTTCATCAAATGCAATTTGTGCTGCATCTTTCTTTGGAACATCTTCTTCAACCAAAATTCCTTTACCCTTGTCTTTTGGATCAATAATAGGTAAGGTAGAAGAAGAAACCTGTGTGGACACATCTTTGATGATTGCTGATGACTGGAATACATCAACACCACCTGCAACTTTGTCAGCGTTCAAGTTACCTTTATCAGCGCCCCGATTACCTTTGTCAGCGCTGGATATGTCAGCGTTCAAACCTGTATCAGCGCCCATTGTTGCTGTGAAAGATCCTTCCAAGTTCAATGGAGTTACCTTGGATGTATCAATAATTGGGTGCTTCTTCAAGTTGGTGAGTACTTCAGCAACATTTAAAGATTCACTAAATTGTGAACTTTTCTCACTGGCTGTATGAATCAGCTCATCCTCTTCATCCTCCCCTTTGGAAGATTCCTCCATTCTACTCCTGCTACTTGGATTCTCCAAAACAGTTACCCGCTCCCTCAATACTTGGAGTTCACGGCCCTGATTATTGACAATTTGTACAAGGCTGACATTTTGCTTTTGCAAGCTAATGACAGCAGCCGTCAATTCAGTCAATGTCATAGGTTCCAATCTGCCCTCAGCTAGAATGGGGATTTGACCTCCCAAAATAGAATCATAGGGCGTGGATGAGGTCTTAATGATGTTGGGACTGTCTTGACCGGCATCTAAGCTTGTGTCAATAGCCCCAGCCTCATCCATGGCACCAGCCACACTTGTGGAGGTGGTTCTCTCTGCAACAAGGCTAGGACCACTAGAGGAGAACACTCCAGTAGTCCTTTGGCGTTTATTCAACCTAGATTGTAATGGGGTGGAAGATGAGGTAGATTGTGTGGGTGTTGGTTGGTTAAGGGGTGTTTGGGATTGTTCAGGGATGTCATCAGCGTTGAGATTGGCTGTGTCAGCGCCAACATTTTGAGTGTCAGCGTTGACATTGGGTTGGTCAACGTCCATGTGGTCAGGGGAAGGTAATGGTTCAAGGATAGGCTCAAGTTGAGGTGCAGGGTCTGGTTGTGGTTGAGCAACCTAAATTACTACAAGCATGGCTTGGGTGAGAGGGATAGATCTGTTTGTGGAGCTCATCTTGTCAAAAATGGTTTTCTTTTGCTTAGGGATCTCATAAAAAGTGTCATGATCCCTAGTACAATATTCTTGTAAATCAAACACCATTTGCAAAAATCTTGGGTAAGCCAAAGTCATTTTACTTCCCTTATTTTTACACATCCCTTCAAAAATCATTTTTGAAAAATTATACTTAAGCCCACGTGACATACAAACCAAAGCACTTGCAATGGACCTGTTTATTTCATTAAAAGCAGTACATTTTGGACTTAAGCATTGAAGAAGGACATGTATCAAATATTTCCAGTCAGAGGGAAATTCCTGCTTATGATATTTATTTAAAGATTTACCAGCAGGAATAGGATAACCCAATTCCCTAAGACCTTGTTCTATTGTTGCAACGGCAAGGGTAGTCACACCATCAGCGTCATCAAGACGCAAAGCTTGGCGAACCAAGGCTTCAGTGACCACCCATGTTCTTCCATGAACAGTAGATGTTAATGTGGTCACTCCATTAGCTGTTGTGGAACTAACATTGTTCCAAAACTGTCTAATGTGTGCGACAGGGACTAATGGTTCATGAGAAAGTGCATACCTTAATGAGGATGCATTTAAAAATGCCACCATTTGTGAATACTGAGGGAACAAATCATTATCAGCAGTCAAGTAAGCTACCATATTATGTTGGCTCTTGAACTCCAATGTCAGATTGGTTGAGTTGAACTTTGGTGCCATGTTTAAAGCTGTTGAGGTTATGTGATATGGGAAAAATCTAGGAGAAAAATGTTAGACAAGAAAATATGAATACCCAGAACAAAAAGTTTAGCCAAATTTATAGGAGAGATGCATGATTTGGATTGGTCAAAAATGAGGCAGTTATATTCAAAGAGCAATGATGAAAATATTGAATCAAATATAACTTATCTCATGCATTAATTAAAAGTAACAACTCCCCAAAATTACGGCCAAAGATTAGTCAAAAATAACAACTGGGTAGGGCCCACTAGGTGTCAACGGTCAAAAATAGCCCATCAACGCCCAACGGCTATATTTTCTTGTCAGCGTTTGCCTAAAGCCTTGTCAGCGTCACGATTGGACGTAACAGCGTTTGGAGAAAAACTTGTCAGCGTCTAAAAATAAAAATAAAAATAAAAATATTTAAAAAGAAAAAGACCTTAACAAAGTAATTTATCCTAAGGGAAATATCTTACAAGTTGATAATAATTACTGGGCGGCAAGCACTGTCCACTTATGCACACTTGCTTAAGCAAGATAGACACAAATGTCCTCTAGTGTCCCTTGCTAACCAAAATACTTACCAACAAAGTTATTTCATAAAATTCTTTGTAACTCCCAGGTAAACCCATAACAAAACTATTCCCAAGTCTCCCATCAGACCACAACCAATTCTAGGCCAAAAATGTCTTGGCAGCATGCATAGTTTGTCAACTTTGCATGCTACAGTGCCTCATGGTTTAGTAAAACTAACCCATACTCACCTGTGGACACAATCTAGAATTGTGATGAGAGTATTATAAGAATACCCAAAAGTCCTAAAGGTTCCTTAAACCTCCCCTCAAACTATGATACATGAGTTTCTCAAAATATATATGAACATTAAAAATTTATGTCAAGATAGGAATATAAATATTCCAACCATCATCCATAAACAAAAACATGTCCAAATAGCGCTTCAAAGATCCATAAGCAACTCTGTATCCAATGGCATAAAGCTACCACCCCCTACACATTTAGATTGAAAACCACAAAACTAACATTTGTTGCTGACAGCGCCCCGACAACACTTGTCAGTGTTGAAGGAACTCTTGTCAGCGTTAGACAATAATATCTCTAACAACGGCAAAATAACACTTATCAGCGTTACATTTACCTTTGTCAGTGTTAGAAAAATAAAGTGGAAAAATCTAAATCATCACAAAGACCAATAACAATGCATTATCCTGTACATACTTTTAAAAAAAGGTTCCAAAACACATATTAAGTGAGATTAACCATTCCAATATTTGTTACCAAATATTGAAATCGTCCAGTATCAAAAGGTTTAGTTAATAAATCAGCCACATTATCTTCTGTGGCTACCCTATCTGGTTGTATTAAACCTTTCTCAAAGCAATCTCTTATAAAATGATGTCTAATTTCTATGTGTTTGGTTTTAGAATGATGTACAGGATTTTTAATAATGCATAAAGTACTGTTATTGTCTACAAAAATCTTGGTATGCATGAAATTATACCCATAATCCAACAGCTGGTTCTGAATCCATAAGACTTGTCCACAACAAGCAGCTGCTGCAACATATTCTGCTTTAGTTGTAGAGTTTGCCACCACTGTTTGTTTCTTGCATTGCCAAGATATCAATCTACTCCCAAGAAATTGACATCCACCAGTTGTGGATTTCCTATCAAACTTGTCACCACCATAGTCACTGTCTAAATATGCAATAAGCTCCAATGGAGAATCTTTTGGGTACCATAATCCAAGATCTGGATAACATCTTAGGTACCTAAAAATTCTTTTCACAGCAAAAAGATGACATTCTTTGGGAGTCACTTGATGGCGTGCACAAGCACACACAGCAAACATGATGTCAGGTCTTGAGGCTGTAAGATACATCAATGAACCAATCATTGATCTATAGTGCCTAACATCCACATCCTTTCCAGCTCCAATTTTTCCCCAAGGGTGTTCCCTATCCATAGGAGTGGAAGCACTCTTTTCATGTGGAGAAAAACCATATTTCTTCAAGATTTCAGCTACATACTTGTCTTGGGAGATGAAGATACCATCTTCTTTCTGCTGAACTTGTAAGCCTAGAAAGAAGTTCATCTCACCCATTGCACTCATCTTGAATTTATCTGTCATAAGCTTGGAAAAGTCTTCACTCATCTTTGGATTGGTAGATCCAAAAATGATGTCATCAACATAGACCTGGACAAGTAAGACATCCTTACCTTTCTTCTTGGTGAACAATGTCTGATCTATGGTGCCCCTTTTAAAACCATTTTCCACCAAGTAGGTGGACAATGTACCATACCATGCTCTTGGGGCCTGATGAAGTCCATACATAACTTTCTTCACTCTATAAACCTTGTCTGGATTCTCAGGATCTTCAAAACCAGGAGGTTGCATAACGTATACCTCCTCAACAATTGTCCCATAGAGGAAAGCACTCTTCACATCCATTTGATAAACAGTGAAGTTCATACAAGAGGCATAAGCTAGGAAAATTCTTATGGCTTCAATTCTGGCAACAGGAGCAAAGACCTCTTCATAATCTATTCCTTCCTCTTGTGTATATCCCTGAGCTACCAAACGTGCCTTGTTTCTGACCACAATACCCCTTTCATCTTTCTTGTTCCTTAGAACCCATCTTATCCCAATTGGTCTCACATATCTAGGACAATCAACCAGCTCCCAAACATCCTGTATAGCAAATTGGTGAAGCTCATCCTGCATTGCTTCCACCCAACTAGGTTCTTTGAGAGCATCAAAAATCTTCTTGGGTTCTTCTTGTGACAGAAAACATGCAAACAAACATGCTTGTACAAGAGGGGTATCAACCTTCTTGTGTATATTGGCAATAAATCCACCAAGATTTTGATGGGATCTTCGTGTCTGAACTGGAGCCATAACATCACCAATGATCTGAGATGAGGGGTGATCCTTTGTTGTGGAAGTGAGAACTCCTCCTTCAAAAAGTCTGGTGTCCTCAACTTCACGCTCCATGTTGCCAATATCTTCTTCATCAGACTCTCTTTGATCAGCAGGAATCTCTTCATGGACATTGGAAGGTCCACCTTGTTCAAAATGTGAGGAGAAAAGATGTGCAAAGGTGTCATCAGCGTCTGAACCTTGCTTGTCAGCGCTTGGGCTAACAACGCTTGAACTGTTGTTGTCAACGTCTGATCCATCAGCGTCTGAATTGCTCTTGTCAGCGCTTGATTTCCCTTTGTCAGCGCCTGAAGAACCATGCATGTTTGTATTTGGTGGTATTTGGAAACCACCATTATCTTTTCTAGCAGCAGTAGCAGCAGCATAATACTCATCTGTCCATATAGGAAGTGTAACATATTCTTGTGTGGGAGATGACTCAACTGCTGGTGGTCCATCCTTCTTAGCAACCTGTATACCTGAAACATTACCAATTCTCTTTTCCAAAACACTTGAAGTTACCTTCACAATGTCTGGATCAGTAACAGGCATATAATTTAAAGCTCTAGATAAAGGTTCCAAGTCAAACAACCAATTTGGACCACTTTTAGGATCACTAGGTTTACTCTCTAAAAACCTAACGTGTACTTTTTCAAGTATACGTTTTTCCTTTTTAATGTAAACCCTATATCCTTTGCTCTGCACTGAATAACCCATGAAGTAGCCTTCATCACCTTTTGAATCAAATTTACCTAGGGCATCACTAGTTTCTAAAACAACTACATGACAACCAAAAGGCTTGAGAAAGCCAATATTTGGCTTCCTTCCCCAAAGTAACTCATAAGGTGTCTTATTATGTATTTTGTTGACCAATGCCCTATTTTGAACATAACAAGCTGTGTTAACAGCTTCAGCCCAAAAGGCTATAGGAAAGTGGGCATCAGCCAACATGGTTCTGGCTGCTTCAATTAGGGTACCATTCTTCCTTTCAGCAACCCCATTTTGCTGTGGGGTTCTAGCTATGCTAAACTGCCTAGTAATCCCTTTCTTGGCACAAAAATCATCTAATAACTGATTTCTAAACTCACCCCCATTGTCACTTCTAATAATTTTGACCTCATTACCATTCTTCTTCTCAATCTGGGTAATGAAATTAATCAGACTTTGGGCAGTTTCACTTTTCTTAGCTAAAAAGAAAGTCCATGTAAACCTGGAAAAATCATCAGTGATGACAAAACAATATGATTTACCCTTCAAACTTTCTATATTAGTTGGACCAAAGAGGTCCATATGCAATAAGTGAAGTGGTTTAGAACTAGAGTGCACCTGTTTAGATTTGAATGAGACCTTGTGTTGCTTGCCCTTAAGACATGCAACACAAGAGTGGTCATTGTGGAAAGCCTTTTCAGGCAAACCATCAACTAAACCAAGCCTCACAAGTCTATTGATATTTTTAAAGTTTATGTGCCCTAATCTCCTGTGCCAAAGATTACTTTCATCTACTGAGGCTTTAGCATAAAAACATGACATCATTTTATTATTCATCTTAATTCCATTAAGATTCACATTATAAATGTCTTTATGCCTTGGTGTTCTAAATTCTATGTATTTTTCCTCAGGGAGCTTGTAATCTTTGCTTAACACCAAGCACTCAGTATCTGTGAAAAGAACCTTATTTTTGTTATCACACACTTGTGATACACTAAACAAATTATAATCCAGTTCTTTTACCAGGAAGACATTCTCAAAACGTAGATTATTGGTAATAAGGGTTCCTTTTCCTGTGATGGTGCCATAGCCCCCTCCAAAGTATACCTTATCACCATCTTGAATAGGAGTGAAGTTTGTCAGATAGTCTTCCTTTCCTGTCATGTGCCTTGAGCATCCACTATCCCAATATCCATAATCATTGATCTTCTTCTGAATGCCTGCACATAAAGAAAACACATTAGTTTTCTTTGGGAACCCAAGCCTTGGAAGACTCGGATTCATTTGGTTGTTCAACAAGAACAGACTTGGTTCTCATAACAACCCCATTTTCATCCCTTTTTGGATGAAATACCCAGTTAACCCCAATTAGTCTTGACATTACCTTTGAAATATAATGAAACCTGTTGCATGTCATAGAAAGACCAGTAGAATTAGGGTTTTGGTCTTGTTTTGGTCTCCATGTTAAGCTAGTAGAAGCTTTAGACCCATTTCCCTTTGGTTGCAAATACCTAGGTTTGGCAGTGTGTCTGTCAGCGCTGAAATTGTTCTTGTCAGCGCCTCGATTTCCTTTATCAGCGTTAAACCTAGGGTTTGCTACAGGAACCCATTGCCTATTGGACCAAGTGTTTGACTTTTGAAAAGGTCTTAGGCCATGTGTGTTAGTCCCTCTAGTAAAGAATGGGGCTGGTCTAACAACTTGTGAACTTTTGTTCACAAAGGTATTGGGTCTGACAGTGTTTGACCTATGTTGACTTTTGTCAGCGCTGAAATGGTTCCTATCAGTGTTGACATTGGAAGCGTTGACACATTTGTATGCCAAATGTGAAAAGCTACCACATGAGTAACAAGCTTTTCTAGACATAGTCTTAGGTCTAGAAGCAAAGAAGCCTGTTCCATGGTTACTAACTTGGCTTTTTGGTGACCTAGTATTCCTATACATCTCTGCATACTTAACACTAGGTTTTCTAACAGTTTGTGGGCCAAGGTCAATAGCTTTGCCAGTGGTTGGGTGTGTGATTTTAATAGGTGTAGGATCATGGCTCGTGATTGGTGTGGGCTCATTTGGACTTCCACACAACAACCCTCCCTTAACAAACAAAGTGTGGTTAGCTTTCTTCCACTCATCTAGGTCAGTCAGTTTTTGTTTGTATTCTTCAACTGGGGAAGTCACTCTAGGTGGAGGAATGAATTCCTTCTCTTGGAGTCTGGCAAGCCAGTCCAAGATAAGTCCTTTGATTGGACACCATAGAAATCCCCAGCTGGTGGTGGAACACCAGTATAATCTTTCATCCCAATCCCACTCATGTCCTTAGAGTCTCTTTGTTTACTAACACACTCTCCTAGGGATTGTGTGGCTTTATCAAATCTCTGGATTTTAAGACTCACATTATCTTTATTTTTGTTAGCCTCATCTAACTGAGCTATCAAATTAAGATTAACCTTGTTTGTGATATCTTGAATATCTTTACTTTGATGTAACTCGTGATTTAAGATATTTATTTTATCCTTTAAATCAAACTTCATTTTCTTATACTCAGCTACTGTCTTTTCTGTTTGGGTAAGAGCAATTTGATAATTAGATACTTTGCATCTTTCAGCACTTGCCTCATCTAATAATTTTACTATCTCTTGATTTAGTTTTTTAGTATTTAAACGACAACCCTTAGAACAGAAAGCATCATCATATACCTCATTATCTGATGAAGAGGAGGAGTGTGCCATGAGAGCATATTCAACATGCTCTTCTTTAACTTCAGCAACCAAAGCTCTGTCCTCTTCCTCATCCTTAGCCATAAAGTTCCAGCTCCAGTCCCATCCTCCAACACCATCAATTTGTTGAACAGCAACCATGGCCTTGGGATCTTGGCTCTTAACCATTTGGCTTGAAGGCTTACCAGCATCAGATCTTCTTGGAGATCTACATTCCCTCATAAAGTGCCCCATCCGATGACAATTGTAGCACTCAACTTTGGATTTGTCAAATCCAGCAACATCCTTAGCATTAAAGGTCATCTTCTTCTTGAACCTTTTATTAAACCTGTTTGCTCTTAAACTTACAAGAGCCATAGTCCACTTGATGTCCATCTCTTCCAATTGCTCATCACTTATCTGCTCAAGATCTTCATATGTAATCCTTGAATCACTGGGCAAAGAAGCTATGAATGCACACACAGTATCTAGATCTAAACCAGCAGGTTTAATTCCATCAGCGCCAAAGTTGTGAGTGTCAGCGCTTAAGTATAAAGCGTTGACAGGATATGATCCAGCGCTGACAGACTGAGATCCAGTGACTGGATGTCCATAGGAGTTCATGGAATCAAATTGGCCTTCACTTTGTGAGAAGAAGGCCATATTGCTACTGGAAGATTTATTATCACTCTCCAAAAGCCATTCATTCTCCAACAGTCTTAGTTTGTTGAAGATGTCATCAAACCTGGAGGTCTTGTGGGTGTTATTGACAAGAATGGATCTTGTCTCAATCTTCCATACATCACCAAGGCTTTTGAGAAAAGTAGCATTCAAGTCAGGGTCATCAATCTGTGTTCCCATGAAGGAAAGTTGACTTGTGATGTCAAGCAGTCTACTTCTCACACTGCTGAGATTCTCATTGGGTTGAGCCTTAAAGACAGCATACTCATGCATGAGTTGCTTCTTCTTTTCTTCTTTTGTGTCAGCATTGCCACCATGTGCTACTTCAAGAGCTTCCCAAAGCTCTTTTGCAGACTCAAAGCGTTTGTACTTGTGCTGATTTTCATGACCTAGGGCGTGTTTCATGATGTTCAAGATTTTCATGTCCACCCTTTTCTTGGCTATATCTTCAGCAGATACAGCTCTTCCATCTTCAGGCTTTTCCTTCTTATCAGCTTCAGGACAATTAGGAACAGCTATCCTTGTGGCAATAGCATTAGCAATCTTTTGAGCTTTGTTGAATGTGTTCCCATATTCAACAATCTCCCAAAGAGTGTAGTCATGGATGGCTATATATTGCTCAAAATTAGACTTCCAAAGCTCGAAGTTCCTGGCATCAAACATGGGAATTTTGATACTAGGGTTTGTGGTGTTGTTTTGTAGCAAAACTGGAGCAGGAGGCTGATTTGTGCCAGACATGATGTTTTTAGGGTTTTGAGAAATTTAGGGTTTTTAGGGTTTTTGGTGTTTTAGGGTTCTTGCGTTACTTAAAGATCAAAAGTTTCTCAACAAGCTCTGATACCACTTGTTGATCCCAAACTTAGATCGATTAAGCTTTGTGTATACGAGATTAAATCAAGTAATACACGTAGAGAAATCTTTGCTTATGAATAAAGTAACTAAGTGTTATGCGGAATTAACACTTAATCTAAAACACAAAGATGTTAAAAAACTTTCACTTGTATTAGAATAAACGAACTTGATTACAATGAAAGAGGTTTAACTTGTGAAAACTTATGATAACTGATGATCAACATTAACCTAAAAGATCTTCTTTTATAGATTAAGAAGTCTTGTACAATAAGCTACGAATCAACTATTCTAGGTAAAGATAATAATAGAAAATACAATGTCGAGCTTATCTTTACCATACACAAATAAAGAAACAAATAAACAAAAAGATTCGTATGAAGATATATTCCATCAGTGCTAATCTTCAAGGCTGTCAGCGTTGACTTCTTCAATGTCAACGCTTGGCTGTCAGCGTCCAATGTCATCTTATCAGCGCTTGAATTCTTCTTATCAGCGTCTAGTGAACGGACCCATAATTTATTCCCAACAGTTCTTGGGGTACATGATCGACCACAATGGAATTAAACCATGCCATGACAAGATGGAAGCCGTAATATAGTTGTCGTCCCCAAGAACGCTAAAGGAGGTGCATTCTCTTAATGGTAAGCTCGCGGGTTTGAATATATTTCTATCCAAGTCCACGAAGAAATCATTACCTCTCTTCAAAACACTCAAAAAGTGTATAAAGAAGGGCAACTTCAATTGGACGAAGAAGGCGGAAGAAGCTTTCAAGGAGCTCAAGAAGCACCTGGATGTGGAATCATAGAATTCCGGATCTTTAAGTTTCTAGGCATGATTATCATTCATATGATTTAACATAGCGGAATTAGAACAATAGTCATGAACAAGGTGTTATGGACAAGATGAATTTCCCCAACGTTACTTGTATTAATAACAAATGATTAAAACAAATAACCTAGGCGTGTTTATAATAAACGCACACGCCTAGAACATACACTTTGCTGTAGGTTACATTTTGATAGTAGGAATGAATGAAAACCTACGTCCCTTATGGTTCCTTTTATAACATAAGGATACCAGGGATTTTACAAGAGATAAAATCAAATAAAACAACTAATTTTTTTAATTTAATATCTTCTACAAGTTTGTCCACCAGCTTGTAGTTTCACCATATGCTAGATTTAGTCCTTGTCTTATAGTTTTGTCACATCAACTCATAATAGACACAACAATCTTCCCCTAGTTGATGTCGGTAAAACTTCTTGTGTATCTCTTGTATATGATACATGATCTTCAAATTGCTTCCCCTCAATTTAAGCATCTATATCTTCCCCTTTTTATCACATCAAATAGGGAAGTAACAATGTATGCAATTGAAGATTCTCCAAATGTAGGCTCTATGTAATGACCTTAAAGAAAAATAACTATAATATTATTGATGTAGAAGCAGAATAATCCAAACCTGTGTTCCATGTCTTGTACTATCCACGTGACGTTGAACTTATACCGATGGTAAAAATATAAGTAGACCTCGATCCCTTTGTCAAAATCCTCATCTTCATATGAGACACTGAGCAGAAATAACATAACTCCTTCAAGTGATAGCATTCCTAGTTTGCTAGATATGACAAGTCTTCGTCACCATCCATGTAAGCACGAACAAGTTATCTTTAAATTCAATGGTGCTAGTCACGACTTCGAAGATATGATAGAACACATACTCGCGAAAATCTACTTCGAACATCAAATTTATCATAAGAATTCTTCCCCTTAATCATATACTTCTTCTAAGAAAAATATCCTAGCCATAAATATCATAATGATATCATATATAAAATCAGAGATCCCATGTACCTGTGTGTGTAAATACCTTGTTTTGTGCGCCAAAACCTAACCAAAATTCCAAACATAATCAACTTCCCCTTAATCCGAGATCCTTTGTTGTCATCTCTGTAGTGTGTCTTGTCCAATATCGAACAACACTTGTCAGCGGATTAAAATCAATATCTCGGACAACGCTGTCATCAGTAGATAAAACATGCTTTGTCAGCGGCTAAAACATGTTTGTCAACGGCTAAAACATGTTTGTCAGCGGCTAAAGTATCCGCTGACACCATCTGTGTCAACTCGTCCTTTTGACATGTGCATTATATCTATGTAGCAAAACATATACGACCCTCTTTAAAATATGATCACATAGGAACATAAAATATTAAGACCATATATGATGGAATTTTACGTTGTATGTCACGTGACCACATTCTCTCCAACTATTTTTGACACATAAAATAACTCGCTTCATCTTTATTCTGTTGTATCCACGTGAACCACAATCCATAATCACTTTATAATATTAGCAAATAGAAAGCAACTGATACATACTCCAACATTTCTTTCGGATTAGTACCATAGCATGCTTTTGGGCAGCAAATAGGAAACACAACATGTGAATAAACATAGGTACATTACCTAGTACCTATATGTCTGCATTAGCAATAGGTTGCACACGAATCTCTCCGATCACTGTCAATACATCTTGTTCGTCCTTTTATCTTTGTCTTGACACCAAACGAATACATTACTCATGTTCTATTGCCTTCATCATGTCACAACGGCTTTACACATGATGTATGTACATACGAATGAACCAAACTGTCCATATCAAAGCTGCGTGTAATATAACAATAACTGGGACCATAAAACAGTGAACACCAATCTGCACAAACACTAGACCCCTAGTAGTACCTCCTTGTACCCTTCGAACAATGGTCTGATGTGATTATTAATCCTTGAATTTTGTTGCACAAGTATAGCTTTGGACCACAAGTACTATAACCATCTGTTCTCTTGTCCATATCTTTGATAAACATAAAAGTTTAAACAAATCCATCACATGACGTACAATGGCCCACTTCTGTTTCCTTTGCTGTTATGCATTGAAAGACTTGACATAAACATTGAATATTAAACCATAGATATACCTTTTGGACCAACAGTCCTTTTCTTCTTTATCACACGTATGCTCACAAATAACAAAACCATATATCATGGGACCCTCCATACACGCATCAGCAGTCTCTAAGTCACATCTTTTTCACTTGCATACGTTACTGCAAAGACACCTTTTTCTTCTTTTGAAACACTATAGGGACCAATAGTACATTCCATTTGAAACTTATCCTCTCTGTCTTTGCATATTCACATGACTTTATACTGTAAGCTTTATGTCCCTTGTTGATCCAATAGATCTAGGGTTCTCGAAACCCTAAAAATGAATTCTCTTGTAAATCACAGCATCAAACATCATCAGATTCAAGAGTTTATATTAAAAACCCTAACAACAATCATCACAGTACCAATGGATCTAGGATTTTGGATGAAACCCTAACACTTTAACTCCTACATTAGCCACGAAACTCCTTCTTTTCTATTGTAGAATCGATTCTAGGGTTTAGGGAAACCCTAGTTTCAAAACAGAAAATTCAAAAGTCTCATTCTGCAGCCATACTCGACGAACAATAAATCTTTCATGAGGTCTCAGATCGAAGATCCTTCTGGTGAGATCCTAGACACATTTTTCGAGAACCAACAGCGCGAATTTCACAACGATCCAACAGTTAACGAAAGAGATATCGCTGTTTGAAAATCACTACACAGAAAGATACGAACATAAAATCATGGACGGATTTTTAAGCTTCGTTCTTCGTTCTACAACTCGAACACCTTGTTGATCCTAGCATCGAGAGCCACCCGCTCAGATACGAAATCATAGAATTCCGGATCATTAAGCTGCTAGCCATGATTATCATTCATATGATTTGTGACAACCCAAAACCGAGGTCATTGCTTAATCTTATTTTACGATTATTTTTGAAATTTTTGGATGAGTTTGAATGATATTTATTTTTGGAGGTTTAAGTTTAAACCGATGTTGGAAGGTTTATATTTAATATTTAATAAGTATGAGGAGTATTAGCAAGCGTGATGTCGATGGATGCCAAATATTTTACGTCTTATTGTCGGTTGTTCGATTTTTGTCATTTTTGATGTTTTATTTTAAATGGCGTGTTAGGTCGAGTCGAGAGTCGATATTATTATATTTGAGGTACGTTTTAAATTTTTAAAAGTATCTTTATGAAGCCCGAGCCCCGTAAATATTTTCAAAATTAACTAATAGTTATTTCCTGCTTTTTAGCTAACTATTTTCATTTTGAGCCACAACTATTGCAAAATTACAACCAAGTTCCCTCATGCACTACATAAAAAGCTTAAACAAACACACACACACCATAATCTCCACTCAAAATTTTCATCTATCTCTCTCTTCTCTCTCTATTTTGCCGAAACATCACCACCACCCCAAAACCCATTCAATTTCAATTTTAACTTGATTTTGATCATGAATTGAGTAAAACTAAAGCAAGACCCTATCTTACAATTGATCAAGGATCATTTAGGTATAAGAAAATCATACATGCAAGCATTTTTATTTTTTTCATGTTGATAGGTGAAAGCCATGATCATGCATGGTGTTCTTGGCATGATCAATGGTGATTCTTGCAAGAATTTTGTTAAAAACTTCATTTTGATTCAAAGGTTTTGATTTTGATGATGATTTGGATGTTATGGTTCATATATTTTGATGTTAGGGTATAGGAATGATCATTTTCATGGTTGGTTTTGATCAAAAAGGTGATTTTGTACAAGTTTTTAATGGTCATTTTATAACAGTAAGTAAACAGTAAAATCCGAATTTTTATGTTTTGAAAATGGCTTAACTTATAGCCTAGGGTTGTAGATAATTTTATTATCTTCGATTTTATATAAGGTAGAGCTTCTAGCTCCAAACGAGCGCGAAGTTATGATGTTTTGATTGATCGTGTACCGGGAGACGAGTATCGGCACTACATATAGTTGTTGTCGATATTTAGATCGAATCTCGGGGACTCTAAATTGAATTTTTAAAATATGTAACCTACTGATAATGAGGTGTTTACCTTAGAGTTTGAGTTTACTTTAAAACCCGAGTGTCGGTTTTGTAAACGGAGTCGTTTAAAGAAGTTAAAACGGTTGTATGAAAAACTAACGTAAATATGTCCGGATTTTGTAGTTTGAAAATGAGTCGGGTAAAGGACTTTAAAAGTAATTTCATTTGATGAACTTGTAGGAGGAATTTCTATATATAGTAAGTTAGTTTATCGAGTCATTATTAATGAACGCGCCTTATTTGATAGGTAGCGGTTCTCGTGTTTGAAAGGCATCCATTATCATCGACGATCATCTCGCTAGATCTCTTATACTAAGGTGAGTCTGTAGCCTCGCTTTTCATGCTAGCTACTAAATTTTTTATACCCGCGAGGGGGATACATGCTATTTGAAAATAAATGAACACAAGTCATGAGTAATTGTTGGACCCGAATGTTTCCTAAGTTGATTACATTGTATTGAGTACCTTGTTGCTAAAGACCCTAAATTCATGATCCGTTAACTATCTTCTGACTTGATGTTGTGAGTCGGGAATAGCCGCTTATTCTAATGATAGTACTATTGGGTTGACCACCCTATCTGAGACCAGGGCATTACGCTGAGTAACCTCTGGGAAGGATAATTTACGGGAATAAGAATGTGGTATTCTAGCAACTGATACCCTAGAGGGGCAATGGTTTTATTCTAGTCATGCCGGTATTTGGCGTGGGTGACTATTTGGTTAAGGGGTCGGTGTCATGAGCTTAAATATAATGTTTATTATTTCCTTGAGTATAGATTATGTGTACCACAATTCTATAAATGATTATGATTGATTTTCTTCTTCTGTTCGAATGTGATTTGATAAACCTATAGACTCGCTCAACATTATTGTTGACTCGTTTTAGCATGTATTTCAGGTAATAGGAAGTGATGGAGCATGGAGCTTTGCTGTGGAGGTTGTGGCTTGGCTTTTGGAAGAATGTTGGTCTAAAATCTATTTCTATCCTTTACTGTTGAATAATTTACCTTATGTTGATGTACTATACTAAACTTGTTGGTTGTTGGTCGAGATCCATAGGGACTAAACACTTTACTCTGGTGTCATTTTAGTACAATCATGGGATGAAATTTATGTTTTAGACCTATTATAACAATCTTGTTTATATTTTGTGTAAACGTCTCATATTTTGAGTCGTTCAATATACCTTGTGTGATGCTTGTGTCTAGCACCCAATTGTGTATTTCCGCTGCGTAATGTAAATTGGGGGTGTTAGAGATTGGTAATCAGAGCTGCAAGTTATAGAGAATTGGGTCGATTTTGAAAATTTTCCTAAACTATAACTTTGGTGTCGAAAGTATTTATTCTTCAAAAGCACACAACTCCTCTGCAACACTCTGGTAAGATCACTTTTAGTTTTGTTTTGCATTGTAGATGTATCCCTCATAACTGAAATGATTTCCCGAGTATTTATTAAGTAAATACTACGATATTGTATTGGAATTATTGAAACTACGCAGAGTACTTGTCAGTATCAGATTTATTTTTTTGCGAGCATTGCATAAACATCATTTGCATTGTGTTGCATAGCATAGATTATGTATGACATTTGCATAAGCATGGCATACTAATTTTTATTTTATTAATGATGACCTTAAGTATCCTTGAACCCTTATAATTGTAGAAAATGGCTGGTTTACTTCGTGGGGATGGATGGATTGATATGACTAATGTATTGGACGGTGAGGAAGTAGATAACTTTGGTTCTAGTGACGATGAGGAGCCTTTTGAGTTTTTAGATGATGGGATTCCACTTACTGTAGTTGGTCAAACAGAGCCTGAATTGATACAAGGTAGTTATGTTCCAAGGGTTAATGTTGTGCCACAGACTGTTCCAGATTGTCAGCGACCTGTTGTTCGTTCTTCGACGCCTACTTGTGATGCTTATATTAGCAGTTTGCCTGGGATTGCATTTGATAGGGGTGATGTTCATGTTGAGTCGAGTAGTGCTGCTAGTGCTCGATCTATTCATGATGGCATATCTAAGGTTTATTGTCCAGGTCCTAGGTCTTATGATGATATTTTCTGGTTTCTTAAGAAGTTTGATAGGTCTTTGTTTGAAAGGTATTTGGTTGAAACCCGTGTGATTAGAAGGTTTGAGCAGAATGAGAAAAAGTTTGACAGGTTTGTTGGTAGTGTGAGGAGATCAGAGTTTGTTAGGGCAAGGGAAATGGATGAAGTTGTTAGATTAAGATTTATGGTGTTGAATTTGAGTAGGCAGGTTGAAAGGTTACATAAGGAGCAAGAAAGGAATGCAAGGTTGGATGCATGGGGTCTGCCTATGAGATCTTTTCCTAGTCGAGGTATAGTGATTCGTGATGTACCGAATCAAGTTGAAGCTCAAGTGTTGGTGAAGCCGAGTGAAGGAGGTAGTCGAAAGGGGAAGGAAAAAGTGGAAGAAGATTCTGAGGATGACGATAGCAGCAGTGATGATGAGCTGATATACAAGAAGCTGCGGGGATCTGATGTTTAGTTCTTTTATGTTGTTTTTATTAGCCTAGTTGTAATAGAACTTATGTAGACTTGTATTGTATTTTGTGATGAAACTTAATGACTTTAAGTTTGCCGTGATGAAGGGTTGTAGTGACATTACTTGTCACAATTTTGTGGAAATTTTCCAACGCAATCCAAATTACCTTCATGACTTATGATTTTTCTTATTAGTTCTTTTGTGAATTGGTTAATGATCCATTATGAATTGTGTTGTTGGTGCATGTAGTATCCATGTTACATCTTGATAGAGAAATCCTTCTTCTTATCTTGATATGAATACTTACTTGTTTTTTTTCTTTTATGGTTACACAGGAAGGAGTTGGGAGGCATTTTTCTGACTTTATTAAATTGTTGTTTGGTTAGTTTCCTAAAAACATGCCGCCTAAATTGACGACTGCTACTGTTAATACCATGATTGAGCAAGCTATTGCTAGAGCTTTGTAAGCTGAACGTGCTGCGAGGAACCAAGAGGCTGAGAATAGGAATGATGCTGGTCAGGTTGGAGGGAATGTTGAAAATAAAGTTGGAGGTAATGCTGATGAACTAGCAGGAGGAAATGCTGCGGGACAAGTTGGAGGTAATGCTGTTGTTCAGCAGATTCAGAAGGAATGTTCTTATGCTAGTTTCATGAAATGTGGACCTACCCAATTTCGTGGTACTTGTGGTGTTTTGGAATTAAGGAGGTGGATTGAAAAGATTGAAAGTAATTTTGAAATCAGTGGATGTTCAGAAGCTAGTAAGGTGAAATTTACTGCAGCTACTTTTCAGGATGACGCATTGAGCTGGTGGAATAGTCAGGTAGCTACTGTAGGATTGGTTGAAGCTAATGCTAGAACATGGACTGTGACCAATGGACTATTGACTGCTAAGTTTTGTCCTAAGGAAGAGTTAGGTCAGTTGGAAGATGAATTGAGGCATTTGGTGCTGAGAAACAATGATATTGTAGCTTATACAAGGAGATTTCTTATTTATGTTTGTTATGTCATGATGCTTTTGCTGATGACCGTAAGAAGATGAAGCAGTATATTAGAGGTTTATCTAGTAATATCAAGGGAGAGACTACTTCGTCGAAACCCAAGTCATTTGATGAAGCTGTTCAAATGGCTCATGCTTTAATGGATGTAAAGCTGCAGGATCGAAAGGATAGTATTGCTGAGGGGAATAAGAGAAAGTGGGAAGCTGCACACTCAAACCAAGGGCAGAATCGAGGTGGTCATCGTATTAACAATAACCAAGGACCGAATAGGAATCAGAAATATAATTTGAGAAGGAATGATGGTGTTCGTGCTGCCACAGGAAATCAAGGTAACAAGGTGAATCCGAAGTGTGGTCGATGTAATCTGTATCATGTTGGAAATTGTCCACCTGCTTGCAACAAGTATGGGAAGGCCGGACATAAGATGGCAGATTGTAGAAACAAGGGTGTGGCCACTGGAGCCAATGTTTTCAAGGTAGTTAAATGTTCTGGATGTGGAGGTCGTGGACATAAGCAAGGGAACTGTCCGAGGGTTGGCATACGACAGGGAGGCATTGTTGCTACTGTTGCTACTAGGATTGCTGCTCTAGCCTATGTCGTAGGAGATGCTGACAAACCTCAAGGGCCGAATGTGGTGACTGATACGTTCTTACTTGATGCTTGTTATGCTAGTGTGTTATTTGATTCTGGATCCGATAGAAGTTTCGTAGATGTTAGATTCAGTCAGCTATTGGATAGAGAACCAGTGAGATTGACAACTAGTTATAAGGTGGAGTTAGCTGATGGTAAGGTTGTAAGCACTAGTTCTATACTGAAAGGTTGTTCCTTGAAGTTAGGTAATTATGTGTTTAGTATTGATTTGATGCCTATAGAATTAGGATCTTTTGACGTGATTGTTAGAATGGACTGGTTAGTTGGTAATGGTACAGTAATTGTTTGTGGAGAAAGATTAGTTCAGATACCGCTAAGGAATAGGGTATTGACTATGAAAGGAGATGAATGTACTTCTCGTTTTAGAGTTGTTTCTTGTTTGAAGATGATGAGATATATATAAGCAGGTTGTGATGTGTTTCTTGCACAGATAAGTAATGATGGTGTGAATGAAAGGAAATTGGAGGATGTGCCTGTGATTAGAGAGTATCCTGAGGTTTTCCTTGAAGATTTGCCAGGATTACCGCCGCATCGTGAAGTGGAGTTTCGTATTGATTTAGTGTCGGGTGTTGCGCCTGTTGCTCGTGCACCGTATCGTTTAGCTCCATCTGAGATGAAAGAATTATCTGATCAATTGAAGGAATTGATGGATAAGGGATTTATTAGACCGAGTTCGTTGCCATGGGGTACGCCTGTTTTGTTTGTTAGGAAGAAATATGGTTCTTTTAGAATGTGTATTGATTATAGAGAGCTTAACAAATTGACTGTCAAGAATCGGTATCCACTGCTGAGGATTGATGATTTGTTTGATCAGTTGCAAGGGTCTAGTATATACTCGAAGATCGATTTGAGGTCTGGGTATCATCCACTGAGAGTTAGGGAAGAAGATATTCCTATAACAGCTTTCCGTACTCGATATGGACATTTTGAATTTCAAGTGATGCCTTTTGGGTTAACAAATGCGCCTGCTGTATTTATGGATTTGATGAATCGTGTATGCAAGCCGTATTTGGATGAGTTTGTTATCGTATTCATTAATGATATTCTCGTTTACTCCAAGAGTGAAGAGGAACATGAGAAGCATTTGAGAACAATTTTGGAATTGTTGAAGAAAGAGAAGTTGAAAGTGTGAATTTTGGTTGAAATCAGTGCAATTTCTGGGGCACGTGATTGATAGTGAAGGTGTTCGTGTGGATCCTGCTAAGATTGAGGCAACTAAGGATTGGTCAGTGCCGAAGACGCCGACTGAAGTTCGCCAATTTCTTGGTTTGGCTGGGTATTATAGAAGGTTTATCGAGAAGTTTTCGCTACTTGCTAAGCCGTTGACTAAGCTTACGGAAAAGAATCGAGTGTTTGAATGGGGATTGGAAGAGGAATCTGCATTTAGTATGTTGAAGGATAAGTTGTGTTCTGTGCCGATATTGTCTTTGCCAGAAGGATCTGAGGATTTTGTAGTGTACTGTGACGCGTCTCATAAGGATTTGGAGCTGTGTTGATGCAAAGGGAGAAAGTAATAGCGTATGCATCGAGACAATTGAGGAAGCATGAAGAGAATTATACTACGCATAATTTAGAACATGGGGCTGTGATTTTTGCTTTAAATATGTGGAGACACTACTTGTATGGAACCAAGTGTGTGGTTTTCACTGATCATAAGAGTTTGCAATATATTTTGGATCAAAAGGAATTGAATATGAGGCAAAGGAGATGGGTTGAGTTGCTGAGTGATTATGACTGCGAGATTCGTTACCATCCTGGTAAAGCGAATGTGGTAGCTGATGCACTTAGTAGATAAGAAAGAGATAAGTCTATAAGAGTTAGAGCTTTGGTAATGATGGAAAGTGTTGATTTGACAGAAACGATATTGAAAGCCCAAGCTAATGGTTTGAAGGAAGAGAATGTTGAAGCAGAAAATTTGGGTAGAATGTTGAAACCATTGTTTGAAGTAAGGTCAAATGGATTGAGGTATTTTAAGAATAGGATTTGGTTACCATTGTGTCCGTCTGAGAAAGGTTCGTTAGGAGTGCGAGATTTGGTTATGAATGAATCTCATAAGTCGAAGTATTCAATACATCCTGGATCGGACAAGATGTATCAAGATCATAAGAAAGTTTATTGGTGGCCGAATATGAAGGCAGATATAGCACAGTATGTTAATAGGTGTTTAACTTGTGCGAAAGTGAAGGCTGAACATAAGAAACCGTCTGGATTATTAGTGCAACCTAATATTCCTGAGTGGAAATGGGAGAAGATTACAATGGATTTTGTGACAGGTTTGCCAAGGACTGCAAATAGCTGTGATATGATATGGGTGATTGTAGATAGATTGACTAAGTCTGCTCACTTTTTGCCAATGAAGAAGACAGATAGCATGGAGAGGTTAACAACAGTGTATGTGAAGGAGATTGTTTATCGACATGGTGTGCCTTTATCGATAATTTCTGATCGTGATAGTAGGTTTACTTCAGAATTTTGGAAGTCTTTCCAGAAAGCAATGGGAACGGAGTTATGTTTAAGTACAAAATATCATCTGGAAACTGATGGACAAAGTGAGAGAACAATTCAAACGTTAGAGGATATGCTTCGTGCGTGTGTGATTGACTTTGGAAATGGTTGGGATAAGCATTTTCCATTGGTTGAATTTTCGTACAATAACAGTTATCATGCTAGTATTAAAGCCGCTCCATTTGAAGCTTTGTATAGACGTAAGTGTAGATCACCAGTGTGTTGGAGTGAGGTAGGAGAAAGTCAATTAACTGGGCCTGAAATGATATTTGAGACGACTGAAAAGATTGGGCAAATTAAGAAGCGTTTGTTATCTGCTGATGACGTATAGTCCCCAGCCGGGTCATGAACCCGGCCCACGGGCACTACCCGTATCCGGCCCATCATAGATGGGTGGGAATAATGTCATTTGAGCTTATGGGCTTGGATGAACAGTAACCGCACACATGTGTGCGGCCCACGGCCCGACATGACCGGTACAGGGTTAGACAGAATCACATTCTATCTATGAATAGGATTCACCCCAAAGAAGAGGATATTCACTCACCATAATTAGAAGATAACAATCAAGTCTAATTCTGGTGCTTATCCTTTCCTTGGGGCCGAAGCATCAGTAACAGCCCATTAGGGTTGTCACTGCCTATAAAAGGAACCCCCAAGGGTTCCACAAAGGTATTACGTTCTATACTCTCAACTCACTCGACTCCTATAAACCCTAACCGATTACTTACTCTCACGCCGGAGTCTAATCGTGGGAAACATTCCCACGGTAAGCCTAACGCGTGTTGTTTAGTGTGCAGGGTCCCAACCATACAATTCACTTGGTGCAGGAGCCGGAACCCAGCCAACCCGAATTAAGCCTAATTCGAGTCTAGCAAGGATCACCCAACTTTTGCATCAACAAGTTGACGCCATCCGTGGGACCCATTACACTAAGCTAGAGCAAAATCTCATCTTGAACTCTCAATGACGAAGGGGCATCCGCAAGTTAATCCCATGAACAAAAATCCTGGAAATCGGAAGTCCCAAGGGGAAGGGATACTCATCCCCAATCAATCCCCTAGCCGTCCAACGGGCGGACAGAACAACCGCAGTGGTTTTCAGTCTATAGGAGTGACGAGAACGATCTCCATGACTCCTCCACCTACTTCGACCCTGGACAACCCTGACCCAGGGAGTGCGCCCAATCCCCCTAACAAGGAGCCGTGCAGATCATCGATAGAGGAAGAAGTAGAAGTCCAACCACTCAGCGCGGAAGATCTCACTCGGGTTCTCACGCAGAACTTTGATAGGATCATCCCATGGATTGCATCAAGGTTGAATCTAGGAAGGAACCTCCAATCTAGACTAAACTTTGGAAATGCCAGACCAAGCACCTCTTCCCAAAATCAGAGGAAAAGGAAGACCCGGCCTCAGGAGCGGAGCCTCTTCGAGGAAACTCCCCAACCTAGGAATGTGTTTGAGCTCATAGGAGATCGCCTCATGCAGGAACTAACGCAGTCTCGGGAAGGGGGAGAGAAGTCTGACGGTTCACCCGAGCGACCAGATCTGGAACTGACCAGATCCACTCGCCGCACAAGTGTGTGGGATAGGATGAACACTGGGAAGAAGGATCCTGGCTCTTCTCAAAAGAGCGGTCCTCACCCAAGAGATGGGTCACCACCCCCTTCTCCAGATCCATCAAGAGAGGACTCGGATGACCATCCGCCCAAGCGTCGCGGACCTAGGCGTACCCCTCCACCACCACCAAACAATGATGAGTATTATGGTGGCCGCTATTATCGAGAGGCAGAAGCGGGGGATCTTTCCCGTCCGTGGTGTGACCCATGGGAAGACCCTAGGCTCACCCGTCCATGGGCGGATCCCAGGGAAGATCATTTTACTCTCCGCATACGGAACTACTCCGAGGACACAAAACGTCGCATGCCGGCGTGTGTCAAGACTTATGATGGAACTGGTGATCCAGATGATCACCTTAAAATATTTGATACGCAGGCTAAGATCGAGCGATGGCCCATGCCTATATGGTGCCAAATGTTCAATTCAACCTTGATCGGCAATGCTCGTGACTGGTTTGAGGGACTCCCTCCGCGAAGTATTGATAGCTTCACCGAACTACGCACTACGTTCAAGAATAATTATAGTCAGCGGAAGAAGTATAATAGGGATCCGGTCTCATTGGCAACTGTCAAGCAACGGCCGGGGGAGTCTACAGAAGCTTTCACTGAATGCTTCAACGACGAGTGCACACGCACAAAAACAATGCCGGAACACCTAAAAATTTCCGACTACATGCATGCCATAACAGACAGGGAATTAATCAGGCGTCTCAATGACAAGCGTCCGGAGAGGTATCATGACCTCATGGAAAGGTTCAGAAACTTCATAGAGGGAGAAACAGCGGTTGCCGCGGCCTACCCTTCCAAAGGAAACGGCTACCGATCGAACGACCAGTCTAGGAGACAGTCGGGCGGTCAAAGCAACCAGAACAATAGTAGGGGCTCAGATTACAAGAGCCAAAACAAAGGAGGACGACCGGACGATAAGTTTACCCCTCTAAAGATGTCCTACCGGGAGATCTTGCTGACGGAAGGGGCAAATTTTCCGAGGCCTCCCCCAATGACGACTCCGCTGGACCGTCGCCAAGGAAATCGTTTCTGTGAGTTCCATAACGACAAGGGCCATGGCACGGAGGAGTGTATCCAGCTCAAGAAGCATATTGAGTCACTGATCAAATCAGGTAAACTCAAGCATTTGGTTAAAGATTGGAAGGATGGAAAAGAGAACAAGAAGTATGACAAGAAGGATCCCCAAAAGGACAAACCTTCGACCATATACATGATCCAATCCAGACAACGCCGCACGAGGCAGAAAATTGGTCAAAAATTTTCACGTGGCATGGAAATCTCATTCCCTCCCATCATAGCAAGCGATGTGATTGATGCGCCTCTCACTATTGAGATAAGCATTGGAACACACAATGTTCGTCGCATGTATGTGGATGGAGGGTCATCAGCAGAAGTACTGTATGAACACTGTTTTGTGCAGTTACAACCAGAAATAAGAAGCCAATTGGTACCAGCCACGGCGCCGCTCATTGGTTTTAGTGGAGACACCATCTGGCCGATAGGGCAACTGCGTCTGCTTGTAACCATTGGGAATGAGGAACACTCCACCACTGCGTGGATGAACTTTATGGTGATACGCTCACATTCTCCATACAATGGGATCATAGGCAGACCAGGTATTCTGGCCATGCGTGTGGTACCTTCCACGGCACACGGAATGATCCAGTTCCCTGTAGAAGGAGGAATCGTCACCATTTACAACACAATCGTACCAGGATCCGAGTGTCATACCATGACAACACCGGTTCCACCCGTTCCACCCAAGGATGGATCACCACCTCCCAATTGGAAGGTGGCAATCCATCCTGATTATCCGGAACAGGAGGTATCCATAGGAGGAACGCTCTCGGATAGCGGCAAGAGGTCCATGTGCTCTATCTTAAAAGCAAACTTAGACATATTCGCATGGGAGCCAAAGCACGTGACAGGCGTACCACGCGCGATAGCAGAACATAAGCTCCAGATCCGCCAGGGGTATCGACCTGTCAAGCAAAAGAAGCGCGGCCAGGCACCTGAACGCAGCCGAGTGATACTGGATGAAGTACGGAAGCTAGTGGACGCGGGTATCATGCGCGAGGTATACTACCACGAGTGGTTATCCAATCCAGTCATGGTCAAAAAACATGACGGAAGTTGGCGCATGTGTGTGGATTTTACGGATCTGAACAAAGCTTGTCCACAGGATTGTTACCCGTTACCGGAGATTGACTGTGTTAGCCCTATATTTTATATAGTCGAACAAGAATGTAATAGGTCATCTTAGTCATCAGTGGTCTTGTATTGTAATAGGTTAGTCGGGTTAACCGGGCTTGGACTTTAAGCTAATATTGTCTAAGTTAGGGGCGTAAGCCCAAAACAAAGCCAAGCCCGGCCCAAGATGAAGCCCACAAAGGCCTTAGGGCCGTGGGGTATATAACCCTCTTTCACATGTGAAAGAGGGTGTTGGTTCATTTTACTTTCTCTCTCTAGTAAACATAAACCTTCCAAATCTCTCTTGTTTCTCTCTCTACTTTTCTTCTCTTTCTCTCTCTAAATATCTCTTCTAAATCTTGTGTTATGGATTAAATAGGAACAACATTTGGTATCAAGAGCCTATAGTGGATAGGTGATTATAGATTCGTATGTGGTGTTCTTGATTTTTCGTGGCTTTTTTGATCCATTTCTCACGTCCCATTTCTCTTTTTGTGTTTTTATGGTCTTTTCTTGATACGAATCATCTACATACTAGTAGTAGTGATTTGGGTATCTTGGTTTTGGCTAAAACACAAATTTTTTGGATCAAAAGTTGCGAAATTTCTTGCTTTTCTTCATTCCGAAATTCAAGCAACTGTTACCATCGGAAAGTACAAGTGAAAAGTGGGCTTCCATCGCAATAACCATCACCATCGGAAAGGGTTTTGGTTCTACATTGCGATACGTGGGTTTTTATTACTTATTCCGATCTGGACATTCCGATCGTACTTTGCGATCTGGGATTCCGACGGGTTTAAGGGTTTTGTTAAGTCGTTACTCTGTCCAAATTGTCTCAGCCACATTCCGATCTGACATTGCGACAGCATATTGCGATCTGAACATTCCGACAGCCACATTCCGATAGAACATTCCGATCTGGACATTGCGACAGTGCATTGCGATAGGACATTCCGATCTGAACATTGCGATAGAACATTCCGATCTGAACATTCCGATGGATATTTTGTTTGAGTAATTTTTAGACTTAGCCACTATCTAGACTAGTTTCGGAACATAGTTTACACGAAGATTAAAAAAAAAAAAAAAAAAAAAAAAAAAAAGTTTTTTGGCGGGAAAACTCAAGAAAATTTTATTTTTTCCTATACCATTTTTAGGCCATTTAAGCTTCAATTTCAAATTTTGGCGAAGCGAAAAATTTTTCGACCAAAAATTCGAATTTTCGGATCAAAATTCAAATTTTTAGGCCAATTTTAGGTTTTATTTTTGTCAAAAAAATTTCACTTTTCAAAATTTTTTTTCCTTACTAGTTTTTGGATATTTCTAACTCGATTTCAAAATTTGGTGATTCAAAATTTTTCGGCTTCCCGTTTTGTCGGACTGAGGAATTTATTGTCGGCCTGAGAAAAAAAATTGGAATTTTCGGAATTTCAACCACAGTCAAATCACAACACATCCACTAAAGATCCGTAATCCATACACATCATATCTTCTTCGAGACATCCGTTCAATGGACATCTTCGTGGATTCAACAACAACAACGTCCATGACTGAGATGAATAAAGAGAAGATGCAGAATCCAGAGGTTCAGACAAATACTGAGACTCCAATCAGTAAACCTTCTAACAAGGATTCTACCACCAAAATCGTTCATGCAATCAAATACAAGATGTCGAAATCAAAAGAAAGATGCATGGAACACATAAAGTTGCTTCAGTCACACCTTCAGGTTCTTTCAAGAGAAGACCTAAAAGGCACTCGTCTTGAAATTGGATTCAAACGGGTATTCTTTCTACTATTTGGTCAAGATGTTGAGACATTCATCAGAACGATGCTACTTAATGTGGACCATCTTCAACAAGAACTTGACAGAGACGATTTTCACGAGAATATATCCATGGAGGTCCTTTTAGCTCTCAACAATCAGTTCCAGCAATTCATTGACTCAAGTGGCTTATCCAAAAACGATCGAGAGTTCACAAGCACATACTTTACCAAATATACTCTCGTAGATCTTCAAGCGTTCAAAGAGACACTTCTTCAACATATGAGCAATATAAAGAAGTCAATTGCTGAAAGAACACGCCATCAAAGGCACTTTCAAAGAAGGGTGAATCAAAGACTGATGCAGACGAAAGAGAGCACTGTCGATATAGATCAAGCATTGGATGCTTCTTCGGTTGATACAGAGAGCAGCGGGACAGAATCAGAAACGCAGCATATCAGTACCAGCTCAAGGAATGATCAAACAACCAATGATGCGGATATCAGACCCATTTATGATAATCAGCCTATGGCTATGGTACATTTCAATGCTGAATACGATGTTTCTCAACATACTGAGCAATCTGAACCCATTCTTGACACGTATCTAGTGGAAAAGGTTGATAGCAATACCACACCTGATTCATCAGATACGAGTACTAATGGAGGAGAGACTTCTCAGAATGTTGATTCTAAGATTCACGAGCTTGAAATTCTGTTAGCTCAGAAGACTAAAGATTTTGAGGATGCCAAACTCGATTTTTCAAAGAAAAATAACAAATTTGAGGCTTACTTTGAAAAACTTGAAAAAGCAAATGTTGTTCTTGAACAAAAATTGGATCGTAAGATTCAAGATTTTAATGTGGAAAAAGAACATTTTGTGAAACAAATAAATTTGTTAGAATCAAAGTTGGCTTCTCAAAATCCAAGTCCTCCGCCTGCTTCATTAACTGAATTATCTGTGCAACCTATCGACATTGTAGAAAGTAATGATACGAATGCTGATAACGCCATATTTGATAATATGAACATTAAGTTAGAACAACGCGTTGCTCAATTACTTCTACAAAATGAGCAATTAAAGGCTCAGATTCAGGAAAAGGTTTTTGCACTGACAGCGGTGAAAAACGAATTAAGGAAGATAAAAGGAAATAGTGTGGATACTATGCTACCAAAACAGTCAGTCTTGGGGAAACCTCCTTCTCAATCATTCAGAAATCGCTCAGTTGCTAGACAACCGAATGCGTTTAAATCTGAACGACTAAAAATGTCGAATCCGAGGTTTGCATCCCAAGTTGACGTGCGTAGCAAGTTGCCTAAACCAGTCACTCCACAATCTAGACCGACCTTAAGACAAACTGCTTCTGCAAAACCCGATCACATGAATGCTTCAAGCAACTTTAGATCTAGCTCCAAGAACATGCCTAGGCGTAGTTCAAATGGCACGGGTCATAAAAGCTATCTAGAGGATGCTAAAAATAAGACACAAGCAAGAGATAGGACCAAACCACAACCTAGGAGCGTTGTTCACACATCTAGGAATTCTAGACCCTTCTATGATGTGCACAATTCTGCCAACCCTAGGAACTCTAGAGCCTTCTCAGATGCTAAGCACTTTGTTTGCACGAAATGTAACAAATGCGTGTTTAATGCCATTCATGATGATTGTATCACTAAAGTCCTGAACAAGGTGAATCAAAAAGCTAGAGCACCTCAAAGATGGAACCCTAAAGGAAATAGGTTTTCTCCAACTAAGTCTTCCGCTGTGCATGAGAAACCTATGACTCCTAGATCCTGTCTTAGGTGGATACCAACGGGTAGAACCTTTAAAACAATTGGTCTTAGGTGGGTTCCTACAGGAAAGATATTTCCCTCTAGCACAAAAAAGGTTCTAGGTGAACCCCAACATGGTTCTCACAAAGATATCACTAACCCACAAGCAAGCATACAAACTACTGATAAAAGTGCAGGTATTAAAATAAAGGTTCAACAAGAACACAAAGGTTTTCCATATTCATACCGTTCAACAAAAGACACTCTCAGAGTTTGGTTGCTGAAGAAGCAGATATCAGAGAAATACGTGTTTCAAGGGTTTCACAAGTAAGATTCAAGATGACTTACAGTCAAATTACAGACTGTAACTCGTTCCTCAAAGACAGGGAAGTTTATCTCTTCAACGATAACTTACCCTCAAAACGAGAAATTAATATTTCTCGGACACGAGCTTCTATTAAAACTATTCAAAAGTTTTATGCTCGTGTAATGGCTTATAGTCACATTACAGACTGTAACCCGGGCTCACAAGACAGGAAAGTTCATCCCGATGATGACTTATCCTCAGAACGAGAAATTAAGTTTTCTCGGACATGAGCTATCTGTAAAAACATTCAATGTTTTTAAGCTCATGTACACAGACTTACAGTCACATGTCAGACTGTAACTCGTACTTCCAAAATAGGAAAGTTCATCCCGAGTATGACTTATCCTCAAAACGAGAAATTCGATTTTCTCGGACACGAGCTTACAATAAAACTATTCGAAAGTTTTAAGCTCGTGTAAATGACTTCTAGGCGCATCACAGCTTAGAACTCGGACCTCAACTAAGGAAAGTTTATCTCGGACGATAACTTATCCTTCTCAACGAGAAATTCATATTTTTCGGTCATGAGCTTCTCATAAAAACATTCAAAGTTTTTAAGTTCATGAAAAACGATTTCTAAGTAAATGTCAGCTTAGAACTCGAACTTCATCTTAAGGAAAGTTTATCACGGATGATAACTTATCCTTCACAACGGGAAATTTATTTTTCTCGGTCATGAGCTTGTCACAAAACAATCAAAGTTTTGAGCTCATGAAAAACGGACCCGAAAGGGGAGTGTACGTTTCAGTGCGCTTTCCCTAAGCAATAGAAGAGAAGTCTTCTATCCTGATTATTTTAAAACCGTTGAACACAATTTTTCAAGAATTTCTCAAAAGGTTTTTCTAAATCTTTCAAAATTGTGTGTTCAACACTCCCTTCCTCATAAGTGGTTTTTATATCTCAAAATTGTCATATGTTATTTTGATCAATTTTTGAGGGGGAGCGTTTTAAAATCAAGCCTTTTAATGTTGTTGGGTACATCTCTAAAATTGTCATATTTTATGTATCCAACACATTCCGAAAATGATATAAAATCGTCAAATGTAATATATTATATCGGAAAAGGCATCTCAACTCCGTACCTCAACATATTTTGTGGTGTCGTTTTTCTAAAATTTTGTCAAATTTTGTCTCAAGACACACATATATTGTTGAGGGGGAGCGACCCGACTGAAAATGTTCCATGATTCATGCGTGCACACATGTTTCTCTCCCAACGATTTTTCGGAAAATGTCATATTTTAATCAATTGGTATCTCTAATATTATATTTTTATATTAGAGATAGGGGGAGAAAATGTGATCAAAATGTAATATATTGCAACATGTGATCTTAAAGACTCAAGTGCAACTCTTTCCTTCACATGCCAAACTATTTCGTATATCGATGCATGTGTGTAGGGGGAGCTTTTCGGAAATGTAAAACTTTCAAGTGTTAAAAGTTTTGATTTTTATCAAATACTTTGAATGGTTTTTCAATGGTTTATGGTTACGATCTATACCCAAAACAACCTACTATCCACGACGGAACGATGGAGTCAAAAGGTGGTTTAGGATAGGAAACTAAGTCCTATGATCCAACCAGAACCGGAGGGATCTACCCAAGGACATTCCATAGCTAGAAATAGTTGTCCTTAGGAAAGATGGAGTGGAATGAAGCTGAATGCGGACCAAGTACTTAAGTTAGCACTGGAACAATCACAACAAGGTGCTAATGATGACGTATTGGTAAGCATTGAAGGAGTTGAATATTCTATGCAACTTAGGCAGAAACCGGGTTAACACATCTTTTGAAGACAAGTGTCATGGACCCAGTGATACGATGCACAACCCTTCCCCAGCCATTCGAGTTTCTCTTAAAAGAAACTTGTCTCATTGTCACGGAGATCAACACGTATCTATTGACTTTCTCACTCCGAGTCAGTTGATATTGAAAAGGTGGCAGTCTGCTCCAGCCTCCGATTACCAAAAATGCACTTATTGAGTCTAGAGCCAAACGAGATCAATTTATCATCTCATTAGGACACAATCGAGTCCTACGCATTATCCTTGTGATATTGCCAGAACATCTGAGTGATACGATTCACAATGAAGATGGAAATCCTGCTTGAGCCAGCATCAAACAAGCTCATGGTAGGTAACTTGTGCGATTCTACACGAATCAAACTTGTGAGAACTGGAAAGCAACTAAGTTTGGATTCTTAATTGATTCAAACTTGATTCCAGGTTTCTTCGCAAAATCCATGTGATCTTGCCAGAACATTTAGAGTGACACTCATTAGTGTTCACAGTGACGAATGGAAATCCTTCCAGTGTCAACATCAAACAGCACTGCGGTAGGTAACTCGCAAGATTCTCTATGAATCAAGCTTGTGACAAACTGGAAAGCAACAATGGTGCGATTCTTTTAGAATCAAACTTGTTCCAGGAAATCTGAATTGACGACTCTAATCAGACGGATAATTTATCCTTATGATTCACTCTTTACGTTCGCAGTCTGCTTTGAGACGGTCGAGTAAAGAGAACTGGCTACTACCGCCGGGAAACCCTGTCAAGGAGGTTCTTAATCGAATCTACCTGATCACAGGTACGGTATTTAATACCGTTTAACGGTCTTCACCGACCGGAGGTAAAACGCTACCGAGTTAGGGTGAAATGTTCAAAGCCATTTCATCCGTGTCTATATATGTTGCTGCATATCAAGAAGGTGGCGTAGCTGTACAACCGATGTCGATTCAGAAGTCACAAGAGCACAAGATGGCGATAATCAAGATACCTAAGAATGTAAGAATGTAATAGGTCATCTTAGTCACAAGGAGTACAGATGAAGATCTCAAGCACTCAAAGTCTAATGACAAAGGCTCAAGATAAAGATCACGAAAGCATGAAGGAACAAAGCTGTTACAAACAAGATCAAGACCAAGATACAAGACCAAAGCAGGAAGATCTCCTCTACAAGAATGTATTCTCTCAATCATCTTATGCTTGTTAAGCTTTTTAAGATGACCGATACATTGGGGGAGATTGTTTGCCCTATATTTTATATAGTCGAACAAGAATGTAATAGGTCATCTTAGTCATCAGTGGTCTTGTATTGTAATAGGTTAGTCGGGTTAACCGGGCTTGGACTTTAAGCTAATATTGTCTAAGTTAGGGGCGTAAGCCCAAAACAAAGCCAAGCCCGGCCCAAGATGAAGCCCACAAAGGCCTTAGGGCCGTGGGGTATATAACCCTCTTTCACATGTGAAAGAGGGTGTTGGTTCATTTTACTTTCTCTCTCTAGTAAACATAAACCTTCCAAATCTCTCTTGTTTCTCTCTCTACTTTTCTTCTCTTTCTCTCTCTAAATATCTCTTCTAAATCTTGTGTTATGGATTAAATAGGAACAACAGACTGGAAGGTGGAATCTCTATGTGGATATCCCTTTAAGTGCTTCCTAGACGCATATAAAGGATACCACCAGATCCAGATGGCGGAAGAGGACGCAGAGAAGACGGCGTTCCATACCAGTCAAGGCGTATATTTTTATACGAAAATGCCGTTTGGACTAAAGAACGCCAGTGCTACATACCAGCGGCTTGTGGACAAAGCCTTTGACTCACAGATAGGCCGCAACCTGGAAGTCTATGTGGATGACTTAGTCATAAAAAGTCATACGGAGGATGCACTTCTCCGGGATGTCCAAGAGACATTCGACACACTGAGGAGGATTAATATGAAGCTAAATCCAAAGAAATGAACGTTTGGGGCAACGGAGGGAATGTTCCTTGGATATATGATTGATCCAAATGGCATCAAACCTTGCCCAGAGAAAACGGACGCAGTAATAGAAGCTACCATCCCCTCAGACACGGAAAGAGGTGCAATCCTTAAATGGGAAGCTGGCCGGGCTAAATAGGTTCTTATCAAAGTCTGCAGAGAAGTCACTACCCCTATTTAAAACACTCAAGAAGTGCATTAGGAAGGGAGACTTCCGGTGGACAAAGGAAGCCGAGGAAGCCTTTGGCCAACTCAAGCAACACCTTGCATCTCTCCCTATGTTAGTAGCTCCCCGGCCAAAGGAGGAGCTCATTATGTATCTCTCAGCCACACATGGAGCAATAAGTGCGGTACTAATGACGGATAGGGATACGGTACAAACTCCGGTCTACTTCATAAGTAGAACATTACAAGGGCCGGAGTTGAATTACTCCTCTATGGAAAAATTGGTTTTGGCATTAGTGTTTGCTACAAAACGGTTGCGCCGATACTTTCAGGCGCACCCAACTGTAGTCATTACTGACCAACCAATAAAACAAGTCATCTCTAGACCGGATGTGGCAGGAAGGCTACAAAAATGGATCATTCTATTGGGGGAGCATAATATATCTTATAGGCCAAGGACGGCTCTTAAGGGCAAAATCTTGGCAGATTTCTTGATAGAGAAGTCGGATGAGGAAGGACCAGTCGTAAAACAAGACGAGACTCCAGCAGAACCATGGGTGTTATTTACGGACGGATCTTCGTGTACGGATGGGTTAGGAGATGGTCTCATCCTCACAAATCCGGAAGGAATGGAGTTTACGTACGCCCTCCGCTTTGAGTTCACAGCCACCAACGACGAGGCGGAATATGAAGCATTAATTGCGGGTTTAAAAATTGCCGCTAGAATGGGAGTCCGTAACCTTGAGGCCTACGTGGACTCACGGCTTGTCGCGAACCACATTCTAGGTGGATATGTGGCTAAGGAGGATAACATGGTCCGATACTTGGAGAAAGTCAAGTCACTCATCGCGGCTTTCGGCAAGTTTTCTATCAAGCAGGTACCAAGAGGTGAGAACAAGAAGGCGGACGCTCTTAGCAAGATCGCATCCACAAGCTTCGCCCACTTGTCCAAGCAAGTCTTGGTGGAAATACTCAAGGAAAAGTCTATAACAGAAGGGCAGGTCGCTACTATAGTTGAGGAGGATGGACCTACATGGATGACCCCGGTCGTCAACTATTTAACTAGTGAAACCCTTCCGGATGATGAAAAAGCGGCGCGGCGCATCAGAAGGAAGTCGCAGCACTTCGAACTTCGAGAAGGTATCCTCTATAAGCGCTCCTTCTTGCAGCCGTGGTTGCGGTGTGTTGGACCACGTCAGGCTACTTATGTAATCAGTGAGATACATGAAGGGTTATGCGGCGTGCACGCAGGTCCACGATCCATGGTAGCTCGAGCCTTACGAACAGGATATTATTGGCCTACCATGCATAGGGACGCGCGCGACATGATTCGCAAGTGTAGTGATTGCCAAGTGCATAGACCAGTACCGCGACATCCGCAACAGGAGCTTACACCTATTACATCCCCATGTCCATTCTATAAGTGGGGAATCGACATCGCATGACCATTTCCTGTAGTTGCGGGGGGAGTTAAGTTCTTGATTGTCGCGATGGACTACTTCACACGATGGATAGAGGCCAAGGCAGTCAAATCCATCACAGGCAAACAAGTTAAAAAGTTTGTTTGGGAGCACATTGTGTGCCGTTTTGGCTTACCAGGAGAAATCATCTCAGACAACGGTAAACAGTTCACGGATAATCCATTCAAGGACTGGTGCGCATCATTGAATATCAAACGGCGCTTCGCGTCTGTTAAGCACCCGCAGACAAATGGCCTTGTGGAACGAGCAAATAGAAGCTTGGGAAACGGCATCAAGGTACGCCTGGAGGAACGAAGTGCCAAATGGGTGGATGAGCTACCACATGTTCTATGGGCGCATAGGACTATGATCAAAACAGCCAACGGGGACACTCTATATGCATTGGCCTACGGCACTGAAGCTGTTATACCAGCAGAAATCGGAATGACCACCATCCGCACGGCGGAGGTTAATGTCGTCACGAACGACGAGCAACTGCGAATCAACCTGGATTTCTTGGCAGAAAAAAAGGGAGATAGCAGCCATCAATGAGGCTAAGTCCAAGACTAAAATGAAGGCTTATTATGACGCCAAGGTTAAAGGTGTTTCTTTTCGACCGGGAGATTATGTCTATCGTGCTAACGAAGCAAGTCGAGCGGAGAATAAAGGAAAGCAGGGCCCTAAGTGGGAAGGACCGTATGAGGTCACGGAAGCCTTAGGACGAGGCACGTACTAGTTACGTGAAATGGATGGCCGCGATCTGGAACGCACATGGAACATCTCCAATCTCAAAAGGTGCTATCTTTGAAAGCTACAGCTTCCGCATGGATACTTTGCTACGCTTGGCTTTAATGAAGATCCATGTACTCTATCTGTTTTGTCTCTTATGTTTTTTCTAGGTTCCTTTTTTGTTTTAAGACTTCCCATTCTTGTTTAAACAAAAAATGTAAACGTTCTAATAAAATGCCGTGGTGCCTAGCTAGCTCCACGGCTTGTTTTGTGCAAACTATTTTTTTTTCTTAGGATTTTGTTAGTCATGTGAATTTTAGTTGTTATTATAATAGGTCATGCCTCATTCATATGCATTCACTCAATCATCGTACATGTACTATATGCCTCCAGGCGGGGTAAGAGGATTAAGTGAACCTACTAATTCAACTTGTCGCGTAAGAGGGATGCAACCCCAGCGACGCGGATCATGTATCCTTACTAGACACCTTACTCACAAGACGTTGTGGTAAGTTTCGTATGCCGTACTCACGCAGTGCTTTGCATAGTAAAGACGCATGTCGCATGTCTAGTAAATTATAGACTTGCATGTATTTTCTCTTTTGTGTAAGACGTGACATGTCAGGCAGTATCGGTATACGATATTTAAAAAAATAAAAATACACAAGTTTCCAAATCATAACAAAATGTCCATGGTTATCACGGACTTACATACGAAAGACAGTTATTTCACACATGTTTTAGCCGTGTACATGCACGGACGAATAAAAACTACAAATGTTTAAAGGTTACAAACCAAATTGTCTGAAATAGATAACAAATTAGGGGCACCCTACATGGGGGGAGAAACTTACCTATCTCCAATTGTTCTTCAGCCAAGCAAGGCAACCTCTCACCACGTTCCCTCCGCTTCAAGGCTTGTGCCGCATTCCTCTCCAACACCCCGCTTAAAGGTTCTTCATCAAGTACGATCCTGGTTACGTCCTCATAGATAGGAAGTGTAAGGTGGCTGGACGAGGGAGTGAAGGAAGCACGGGAATGACCCTCATCTTGAGAGAACGCACCAAGACTAATATTTTCCATGATCTCCATGTTTGATGCATCCTTTGTGGCTTCCAGCTCGGCCAAGAATGGGTAATGTAGATCTCGCATTGCGGCCATGGAAGCAGTCATCTTGTTAGCAGCTTCAGGATTAAAGAAAGCATGCCTGGTGAAGTTCTCCTTTTTCTTGATTAGCTCTACGGCCTGGACCATTCCTTCATGGCGGCCGTGATCAATGCCATCCGACACAAGGCTCGCAAACTGTTGCACAAATTCAGGGGCTTCCAGCACCTTGGTAACGGCCAGACGTGCCCCGTGTCCTACCATCCACCTGCGGCCGGCAATGGCTGCTAGTAGTTGGAGGCATAGCACGTCGTCACGTTCTGTGGTAAGGGCATCTATTATCACATCTTTTTGGGCGGACGCCTCCCTTAGCTCCTTGGTCGTAACCCTCTCGTAAGCAAGCTCTTCTAGTACCTTTTCCAAGCTTTGGATTATTATCTGGGCATCCTCAAGTTTTTTGGTAAGCACGGATACTTGGCTGGAGGAGGACTTGGCGGACGCCTCTGCTACGGTCACCTATATGAGAAAGATTACTTGTTAGACTATGGTTCTTATGGAATGAGAGTGATGCGTCGTGGATACGTACCTTGGTTGTTGCGGCCTCAAGTTTTGCCTCGAGCTCGGCCACCTGTTGGTCATAGGCATTAGCGTGGGCTGATTGTTCCTTCACGGTCGCCTCGGCACTAGCAAGATGGGATTGGAGGGCAGCAATTTGAGCTTCATTCTCTTCGATCATCCTATCCCTCCGTCCAACTTTCCTCTTGAGGGACTCCACATGCCCAAGCGCGGCTTCGAATATCACTCTCATCGAGGTGCCCATTGCCATTTGATGCACCAGGGCGCCGTTATACTCATCCACCAGGTCAGCATGGCTTAGTGCATTCACGTCTCGTACCAAGCCTGGTGGGATGCAGTTATTGAGGTACTCACGGCATTCCTCGGCTTCCCTCATTCGTGACGCAGTGGTAATATTCCAAACAGGATTGAACGATTAAGGGGGGGGGCGGATGTTGGGAGGTCTTGGGAGGCTGTGGGGGTACCTTCTTCGAATGCAGGACCAGATCTTGTGATGGTTGTATGAAGCATAGGGTCTCTCTCCACTTCCTTCTCTTTTCCTTTCTCCATTTGGGCATCAAGCGGAGGCACGGCACCAGTTTGTTCATTCCTGCAAAACAAACATTTGGATACATATCAAGTATTGATTAAAGGAAATTTGTGGCTCTTACTGAGCAAGATGAAGCCTTACATGTTCTCTCCTGCTAGTTCTGATGCAGTCGGGGGAATCTGAGTAACTGGATCGACATGTGCAGCCCGGACCGTCTCGGAGGCCTGGGTGGTGCTCCCAACAGATTGATATAGGGGGTGTTCCTCGTGAAGCTTTTTGGCGGGGGCATTGTGTTCGCCAACCTCGGCCGGAGCGACCCTTCTTACCCGCTTATTTTTCTGCGGGTACACTTAGCGACGAGCTGAGTTGCTGCTTCTTCAAACTCCTCTTCAACTTCTTTTTCGGCTTCCTCGTCTTCCTCTTCATTGACTTGCTTCACCTCCTCCTCATCCTCTCAATATTGTCTCCTTGCTCTTCTCCATGTGCGGGAGTGGCATTCTTAGGCGGCGAGGAGGGCCCGACTCCTCCTTCGAGCATCCTATTATCACCATCATCGTTGGAAAAATCGACGGGGGTTCTCAAGAGAGTTGTTTCTTCTTCGTCCGAGTGGGGGTCCGGCACGGCTTCCAGAGAAACCGTCACGTTTCGGGTATGCTCAAGGAGGGGTAATTCGTTCTCACGTCTGGGACGAGATCCTTCTGATACGAGCTTTGGGTCGCCTTGACGTAGAAGTCCAAAGAAGTTCATTTCTGCCACAATAAACGAAATATATTAGGCATTACAAAATGATTGAATGCGCTTTTTGGTATGCGGATGCTAACCTACCTTCACCCTGCCTTCTCCAAAACATAGGATATCTGTTGGACGAGCCGAAATAGTTGCGGTTGATCCCTAGCAAACAGAGGAATGCTTCGGGGAGGTTTCTATGGAATCGTGTTCTGTTCAGATCTATTTCTCGGGAGTGTTGGGGGTTATATGTACTAACGTTCGGCAAGGGGTCGTGGGATAACCTATGTTTGAAGGCATAATCGGCCGGCCACACTATCGAGTCAATGAAAAAGTAATGGTCGTACCAGTTTTTCAATGACTCCATGGGCTTATTATGGGACTGGGGGCTGTTGCGAGATTGTTTCTTAAAAGATAGCCAACCATTTACTATGCTGGGGGTGTAAAATAACCGGAATAGTTCTACGGTTGGGGGATTCTTCTAGCACGGCAAAGAATCTCAAATTGACTTATCTTACATGCGCCTATACAGTGAAGCTGGCTAATATGTATATCATAATATCCTAATAGATCTATGAGGAAACGGGTAAACGGAATGCGGTAGTTGGCCGCATCAAAAAGGCGTGTGTATAGGCCAATTTTGCCCTGCGGAGCCTCAGTTATGAGGTCTCCGGCGCCAGGAAGCGAGGGGTGTAGGTTGGTAGGGATGAAGTAATTGGTACAAAAGTGATCTAATTATTCCTGGGTCATTACGTTGAGCACAGATCCAATTGTGGGGTTGTTTCTTTGGGCCATTACAAAATAAAAAGGTAAGGACGTGGTATTCTAACCTGCGGAGGAAGGGATCCGTGCGTGCTTAAGTAAAGCTAAGAAGAAAAGCGTTAATGGCGGAAATGGAGATAAAGACTGTGTGTTTCACACAGCCTTAGGGGTGGCTTATTTATAGGGTTGCCTCGTGGGTCATGGTCTGTTGGATGCGTGACACGTGTTTGCCACTATCCTTAATCGTGTGGTTAGGGTGTAAGTGGCAAGTGAAACGTCAGGTGGGACCCACGGGTCACTTCTGACTCAGACGTTTACGCTGCTCGAGGTTCTGACTGTTTGCACTTTGTCAGTCACAATGGCAGGTGAACAGTTGTTTATGTCGAGATATGCGGTCTTACGTAAGACCTAAATTCAATGCTACATTTAATTTGTCTCGGTCGTCACGTACGGCTGAGATATTAATGGAATAAATTCCTAAAATCAGGTTGCCACGTGCGGCCAAAACAAATTCTTGGACAAATTATCATTCCCTAAGGATATTTCTTGGTACGTCCAGGAAGCATTTTGATAGTCTAGAGGTTACGCCTACGGCTGTTACAACTAGACTGGGGGGACATGATGACGTATAGTCCCCAGCCGGGTCATGAACCCGGCCCACGAGCACTACCCGTATCCGGCCCATCACAGATGGGTGGGAATAATTTCATTTGAGCTTATGGGCTTGGATGAACAGTAACCGCACACATGTGTGCGTCCCATGGCCCGGCATGACCGGTACAGGGTTAGACAAAATCATATTCTATCTATGAATAGGATTCACCCCAAAGAAGAGGATATTCACTCACCATAATTAGAAGATAACAATCAAATCTAATTCTGGTGCTTATCCTTTCCTTGGGGCCGAAGCATCAGTAACAACCCTTTAGGGTTGTCACTGCCTATAAAAGGAACCCCCAAGGGTTCCACAAAGGTATTATGTTCTATACTCTCAACTCACTCGACTCCTATAAACCCTAACCGATTACTTACTCTCACGCCGGAGTCTAATCGTGGGAAACATTCCCATGGTAAGCCTAACGCGTGTTGTTTAGTGTGCAGGATCCCAACCATACAGTTCCCTTGGTGCAGGAGCCGGAACCCAGCCAACCCAAATTAAGCCTAATTCGGGTCTAGCAAGGATCACCCAACTTTTGCATCAACATCTGCCAGAAGTAGACAAAAGAGTTATGCTGATAACCGAAGGAAACCATTGGAATTTGAAGTAGGAGACATGGTTATGCTGAAAGTATCTTCATGGAAAGGAGTAATACGTTTTGGAAAGAGAGGAAAGTTGAGCCCGAGATATATTGGACCATTTAAGATTATCCAAAGGATTGAATTGGTGGCTTATAAGTTAGAGTTGCCTGATGAGTTTAAAGCGATTCATAATACTTTTCATGTGTCTAATCTGAAGAAGTGTTTAGCTGAAAGAGATGTGGTGATTCCATTGGAGGAAATTCAACTTGATGATAAGTTGCATTTTATAGAGGAACCTATAGAGATTATGGATAGGGAAGTTAAGAAGTTGAAACATAGTAGGATTCCGTTTGTGAAGGTGAGATGGAACTCTAGACGTGGGCCAGAGTTTACGTGGGAACGTGAGGATTTCTTTAAGGACAAGTATCCTCATTTGTTTAGGAAGGATTAAGCACCGCGGACGTCGCTTCTTTTAAGAAGGGGGGGATGTTACAACCCAAAACCGAGGTCATTGCTTAATCTTATTTTACGATTATTTTTGAAATTTTTGGATGAGTTTGAATGATATTTATTTTTGGAGGTTTAAGTTTAAACTGATGTTGGAAGGTTTATATTTAATATTTAATAAGTATGAGGAGAATTGGCAAGCGTGATATCGATGGATGCCAAAATTTTACGTCTTATTGTCGGTTGTTTGATTTTTGTCATTTTTGAAGTTTTATTTTAAATGACGTGTTAGGTCGAGTCGAGAGTCGATATTATTATATTTGAGGTACGTTTTAAATTTCTAAAAGTATCTTTATGAAACCCGAGCCCCGTAAATATTTTCAAAATTGACTAATAGTTATTTCCCGCTTTTTAGATAACTATTTTCATTTTGAGCCACAACTATTACAAAATTACAACCAAGGTCCCTCATGCACTATATAAAAAGCTTAAACAAACACACACACACCATAATCTCCACTCGAAATTTTCATCTATCTCTCTCTTCTCTCTCTATTTTGCCGAAACATCACCACCACACCAAAACCCATTCAATTTTCAATTTTAACTTGATTTTGATCATGAATTGAGTAAAACTAAAGCAAGAACCTATCTTAGAATTGATCAAGGATCATTTTGGTGTAAGAAAATCATACATGCAAACATTTTTTTTTCATGTTGGTAGGTGAAAGCCATGATCATGCATGGTGTTGTTGGCATGATTAATGGTGATTCTTGCAAGAATTTTGTTAAAAACTTCATTTTGATTCAAAGGTTTTGATTTTGATGATTATTTGGATATTATGGTTCATATATGTTGATGTTAGGGTATATGAATGATCATTTTCATGGTTGGTTTTGATCAAAAAGGTGATTTTGTACAAGTTTTTAATGGTCATTTTATAACAGTAAGTAAACAGTAAAATCCGAATTTTTATGTTTTCAAAATGGCTTAACTTATAGCCTAGGGTTGTAGATAATTTTATTAGCTTAGATTTGATATAAGGTAGAGCTTCTAGCTCCAAACAAGCGCGAAGTTATGTTGTTTTGATTGATCGTGTACCGGGAGACGAGTATCGGCACTACATATAGTTGTTGTCGATATTTGGATCGAATCTCGGGGACTCTAAACTGAATTTCTGAAATATTTAACCTACTGATAATGAGATTTTTATCTTAGAGGTTGAGTTTACTTTAAAACCCGAGTGTCGGTTTTGTAAACGGAGTCGTTTAAAGAAGTTAAAACGGTTGTATGAAAAATTAACGTAAATTTGTCCAGATTTTGTAGTTTGAAAATGAGTCGGGTAAAGGACTTTAAAAGTAATTTCATTTGATGAGCTTGTAGGAGGACTTTCTATATATAGTAAGTTAGTTTATCGAGTCGTTTCATAAACGTTTGACAAGTTTAAAAAGGGGTAAATAAGCTAGTACATGTAGTATGTGCCGGCGGACTTTGTTAAAAGTGTAAAATGGTAAAGTAAATGTGTAGTAAAGTATAATGAAGTTATTTATATCGTTTTCTCTCGAGTTTATCGTGACTTTATGAGTTTGAGTTTGATGTTGTTATATATGATTTATTTCTCGAGTCATTATTAATGAACGCGCCTTATTTGATAGGTAGCGGTTCTCGTGTTTAAAAGGCATCCATTATCATCGACGATCATCTCGCTAGATCTCTTATACTAAGGTGAGTCTGTAGCCTCGCTTTTCATGCTAGCTACTAAATGTTTTATACCCGCGAGGGGGATACAAGCTATTTGAAAATAAATGAACACAAGTCATGAGTAATTGTTGGACCCGAATGTTGCCTAAGTTGATTACATTGTATTGAGTATCTTGTTGCTAAAGACCCTAAATTCATGAGCCGTTAACTATCTTCTGACTTGATGTTGTGAGTCGGGAATAACCGCTTATTCTTAATGATAGTACTATTGGGTTGACCACCCTATCGGAGACCAGGGCATTACGCTGAGTAACCTTTGGGAAGGATAATTTACAGGAATAAGAATGTGGTATTCTAGCAACTGATACCCTAGAGGGGCAATGGTTTAATTCTAGTCATGCCGGCATTTGGCGTGGGTGACTATTTGGTTAAGGGGTCGGTGTCATGAGCTTAAATACAATGTTTATTATTTCCTTGAATATAGATTGTGTTTACGGAAATTCTATAAATGATTATGATTGTTTTTCTTCTTGTGTTCAAATGTGATTTGATAAACCTATAGACTCGCTCAACATTATTGTTGACTCGTTTTAGCATGTATTTCAGGTAATAGGAAGTGATGGAGCATGGAGCTTTGCTGTGGAGGTTGTGGCTTGGCTTTTGGAAGAATGTTGGTCTAAAAACTATTTCTATCCTTTATTGTTGAACAATTTACCTTATGTTGATGTATTGTACTAAACTTGTTGGTTGTTGGTTGATGAGATGGCATTTATACATGATCTCATCGTTCTTTTCGGGCTTTAAATGCATAAAAATGTCATAAAATACCATATATATGCTTGTGTTTGTTTACTTGTGTATTTTAGGTATGGATATCGTGAAAAAGACAAAAGATCACAAGATACAAGGAAAAACGAACACGAGAAACGAAGACGCACAATGAACCGGGCCCTAATCATGGAATTTTCAACAAATACCCTTGAAGACTTGAAGACAAGCAAGATTGATCCTCCAAGAATGAAGAAATGACACTTAAAACCCTTGTATATTAATAATTACAAGTTTGGTCCCTTAAGTTTGTCAAAATTGCAAAAAGGTCCTTCAACTTTGAAGAAATGGCAAGATTAGTCCCTCAACAAATCAAAATTGCCAATAATGGTCCCGCAATCCTAGTTATTATAAAAGGAAATGGGTTACTAGCATTTTTTATCTATTTGTCATGGATCAAAAGTGATACATATTTGATTTATTTGAGTAGTTATTAGTCCGAAAGCAAAGTAGCACGATTTGATCAATAGTTAGCCGAAGGACAAAATCTTTTAAAACGGCTTCTCGTGTATCTCCTTAAGTTCATATCTTGGCATAACTCGTTTCACGATTTGAGACCTTTCTCGGACCGATATTTGGCATGTACTTCATACTTCAAATCTTGGGAAGACGTTCTTGAAATTATGGTATTCTCTTCATATTTTGGAATTTCTTCACTTGACGTTTTTGAGAGATTCTTCATATTGGACCACGACTTCATCATTTTTCTTCAATCTTTACTTTGGATTTTGATATACAACGATCCGCCTCCTTTTCGGACTTGGATATATTTATCCTCATACCTTGTTAGGGTCTTTTTGGATAGACTTTCTCCATTCTTTAGGGGAGTAATTGCTTCTCGTCGTGTGTCTCGATCCTTCATATTGATTTAGGAATAATGATACTTCACATCATCTTTGGATCTTTAGCAAAAATAGAGCTCCTCATGCCTTGTTAGGGCCTTTTTGGATGATCGCCAATCTTCGCGTCCCGCTTCAATAAGTTATGCCTTGGCTATGAACTCTATTCAACCCCGAGCAACTTTTAAACGATCTTGCGCTAGAGGCTAAGTAACCTTTCAAATCGTATGACCTTACTTATTGCAATTATGATTTATTCCTAATGCATTGATCTTATGGGAAGAAAAAGCCACAATTAAAAACATATGAGTTTTTGAAAGAACACTTTCATGTTCTACGTTTAGCATGATCACTTGTCTAACTCTATCATTTCTCGTTCTTCACTATATAAAGACCTCTAATTAAAGAGACTCGTGAATACTTAGCCATTCAAGTCAAAATTAAGCCAAATTTGGATTAGCTTTCATTAAGACTATATCAAATCAAAGTTTTGGGTTTTCAAGCCACCTATAGGATCTTGCACTTTCTTGGACTTTTTCAAGTTTAGAGAATGCGTTTTAAAGTTCCCTTGATAAGTGACTTTCTAGAATCAATTATAGGAACTTACGAAAAGTTCTTGTTCTTAACTCGAATGAATTAAGACTTTCGCGTTTTAAAGCTCCCTATATAAAAGTCTAGCAAAACTTGAATTGAGCGGGTTAAGGAATGTAAATGGCTCCAAATGCCCATCAAGTCAAAAATTAACTCTTATTCTACCCATCAGAAAATATACATTCGTGTCTTAAAAACACTTATGAAATCTAAGAAAAATTTTAAAATTTGGCCATTTTTAGCCTTATTAGCAAAACAAAACATTGAAAGTTGGAAGACGTGAGGGCGTAGCAAAGCAAGTACCTATTCACCTGGAGGATCAATCTTGCTTGTCTTCAAGTCTTCAAGGGTATTTGTTGAAAATTCCATGATTAGGGCCCGGTTCATTGTGCGTCTTCGTTTCTCGTGTTCGTTTTTCCTTGTATCTTGTGATCTTTTGTCTTTTTCACGATATCCATACCTAAAATACACAAGTAAACAAACACAAGCATATATATGGTATTTTATGACATTTTTATGCATTTAAAGCCCGAAAAGAACGATGAGATCATGTATAAATGCCATCTCATCACTCCCCCATACTAAGCCATTGTCGTGCCCTCACGCAATGCTAGAATAAAGTATCTAAGCATCACCAAAGTTCAATTTTATTAACCTTTATTGAAGAGTAAAAGACTTGCAACATACTACGAGAATGTGTAAAGACATAGTGTATGATTTGATCAATAGTTAGCCGAAGGACAAAATCTTTTAAAACGGCTTCTCGTGTATCTCCTTAAGTTCATATCTTGGCATAACTCGTTTCACGATTTGAGACCTTTCTCGGACCGATATTTGGCATGTACTTCATACTTCAAATCTTGGGAAGACGTTCTTGAAATTATGGTCTTCTCTTCATATTTTGGAATTTCTTCACTTGACGTTTTTGAGAGATTCTTCATATTGGACCACGACTTCATCATTTTTCTTCAATCTTTACTTTGGATTTTGATATACAACGATCCGCCTCCTTTTCGGACTTGGATATATTTATCCTCATACCTTGTTAGGGTCTTTTTGGATAGACTTTCTCCATTCTTTAGGGGAGTAATTGCTTCTCGTCGTGTGTCTCGATCCTTCATATTGATTTAGGAATAATGATACTTCACATCATCTTTGGATCTTTAGCAAAAATAGAGCTCCTCATGCCTTGTTAGGGCCTTTTTGGATGATCGCCAATCTTCGCGTCCCGCTTCAATAAGTTATGCCTTGGCTATGAACTCTATTCAACCCCGAGCAACTTTTAAACGATCTTGCGCTAGAGGCTAAGTAACCTTTCAAATCGTATGACCTTACTTATTGCAATTATGATTTATTCCTAATGCATTGATCTTATGGGAAGAAAAAGCCACAATTAAAAACATATGAGTTTTTGAAAGAACACTTTCATGTTCTACGTTTAGCATGATCACTTGTCTAACTCTATCATTTCTCGTTCTTCACTATATAAAGACCTCTAATTAAAGATACTCGTGAATACTTAGCCATGCAAGTCAAAATTAAGCCAAATTTGGATTAGCTTTCATTAAGACTATATCAAATCAAAGTTTTGGGTTTTCAAGCCACCTATAGGATCTTGCACTTTCTTGGACTTTTTCAAGTTTAGAGAATGCGTTTTAAAGTTCCCTTGATAAGTGACTTTCTAGAATCAATTATAGGAACTTGCGAAAAGTTCTTGTTCTTAACTCGAATGAATTAAGACTTTCGCGTTTTAAAGCTCCCTATATAAAAGTCTAGCAAAACTTGAATTGAGCGGGTTAAGGAATGTAAATGGCTCCAAATGCCCATCAAGTCAAAAATTAACTCTTATTCTACCCATCGGAAAATATACATTCGTGTCTTAAAAACACTTATGAAATCTAAGAAAAATTTTAAAATTTGGCCATTTTTAGCCTTATTAGCAAAACAAAACATTGAAAGTTGGAAGACGTGAGGGCGTAGCAAAGCAAGTACCTATTCACCCCCCCCATACTAAAAGTAAACATTGTCCTCAATGTTTCGAGTCTAAAGGTGGAGCACCCCCATACTAGAGACGAAGAGTCGAATGCTTAGGATCTAGCATGGAAAGGGTGATCAACAATATATCTAAAGCCGTTTATTAATTATGCTAAAAGATAATTGTTAGAACAATAAAGGATATGTCATGGAATCGTGAAAAACTTCTTCAAACGAACGATGGAGGCTCACATAAACGAACACGAGAGTCTTCAATCGTAGATGATGATGATGATCTAGATAACACAATCACAAACAACCACGAGACAACGAGTTGGAAGGGTACAAGTCCCCTTATTAGTGAATATAAAAGATAAGCATGGGATCTCCCCCACGAGGCACCTCGTTTTTGATTATCGAGTCATGAGCTCGACTCGATCCCCTCGAAATGTGAACATTTAGGGATATCATGGTATGGTCAATTTTTGATGGGGCTTACATGATAAACAAGGCCCAAAAAGCAACCGGTAAAAAGGACTAAGTCCTTAAATGATGCAAAATACCGGGGTCGAAGATGGCGTTCTCGTTTTTATTAGAAAAACAAATCAACGCCACTTCAACATGTACCATAAACTCAAAGAGTTTAAAGAAAATAGATGAGAAGTAGAAGGGTGGGACAATTGGTAAGACAAACGTTTGAGCTACTCGAGGTAGACTCGCACCAAGCAAATAGAAAGATTTTCCATTTATTGCATCAGTGGAAGACCGAGATTTCCCTTTACATGAAATTCCGGGATCGAATATCTCGTCCTCGGTGGACAAGGATGAGGGAACATAAGGGGCCTCCCCCATACTAGAACCACACAAAACATCGTCAAAAGGAGTAGACGAGCTTGTAGCACTCAAAACACGTGGTGATGACGGAGTTAGATTTGTAGAAAAATCAATTAAATCATATTTAAGATCTTTTCCTTTGTTATCTTTTAAACTCTCCTTATGAAAACCCTTTTTGATTATGTCGAAAATATTCGGTATTTCTAAGACGATGTTAGTTACACTAAAAATTCTCACATTTTGAAACCGTTTTGGTTTTGGTGGTGGCAAGTTCTCAAAACGTTTATCGACGAAGAAAACCTCCCCATCGGGGTCTACATATTCATCATCCGAAAGATCTTTCGTAGAAACCGGCAACTTATCAATACTTTTCAAGAATGAATGTTCGAGGTGAGGCGAAGGATTTTTCGATTCAAGTATTGATGGTTTCTTCTTTGTAGGCTTTACACTCATAACCTCCACCGGCGGAGGAAATGGTAAATTGTTTTTGGCGACATTTCCTAAAACTCTTGGTGAAAATTCTTTGTAAATGACATTGGTCGAGTCACCATGGTTTAAAGTTGCAATAGAATAGACATGAGAAAGATTGGAGTTTTGTGTTGCATTGATGACAAGTTCTTCTTCATTGAAACGAAGGGTGATTTTTCGAGCATGAACATCAATAAGTGCTCTTGATGTATCCAAAAATGAACGACCCAAAATGAGAGGAACTTTTCGATCGATGGGAATTTCTACAACGATAAAGTCAACGGGATAGTAAAACTTTCCGACTTTATCGAAAACGTCCTCGGCTACTCCACATGCTAAAATCGTAGAATGATCGGCCATCTCGATAGACATGTTCGAAGGAGTAAGAGCCGGAAGCGAAAGCGATTTGAAAATCTCGAGAGGCATTAAATTAATACTAGCACCAAGATCGGCCAAGGCGTAGCATTCCTCCATATCTTGAATAGCACACGGAATCAAAAATTTACCGGGATCACCGACTTTTTGTGGTATGCGGCTAAGAAAAACCGATGAACAACTAGACGATTGTTGTAACTTCTCTTTGTTGTTTAGCATACTTTTGAAGTTTGCGGCGAATCGAGGCATCATGATTAAAGCATCGACAAAACTTATGTTAAAATGCAAGTCACGAAACATTTTCATAAATAGCTCAAATTGATAATTGTTCCGTTCTTGTGCTTTCTCTTTGTTTCGTCTTGAAGGGTAGGGTAAAGGTGGTGTGGGTTGGTCATTAGGCAACGGCCTTGGAAACTCGGGTTCCACAATTGGTGTTGGTTCAACCGTAGGTGTGGGTTGAGCGGTACTTCGTGGGATTGTAATGTGCTCCTTTTCGACCATCACCTCAGGTTTTTTCTCGATTTCCTTCTCCTTAGAAGTACTTGTACGAGAGATTGGTTCCTTGAAAGTTTTACCACTTCGTGTGGTAATAACCTTCATTTCTCCCTTCGGGTTTGCATTGGTATCACTAGGAAGACCACCCGAAGAAGAGGGCTTACACATGATTGCTTCAAACATCTTAGCCATTCGGTCCTCAAATTTAGATTGCCTAGCATCCGCTTTCAATAACTCTTGCTTAATCTCATGTTGTCCTAATTCCATCTTTTGTTGGTTTTGTTGAAGACGTTGGACATTTCCTTCCATTTTATTTGCATGAGTTTTAAGTTCATTAGCAAGTTCATTTTTAAGCTCGTTTTTCAACTCGGATCTTAAGCTAATCATCTCACGTTGCATATTATCAAATTTAGCATCATTTGCTTTAGCATAATCCAAAAATTCTCCTTGCAAATTTTTAGTGTGAGCATTTTGAAAACCTTGTGTAGTGTTTTGAAAATCACGGTTTTGATTTTGATTAGAGATTTGTCCATTCCCACTTTGATAATTCCCTTTGTTGTAATTGCGTGTGTTGCCTTGGTAATTACCTTGGTTGTTGTTTCGATAATTATTAACATTTGGTTTGGTGGAGCTTGATTTTGGCGGGAACCTTGGCCGTTTTGGTTGTAAGTTCCCGTTGCTACATAAGCACTCGAAGTGTTACCATCCGCGATAATGCACTCGGAAAGATCATGAGCTCCCCCACAAGATAAACAACTCTTAGCAACCGCTTTAACCGAAGCGGAATTGGAAGCTTCTTGAGCCTTCCAATGGGACATTAGATTAGCAAATCTATCAAAAAACCGATTCTCCTCATTAGCTTCATCATGTAAGGCGTTAATGCTACGAGACGATTGTGACGAAGATGACGAACCCATATTGGCAACACTCGGTGTGTTACGAGGGTTATAAACCTTAGATCTATTTTCAATGATTTGTAAAGCCTCATTTGTCGTCTTGCACAAAAAAATACCACCCGCGGCGGCATTCAAATAATCTCGTTCATGATCATTAAGCCCATTATAAAAAGCATCCACTTGATGCAATTCCGAAAAATCATGGTGAGGACATTCATGTAACATCTCTTTAAATCGTTCCCATGCCATTGAAAAACTTTCATTATTACGTTGCACAAATCGTGAAATCTCATTTTTTAAGTGTGTTGTTTTAGATGGTGGAAAAAACTTGTTCACAAACTTAGAAACGAGATCGGCCCATGTCAAAATCGAATTTGGCGGTTCTTTCTCGAGCCAAATTTTTGTGGGTCCATCCAACGAATATGGAAACAACATCATCTTAATGGCGTCATGTGGAACATCCTTAAATTTGCTAGTGGCGGTGAGACGGTTGAAATTCCTAATGTGGTAATGCGGGTTGTCTTTCTCGTGACCTCTAAACTTATTTGCTTGCAACATCGACATTAAACCCGTCTTAATCTCGAAATTCTCCGCAAGGATGGCGGGAATCACAATAGTCTCTCCAAAACCCTCGGTGGGTGCTTGTAGCAACTCCATCATAGTACGATTAGCCATGACGACTTCTTGTTCTACAATAGGTTCAACAATTGGAGGTTCTTCAACAATCAACGATCCTTGATTTGTTTGCTTTTGAAGACGTTTACGAGCTCGTTTCGCTTGATTACGAGTGATCATAAACTTCACGAAGAATGGGAGGTGAGCAAAGAAGATTCTTTTTGGTTGTTTTGTGAATTTTTAATTTTTTTGTGTTTTTGATGATATTTAATTTTTTTTGGATTTTGGTGTATCTTCGTAGACAACAATCTACAAAATCTCTCCTCGAATCAAACTCTTGATTAAAGAAGCCTCAAAGGAATGAAAACGATCACGTGGAGTGAACGTCTTCTAATGACTTTAGAACTTTGGTGAAAACCAAATTGTTCAAGAGGGTTTAATCACAAAGAAACCAAGCAAATATAGTATACGTAATAATACTTTGGGCGGCAAAACCCTCGATTAGCCTTCAAAATCAAATACTCACAAGCAAGCGGGGAAACGAGGCGGCGCGAAGCACTTAAGAGCCTTTTTCCTTAGGGTATATTTTATAATACCCGCCTTATACCCACCTTATAGTTTGTATTTTTCAAAATCGAGCTTCACGAAAGTATTTATCTATTTTTGCCTTTTCTTTTTTGTTTGAGATTCGAATACAATAATTAGGAGATCAAATCCCAATTAAGGTTGTGTTTTCACACTTTTGGAGATATTGTAAATTTATTGTGATACTTAATACAATATATTAATAATATTTGTACAAGAAAAACCAAGAAAACCGATAATACGTGTTAAGGGAGTTCCACTTAACACAAATACTTATTATGGATAATATCAAAAACAAAAGCTTCCAAATTAAAGCACAACACACCTCCCCAGCAGCGGCGCCAAAAATGATTGTAGAGTTTTTACTACTCTTTAGGAAAAGAGCGTAAATAGCGGTAAGTATCGAACAAATGACTTTAAGAAAAATCAAGTGTTAATGACCCAATCAAATAAAAGAGAGAAAGTTCGTTTCCCAAGGAGGTATATGTGTGTGAATTAACTTGTAATTATTTGAGATTAATATTGAGAAGAATGGGGATGAAAATATGAAAAGACGGTTTAAAATTACACTACGACGTAAAAGACGTAAACGTAAAGCCGTAGAAAAATTACCCAAATAAAAAAAAATTATACTAAAATCAAATACAAAATATTCTAAAAATGGAAAGAGTCCTAATTATTGCTAAAGAATCTAGGAAAAATGAAAAATAAAGAAAAATAAAACTTTGAAATTTTAATAATAAAATAATATTAAAATAATACTAAAAATAAAAAGTTTATAAAATTAATTCTAAAAAATTTATAAAATCTTAAAATAATCTCACTAACAGAAAAACACAAATTAAAGTTCCTAAACCCTTTTTAATAATTTTATAAAAATGTTTAAAGTTTATAAAAAACCTTAAAATAATATAAAATTAAAAATTAAAGTTTATAAAACCAAAACCTAATGTAAACCCCAAAATATTATTTTAAAAGCTAAAAATTATTTTTCCTAAAAATTAAAACTCTTTTTTCTATTTTTAATTGAATTAATAAAAACCGGCTATTAAATAAATGCTAAAAAATAATCTAATAAAGGGAAAAATATGAAACCAAGTTGGAAAAATCTCTAAGGCTTATACTTTCCTAAGAAAAATAAAAAGAAACAAATTTGCTTATAGAATAAGCACAAATCCCACGAAATAAGCTACGGCTTTTAATTGTATAAGCTAAAAGAGAAAGGTGTTAAAAGAGTAATGAAATGAAATGAAAACGTAAAAAGGTGTCTAGATCAGTGGTAGTTCCCCTACTCCTCCAGCGAGAGGTCTGGGGTTCGAGTCCTGCTGCGGGCAACCTTTTTGCTATTTTTTTCTTTTTTATTTTTTTCTTTTTCTAACCAATATGTGACCTTAACAAGCTTCTAAACTTAATCCAATTCACCTTTTTGTCAAGATTAAGCTAAGATATGATCCCAAACGTGGCCAGTTTTCACTTTGAACACAAGCAGGTTTTGCCTTGTGTTTTGCTTGAGGATTTAGCCAAGAGGGCTTGGCTAATGGCTTATTTGTGGATGATTATTGGAACAAAAGGCACCCTTGTGCTTATTGAAGCACAAGGAGTCAACAATAGCAAAATAGAAGCACCTTGCACATCAAAAATCACAAAACAATGCACACCCTAGCTCTTTCAAGTTGCTGACACAAAAAGAGCAGGTCTGGTGGTATTTTAACTCACTACTTGCACATTAATGAACTTCAAAGCTTCAAATTTGGCACACAATCTCACAAAATGGTCCTTAAGCAATCTGCAAACCTATAATAATCTAAACCCTAACAGTATGCAAGATTCAAGCTTCCAAAACCATGAAAATCAAGCACAAATAGACTTATGCAGATTTTGCTATATGTTTTCCCTTTTTATCTCACACTTTGCTTTCAAAACTTCACCAAATTTACTTACCAACTAATTAGCAACCTATTTCAAGTATTCTAACACCTATTCAAAGCATAAATTAAAACTTCTACCCTGCTTAAACCCGTTTCCAAACACCCTTTTATATTTGTTTTCCAACTTTTAACAAACCAAATCAGTTTAAAATTCAATCAATTCAATCCAAATAGCATCAAACATGCATACAAACTCAAATGAACTCAAATCAAACAGCTTTATCAATCAAATAACACTTAAACCAACAAGATCATACAACTTGAGTTTTTCTGAATTTTTCAAAAGGAAAAAGAAAATACCTTAGGGCCTTACATCCAAGGCCCTAGTGGATGATAAATCCACCTCCAATACCAACTGGGGTTGGTGCAGATCAAATATCAACAACCTTTCACCTGTTTATGACAAATCAAAGAAAAAAAAGGCAAAACTCAAGCACAATATGTAAAACTTGTTTTTACTTTCTTTCTTTCTTAAACCTTTCCAAAAACTCTTAAACCTTCTTAACACGTTTTATAAACATTATTTCACCAAATTAACTTAAACCTCTTACCACCAAAACCTTGGAACAGATTATACCAAATAATCTCAAATTCACAAACCTTTAACTAATTTTGAAAAACAAAATTAATTAACCAAATAACAAATGGAACTCAGTTTTCCTTCAACACTTATACCAACTTTAAGAAAATCATAAAAAGGAATTAAATTGCCAAAAACAAATACCAAACTTTTATATTTAATTAAAAGTGATTACAAAAGTTTTTGAAGAAAAACTGGAACAAGGGATATCCACAGGTTGGATTCTCCTTTTATACTACCTATAGAACATACTAGAAGGCAAAAAATACAAACCCTAATACAGAAAAATCCCAAATTTGCCCTTGACGCGTTTTTGAGATTGAGGTGTCAAATTTGATCTAAACCGTTTGTTTTTGCGTTGTGAGGAAGCAAATAACCTCCACTGTTGATTTGGGACACGTCACCAAACTTGGGGACTAAGTTGTATTGTGATTGGTGGAAAGGGGAATTGGGGGTAGGGTCCACAGTGGTGGGATTGGGGTTTTTAGGTGTGGGTTTTGTTTCTGCGCGTGTGAATTACTCATGTGCAAGAGTAATTGGATTTTAACCCTTGTTTAAGTTGGGTAAAAACTGGAGGTGTAAAAGATGAATAGTAACTTCCTTGATCCGAAATTAGGGGAAACAAAAGTGTTTGGCGCACTTTGTGGGTTTGAATGTTTCAAGTTGACAACTTAAGCCCTTATCCTTTGATATTTTTGGCAATTAATGTTTTCAGCCCACAAAAACGATTTCCTTTGTTAATATCTTTCCACTTTTTGCATTTTTGGCACAACCTTTTGGAAAATGGTTTCAAAGGACCATTTTTGCCATTTTGAGTAATTTCAAGGGCTGATCTTGGACTATCTTGATTTTCAAAGGTCTTCTTTGTATCTTTGACTTCATGAGGGACCATTATTGGCAATTTTGATTTGTTGAGGGACTAATCTTGCCATTTCTTCAAAGTTGAAGGACCTTTTTGCAATTTTGACAAACTTAAGGGACCAAACTTGTAATTATTAATATACAAGGGTTTTAAGTGTCATTTCTTCATTCTTGGAGGATCAATCTTGCTTGTCTTCAAGTCTTCAAGGGTATTTGTTGAAAATTCCATGATTAGGGCCCGGTTCATTGTGCGTCTTCGTTTCTCGTGTTCGTTTTTCCTTGTATCTTGTGATCTTTTGTCTTTTTCACGATATCCATACCTAAAATACACAAGTAAACAAACACAAGCATATATATGGTATTTTATGACATTTTTATACATTTAAAGCCCGAAAAGAACGATGAGATCATGTATAAATGCCATCTCATCATTGGTCGAGATCCATGGGGACTAAACGCTTTACTATGGTGTCGTTTTAGTACAATCATGGGATGAAATTTATGTTTTAGACCTATTATAACAATCTTGTTTATATTTTGTGTAAACGTCTCATATTTTGAGTCGTTCAATATACCTTGTGTGATGATGCTTGTGTATTGTGTATTTCTGTTGCGCAATGTAAATTGGAGGTGTTAGATGATTTAACATAGCGGAATTAGAACAATAATCATGAACAAGGTGTTATGGAAATTTCCACAACGTTACTTGTATTAATAACAAATGATTAAAACAAATAACCTAGGCGTGTTTATAATAAACACACACGCCTAGAACACACACTTTGTTGTAGGTTACATTTTGATAGTAGGAATGAATGAAAACCTACGTCCCTTATGGTTCCTTTTATAACATAAGGATACCGGGGATTTTACAAGAGATAAAATCAAATAAAACAACTAAATCTTTTAATTTAATATCTTCTACAAGTTTGTCCACCAGCTTGTAGTTTCACCATATGCTAGATTTAGTCATTGTCTTATAGTTTTGTCACATCAACTCATAATAGACCCAACACTGGCATCCCTCCCAATGTTGGTCGCACCTCGACCTAAGTAGGATTTTATCAGCCACTCATGGCGTGATCACCGAAGTCTTGATGATAGACAGAAACATGGTACAGATGCCCATCTATTTTGTCAGCCGGGCGTTACAAGGACCAGAGCTGAATTACACACCAATGGAAAAGATAATTCTATTACTAGTATATGCCATGAAGTTTCTGCTCTGGTACTTCCAGACGCACCCTATCGTAGTGATTACAAACCAGCCAATCAAGCAAGTAATATCAAAACCGGACACGGCGGGGCATCTGCAAAATGGAGTGTTCTTTTAGGAGAACACAATATCTTATATAGGCCTCCCACGGCTGTTAAAGTCCAAATCTTGGTTGACTTTATAATAGAAAATCCGGAGGAGGAAAGCATAGAGGCCCCCAAGAAGTAGAAGCTCCAAGACCCATGGGTCTTGTACACAGACGGATCCTCACGTACAGATGAACCTTGCGCAGGCCTTATACTCATAAATCTAGAAGGGGTGGAGTTTACTTATGCCTTTTGATTTGAATTCACAGCGAAAAATAATGAAGTTAAGCATGAAGCACTGATCGCGGGCTTATGAATAGCTACGCCGATTAGAGTACAAAAGCTAGAGGCATACGTCGACTCACGTTTAGTCGTGAATTACATCCTTGGGGAATATGAGGCCAAAGAGGAAAACATGGTCCAATACCTCAAGAAGGTAAAGTCGCTCATCGCAGGATTCAACAGGTTCACCATAAAACAAGTTCCTAGGGGCGAGAACAAGAAGGCGGACGCCTTGAGAAAAATAGCGTCCACTAGCTTTGCTCACTTGTCCAAACTAGTCTTGGCAGAGATACTCAAGGATCAATCGATTATAGGAGAGGAAGTTTTTTCAATTGTCGAGATGACCCCAACCATTGAGTACTTGACAAACGAAACTCTCCCAGATTATGAGGTTGAAGCACGCCGTATCCGGTGAAAGTCGTAGGGGTTTGAAATCCGTGATGGGATCTTATACAAGAGGTCATTCTTGCAACCCTGGTTGCGATGCGTCAAACCAAAACAGGTAAGCGACGTGATTAGTGAAATTTATGAAGGGTCTTGCAGCATGCATGCAGGCCCGAGATCAGTCATAGCAAGAGCTTTGCGGACAGGATACTATTAGCCAACTATGCACAAGGATGCACGAGACCTAATACTCAAATGTAATGACTGCCAAGTGCACAGGTCTGTGCCGCATCATTCACAACAAGATTTAACACCTATTACATCCCCATGGCCATTCTATAAGTGTGGAATCGATATCGTAGGCTCGTTCCGGGTAGCAGCCGGAAGTGTTAAGTTCTTGATTATCGCCATGGACTACTTCATTCGATGGATCGAAGCCAAAGCAGTAGCAACAATCACAGGCAAGCAGGTAAAATTTTGTTTAGGACAATATTGTATGTCGTTTTGGTTTGCCAGGGGAAATAGTCTCGGAAATAGTCGCGGATAATCCATTCGAGATTGGTGCGCAGTGCTGAACATTACACAACATTTCACATCTGTTAAGCATCCGCAGTTTAACAGTCTAGTGGAGCGTACCAACAAAAGCCTAGGAGAAGGCATCACAACACGTCTGGATGATAAAAGTTAAGCATATGTTAAGCATCCACATTTTAACGGTCTAGTAGAGCGTGCCAATAGAAGCCTGCGAGAATGCATCACAGCACGTCTGGATGATAAAAGTGCCAAGTGTGTACATGCATTACCACATGTGCTATGGGCACATTGAACAATGATCAAAACTGTTAATTGAGATACCCCATTCGCACTCGCGTACGACACTAAAGCAGTAATACCAGCGGAAATTAAATGTCAACAATCCGCACGTCAGAAGTGAACATTGCCACGAATGACGAAGAACTATGGGTCAACTTGGACTTGTTAGAAGAAAGACGTGAACTGGCAGCAATCAGTGAAGCAAGAGCTAAAGCAACATTGAAAGGGTATTATGATGCTATGGTCAAGGGTGTATCCTTCAAGATAGGAGACTTCGTTTATCGTGCAAACGAAGTAAGCCGTGCTAAAAACAGAGGAAAACTTGGACCGAAGTAGGAAGGACCATATGAAGTTACAGACGCTTTGGGAAACGCGCGTACATGTTATGCGACATGGGCGGACGAGACTTAGGTCGCACGTGGAACATCAACAATCTTAAAAAATGCTATCTCTAAGGGTCACGACCCTTGCATGGACATCCAACTGTAGCCAGCTCCAATAAAGATCCATGTAATTTTATCATAAATGTTTTTTAGGTTCTGCATGTCTTAGGATTTTCTCATTCTATTTCAAAAAATCGTAAACGTGATAAGTAAATACTGTGGTGCCTAGCTAGCTCCACGTCTTGTTTTTGTTCAGTCCTTTGTGTTTGCACTTAGAATTATTTAAGTTGCTCTTTATTATTCCTATATTATCATCAGTCGTACATGTACTATCCGTTTCCATGTGAAGCAAGAAGATAGAGTGAACCTAATAATTCAACTTGTCGTATAAGAGGGATGCAACTCCAGCGACCATGGATCATGAATCCTTACTGGCCATCTTATTATCAAGACGTTGTAATAAATTTAAACATACCGCATTGACAAATGACGGACATGATAAACACACATTGTGCACGTCTAGTAACTTATAGTATTTTGTCTTTTCTACAACAAGTCGTTACGCACTACGCACAAGAAATATACAGTTATCCAAATAGATATAACAAAGGACAAGTCTATACAAAATGTAGTGCCGTGAACATCCACGACCAAGTATTACAAATACTAACAAGTGTTTATATAAAATAGAAAGTTTTTTATTACAATCATTATGGAGGAATGTTTTGAGCCATGTCCTTCTTGTGTTGAGCGATGAAGGAAAGGTTGGAAGGACCAGGGACCACGGGTTCTTCGAGAAGCATAGCTAATCCGGGCCGAGTGGGGGCAACCCCGGCAACTCCATCCGATCTTGGTAAGTGAGCAGACCCAGCAGTAGGAGTTCGGCACACGACCTGATTTTCCTTATTTCCCCTGGCCCGTACTTCATTTGCCTTGATAGCTTCGTTCAATATCTTTTCTCCTTTTAGCTCCCATGGTCATTAGGAGGAGGGTTTTCCGCATACACCAAGATGGTAAGCTGAAAGGGGTGAGGTTGCAAGTCTACCACCAATCAGGGGCACTTTGAGCACTGAAGTTCGTGTTCAGGTGCAACTCTACATGATTTCATCAATTAGGGCATCTCTCAAATCTTCCAATCCATTTAGCAAGGGGTATCGGGTGTCCTTGAGAGTGGTCATAGAAGCGGTCATGGCCTTTTCAACATCAGGCTTGTAGTAGACGTGATATGTTATTAGCCTCTTTTGATTGACCCACTCCGCACCAGCAAGTAGACCCTCGTGCCTACCCCTATTAATCCCATCAGATACAACGTTAGCAAACGTCTGCACCATCTCCCTAGACTCTCCTATCTTCATCACAGCCAGCCTCAGACCGCGCCCAATCATCCACATGTGACCAGCAATGGCTGTAAGCATATGTAGATACAGCTCTTCATCAAAATCGATGGCCAAGGCGTCTAAGTGTGCGTCCATATCTTCTAGCCAGTCATCTACAATCTTTTCCCTCGCTTCCCTATACCGGTAGAACTCCTCGACCAACCGCTGCTCACCCTTAACCAGTATTTGGAGGTCGTCATGGTCTCGGGTAAGGATGTCAGCCTTCGTAGACAAAGACTGGACAGCCGCCTCCGTGGTGGCTACCTATACAAAGAAATTATGAATTCAATACAATATTGGGTGTACAGTACCATCAAAATAGCTAAGCTCTATAGGGAAAGAGTCGTAAGGGAATTATTTATGATACCTTGTTGTTTGTGGATTGGACCTCAGCCTCCAGTTCCGCGACCAGAGCGTCATGATTGACGATGTGCTGGGCTTGTCCTTGATGGTGGCCTCTACGGTAGAGAGTTGAGCTTGAAGCACCGCAATCATTTGCTCATGGTCCTCGACCATCTTCTCTCACAGGCTAACCTCTTATCCCCACTCTGAGTGTGCAGGAGGGCCTCTTAAAATCATAACCGCATGGCTGCACCGGTAGCAACTTGGTGCGCCGCGAATACGTTATACTCCTCCATTAACTCATCATAAGAGAGAACGCTTAAGTCGGACGCATACCCAGTCGGGGTAGTATGGTCGATAAACTCCTTGTAACTCTCAGAGGTATCAAGCCTGTCTGCCCCTGACAAGTTCCAGCCCGAACAAAAGGGTAGGGCGGTGGCTCTTCCACAATCTGCTCTTCGGTATAACCGGTGGGGGAGACTCTAGCATGTCCTCAAAGGTAGGAGACGGTGCCCGTGTGTTTGTCTCGATATCGGGCTCCTTCTCCCTACCTGTGCTTCCCTTGTTCGCCAAAGCCTCATAGTTATCATTCCTATGGTATAGATTAAATTAGTTTCTATAGTTGTGAATATACGACGCAAGCGTTGTATAGGTAAGAAGTTACTTACAAGTTGTCCTTCGTCAGTTCTGACGAGGAGGGCACCACGAAATTGAATGGGGTGGGGTTCCAGGACACATTAGGTTTAGCACCTTGGGAAGCCACCGCTTCGGCCGGTACGGAAGTCCCTTGGTCTCCTTGGTACAAAGGGTGATCTTTCCACAGCTTCTTTATGGGTGCATTGGTCTGATCGTACTCCTTGACCGGAACCTTTCTCTTCCTAGTATTAAGCTTCCTCGAGTGATGCACAGCTGGTACTCCTTCCCCGTCATCACCCGCAGACGCCTTTTCCTCATCCTCATCGTCCACCGTAATGATTTCCTCTTCATTTGTGGGTTTTTCATTGGCAGGATTAGTTTTAGCAATGTTCGCCGTATAAGTGGCTTCATTCTCTAACATGAGGTTATCGCCGTCTTCATTCACATAGTCCAGTGCTGACTTCTAAATTTGGGAGTCCCACATGTCCGAGTGGCGTTCCAGGTTCACAACCAAGGGGATGGTCACGTTTACCATAGACTCCAGCAGTGGTGGCTCGTTCTCCCGGTGTGGACGATTACCCTCCTTTACATCCATTGGATTGCCCTAACGAAGAAGTCCTAATAGATTCATCTATGCGAGTAATAAATATAGAAAGAAAAATGTTAGTTTATTGTATAAGTTAAACTATGCAAAGCAATATAGATATTTACACCCACCCTCATTCCGGTTGTTTAAGAATATGGGTTATCGGTCCTGCCTTCCATAGTAATTACGGCTAATGCCTACCAGGCATATAAAGGACTCCGGCAACCCTTTATGGAAGTGAGTTTGATGTGTGTCTAACATCCTCACATCATTGGTTCTATAAGAATCAGATAGTGCTGGGTAATCGGGGTGGACTTTGTATTTTAGTTCGAATGGTTGTGGGAAGACTACGACATCTATAAAAAAGTACTTATTGTACTAGTTTTTCGAAGAATCCATGGCCTTGTTATAACATTGGGCTATGATTGGGGACCGTTTCTTAAATCACAACCAGCCATTGACCATTTGGGGCGTATAGAAGACTCTAAATAAACTTACGGAAGTGTATACATTGAGTGTTTCGTAACTTATCTCAAATTGGTTTAATTTACAAGCACCTATGGCGTGGAGTGGTGCGATGTGGAAATCGTAGTATGTGAGTATATATACAAGAAACCTAGAGAAAGGGATACGATAGTTGGCTGTATCCAAAAGTCGGGTATATAGACCAATCTTCCCAAGGGCGCAATCCACGATCGCATCCCCTTCCCCAGGATACATGGGGTGTACCTCTGGGGGAATGAAATATTCGAAGCAAAATTCGGTGAATTTGTCCTCAGGATACTCATTTAGCACAGACGTGATGGTCAGATTATCCTTTACCATGATTTATGTAAAAATGGAAAAGGGCGTGGTGATCTAACCTATGAGACGGGTTATGCGTACGATAATAAGTGTAGAAGGAAGAAGAAAAGCAACAATGGCGGATAAAGGTTTATATAATTGTGTGTGTACAGTCACATTCGAATCTATATATAGTGTTGCTTCGAAGATTGTGCATTGATGGATTACTGACACGTATAACCCACTACGTTGATCCAACGGTGAGGGATTTATAGTAACTGAACCGTCAGACGGGGCCCATGGGGTCACTTCGTGATTAGAGTTTACGTCACTCGAAGGTGGGACCTACTTGGGGCGCTTTTCAGCTTTTGTCAGGGGAACAGTCGCCTACATGATGCACTGTGTTGACAAATGCTGACTATCATAAATGCTTTCATTAAAGTGGTACCGCCCATGGCACAGTCTATGGAGCATTTGTTTCATTATGTCATTTTTAGTACGGTTGGGCATATTTTTGAGTCTAGAGGTCACGCCTGTGGCTGTTGGAAATACGTATTTAGAAAGAATTTGTCACTCCAACGAGATACATCTAGTATGGGCTCGTGATCTAGTAATGTAACAGTATAATCCACCAAGCCCACATGTAGGGTGGGCTATATATACCCCTCCTAGCATGTTAGGAGGGGTTGGTTCTCACATATTTATACATCAATCTAATATTTCTTCTTTTCTCTCCAACCTCTCTCTACTTTCTCTCTCTAGTTATTCATCTCTTTCTCTCTCTTGTAATCATTCCAAGGTTTATCTAATCTAAGGATTACGTAGGCCTACAATTGGTATCAAGAGCTATGGGATGATTGCTTTGTTTTTGTGTTTGTTCTATTTTTTCGTGATTTTTTATCCAAAATCAAGTCGTCCAAATTTTTCTTGTGTTTTTATGGTTTAAATCTTGCTACAAATAATCTAAGACTTTTTATTAGTGATTTGGTTTTCTATTTTTTCTAAAAACTCAAAAAATGTAGGTGTTTGGATTGATTTTTGGTGAAGATCTTTGATTAAAAGTGCAAATCTTAATTTCAAGTTTTTCGTCGTAAATTTGAAAAAGTTTGAGTTTTTCTAGTCCCTACAAAGCCTATAACCTTGAAAGTACAAGTAGTTTCACCGGAAACACTTGAGAAGTCGCCTTTTCGAAGATCCAAAAAGTTGTCATTTTTCGAAAAATTGTGAAATTTAGTCACATATTCCATTGTATCAGTAATTGCGAAATTTATTCACATATTCCGAAATTGTGTCACTTATTGAGAAAATTAGTCACTTATTGCGAAATTGTGTGACTAATTGAGAAATTTAGTCACATATTCTGAAATTGTGTCACTTATTGCGAAATTTAATCTCTTATTGCGAAATTGTGTCACTTATTTTGAAATTTAGTCACATATTCCGAAATTGTGTCACTTATTGCAAAATTTAGTCACATATTCTGAAATTGTGTCACTTATTGCGAAATTTATTCACATATTCCGAAATTGTGTCACTTATTCCGAAATTATCTCAAATATTCCAAAATATTGTCACATATTCTGAAATATTGTCCCATATTCCGAAATCTTTGCCATTATTCCGAGATTTTGCCCATATTGTGAAATCTTTACAAATATTTCGAGATTTTCAAAACCTGATTTTTGGTCTTGGAATTTTTGGTCTTGGAATTTTTGGTTTCTCAAGAAGAAATAATTAGGGGATTTAATCAAATTTTCTTCACTAATCAAAGAATCAAGAACGTTTACGGTTTATTTAGTGGTTTGTAAAATCACGCGAATTTAATTCTCGGTTTCTCCACGAATTGCAAAACTCTGTATTGTTCTTTCAACAACAACAAACACAATTACTTTCTTTCATTGCTCGATCGATAAGTAATCCTTACCGTCATTTTTCATCGAACTTCAATGGAACCATTGAATTCGACATCACGAGAAGGTGAATTGCATAAAATATAAGAAGAAGCAAGAAAAAGATGCCAGGTCTTATTTAGACAACTTGAATGTCATCTCGACGAGCTTTTCAAACTCAAAGTCGGACCACCCTTTGTGGCACTCTTTGGTCAAGATTCTCCTTTCTTCACCGAGGATATGATGGCAAACTTGAATATAATAGAATAGAAACTTGAAAAAGAAGGCTTTAATCAATTTGAATCTGCATATGCACTTTAAGTTCTAGTGAAATAGTTTTCGACTTTCTTTCAATTCAATGTTGCCAAGAAAGAAAATTCAGTGATCGGCCACTCATTCCTTGAAGACACGCATACCGAGATTCAAGACTTCAGTGGTAACTTGTTCAAATACATGGAATTTCTTGTGCATTTGATTCACGAAAAAACACGACTTCAACTACCGTATGATAGTAGAGTGCAAGAGTCTACAATGAAGATGAAAGAGGAGAATGGTCAAACGGTTGACAATTTGGAGACTAAAGATTGCAAGAGCATGGAATCAGGAGGAAAGCATGATACTAGTAGCACGTCAGGGAATATTACAGATATCTCTTATGATGACACCATACCCATATATGACGAAGAGCCTACAAAGACGATACAACGGAATGTGGTATATGATGTATATGTCAATGAAATACCGCATGTTGAGCATTCCAAACTGAATTATGCCAAACATGGGATGGAAAAGAGTGATAGCAATACCATTTCTAATTCATCCGATGTGAGTCATAATGGGGGAGAAGGTGTTCAAAATGCTAAAAAAATCATGATAAGTGCCTTATGACTGCTTCTTTAACCAATTCTGATTCTAGGATTGAAGAGCTCAAAACGATCTTAGCTCAACAATCAAAAGATCTTGAGGATGCCAAACTAGAAATTTCTAAAAAACGGACAAATTTGAAACATATTTTGAAAAAATTGAAAAGTCAAACGTTGTTCTTCAACGAAAATTGGATCAAAAAGTTCTAGATTCTAAAGCTGAAAAGGATAATCTTTTGAAAGAAATTAAGTCACTAGAATCTAAGTTGGCATCCCAAGATAAATTGCTTAAAGATAATGAGACTTTAAAAGCTCATGTTCAGGAAAAGGTTTTTGGTATAGCTGCGTCGAAAAATGAATTGAGAAAAATTAAAGGAACTAGTGTGGACACTAAGCTTGAAAAACCATCAATCTTCCGGGAAACCGCCTCAAAATCAGTCTGTTATACAACCGACTGCATTTAGATCTGAGCGACCAAAATCCTCGAGACTGCGGTTTGCCTCCCAAGTTGATATGGTTCATGTTTCTAGACCAGTCACTCCACCAACTAGGCCCAATGCGACTAAATCAGTTTTTGCAAGACCTTATCACATGATTGCATCTAGCTTCTCTAACAATAGTTCAAAGAACACGTCTAGAACTAGTTCAAATGACGTTTTCCATAAATTTGGTCTGAGGGAAGCTAAGCAAAAGACACAAGTATGATATAAGAATTTCAAACCTAGTCAGAATTCTTCTAGATTACCCAACACTGCTAACCGTACCATGTCATATCCTAGGAGCTTCAATCAATCATCTAGGAATTCTAGATCTTACTCGGAATTTAAATATGCTACTTGTAAAACATGCAGGAAATGTGTCTTTAAGGCAAATCATGACTCTTGTGTCAAGAAATTCCTTAACGAGGTGAACTCACGTGCTAGAGTTAAATCCCAGTGGTTAGCTAGAATCAAACCCATTGGTAAAGTTTGGCGCCCCACTGGTAGAACTTTCACTCTTGTAGGAAACGAGTGCCCTTTAACTAGGATAGTCTTCACTCCTACTAAGACTACTAGGGAGGAAATTGAAAAAGATGATACATTACTTATGCCTGAGATTAAGTTAGTCTATTAAAGGAAACCTTTGACAAGTGAACCATCTATTCAAGCCACCTCTAGCACAAGTAAATCCAACTGTGAACCCCCACATGGTTCTAAAATAGATATCGCTAACCCATATAAAAGCATACAAACTTCTATGAGAATACATGTACCAAAGTAAACGTTCAACAAGAACAAAGCGTTTCAGTCGTTGTATACCGTTCAACTAGGGACACTCTAAGGGTTTGGTTGTTGAAGAGGCAGATATCTAAGAATCACGTGTCTCAGGGGATTTATGGTTAAGCTTACAAAAGTGGCTTACAGTCGGATCACAGATTGTAACCCTTGTGTCAAAGAAAGGGACTTTTATCTCGTCAATGATAACTTACCCTCACAACGAGAAATTATTTTTTCTCGGGCATGGGCTTATATTAAAAACATTTGATGTTTTTAAGCTCATGCACAATGGCTCATAGTCATATTACAGATTGTAACCCGAACTTCAAAGAAAGGGAAGTTTATCTCGTCAATGATAACTTACCCACAAAACGAGAAATTAAATTTTCTCGGACACGAGCTTACATTACAACTATTCAAAGGTTTTAAGCTCGTGTATATGGCGTATATTTATATCTCAGATTATGCTCTGGACATCAAAGAAAGGAAAGTTTATCGTCGATGATAAACTTATCCTCACAACGAGAAATTAATTTTCCTCGGGCATGAGCTTATATTAAAAACATTCAAAGTTTTTAAGCTCATGCAAAATGACTTATAGTTAAATATCAGACTGTAACTCGGAATTTAATTTTAGGAAAGTTTATCGCTGATGATAAATTATCCTCACAACGGGAAGCTTACAACTTCTCTGACTTAAGCTCGTTTAGTAAGATATTCAAAATCTTAAGCTTAAGCAATTGGTTTTCAAAAAAAAGGATGTCTTCTGAAATCGATAATATTTACGATCCTTGAAATGTCATTTAATAATGACACGGGGTTGTAAATAAAGTTCGAGCAGAAGGTTAAATGTTTTAAAGCATGCTCAGATATGGCTTGCTATTATTTCAGATAGTAACCCGCTTTTCATATTCAAGTCAAGCATTTCACCGATAGCTTTGACTGAACAACGTGAATTAATTTTCTCGGGCATGGTTCATTTTATAACCATGTAAGGGATTGTGTTCACGTAATAACACAATCTAACATGAATATATGTACGCTTCAGTGCATTTATTTGTTAAAACGAGAGAAATATTGTTTTTATGAAGTTATCATCTCCACATGTCGTAGCAATTTACAATTGATATCTACATACTCGACGATGTGACTACTCAAACGGCGACTACAGCTCTTTTAATAAAACACGGGTCAACAATTGAAGGGGAGAAATTGTCAAGCATTCAGAATATTTGATACCGAAAGTGCCAAGTTCACAAATTGGTGTCAAGACAACGATATCAATCGTACACGTGGTGTCAAGAGATAACTTCAGACGTGACGAGGGAGACCAACATACGGCAACAAGAACCACATGATCTTATCACATGATGTTCTCATCATTCAGGTCCAACCTCGTAAATTATCAATCTTGTGAATACATTATCATATATGATCTTTGCACGTGATAAGTACCTTACACTTGTGTTTAAACGGTATTTAATTTACGTATCAAGTACAACCTCATTAATTTGAGGGGGAGCTTGTGAAAATCATGAAGATAATTGGATTTGCATTTTCTTCCCAAATTTTCTTAAAATTTCATTAAATCAATTGATATTAAAACATCGATTGGGTTAATATTTTTAATATGAGGGAAAATGTGATTTAATATGGAGATCAATAATGGTTTACTTAATGTGATGGCTCATCTCAAAATGTGTGAAATGTCTTCGAATATCGTGACATATGTTAAGGGGGGGCAAAACGGATTTGTATTTCAAAATGGATTTCATGGTGACATATACTTACCCACAACCCATTTATTTCACGACTGTGACAATTGTGGTGACATAAGGATGGTAGGATGGTTAAGTCCAATGATTCTTCCAAAACCTGAGGGATCTTCCCAAGGACATTCCATAGCTAGAAATAGTAGTCCTTAGGAAAGATGGAGAAAGATTGTGAACGTAGCTGAATGCCTACCAAGTACTTAAGTTAGCACTAGGACAATCACAACAAGGTGCTAGTGATGACGTATTGGTAAGTATTGAAGGGGTTGAAGAAATAAAAGAATTGTAAAGATAAAGGATGTAAAGAAATTAGCCCTCCTTATAAATTAGGCTGTAAGCGGGTCAACTCATTAGCTATTGAGATCATTTTAATGATGCTCGATATTAAAGATAAGACATCATGGACCTAGTGATGCAATGCACTACCCATCCCAGCTAACTCAAATATCTCTTAAAAGGTATTTGTTTTAATTACACGAAGATCAACATGTTATCTATCAATTTATTCACTCCCTATTGAAATGGTGGCACTCCTCTCTAGTCTCCGATCACTAAATCCAAAATGCAAGATCGAGTTTAGATCCATTTGAGATCATCAAATATATCATTTGGACACATTTACATATTTACTTGCTTCTTCACACACTATGAAAAGTAAGAAAGATATTAAGAGTCCTACACAAAATCTTCATGATCTTGCCTGAACATCCGAGTAATACAAAAGTATTTACAATGAAGATGGAAATCCTTCTTGAGTGAATATCAAAAAGCTCATTAATAACTGATTTTTGGTTAGTTAATAAAACAGGTTTGTTGCAAGATCTTTCTTTGTGTTGCTCGTACCCAGTTATATTTGTCTTTGTTTCGTTCTCGGTATCTTCTCGAATCGATCACGGTTCAAAGTGGAATTGTTGTTCTTGGTAACTAAAAGGGGGAGCTTTTTATCTATTTCTACTTGAAAGGTAAAGGCGTGAAGTAATAAGAGTAAACTAGAAGCAATTAATAAAAACAATTTAAAATAAAGCTTGAATTTAAACAGTAAAACAGTAAAGTACCTTAACTTGGAAAAACATCTTATTCGGAATAAAATGCTTGATCCGGAATAATCACTTCATTCGGAATATTTTTTTCATTCGGAATGTGTTTCATCCGGAATACTCATGCGGAATATAGCTCATGCGGAATACACCTTCGTTCGGAATAAATCTGCTCATTCAGAATGTTGCTCATCCGGAATAACTTGACTCGGAATGAAATCCCTTCGTTCGGAATACTGCTCGTTCGGAATAACTGCTCATCCGGAATAATCAACTCATCCGGAATATCAATCGTTCGGAATAATAAAACTGATTCGGAATATTTTGAAAATCTTTGATTCGGAATAATGAATGATCTGGAATATTTTGTTCACTCGGAATAATTCATCCGGAATAACTGTTGGTTAGGAATAAACTTTGATCCGGAATAACTAGAACAAAATACTCATTCGGAATACCTACTTCATCCGGAATAAAGACTGATCCGGAATAATTCTAGACGAACTCCTTCATTCGGAATATATGCTTCGTTCGGAATAAATAGAACAAAAGGGATTCATTCGGAAAACATTATTTATTCGGAATAATTGAGGTGAAAACGTTGGTTCGGAATCTGGGGCACTTTATGAAGACGAGGAACAGGGGAAACCAAACCCCACGAATTTAAACCAAAATCCACCAAGTTTTTAACCAAAACTTAAACCAAACTAACCACTAATCATTTACTAATGATAAATTTTAAACCAAATCAACAAAAACACAAAACCTACATGTTTTTAGAGATCAAAATCAGTCAAATAAAAACTTTAAAACTTAAGAATCAATAAGAAAAAGAAGAACAAGATTGAATGAAAGATTATATTGAAAGATTAAGGTTTAAACAATCAAAAGGAAATATTAAACTTACAAGATCAAAGGACAATAAAAATCACCAAACACCCTAGTGGTGTTCGTATTTCCTACAAAATAGGAGAAGAATAAACAGAAAAATGAAAACTAGTTTTTAAGTTTGTGAAGGAGGTCTCTATTTATAGGCCTTGAGTTGGTTGGTGAGTGGGCTTTCTCCCTTTCTTTTTTTCTTCTCGTCTTTTCAGTAAAGTTGACGTTTTCGATTCTGATTCGGGATTTGTCGACGAATAAATTCAACTCGTCTTTTAATTTCTTCATTTAATAGACTTGAGTTCTTCGACATATATAAATCTTCCATCTTTGGTCCTTTTCTTCGATAAATCTTCAAATAGGCCCATTGACTTCAAATCTTTTGCATCTCTTGGACTATAGACTTCGTCTTTCGTCTTTTTCTTTGATAAAAACCGTGCAATCCCATGTTTTCTTTAATATTTATCCGGTTGGCTCTAAAAACACAACAAACACACAAACCACGCATAATTCCAAACAAGTGATATTAAATACGCGTTTTGGTCTTGTTTTAGCAAGAAATAAGTGGTAAAAGGATGGGTGTTTTCACACCTATCAAATTCCCTACACTTAACCATTGCCATGCCCTCATGCAATGCTTAGTTCCAAAGCACAGATTACATTTATCATCATAAATAACCTACCTTGGCCTTTTTTAAATTCTAAACACTAAGGAAACCAAAAGAACAAAACAAGTAAAGAATTCAAAGACTTACATTGGGGTTTTAGTTGTCATTAATGTTCATCACCCTCAAGTTTCACGTTCCCTATACCAAGCTTAAAAACGAGATCATTGTTATTATAAGTTAGCAAACTAACACGAAATCATGTGGCCCAATTATTCACTTAGACTCCCTTATTCCTAGGTGTATCTCTTATATTTTATTGTTGTCTTAAATGATCACGAGGATGCATTGTTTGACTTATTTCGATAATTATTTAAGCTGAAAACAAAGTGGGACGATTTAATCAATAGTTAGCTAAAGAACAAAATCTTTTAAAACTGCTTCTCGGGACCTCATAAAGTTCATATCTTGGCATAACTCACTTCACGATTTGAGACCTTTCTCGGACCGATATTTGGCAGCGACTTCATACTTCAAATCTTTGAGAGACGTTCTTGAAATTATGGTATTCTCTTCATATTAGGAATTTCTTCACTTGAACTTTTGAGAGATTCTTCATATTTGGACCACGACTTCTTCATTTTTCTCCAATCTTTATTTTGGACTTTGATATACAACGATCCGCCTCCTTTTAGGACTTGGATCTATTTATCCTCATACCTTGCTAGGGTCTTTTCGTATAGACTTCTCCATGCTCTTTTGGGGAGTACTTGCTTTTCGTCGTGTGTCTCGATCCTTCATATTGATTTTCGATAAATGATTCTTCACATCACTTTTGGATCTTTAGCAACAAAATGTAGCCCTCATGCCTTGTTAGGGCCTTTTCGGACTCGCCAATCTTCACATCCCGCTTCAATAAGTTATGCCTTGGCTATGAACTCTATTTAATATCGAGCAACTTTTAAACGATCTTGGGCTAGAAGCTAAGTAACTTTTCAAATCGTACAACCTTATTTATTGCAGATAAATTTATTAACAGCAATGGGAGAATAAGCTTATAATTAACTCACATAAATTCACGAAAGAATACCAAACTTATAATTGACTATATCATCTCTCGTCCTCCATAGTTTAAAATCTCAAGGAATGAGACTCGTGGATGCTTAGCCAATTAAATCAAAGTTTTAGGTTTTCGAGTCGCCTATAGGATCTTGCATCTTCTTAGACTCTTTTAAGTTTAGAATTTGCGTTTTAAAGTTCCCTTGATAAACGACTCTCTAGGATCAATTATAGGAACTTACGAAAAGTTCTTGTTCTTAACCCGTGAGAGTTAAGACTTTCGCGTTTTAAAGTTCCCTATATAAAAGCCTAGCAAAACTTGACTTAAACACGTTAAGGATACTAGCTAGAGTAAACTTAGATAAGTAAACTCGGGTTGAGTCAAAATATTCACGACTTTGAAAAAAATTTAAAACCACTTTATTAAACTTTATTTTAGCAAGGAAAGAAAATAACCATAACAAAGCAAAATACAACTATACAACTAGGCCAAAATAGATTAAAAATTTTGAAAAATGTCGAAAAATATGATTTTCCGATTAAAATGAGGACATTTTAATGGAAAAGTCCACTTAAAACTTCGATAGAAGTCTCCCCTACACTTAATATAAACATTGTCCTCAATGTTTAAGCATGTGGGAAAAGTTTACCCTACACTTATGACATTGTACTTGTTGGTTAAAACAAGTTAAGGAGGAGACAACTAGAGTGATCAATTTCAAATGTGAGTATGAAGAAAATGGAATCACGATAGTTGAGAGATAGAACCGGATTTGCGGATAACATGGGAGCACGGTTCTTCAAAGATTCCAAAAGTGCACTTATCCCTGTAATCACATCACCATACAAACACAAGCAACCTATATAGCTCCCCCTACACTTAAGATGAAAAACGGGAAAGGGGGGATAGATACTCGGGTTGCCTCCCGAGGAGCGCTTGTTTTTGTTAACCGAGTCACGAGCCTGACTTGGTCCCGAAACTAGTTCATGGGAAACGTGGTGAGGGATGGAATCATCTCATGAGAGATGTCCTCACCAAAGTACAACTTCAAACGTTGGCCATTCACCTTAAAATTCGGCCCATTTGGCTGAGAAAGCTCAATGGTGCCATAAGGAAAGACTTTAGCGATGGTGAATGGACCAAACCAGCGGCTCTTCAACTTGGCCGAGAAGATCTTCAACCGAGAGTTAAAAAGTAAGACTTGATCACCAACGTGGAATTCTCGGTTCTTAATTCTAGCATCGTGGATGATCTTGGTCTTCTCCTTGTAGATCAATGAGTTCTCGTAAGCTTCATTCCTCAGTTCATTTAGCTCGTTGAGTTTAATCTTGCGAAGATCACCGGCTTTGATGATGTCGAAGTTAGCCCAATTCAAGGCCCAGTATGCCTTATGTTCCAGCTCGATAGGGAGGTGGCATGCTTTCCCGTACACAAGACGATAAGGTGTACAACCAATCGGTGTCTTATAGGCGGTACGGAAAGCCCACAGAGCATCATCAAGTTTATGGGCCCATGAAGAACGATGCTCTCCCACAGTACGCTCCAAGATTCGCTTTAATCCACGGTTGGATATCTCGGCTTGCCCATTAGTTTGGGGATGATAAGCGGTGGAAAGACGGGGATTGACACCGTACTTAATCATGACTCTTGCGAATTGGTCATTGCAAAAATGAGTCCCGCGGTCACTGATTATAGCACGAGGAACACCGAATCTAGCGAATAGATGTTTCAAAAGTTACAAACCACCCTTGCGTCGTTAGTGGGTAAAGCTTTTGCTTCAACCTATTTTGAAACGTAGTCAACGGCGACAAGGATGTATTTGTTTCCTTTAGAAGAAGGGAATGGCCCCATAAAGTTGATGCCCCATACATCAAAGATTTCACATTCTTGTATGAAATTTTGAGGCATCTCATCTTTATGTGTGATCTTGCCTTGTCTTTGGCAAGCATCACAATTTTTAACCATTTCGTGAGCATTACGATAAATGGTGGGCCAATAGAATCCCGAGTCAAACACTTTTTTGGCGGTGAAGTTGGGACCAAAGTGACCACCGGTGGGTCCTTTCTGGCAAGCCTCGAGAATGTCTAAAGCTGCCGGTCTGTCAACACATCGGCGAATAATCAAATCAGCGCATTGTTTGAAGAGAAAAGGGTCATCCCAAAAGTAAGTCTTAACATCGTTTAAGAACTTTTTCTTTTGTTGGGATGTTAACCCTTGGATGAGAACACCACCCGCTAAGTAGTTTGCAATGTCGGCAAACCACGGGGTGTCATCAAGATTGAAATTTATAGAAATTAAGGTCTCAAGGGGAAAAGAGTCATTGATCTCTTGATTCGGATGATCCCCTTGATAAGGATCCTCAAGTCTACATAGATGATCCGCGGCTAGGTTTTCAGCTCCCTTTTTGTCACGAATTTCAATGTTAAGTTCTTGAAGGAGTAAAACCCAGCGAAGAAGTCTTGGCTTGGAGTCGTGCTTATTCATCAAGTACTTCAACGCGGAATGGTCCGCGTATACAATGGTGGTGGATAAAACAAGATAGGGGCGAAATTTTTCAAAAGCATAGACAACAGCTAAAAGCTCTTTTTCGGTTGTCGTATAATGCAATTGAGCCCCCGTCATTGTCTTGCTAGCATAATGGATTGGTTGGAAGTGTTTATTCACTCTTTGGCCCAAAACCGCTCCAATAGCAAAGTCACTAGCAACGCACATCAACTCAAAAGGTAGCTCCCAATTAGGGGTAACCAAGACCGGTGCCTTAGTTAGCTTATCCTTAAGAAGATTGAAGGCTTCAATACACTCTTTGGAAAAGATAAAAGGAGTATCTTTTTCCAAGAGGTGGGTCACCGGGCGAGCGATTTTAGATAAGTCTTGAATAAATCGACGATAGAAGCCCGCATGACCGAGAAAACTTCTCACACCCTTCACGGTTGAAGGTGGAGGTAATTTGGCTATGACATCCACTTTAGCACGGTCCACTTCAAGACCGGATTTTGAGATTTTGTGTCCTAGCACAATGCCTTCTTTTACCATAAAATGGCATTTTTCCCAATTTAGAACAAGGCGAGTGTCTTCGCACCGCTTAAGCATACGTTCTAAATTGGCAAGGCAAGAAGAGAATGAATCCCCAAAGACCGAGAAATCATCCATGAAGACTTCCATGGTTTACTCAACCATGTCATGGAAAATAGCCAACATGCACCTTTGGAATGTCCCGGGGGCATTGCATAAGCCAAAAGGCATTCTTTTGTAAGCAAATGTGCCATAGGGACAAGTGAATGTTGTCTTCTCTTGATCTTGGGGATCGATGGGTATTTGGAAATAACCCGAGAAACCATCTAGAAAGCAGTAATATTCATTACCTGCTAAACGTTCAAGCATTTGGTCCATAAAAGGAAGAGGGAAATGATCCTTTCTCGTGGCATCATTGAGTTTGCGATAGTCTATACAAACTCTCCCCCCAGTAACGAGACGTATAGGAATCAACTCGTTGTTTTGATTGGGCAAAACGGTGATTCTGCCTTTCTTAGGCACACAATGGACTGGACTAACCCATGGTGAATCCGAGATAGGATAAATCATGCCCGCATCAAGAAGTTTGATAACCTCTTTTTTGATAACGTCATGGATTTTAGGATTCACCCTTCTTTGGCTTTGAATGGTGGGCTTAAAGTCGTCCTCCATGAGAATTTTATGTGTGCAAAAGTGAGGATCAATTCCGCGGATATCGGAGATCTTCCAAGCGATAGCTCTTTTATGTTTCTTGAGAACTACAATGAGACGAGTTTTCTCATCAGATTTTAAGTCCTTAGCAATGATAACGGGAAGTTGATCAATGTCCTCTAAGAAAACATACTCGAGATGAGGAGGTAAGTCCTTAAGCTCAAGAGTAGGAGGATCCTCAATAGATGGTGTAACTAACGATGGATCATCATTAGTCACCTCTTTAGGAGAAGGAGGAGAAAAAGGGTCTTCATTGAGAAGTTTCTCAATTGTACGAATGTCTTCTTCCCAATCGGTGGGAGAATCATCATACTTAAGATCGAGTGGACCCAAGCTAGCTTCAAAATCATCCAAAAGAAAGTCACTTTCTCCAAATGGAGTCAATGACGGAGCAATTGAGGCAACGGTCTCAACATTGGGTAGAGAAGAAAGATTACTTTTGCAAGCATCATGAAAGTTTTCTTCACACACCTCATCGAGAACATCAATAGAATTAACACTCTCATATGAATAAGTTTGCTTAGAAATCTTACCCATGTTGAAGACAATTTGGTCGTCACCAACTCTCATGATTATTTCGCCCGCGGCTACATCAATGAGAGTGCGACCGGTCCTCAAGAAGGGACGTCCAACGATTAATGGAACACGAGGATCCATCTCGTAGTGAACGACAACAAAATCCGCCGGGAAGGTGAATTTGTCAACGCCAACGAAGACGTCTTCGGCTATCCCCACTGGATAAGCAACCGTACGGTTAGTTAATTCCAAACGGGGAGAGATAATTGCTTCCAAACACTTAAAGGCATTAAAAAGTTTATACTAGCACCTAGATTGGCTAGGGCCATGCAATTCTCTACTCCCGGGAAGTTGCAAGGAATCAAGAAGCGACCCGGTTCACCAAGTTTGGTGGGCAATTTCCTTAAGAGAACCGCGGAGCAATTCTCGTTAAGTTGGGTATTAGCAATATCAAGAAGCTTTTCCTTGTCACTAAGAAGATCTTTAAACATCTTCGCATATTTAGGCATATGAGCGAGAGCCTCGGCAAAGGAGATGTTAAAATTCAATTGTTTAAACATTTTGAGAAAGTTTGAAACTTGAATATCATCCTTGCTCTTTTGCTTCTCTTTCCTCAACCTTGAAGGATAAGGTATATCGGATGAAGAGGAAGGCTTTAGGGGAGTAGGATCACTCACAACCCCGGGTGGTGGGGGAATGGGGGTAGAAGGCAAAGGAGGTGAGGAAAGTTGCTATTTTTCCTTGTTCACAATCACGGGTGGAGGTGTAGGAAGCTCGGGTTCCGTATAACCTTTTCCACTATGAGTGATGATTGCTTTCATCTCCCCTCTTGGATTAGCAACGGTGTTACTCGGAAGAGTACCCGAAGAAGAGGGTTGATTACCTTGGAAGAGCGAACCGATCATATCACTTATGTTATCCGCTTGAGTACTGAAAGAGTGTCTCATGTCTGCGCGAATATCATTGCTTTGTTTCGCCATGTCATTCCTTAGCTCGGCTCGAATATCGCTCCCTTGTTTCGCCATGTCTTCCTTCAAGTTGATGAATTGACTCTGAAAATTCGTCACCATCTCTCTATTAGTCCTCATGAACGTCTCGATGTCTTGATTCAATGCCATCGGTTGATTGAGAGGTGGAGCTTGGTAAGCTTGAGAATTTCCTTGAGGTGGGTATGGGTTTCTTTGGGATTGATATTGATTGTTAGCACGAGGTTGGGATTGGTTATTTCGGTTATAGCTTTGTTGTTGGTTTTGGTTTTGAGGAGTAAAACTAGGTGGTGAAAGATAGTTGTTTGAACGATAACTTAGCAAGTTACGGTCTCCTTGAGGACGAGCTTGATAGCCTCCCGTGGGATAAGTACCGTATGTCGCGTTAACGTTTTCACAAAAATTGCCTTGATTAGAAGGACAATCATTGTAAGAATGAGGACCACCACATGTTTCACAAGAATTAGCAACGACTTTAGCTTGTTGAGTATGGTTCGTAGCCAAAATTTGCATATTTTTGCTCATTTCGATAATGGCTCGTTCCATGGCGGACATGTCGGTGGTGGAAGAAGTAGATGACACATTGACTCTCGGATTAGATCTTGAGGATGCGGATGAATCCCAATTCTTGTGGTGAGTAGTCATGTTTTCAATCAACTCTCTACACTCCTCCGGTCTCCTTTTCATAAAAGTACCACCGGCGACGGCGTTGATCGTGTCACGATCACGAAAAGTGAGACCATTGTAGAAAGTATCAATGAGAGTGACGGGGAGCATGTTGTGATGTGGACAACGGTCGATCAAATCATTGTAGCGTTCCCAAGCATCAAAGAGCGATTCATCATTGTCTTGCATGAGTCCACTAATTTGGTTACGAAGGATCGTGACCATGGACGATGGAAAGTAGCGCGACAAAAATCGTTGAGTCATGTCGTCCCAAGTATGAATAGAGTTCTTTGGGAGACGGTCAAACCATTTTTCTGCATGGTGAGAAAGAGTGTGGGGAAATAGTTGAAGGCGAAGTACATCCATAGAAACACCGGGCATCTTCATCCTTTGAGTCATGGTAATGAATTTGTCGAGGTGCTTGTTGGCATCATCATCCGGCAATCCACGAAATGGATTAGTTTGCACTTGTTGGATCATGTGATGCTTCAATGAAAACTCTTGAGCCGTGATTTGCATCGGCGCAATCGGGCCTCCACGTCCGTTCATCGTAGGTTGGCATTTCATACGCGTATATGTTTTGTTTCTAACTGTCTTATGCAGTGTAACAAGACGGTGGCATTCCGGTGTCCTAGAAGAAGTCATCCCTGCATGTTTATACTTTCTACACTTAATACTTCAACAAATTCATGAAAGCCTAAAAGTCAAGTCTTTCGTTGTATCAAACTCTGAAGCTTTCAAGAATTTATAGAAGTATTAATTATGTGGAACATGAAGTTACGAAGAGAATATCACAAGTGATGAATGCACAAGGTCAAGGCAAGGAAACATGCTCAAGACTAAAGTCAAAGATCACATCAGCATTCACAAGAACAAGATCGAAGACTCAAGCATAGTATGCTAGGTTTAAGATTTTGTAAAAAGGTGTGACCTCCCTTAGGGGGAGATTGTTGGGAATACTAAATTTCTAAGAAAGTCTCGGTCACATCATAGTTAGAGTTATCCATAGATCATGAGCTATAGACTATTTAGGACTTTGTCTCTTGGAGCGACCTCCCTTAGGGGGAGATTGTTAGAAATACGTTTTTACGTATTTAGAAAGGATCGGTCACTCCAACGAGATACATCTAGTATGGGCTCGTGATCTATTAATGTAACAATGTAACCCACAAAGCCCACATGTAGGGTGGGCTATATATACCCTTCCTAGCATGTTAGGAGGGGTTGGTTCTCACACTTTTATACATCAATCTAATATTTCTTCTTTTCTCTCCAACCTCTCTCTACTTTCTCTCTCTACTTATTCATCTCTTTCTCTCTCTTGTAATCATTCCAAGGTTTAACTAATCCAAGGATGAAGACTTAATTATATAGTTTCCGGGTTTGGGGTGTTTGGTTGATGACCTGGATAACTATAACGTTAATTAGCTACATTGTTATATCAGTGTCACACGCATAGTCGATGTGGATAATTTCAAAAGGTGTTGTGCTTATATACTTCTTCGGCAAGGTATTGGGTACTTAGAAATTTATCAGCAAGAAATTTCTACACCGTTCCTCATTAAACAATAGTGCATGCTTAAGTCACAAGATCGAGGAATTCTTACTCAGTTTCACATTTGGTATATTGGGTTTACTCCATTAGTGGTCACTTCAAATAGCCGACAACGGGGTTGGTAAAGATAGCCATGGAGAGTTTATGAGTAGAGAATTTCGATCAGAAACTGATTCTCGCCGAATGTAATTCAGCTTATTTATTATTCTCATGAGATTTCAGGTACATGTGCGTACGATTTATTGTTGGTTCTGATGTTTCGAACCCATCAAGGGGGAAGAAGAAGACATACTAAACGCACAATGAGTACACGTGATGAACTTTATACCTTCTTTTGATTTCAAGACATTCTGGGGAAAAAATTGTCATAGCCGCAGAGAAAAATCAGTGTTAACTCGTGGCGTTTAGTGCATCTTTCAGCTTACATGAGGGAAGAGATGAAAGAAATAGTCTCTAAACGGTACACTATTGTTCGATGATTAAGTTTTTTCTTGTTGCAATTAAATATCATCATTATCTTATATGGAGAGATATGCTTTTCTGGGACTTAATTGACTATGGTGCATCTCCAGAAAAAGATATGTGCATTTCTGGGACTTAATTGACTCTAGTGTTATGATATCAACTTCATGAATGGGATAAAGTGTCTACTTCAGTATTTGGGCTTCATACATGGGATTGGTTTCCTTTCCTCAACTATGTGGGGGAAGAAATGTCTTGATTCTTTCTAGTATGCATAACTTGAACTTTTAGGGGGAAGAAAAATTTTATAAGAATTATTCAAGCGCGAGAAGAGACGTTGTTGATCTACTTGGTGTGCCCCAAACTTTCAATCACTCATACCAACATTATCATTTCATATGATAGGGTTTGCTTGTTAAATTCCATTATGCGCTTAATCATTCTAAGCTTTATTGAAAGCTTTGAAACTGCTTATGAGGATTGTCGGTTTAGGGGGAAGCTATTAAAAGCTTCTACATCAATAATACGTGGCATGAATTAGGGGGAAGTTAATCAGAAGCTTCTCCTTAACCGGAAGTATATGGGTTACTTAGCTCGTGCTGTTACAGTATTTCTACCACAAGTTACTACAAAGATGAGTCTCTCTAGAGTGAAGACTTGAAGTCAAAGGCCTTAGAAGACTTCATCAGCATTAGTCGCTTCATGGAAGCTTTTGTTCTTAATCATTATGTACTTGTTAGGAAAAATATTGTAAGGAATTCTACACGTCGTCCCATGGGGGAAGATTGTTGGAAATTCACTTAATATGACGACATTTATAAATTCTCATTAGTTATCATAGTCACTCATGCAAGGACTAGACTAGAAAATGATGTATAGTATGTATGCGTGAGTGACTATATACACCCCTCCAAGGCTTCCAAGGAATTATTGTTGTTTTGTGTTTTTCTTCTTCATTTTATAAACTTGTATTTCTCTCTCTCTCTAGAAACACACACATCTACCTCTCTCTATCTCTCTCTCTAACCATGGCTACCACCATCTACCACCCAACTAGACCACTGGATCATAGTTTATAGCACGCCCACAGTGGCTGTGGAAACTAGACTGAGGGGACATGATGACGTATAGTCCCTGGCCTGGTCTTGGACCTGGCCCAGGGGTACTACCCGTATCCAGCCCAACACAAATGGATTGGATTGATTTAACCTTAGGCTTATGGGCTTGGGTGATAATGGCCGCACTCAGTACTGTGAGGGCCCGCCTTGCTGTACGCGTCTTGGGTTGGAAAGAATCACAATCTAATTAGGATACCCTAATTAGGTTTAATTCAAGTTAATCAAGGTCCATCCAACTTTTGTATCAACAATCTGTAACCTAGTTTGACCAAAGAATGTGAAATTGGCCTTCGTAGTTCCATCATGGACAACGGTTTTGAAACTATACCTGTTGGGTGGCATAGACATTTGGAATGGTTGTTAGAGTAGGTTTCTTAGCATGGTGGATGTGTTATAAGCAACTTTTCCATACCTGAAATCGAGGGTTTCTCGTTCTCTGTGGTCCTCACAGATGTACGTCCCGACAAATTCCATTGGCCTCTTTGTGCATTTCCCATATATCACATAGTACCAAACCCTATTTTGGACAACGTCCATAATAGTGTCGTGAACGGTGAATTCAACCCCCTGAGTAATCAATAATTTTTTTTATTGAAGTGCTGGGGGCACACAGAATATTGTATGGTCTGGTAACTGATTGTACCTTGTAACAGCCAAGGTCCTGTAATAACAAAGCAGATAGAGGTTGGATGTTAGCTTTCTTCTAGTTGTCTCGTTCTTGGTTGTGATATTTAGTCACCTACAGCATGGGGGTTGATTTAAATCATTCGATAAACCTGCAAATTAGTGATGTGGACACAACACGTGAGAACAAATAGAATGGTTGGAGTGGTTTTTGTACTAAGTGTTACAGAAGTAGGAAGTCGTACGCTTGTTTTTGTTGTTGAGCCTCGGGTGTGTCTAGGTTAATGTACCAAAAAGTTGCAGGTGTGCTCGAAATTTCCAACACTGCAATTTGCCACGATGAGGTTTAATCTTTAAACATTAGCCTGTGTTAATCATTTTGTAGTTCACAACAAACCTTTGTAGTCGAACACTCGGCAAGACGATACAACAAGCATTAAAGGAGTAGGTACCTTTTGAATTCCATCTTTGTCAAATTTGACAGCGAGGTTGTCCTAAAGAGTCAATGCAATGACGGGCCCACTGATGTAGCGGGCATAACAGTTAAAAAAACTAATAACCAAAAGAAAGGTAAATGTGAAAGCACCATAGGGTGGGGGGAAACATATATGTACTTTTAAATTCTCAATATCAATCTTCCGTCTAATGCTTCCTCCTCTAGGCAAGTCTCTTATTGAGCGTACGCACCCTACGTAATCTTAAGACAATAGTAGCGAACTTGTCAGACAGATAGAAATAAAAGTAGAGACAGCGAAGGTTTTATTTATACCTATTAAGATTGGGTAAACCATTTTGTTATACGTATTTTTCATCGGTAATCTGGAACTGAGCTGGTTGTAAGGAAGGAAATCAAAATAATGCAACGGGTTGTTTTTCTCGTGTCCTTCCAGGTGCTTAAACTTAGTTATCATCCCAAATCTGAGTGAAGTTTCCCTTTGAAGCGTCTGTTGGTAAGGGCTTGTTTTTTTAGAGAAAAATTCTAAGATGCGATACACCTTTTCATACCCAAGTTGGGAGTTAAAGTACGGGGCGTTGGCGACGTCCATGTTGGCTTGAATCGCATCTCCCTGCAAGCACGTGCAATAGGTGTATAACTGGTATGATGTTTTTATAGCTTTGTGGCTGGCGTCGAATTAAAAAAATGTTACCTGCTTATCGGTAAGGATACATCAGTAGTGTAGATCTTTCATTATGGGGTCATGTTTTGTTGGCAAGCTTCTTGCCATCCATTTACGATAAACCTTTGCCTAAAGAATGCAACCTCTTTTTTATGGTACCAAATAAACAATTGGTGTTGATGCAGCCACCAATGCAGTTGTACTTGAGCTAGCCATAACGAACACTTACCTGCATAACAAAATAATTATAAAGGGTGGTAAGCATTCTCAACAGTAGGAGACATGGTTAGTTGTTTTTAAAAAGGTAGCTGGTGAGAGTTCTAAACAGGAAGCTAAGCAGAAAAAGGGGCCGACCTATCTACCAGTAAGGACAAAGCATGAACTGTACCCAGATCATAGCAAACACATGTAACTAAAAAAATCAAAAATTGTAAGCAGGGCAGTTTCCGTAGAGGATGTTGCATATTAAAAGTAAGGAACACATAGAAGGTAGTTGTATAAAATTTAATAAGTTGCTATTGCTATTGGTATTATTCATGAATCTGGCAAAAATTTGTGTCCTTATATGTGTTGCAAAAAAACTTTGTAAATAATGTTTTTGGTGGTGTTTGGAGGCTTGTGTTCTTGTTGATGGATGAGTATTTTCAAGCCGTCTGGGGAAGTAGCTCTTGATAGGGCAACATACAACTGATCGTGGCTAAACACGGGTTCTGGTAGGTAGACACCAATCTTTGAAATAGACTGGCCTTGACTTTTGTTTATTGTCATGGCATAACATAGCTTACTAGGAACTGGTTTAGTTTAGAAGTAAAAGACACGTTTGGTCATGGTGAGCCAAAGGGATTATGTGGATGTACACTTATTCTCCAACTCGTGTGTCGGTAATTATCTGAGCTTCTATTAACTTTGACTTAAGTAACCGTACGATCATCCGTGTCCTGTTGTACAGCCCGCCGGTTAAGTTGGTGTTTCTTAACAGCATGATAGGACAACCAACTTTTAACTGCAACTCATGTGGGGGAAAACCGGGAAACTGCAACATGTTTAAAAACTCTGTTGGATATAGCATGTATGTTTCAGATGTATCACCTCCGTTCAGGTAAGCAGTATCGTTGCATAAGTATGTGACTGTCTTGCCAGGGAGCTGTGATAGTATCCGCTCGTTGATAACGTCTGCAATCTCATTTTTGGGACACACAATTGCCTTAGACTGAAAAGAAGCTACAATTGGTTTTTTAGAGTTTCTTCATCATATATAAAGTATATAAGATTTGCAAGGCCGTCATCATCCTCAGAAACACAGTACTGAGCTGGTATGGATATCCGTCATCATCCCTACTTTACCATTCCCAACCGCCAGCAGCCATGTAGCAAACTGTTGAGCCTTATCTTTCTCAAACGCTATTAGGTCATCTCCCATCAGCCTCATGTTTTGAGTGAGTGTGTAAACCTTGAAGTGTTTCCACAGTGCTGATTGGGAGATGGCTAAGGTTATGAGTTCAAGTCTAGAGGCCCCCTTTTAACTCGAAGAGTTTGGCGGAAGTCTCCGCCTAGGACAACTATTTTGCCACCAAAGACAGAGTCAAGCTTACCCATCAGGTCTCTAAGAATTCAGTTAAAAGCTTCAAAAAACATCTTCGACTATTCATGGGCGCTTCGTCCCAAATAATTACATATGTGTCACCCAGTAGACGGCCCAGCTGTGTGTTCTTTTTAATATGACACATAGATTCATCTGTCAATTCTAAAGGTATTTTAAACCTCGAATGAGCGGTCCATCCAGCGGGAAGAATGAGGGACACGATGCCAAATGAAGCAACGGTTGGAACAATCTTTTCTTTTGACCTCGACGCGCCTGTGATGGTTTTCCAAAGAAAAGTTTTGCCCGTTCCACTGTGACAATACACAAATATTGGCTCTTGGTGATTTTCTGTGCATGCTGAAATGATACGATCGTAAATCATTCGTTGTCCAACATTGAGCTCAAGAAGAGCCTCAATGGTTTCTTGTAACAATTGTTCCCGGTTGTACCCCTTTTCTTCCATCAGCAATTTGTTTTTAAGATGGTCCAAAAGTCGTTGTGGAGGATCTGGGAGTCCGAATTCGACCAATGTCTTACCATAGTCTATCAAAATCGAGAGGGTGTCATATAAAATATACCCTTTTTTTACCATCGTTGACAAAATAGTTTGGAATACCTACCGTTGCAGACACCCCTGTTCCAATGTCATCAGACATATTAACCCAGTGTTTGTCTTGCAATTTTCGAGGGTCTGCAATCTCACAAAACAGTAGCATTTGTGCGAAAATAATTCTTGTTTCAGATGTGGATGCATGGACAACAGTTTCTTTGAGAGCTATGTCCCATTCACGATCATCTCCAAAAAGGCCTAGTGCATCACACGCGGTGCGGTGGGTAGGGTAAACATGACCGTTAACGGTCCATACTTTTGACGGTGATAGGTGTGTAAACACCCATCCTTTTACCACTTAATTACAATAATAACCAGGCCAAAACGTGTATTTTATGTCGTAAATGTCGGAATTATGCGTGGTTTGTTTTTTTGTTGTGATTTAGGACAAAAATGTGCTAAGGGGAGAAAACACGGGCATTCACGGGCTTTTAACGAAGAAAAAGACAAAAGATGAAGTCAAGAAATCAAGAGAACAAAAAGAACGGAATTCCAAGACCAATTCTGAAGATTTATCGAAGAAAAAGTCAAAAGACGGAAGTTTACTAAAAGCCGAAGAACTCAAGTCTAATTTATTGAAGAAATTACAAGACGAGTTAAAGAAATCCCGAGACAAAGTCGTTAAAGTCGAAGAATCAAGAAGACAAGGACTAAACAATAAATAAAGAAAGAAGAAAGAGGGGAGGAAGCTTCTACTAAGCACCTCCCTAATCCCCTATAAATAGATCATTAGGATTTCATTTCATTTTTGTTGGCTAAGTGTGACAATTAGCTCTTCCACCTTTTAATTACTTGTTCTTTAAATACATGTCATTTATTTAATTGTCTTGCACCTTAAATTCATTTAATTTCAAGTAAGTTTCCTTTTAATTGTTGTTAATCTTTACTTTTATTGTTCATCTCCTATCTACCTTTCTTTGTTAATCTTTGATCTTTATGCTTTATGTTCATGTTCATGTTCTTGAGTTTTTATTAAATTGATTAAGTGGGTTTTGATTATTTTGATTATTATTGTTAGTGTTATTGATTTGGGTTGATTGGTTATTGTTATTAGATCATTTGTGGTTAGTCTTGCTTAATCTTTTGGTTTGATTTGATTGATCTAGATTAGATTCGTGTTATTTTTGGTTTCCCTTGTTCTTCGCTGTTACTGTTTTTCCCAGGTTATTCCGAATCAAAGCCAAATATTCCGAATGAAGTAACTTTATTGATTATTCCGGATCAGCTGTTTATTCCGGATCAAGGTGGTCTTGTGATTATTCTGAACCAAGCAAACATTCAGGATAAGTGACATATTCCGGATCAGAGAAACATTCCGAACCAGTAGATATTCCGAACCAAACCTTTATTCCGGATCAAGGTGTTTATTCGGAACAATTTATATTCCGGATAAAAGCCTTTGTCCAAGATATTCCGGATCAAGTGACATTCCGAACGAAGGTGGTTACTTTTGAATATTCCGGATCAGGGTGCTCACTCGGAACATTACGGATCAGGGTGCTCATTCGGAACAATCCGGATCAAAGGTTCATTCGGAATAACTTGTATATTCCGGATCAGGGTGCTCATTCGGAACATTCCGGATCAAAGGTTCGTTCGGAATAACTTGTATATTCCGGATCAAGGGTGCTCATTGGAACATTCCCAACGAGTGAAGAAGCTTTTATTCTGGAACAAGGGTTTTGTTAAATATTCCGAGTGAAGAAGAATTATTCCGAACGAAGGTGACATTTCGAACGAGTGATTATTCCGAACGAAGGTTTATTTCGAATGAGCTGTTTTCAGGTTATTTTTAAATTTTTAATTTTCAAGCTTTACTTTTCCCGCCTTTTTAATTAGTCGCACTTTAAGTTTAATTGCCTTAGATTTATTTTAAGCCTTGCCTTAGTTTAAGTTTTAGTTGCGTTTTAAGTTTGCCTTTAGGATAGTTTTAAGTTTGCGTTATTTACTTTAAGTGCCTTTTAATTTTTCGTCACGCTTTAATTTCTCGCCAATAATTTTAATTAGATTTAGATTTACTTTACAGCCATTTACTTTAAAAGTTTTTGCACCTTTAATTTTACTACAACGACACCACATTTGTTTCCACCAAAGACAGCTGAGTCGCACATTAATCCAGAGATCAATTCGAAGAGATTGGAACAACGATATTTTCTTACTAGGTAAAAGCCTAGTTATCAAATGGCGCCGCTGCCGGTTCTTTTCGTAAAGATTAACGGTTTTTTGTGAAAGACGCGTTGCTTTTTGGGATCCGTTCATTCGTGAGCGTTATTTTTCTTGCTTAAAAATTTCCAAAAAACCCATAAAAAATTAAAAATTGTTAAAAATCCATAAAAATTAAAAAATTTCAAAAATCCAAAAAGATTTTATTTTCTTTATAGTGTATATATATATTCTCTTTGTGTTTGGTATTGTTTTCTTTTTCTTTCGCAGGTGTATGCGTACTAGATCTTCTACTTATCAAGGGCCCGAGACTCCTGAAGATTTAGCTATGGCAGGTGTAAACAACAACAATAATCCACCGCACCTCAACAATAACAACAACAATGTTCTTCCACAGCCCGATCTTCGGACAATGGAGGAGCTTTGTCAACCCACCATGTTTGGACGAGGAGGACCGATTGCGCCGATGCAAATCACGGCTCCAGAGTTTTCGTTGAAGCATCACATGATCCAGCAAGTGCAAACTAATCCTTTCCGCGGAATGCCTGATGATGATGCCAACAAACACCTCGACAAATTCATTATTATCACTCAAAGCATGAAGTTGCCCGGTGCTACAATGGATCTCCTTCGCCTTCAACTCTTTCCACATACTTTATCACACCACGCCGAGAAATGGTTTGATCGTCTCCCGAAGAATTCCATTCATACTTGGGATGACATGACTCAACGCTTTTTGTCGCGCTACTTTACACCATCCATGGTCACGAGCCTTCGAAATCAAATCAGCGGTTTTATGCAAGACCCCGATGAATCTCTCTTTGATGCTTGGGAAAGATATAATATTTTGATCGATCGATGTCCAAACCACAACATGCTCCCCGTGACCTTAATTGATACTTTCTACAAGGGTTTGACTTTTCGTGATCGTGATACGATTAATGCAGCCGCCGGTGGCACATTTATGAAAAGGACACCCGAGGAGTGTAGAGAGCTTATTGAGAACATGACTACTCATCACAAAAACTGGGATTCCTCCGCTTCTTCAAGGAACAACCCGAGAGTCAATGTTTCTTCTACTTTAGCAAACCCCGATATGACCGAATTCACCCGCATGATGGCCGAAATGAACAAAAATATCTTGCTCATCGCTTCAAACCAACAACAACAAGTTAAAGCGGTAGCCAATCCTTGTGAGACATGCGGCGGTCCTCACTCATACACTGATTGTCCTTCTACTCAAGGCAATCCGAAAAACGTGTATGCGGCTTATGGTAATTATTCAACGGAAAATTACCAAGCCCGACCTCAAGGGGATCGAAATTTGCTAAGTTACCGGTCCAACAACTATCTTTCACCCGGTTTTTCTCCTCAAAACCAAAACCCCAACAACAATTACAATAGAAGCAACCAAATCCCACCTAGAGCTTCTAATCCTTATCACCCACCCGCTCAACAAGCCCCACCCATGAATCAAGATGTTTAAGCCTTAATGAGAACCCAAGGAGAGCAAATTAAGAATCTGCAAAGCCAAATTATCAATTTGAAAGGGGATATCACCAAGCAAGGGAATGACATTAGAACCGAGCTTCGAAATGATATTCAATCCTCCTTCAGCAATCAAACGAATGATTTAAAGAATATGCTGGCTAGTTTCTTACCTACCACTCAACCCTCTACTTCGAGTTCTCTACCTTCTAACACCGTCACCAATCCGAGAGCGAATATGAGTGCTATTACTACCCGTAGTGGAGTTACTTTAGTAGGACCACCTATCCCGCCCCCATCATCTACACCTCCTCCACCACCATTTATCCCTACTACTCCTACACCTAGTATTAGTTCACCATCACCGTCTCCGCCTCGTCATGACGAAGTACCCAAGAAGAACCCTTCAACATCTCAACCCTCACCTTCTACACCTCCACCACCCAACCCCAGCATTCCTTACCCTCCTCGACTCAACAAGGCTAGAATTTTGACTAAGAATGACATTCAAGTCGCTAACTTTTTGGAAAAGGTTGCCGGCATGAAAGTCACCTTTACCCTTGTTGAAGCTCTTGCACAAATGCCACAATTTGTCAAGATGTTTAAGGAATTGCTTAATAAGAAGGAGAAGATGGTCGAGTTTGTTAATACTCGCTTGAATGAAAATTTCTCTTCAATCCTTCTTAAAGAACTTCTGGAAAAACTTGGAGATCCCGGCCGTTTTGTCCTGCCTTGTACTTTTAACCAAACCGACAAATTTACTGCCTTAGCCGATCTTGGGGCCAGTATAAATTTGATGCCTTTCAGTGTTTGGAAAAATTTATCATTGCCCGACCTTACACCCACCAAGATGACTCTTGAGCTAGCCAATCGCACTCTCGCTTACCCCGTTGGTATTGCCGAAGATGTGTTCATTAAAGTTGGCACATTCACTTTTCCGGTCGACTTCGTCGTTGTTCATTATGAAATGGACCCTCGTATTCTGTTAATACTTGGACGCCTATTTTTGAGAACCGGTAGAGCTTTAATAGATGTGGATAAGTGTGAACTCATCTTAAGAGTCGGGGATGATGCACAAGTTTTTGAAATGGGGAAGCTTACAAGCAAATCCTATGGAAGAGAATCAGTGAATATGATTAATGTGCTTGATGATTTTGTCGTCTACAACAATCCTCTATTCGATTCTTGCAATGATAATCCAATGTTTCAAGATGATGTGGATGATTCTCTCTCCAATTTGGAACCTTCACCCATATATGATTCTCCACCTATCTATGACGCTTATGATGATGATTCTAGCTCCGATGGGGATGACTATGATGATTTTACTTCCGAGTATCCCGACATGCCCACTTATGATGATTTTGATGAGGCTGATACTCTCTCGAGTGATTCTTCACATAATGAAGATCCTGCGCCATCCATGCTTAATCCTACTTTGGATGACTACTCATTTGAGGAAGACTTCTCTACTTTTCTCAATACATACTTCCCTCATGAGAGTGATGCTCCTCCTTTATACTTTGATGATTATGGTCTTGATCCTACTTCGGATTTCAAGAAAATTCTTTCAAAGGAGAAGAAACCGGACGACACCAACATCCGCAGCATGTATGTTTTGACACCTCTTTGTCCACCTTCTGAGGACGAGGTTGTGCATTTCCTTATTGGATCTTCTTCAAATTCTGATGAGCCTGAGTGCTATTTTCCCCTAAAGGAAAAGGTGTTCGAACCTGGTATTGAAATTTATAAGCCATCTCAGTATCCGTCTGATGAAATAAAAGGAAAGATTTTTGGAACTATTGGAGATATGCTAGCACCTCTTCACCCTTGCTCCCACCGTGCTCCATCTTTGCTTAAGGGAACCTTGCCTATCCTTCTTTGGCTTGCCTTGTTCGCCTTAAGCTTGTGCTATTTGATGGACGAAAACTATGTATTTGATCCCGGTGGATGTGTTACATGCTTCTTCCTATGCTAATCAAGGTCGAGTCAGGCTCACGACTCGGTTAACAAAAATCAAGCGCTTCTTGGGAGGCAACCCATGTATCTATCTTTTAGCTATCTTTATCCTAAGTGTAGGGGAGACCCGTTGGTGTTTGCTATTTCCTCTCTTCTTCTATTCAGGGATTCGAGCGCTCAATGATCCACTCTTGATGATTTTTGATGACCCGTGATTCCGTGTTTCCGTCTTCCCGGTTCTATCCTAAACTCTTTTCGATTCACTATTTCTCAATATTAAAATAGGAATCTCGATAGTTGTCTTTTCCTTAGCAAGATTTAAATAACGTACACAATGTCCTAAGTGTAGGGGAGTTTACTCCCACATGCTTAAACATTGAGGACAATGTTTATATCAAGTGTAGGGGGGACTTCTATCGAAGTTAAGTGGTCTTTTCCTTGTATTTGTCCTCATTTTAACCGAAAAATCAATTTTTCGACATTTTTCAAAATTTTTGATCTATTTTGACCTATTAGTTTTTACCTTTGTATAGTTATTTTCTTTCTTTGCTAGAATAAAATTTTAATAAAGTGGTTTTAATTTTCAAACGTTGTGAATCTTTTGACTCAACCCGAGTTTACTTATCTAAGTTTACTCTAGCTAGTATCCTTAACGTGTTTAAGTCAAGTTTTGCTAGGCTTTTATATAGGGAGCTTTAAAACGCGAAAGTCTTAACTCTCACGTGTTAAGAACAAGAACTTTTCGCAAGTTCCTATAATTGATCCTAGAGATTTGTTTATCAAGGGAACTTTAAAATGCGATTTCTAAACTTGAAAAAGTCTAAGAGTTTGCAAGATCCTATAGGCGACTCGAAAACCCAAAACTTTGATTTAATAGGCTAAGCATCCACGAGTCTCATTCCTTGAGATTTTAAATTGTGGAGAACGAGAGATGATAGAGTCGATTATAAGTTTGGTATTCTTTCGTGAATTTATGTGAGTTGGTTATAATCCTATTCTCCCATCGCTTGCTAATAAAATTATCTGCAATAAATAAGGTTGTACGATTTAAAAAGTTACTTAGCTTCTAGCCCAAGATCGTTTAAAAGTTGCTCGGTAATGATTAGAGTTCATAGCCAAGGCATAACTTATTGAAGCGGGATACGAAGATTGGCGAGTCCAAAAAGGTCCTAACAAGACATGAGGGCTAAATTTTGTTGCTAAAGATCCCAAGTGATGTGAAGAATCATTTATCGAAAATCAATATGAAGGATCGAGACACACGATGAAAAGCAAATACTCCCGTAAAGATCATGGAGAAGTCTATCCGAAAAGACCCTAGCAAGGTATGAGGATAAATAGATCCAAGTCCTAAAGGAAGCGGATCGTTGTATATCAAAGTCTAAAATAAATATTGGAGAAAAATGAAGAAGTCGTGGTCCAAATATGAAGAATCTCTCAAAACTTCAAGTGAAGAAATTCCTATTATGAAGAGAAGACCATTATTTCATGAACGTCTCTCAAGATTTGAAGTATGAAGTCGCTGCCAAATATCGGTCCGAGAAAGGTCTCAAATCGCGAAGCGAGTTATGCCAAGATATGAACTTTATGAGGTCCCGAGAAGCAGTTTTAAAAGATTTTTTCCTTTAGCTAACTATTGATTAAATCGTCCCACTTTATTTTCAGCCTTAACAACTATCGAAATAAGTCAACAATGCATCCTCGTGATCGTTCAATACAATAATAAAATATAAGAGATACACCTAGGAATAAGGGAGTCTAAGTAAATAATCGGCCCACATGAGTTCGTGTTAGTTTGCTAACTTATAATAACAATGATCTCGTTTTTAAGCTTGGTTTGGAGAATGTGAAAACTTGAGGATGATGATCATTCACGACATTTCCAAAATCCTAAGGTATGTCTTTGATTTCTTTACTTACTTTCTTCCTTTGAATGTTTTAGAATTTTCTATCTCTTTAATAAAGGCCAATATTGATTGATTATGATGGGAAATGTAAAACGTGCTTTGTAACTAATGCATTGCATGAGGACATTGCAATGGTCAAGTGTAGGGGATTTGATATGTGTGTAAACACCCATCCTTTTACCACTTAATTACAACAATAACCAGGCCAAAACGTGTATTTTATGTCGTAAATGTCAGAATTATGCGTGGTTTGTGTTTTTGTTGTGATTTAGGACGAAAATGTGAAAAGGGGAGAAAACACGGGCATTCACGGGCTTTTATCAAAGAAAAAGACAAAAGACAAAGTCAAGAAATCAAGAGTGCAAAAAGAACGGAAGTCCAAGACCAATTCTGAAGATTTATCGAAGAAAAAGTCAAAAGACGGAAGTTTACTAAAAGCCGAAGAACTCAAGTCTAATTTATTGAAGAAATTACAAGACGAGTTAAAGAAATCCCAAGACAAAGTCGTTAAAGTCGAAGAATCAAGAAGACAAGGACTAAACGATAAATAAAGAAAGAAGAAAGAGGGGAGGAAGCTTCCACTAAGCACCTCCCTAATCCCCTATAAATAGATCATTAGGATTTCATTTCATTTTTGTTGGATAAGTGTGACAATTAGCTCTTCCACCTTTTAATTACTTGTTCTTTAAATACATGTCATTTATTTAATTGTCGTGCACCTTAAATTCATTTAACTTCAAGTAAGTTTCCTTTTAATTGTTGTTAATCTTTACTTATATTGTTCATCTCCTATCTACCTTTCTTTGTTAATCTTTGATCTTTATGCTTTATGTTCATGTTCATGTTCTTGAGTTTTTATTAAATTGATTAAGTAGATTTTGATTATTTTGATTATTATTGTTAGTGTTATTGATTTGGGTTGATTGGTTATTGTTATTAGATCATTTGTGGTTAGTCTTGCTTAATCTTTTGGTTTCATTTATTGATCTAGATTAGATTCGTGTTATTTTTGGTTTCCCTTGTTCTTCGCTGTTACTGTTTTTCCCAGGTTATTCCGAATCAAAGCCAAATATTCCGAATGAAGGGACTTTATTGATTATTCCGGATCAGCTGTTTATTCCGGATCAAGGTGGTGTTGTGATTATTCCGAACCAAGCAAACATTCCGGATAAGTGACATATTCCGGATCATTTTGATATTCCGGATCAGAGCAACATTCCGAACCATTGGATATTCCGAACCAAACCTTTATTCCGGATCAAGGTGTTTATTCGGAACAATTTATATTCCGGATAAAAGCCTTTGTCCAAGATATTCTGGATCAAGTGACATTCCGAACGAAGGTGGTTACTTTTGAATATTCCGGATCAGGGTGCTCACTCGGAACATTCCGGATCAGGGTGCTCATTCGGAACATTCCGGATCAAAGGTTCATTCAGAATAACTTGTATATTCCGGATCAGGGTGCTCATTCGGAAAATTCCGGATCAAAGGTTCATTCGGAATAACTTGTATATTCCGGATCAAGGGTGCTCATTCGGAACATTCCGAACGAGTGAAGAAGCTTTTATTCCGGATCAAGGATTTTGTTAAATATTCCGAGTGAAGAAGAATTATTCCGAACGAAGGTGACATTTCGAACGAGTGATTATTCCGAACGAAGGTTTATTCCGAATGAGCTGTTTTCAGGTTATTTTTAAAAATTTTATTTTTAAGCTTTACTTTTCCCGCCTTTTTAATTAGTCGCACTTTAAATTTAATTGCCTTAGATTTATTTTAAGCCTTGCCTTAGTTTAAGTTTTAGTTGCGTTATAAGTTTGCCTTTAGGATAGTTTTAAGTTTGCGTTATTTACTTTAAGTGCCTTTTAATTTTTCGTCACGCTTTAATTTCTCGCCAATTATTTAATTAGATTTAGATTTACTTTACAGCCATTTACTTTAAAAGTTTTTGCACCTTTAATTTTACTACAACGACGCAACATTTGTTTCCACCAAAGACAGCTGAGTCGCACATTAATCCAGAGATCAATTCGAAGAGATTGGAACAACGATATTTTCTTACTAGGTAAAAGCCCAGTTATCAACGGAGACGCACAACCTGTTCTATGAGAGAGGCGAATCCAAAAGTAAAAAAGTTCCCCAATGCTGGGATGAACAAAGGCGAGCCTTCCGTAAGAGTGTTTGGTTATGACAGCCCGTCGCCTCCAACCCTTGGAGTATGCATACCACACGAACGTTCCCAGAACAAACATGGACTACTCAATTGTTTGAAGTTAACTATATACATTTGCTCTTTAAGAATGACTTTTATCGCGTTGAGTAGACAAAATATGAACGTTTACAAATTTAATAGTTACAACCTAAATTGTTTATCGTATCACTGACTTATTACTTATTATTTAAAAAAAATTTAAAATATTGAAACTTGTTTTCGTTGATTGTTATTTCTTATTTTATTCGTGCATGTAACTACTAATGAATAATTAGTGTCACATACATCCTTTGACATTTAAAATCATAAAGCTGAAGAACAAAGCGCATCAACGTTTATTATAAGAATTGTTACTGTTGATACAAAAGTTGGGTGATCCTTTCTAGACCCGAATTAGGCTTAATTTGGGTTGGCTGGACTCCGGCTCCTGCACCAAGTGAATCGTATGGTTGGGATCTGATATGAGCTTAAACTCATATCCTTTTATCAATAAATAACCCTAAAACATGAAGCAAAATACCCTTTTATATTGTAAAAAGCAGTGTTATGTGGTATGTTTGTGTTTGTGTGATTTTATGTAGGTAAAAGGATACAATTTCAAGCAAACAAGGAAAAACCAAGCTCAAATGGATGAAAAAGACAAAAGAGGATCAAAAGTGACAAGACTTTGAAGTTCAAGGACCTATCTTGACAATTTGTGAAAGTTGAAGGACTTAAAGTGCAAATTATGGAAAGTCAAGATTAAAGTCAAATTTGGTCAACTACAAAGTCAACTCAAGTCAAAGGGCCATTTTGTTGAAGAATCAAAGTTGAAGGGTCAAAAATGTCAAAGGAATGAAGATATTAGCCCTAAATAGCAATCTGCCAAGTCAAGGGACTTAATTTGCCAAGTTTGGAAAGTATTGCATGTTTAATCCATGTGCTTTAGCTCTCAACCAATAAGAAACAAGGAAAGGGTTCACACGGATCAAGTAATTAAGTCCCACTTACAGCCGCCACAATTAATGCAAGATCACAACAGTGTAATCCGCAACACACTTTTTCAACCAATAAGAAGATGACACGTGTCCTTCTCCTTCAACAAAAACATTTCCAGAAACGGGATTTTGATAGAAGGCATTTCAAGTAAAGATCAAAACACCAATTTTGCTCGTTTTGAAGAGACGAATCCATTGGTGTTATCCAATTAACAAATAATCCATTGAATCAAAAACCCCCAAAATGTGTTCATCACCTTCAAAGAGGATTTGCAGAATTCCTCCACGTGTCAAGCAATGATTGGCCCAAACACGTCACAACTCCAACAGAATCTCCCTTTCTTGCCTATAAATACTTAGCTTGTACCTCATTTTTTCTTGGTAGCTTAATTTTGTAAACACCTAGTTCTCTAAATTTCTCTTTTCCCTTTTTCCCTCCTTTTCACCTAACTACTCAAGAGTCTGACAAACTCTTGAGTTAGTTAGTTAGTTAGAACCTTGTAACTACCTTTTGTAACTGATTTCATCAATAAAATTTCAAATTCAAGTTTTCCCGCCAAATTCTGTTTCTCAAATTCCTGTTGAATCTTGTTGATATTGGATATACTAGTTGCTGTTTGATGTTAGTTATGATCATACATTGATCATAATTGACATTGGTGAAGAATTGTTGCTGTTTGATCAGAATTCAAGCTCTTTCCATTGTTCTTGAAGGTTTCATGGCAGAATGATGATTTGTAGCTGAATTGATTGTTGATTTGAGTTGATAGCTAGTGATAGGTGGTGGTATCACTAGGGCAAGAGAGCTCAGCGCTCCTCTTCTACCCAAAGGATTACTACAATAGGTTTCATAGCTTCTGTTTTTAAGTTCCTCTAAACAAGTACTTGCCTGCTCATTTTCCTAGATAAATTTGATGGCTGCCTGTTTTTCTTGATATAAAGTTGTTGATTGATTGATTTGAGTTCATTTGTAGCTTAATCTTGCTTTCTTGTTCATTGTTTTAAGCTCCTTTTATAGTTTCTGCTCATTTTCAGTCTTATTCTAGCATAATAGCTACTTGCAGTTCTAGTCTTGGTTATTACTTGTTCTTAGCTTGAATACATCTCATTTTGATCACTAAAACAAGTCTGCTATAGCTCTTTAATCAGTCTTAATCATTACTCAAAAAGTCTTTGAAAAAGTTTGATCATAACCTTTTAAGGAGTGTTTGGGAGTAGTTGTTAATCAGATTTCAAGTGTTAGAAATTGTTGTTTAGAAGTTCATTTCTACTCATTAGGAGTTAACAAGAAGTCTTGAGTCATTTGTAAGTCATAAAATTAGTCAAAAAGGCAATTGGTAATCAAATAGTTTGGGTTATACTTGTTTTCAGCTTTGGTTTTGAAACTTGTCCATTTCATTTGCCTAGTTTTCTTTAGTTCCTTGATGAAATTTGTTCAAATTTGTTTCCAGACTTAGCTTATAACATAATCTTTCAGACTTTAAAAGGAAATTCTACAGTATTCAGAAATAAGCTAGAAAACAGCTTTTTAGCTCAAGCTTGAGCAAATGTCATTCTCTGATGTGAATAGCTTACTGTTTTGCTAGATTTCATAATCCACTTCATAAAAGTTGTAGTTTTCTTTCACATTTCCATTTAGAAAGTATTGAATATGAGTTTTTGAGATTTTGAGCTTTTTCCAAAATTTGGTCAACGTTTGGTCAACATAAGCTCATTTGAGCTTATTTTCAGATATCTAGCTTATTACTGGATGAAATTTGTTCTAATTTGATTTCCCCTTCCTTAAATCAAGAGCTTAATCAGTTTTGATAATAAAATCAAGTTGTGGATGTTTGGATTAGGCTATAGCTTATTTTGAGCTTATTGATAAGCACTCTTTTGCTTATTTTGGACTTTTAGCTAAAATCCTTGAATACACGTTTCTATAATTGGATTTGAAGTTGTTTGCAAGTTGTTTCAGCTTATTTGGTTGAGAAATAAGCTCAAACGAGCTTATTCTTTCTTTGTGCCCGTTTTTGGTTGAAATTTTGGTTTATTTGCACTTTAGTCCCTATAATTCTAATCTGTTTCTAAACCTAGCTAATTGTCCTAATTTTGTGGTAATTGCATAATTCAGTCCTTGCATTTGGAAGTTTGTTAAATTTCAGTTTATAAGTTTGTTAGTTTGTTAGTTTTTGGTTAGTTTGTTAAAGTTTTTTACAAGTTTAGTCCTTATAGTTAACTGTTTTACATTTTTAGTCCTTATAACTTTTAGAATTTACATTTCAAGCATTTTCATTTTATAGAAATTACATTTTCAGTCCTTATAGTTTTGAATTTTGCATTTTTATATTTTACTTGAATAAAATTTGGAATTTGCAATTTGTTTTACGTATAAGTAGGTTTATATTTTTCATTTTTAATTAGTGTTGTTTGAATTAGCAATAGATTACCAAGCAAGCTTGAACAACCAAAAGCAATTATAAATTTGATATTGATTGGACTTTCTATTAGTTAAGAACTGAGAAAACGAACTTGCATTATACACATTTCAAATGGCGCCGCTGCCGGTTCTTTGACTACACGAGAGACTATCGATTGACGGTTTTCATTGGCTTTTGGGATCCGTTCACTTTGTGAACGTTATTTTTACGTATTATAAATCAAAAACAAATAAAAAATCAAAAATATAAAAATATATAAAAACTAAAAAATTAACAAAACAATTCTTTTCCTAAAGAATTGACCAAAAAAATTAAAAAATCCAAAAAGCAATCTTTTTCCTAAGAGATTGCACCCAAAAATATATATTATTGGATTCTCTCGGTTTTTATGTACATATAGTATTTTCCTTTAAAAAAACTCATAAATACAAAAATATTTTCCATATATTATTATAAGTAAATACGTATACGTATAAGAACAATCAATCTACATATCTTCCATAAGTATTGCCGAGGCAATACACCGTGTTGAGGGGCGCTCCGGTCCTTGACACGCGTATCGATCAAACAAAATAAAGCAAGAATAGATAAATACTCTCAATAAGCAATAATTCGAAGAATACGAACATTTAAGTGAATAGAAAGGCGATGTGCTATAAAATGCCATCTAAGGGTCAATAGGTACTTAAGTGCTTCGCGCCACCTAACCCCCCGTTCACTTGGGAGTATTCTAAGAAGGAAAGCTTCATTGAGGGTCTTGCCCCCAAAGTAGTATTACATATATTGTTACTTTCTTGTGGATATTTACTATCGAAACTCGAAGAGGATAATCTTATTCTTTTCAAAGTCACACGAGAGCTTCTCTCTCATTCCTCGTATTGAGTTGCATGCTCACTCGCGGGCGTGCACAAATACCGATTGGTGTACAACCTCTTCCTCCGAAAAGGAAGAAAAAGCGAAAGAGTAAGACCACCACCGTCCACCAAGCCGATCACGAGAATCGTGCTTTGTCACCACCACAAGGAGCCATGGCTGTTGATAACCGTACTTTGTATGAACGTATGCAATCCAACGTTCATGGATATGTTAGTGCCATAAAGATTCCCGACTTTCCCGCTAACACATTTGAGCTACATACATCTATGATCAATATGGTTGCTGCATCACCTTTCTTTGGGAAACAAAATGAGGATCCCCATGCTCATCTTAAGAGATTCCTTTCACTTTGCAACACCATTAAGCATAATGGGGTTCCACATGAGGTCATTAGATTGATGTTAGTGTCATTTTCCTTAGATGGGAGTGCTAAGCATTGGTTAGACACCCAACCACCCGATAGTATCACCACATGGGATGATTTTACCACTAAGTTTTTGAACAAATTCTTTCCTCCACAAAAGACTATGGCTTTGAGAAATTTGATTATGGGCTTTACACAAAAACCTAGTCAATCCTTTGGTGATGCTTGGGAAGAGTATAGTGAGTTGTTGAGGCGATGCCCTAATCATGGAATGGATGATCTAACCCAAATCAATACCTTCTATAATGGCCTTAAACCTCACCATCAAGATTCACTAAATGCTTCCGCGGGAGGGAGTATTCATTTCAAGACATACCAAGAGGCTTTGACCATTATTGAGACTAAGGCAATGGTTCAAACCAATGATCCATTTGAGGAAAGAGTTCATGTTATCCAAAACACTTCTCAAACCCCTTTTGACAACCAACTCCTCAAGTTTCAAGAAGCTATTTTTCAAAGGATGGATAGAGAAAGTGAGAGGCATTTGCAAGCACAACAAGACATGCTTCAAACTTTTAAGAGCATGACATTGAACAATTCCTCAAACAATGTGAATGCCATCACCATTTCTTGTGTTACTTGTGGAGGCCCACACTCTTATGAACAATGCGACAAGGTGCAAGGTTATCAAGGGGAATGCTATGCTTACCAAGAGGAACACCGTGAACACTTCAAGCCTAACATCAATCCAAATAACCTTTCTTACAAATCCCAAAATTACCTTACTCCACCCGGCTTTCCACCCCAACCACCCACCCAAATTCAACAAAATCCTCCTCAAATTTTAGCAAGGAATCAAGGGCAAAGACAACCATACCAAGGAAATAACTACAAGGCACCAAATCAATTTCAACCTCAAGCAAGTACCTTTTATCCACCAAATCAAGGATTTAACTCTCAACCTTTACCTTTCCAACCTCAAGGTTTTCAAAGTTATGTGCCACAAGAGTTAAACACAATGGATCTTTTGCAAAAGATGAATCAAGAGACTGAAAAGAAATTACAAGCTATGGACAAGAAAATGAATGACCAATTCAATAAGCTTTTCATGGCATTAAATCAAAGACCACAAGGAGCTTTACCTTCCAACACACAAACAAATCCTAGGGCCAATGTTAATGCTATTACAACAAGAAGTGGTACAACAACAAAGGATCCTTCACCTCCTAAACCTACTATTGTTCAACCCACTTGTGCTCCTACTTGTGATACGCCTTCTACTTCTACTCCACTTCCTCAAAGTGCTCCTATTCACTCAAACACACCTTCTCAACCACCTCATACTTCTCCTTTACCTTCCACACTTCCTAATGAAGAGGCTCACAAAGACAAATCTTCCACTACAACACCTATTCCACCTACACCCAAACCTACTCTTCCATACCCTTCAAGGTTGAAAAAGGACAAGTTAAAGAACAAAGATGACATACAAGTCTCCAATTTCTTAAGGATGTTCAAGCAACTCAATATCAACATATCCTTTGCGGAAGCTCTTGCTTATATGCCAAAGTTTGCTAAGATGTTCAAGGATTTGCTCTCAAACAAAGAAAAATTGGTTGACTTGCCCAACACATCACTTAATGAAAATTGTTCCGCGGTGTTACTCAAAACCTTACCAACAAAACTTGGAGATCCGGGGCGCTTCTTGATACCTTGCAATTTTCCCGGTGTTGAAAATTGCATGGCTTTGGCGGATTTAGGGGCAAGCATAAATCTCATGCCTTTATCGGTTTGGAAACAACTCTCTCTTCCCGAGCTCACCCCCACTAGGATGACTCTTGAACTAGCCAACCGAACCATAGCTCACCCCGTAGGTATAGCGGAAGATGTGTTTGTAGGTGTGGATAAGTTTACCTTTCCGGCCGACTTTGTAGTGGTCGATTATGACATGGATCCTAGAGTGCCTTTGATTGTTGGTAGACCGTTTTTGAGAACGGATCGTACCTTGATAGATGTGGCGGAAGGAGAATTAATTATGAGAGTAGAGGATGAGAAAGTGGTGTTCAAGTTAGGGAAAGTTTGTGATAGAAAAGAGGTTAAGGAGTCTAGACCTTGTGAGACGATTAACATTGTGGATGTGTTAGATGAAGTGTGTAATGAACACTTTCATGATGCTTGTAAGAATGCTAGTGATGAGATTCCACATGTTGAAACCGTGGCCTCAATTGCTCCCTCTTTAACACCTTTTGGAGAGAGTGATTTCCTCTTGGAGGAATTTGAGTCCAACTTTCTTGGTGATGATGATTCTCCCATTCATTGGGAAGAAGATATTCTTACAATCCAAAAGTTGCTCAATGAGGACCCTATTCCTTCTCCTATTCCACAAGAGATTACCATTGAGGAACCTTCCATAGTGAAACCTTCCATAGAGAGTCCACCTCCCATTGAACTTAAGGAACTTCCATCCCACTTAGAATATGCTTTCTTAGAAGGAAAAGACCAATTACCGGTGATTATTGCTAAGGAATTGAAAGAGGATGAGAAGGAGCAACTTATTGAAGTCCTTAAGAAACATAAGAAAGCTTTAGCATGGAAAATATCCGACATAAGGGGAATTGATCCACATTTTTGTACTCACAAAATCCTTATGGAGGATGATTATAAACCCGCCATTCAAAACCAAAGGAGAGTTAACCCAAAAATTCATGAGGTTATTAAGAAGGAAGTGATTAAACTCTTAGATGCGGGTATGATTTACCCCATTTCCGACTCTCCATGGGTTAGCCCGGTTCATTGTGTTCCAAAGAAGGGTGGAATCACCGTGGTGCCTAATGAGAACAATGAGCTTATTCCCACGAGACTTGTAACCGGTTGGAGAGTTTGCATTGATTATAGAAAACTCAATGAGGCAACTAGGAAAGACCATTTCCCGCTTCCCTTTATGGATCAAATGCTTGAACGCTTAGCGGGAAATGAGTACTATTGTTTTCTTGATGGCTTTTCGGGTTATTTCCAAATCCCAATTGACCCTAAAGATCAAGAAAAGACCACATTCACTTGTCCATACGGTACATTTGCTTACAAGAGGATGCCTTTTGGCCTATGTAATGCACCAGGGACGTTTCAAAGGTGCATGATGGCAATTTTCCATGATATGATAGAGCAAACCATGGAGGTTTTTATGGATGACTTTTCCGTATTTGGGAACTCCTTTAGCTCTTGTCTCACCAATCTTGAGAGAATGCTTAAGCGTTGTGAGGAAACTCGTTTGGTGCTTAATTGGGAGAAATGTCACTTTATGGTGAAAGAGGGGATTGTTTTAGGACACAAGATATCCAATAAGGGATTAGAAGTTGATCGAGCCAAAATTGATGTAATTGCTAAGCTTCCCCCACCCACCTCGGTTAAAGGTGTGAGGAGTTTCTTAGGTCATGCGGGTTTTTATAGGCGCTTTATACAAGATTTCTCTAAGATAGCTAGACCGATGACTCATCTCTTGGAGAAAGAGGCTCCTTTCATTTTTGACCAAGCTTGTTTAGAATCTTTTGAGACACTTAAGGAAAAATTGACTAAGGCTCCCGTTTTGGTTTCTCCAAATTGGGAATTACCTTTTGAGCTTATGTGTGATGCTAGTGATTATGCGGTGGGGGCCGTCTTAGGACAAAGAGTTAATAAGCATTTCCAACCTATACACTATGCGAGTAAAACCATGACCGGTGCACAACTTCATTACACTACCACGGAAAAAGAGTTGCTTGCTATAGTATATGCTTTTGAGAAGTTTAGACCATACCTTGTGCTTTCCAAGACCATAGTGTATACGGATCATTCCGCTCTCAAGTATCTTATGACAAAACAAGATGCTAAGCCTAGGCTTTTGAGATGGGTTTTGTTGCTTCAAGAGTTTAAGATAGAGATTCGTGATAAAAAAGGGGCCGAGAATTTAGCGGCGGATCATTTGAGTAGACTTGAGCATCCTTTTCAAGGAGATTTCCCACATCAAGAAATCAATGAATCCTTTCCATTAGAGGAGCTCATGTCTATCTCTTCCCAAGAGGATGCCACACCTTGGTTTGCGGATATTGCAAACTATCTTGTGGGCAATGTGCTTATTGAGGGTCTTACTTACCAACAAAAGAAAAAGTTTCTTAAGGAAGTTAAGTATTACTTTTGGGATGATCCATATCTTTTTAGGCAATGTGCGGACCAAATCATTAGACGGTGTGTAGATGGGCCCGAGGCATTTAAAATCTTAGAGGCATGTCATAAAGGACCTACTGGTGGACATTTTGGGCCTAACTACACCGCCAAGAAAGTCTTTGATTCGGGTTACTATTGGCCTTCCATTTACAAGGATGCCCAAGAGATGGTGAAATTTTGTGATGTTTGTCAAAGACAAGGAAAAATTACACAACGTGATGAGATGCCACAAAATTTTATCCAAGAGTGTGAGATATTTGATGTATGGGGAATAGATTTCATGGGACCTTTTCCATCCTCTAAGGGAAACAAGTATATACTTGTGGCGGTGGATTATGTGTCCAAGTGGGTGGAGGCTAAAGCCTTACCTACTAATGATGCTAGAGTGGTTGTAAAGTTCTTGAAACAATTGTTTGCTAGATTTGGTGTACCTCGGGCCATCATAAGTGATCGTGGTACGCACTTTTGTAATGATCAATTCACGAGAGTTATGAAGAAATATGGAGTGAATCATAGACTTTCTACCGCGTATCACCCTCAAACAAATGGTCAAACCGAGGTCACAAATCGTGGTTTAAAGAGAATTTTAGAGAGAACGGTGGGAGAGCATAGAGCTTCTTGGTCGGATAAGCTTGATGATGCTTTGTGGGCGTTTAGGACGGCTTTTAAGACACCAATTGGTTGTACTCCTTATAGGCTTGTCTATGGAAAAGCGTGCCACCTCCCATTTGAGTTAGAACATAAGGCATCTTGGGCTCTCAAGTGGGCTAACTTTGATTTAAACCAAGCCGGTTCACATAGGAAAGATCAAATCAATGAGATGGATGAGTTGAGAGCCAATGCCTATGAGAATTCTTTGCTATACAAGGAAAAGACTAAGAAATTGCATGATGCTAAGATCAAGAATCGTGAGTTCAAAGTTGGAGAGCCGGTTCTCCTCTTTAACTCAAGATTGAAGCTTTTTGCGGGCAAGCTTAAGTCGAGATGGTCCGGTCCATTCACTATTGCTCAAGTGTTTCCATATGGAACTCTTGAGTTATCCCAACCCGATGGTCCAAATTTTAAAGTGAATGGTCACCGTGTTAAGCACTACTTTGGGGAGGACATTTCCGTTGAAATGGTCCAAGAGGTCCCCATTTTCCCCATGAATTAATTCATTGAGGGACGAGTCGAGCTAGAGACTCATTAACTCAAGCATCGTATAACTAGGTTAGAGTGTTGTAGGTTAGAAATAAAGGCATAGATTTGGAGATAAGTGTAGGGAGACCTTCTTTTGTCTTCATGCTTGTTTGTAGGGTTGCTCGCTCATCTCATGCTTTGGAGCTTATGGAGGAGGCCCTTGTATCCGGTTCACTTCGTTACTTTAGTGATTTTTCATTGACACCTTGTGCTTAAACTTGATTTCACTAATAGTAGTCCTTTCCTTAACTTGGGTTAAGCAAATTCTATTCATTGTCATAAGTGTAGGGGAAGTTTTTATACTTCCATGCTCTTAAACATTGAGGACAATGTTTAGCTTAAGTGTAGGGGGGTCTTCTATCGAAGTGACCTTACCTAGAACTTGTCATTGTCTTGCATGATAACATGGAAAATTTAATTTTTAATCATTTTTCAAATTTTTGATCTACTTTGGCCACCAAAAATATGCATTCATAATTTTTGCATCAATTATTTTTCATTTTGCATAACACATTTGCATTGTATATATTTCTTCTTTTATTTTTCATCAAAAATATATAAAAAGGAAAAATATAATAAAACATGGTTTTAACAAATTTAGATTTCTTTGACATATTAGGCCCGCCATGGATATTTTGACTCAACCCGAGTTTGCTTATTTTAGCACTCTCTAGCTAGTATCCTTAACCATGTAGTCCTTCATTGGTCTATTAGGCTAAGCTTCCACCAATTTCATTCTTTGAAATTTTAAATTTGTGGAGAATGGGAAATGATAGAGTTGAAGCAAGTGTAAAAGGGCTAGATAGACTTCATGGCAATTACTTGTGGCTAAACCCTTCTCTTCTTAACCTCTATTTTCTTCGCTTGTATATAATTGTTAATAAATAATCAAGTACGGTTTTAATTGGTTCGTAATCTCTTATGCATTTTTGGCTAATCATTTATGGTTGATATGAGTACGTCTTAAGATTCTAAGTTAGCACGTTTTATGTGTACTAGACTTATGTCATGCTCCATATTTAGCGGGTGTTTTTCCTTTTCTTCTTTGCAAATTTCTTGGTGAGGAATAAAGAAAAATAAGAGCGGCTTATGAAAAAAAATGAGTGGCTAGAAAAAAAAAAGAAAAAAAAAAAAAAAAAAAATAATAATACAAGACTCCCAAGAGGGGCAGTGTGGTGTTAATTATAGTGACTATTGAGTTCCAATATTACCTTGACGGGTTGCGGGGATTCAATAGATTGCTCCAATCCAATATTACCTTGACGGGTTGCGGGGTTGAAGATCCAAAATCTCAAAAAGATGCGGATGTAAATTATTGCGTGAGTTTTATTTTTCTTTCCTTAGCGAGTGAGTAGTTACTTATGAAAGCATGACATGAGGATTTTACACATAAGGCGAATGACTTATTACTCTTAATACGGACTTATATTAATTGTGAGCGGTTTTTCAAGTAATGGATGAGAAGATTACTTAGGATTAAAACCGTCCTTCCTTATTTTTGGATTTTACACTTCTTATATTTCACACTTGAATAATGACAAATTTGCCCACAAGCAATTTGCTCAATTAATAACCGGTTCCACATTTAATTGTCATGAATAAGTTGATGCACTTTTTACTTGTGAATGCAATGATCCCATTTACTAGCTTGGTATGGGGAAAGTGAAACTTGAGGGTGATAAGTGTCCATGGTACCCAAGCCCTAATCCAAGTCATTGAGTTCTTTATGAGTTATTTCCATCAAAACCATTTCAAGAAAAATCAAAAAGATATAGATAGAATTGTATTTTGATCCATTGCATTGTTAAAAGTCAAAATCATGCATCATTTAGTTTAGAGTAGTGTAGATGCATCTCATATGGCCAAGGAGGATTAATTATGAGGGAAATGTAAATTTTTAAACCTTGAAATATAATATTGCATGAGGACATGACAATACTCAAGTGTAGGGGAATTTGATATGAGCTTAAACTCATATCCTTTTATCAATAAATAACCCTAAAACATGAAGCAAAATACCCTTTTATATTGTAAAAAGCAGTGTTATGTGGTATGTTTGTGTTTGTGTGATTTTATGTAGGTAAAAGGATACAATTTCAAGCAAACAAGGAAAAACCAAGCTCAAATGGATGAAAAAGACAAAAGAGGATCAAAAGTGACAAGACTTTGAAGTTCAAGGACCTATCTTGACAATTTGTGAAAGTTGAAGGACTTAAAGTGCAAATTATGGAAAGTCAAGATTAAAGTCAAATTTGGTCAACTACAAAGTCAACTCAAGTCAAAGGGCCATTTTGTTGAAGAATCAAAGTTGAAGGGTCAAAAATGTCAAAGGAATGAAGATATTAGCCCTAAATAGCAATCTGCCAAGTCAAGGGACTTAATTTGCCAAGTTTGGAAAGTATTGCATGTTTAATCCATGTGCTTTAGCTCTCAACCAATAAGAAACAAGGAAAGGGTTCACACGGATCAAGTAATTAAGTCCCACTTACAGCCGCCACAATTAATGCAAGATCACAACAGTGTAATCCGCAACACACTTTTTCAACCAATAAGAAGATGACACGTGTCCTTCTCCTTCAACAAAAACATTTCCAGAAACGGGATTTTGATAGAAGGCATTTCAAGTAAAGATCAAAACACCAATTTTGCTCGTTTTGAAGAGACGAATCCATTGGTGTTATCCAATTAACAAATAATCCATTGAATCAAAAACCCCCAAAATGTGTTCATCACCTTCAAAGAGGATTTGCAGAATTCCTCCACGTGTCAAGCAATGATTGGCCCAAACACGTCACAACTCCAACAGAATCTCCCTTTCTTGCCTATAAATACTTAGCTTGTACCTCATTTTTTCTTGGTAGCTTAATTTTGTAAACATCTAGTTCTCTAAATTTCTCTTTTCCCTTTTTCCCTCCTTTTCACCTAACTACTCAAGAGTCTGACAAACTCTTGAGTTAGTTAGTTAGTTAGAACCTTGTAACTACCTTTTGTAACTGATTTCATCAATAAAATTTCAAATTCAAGTTTTCCCGCCAAATTCTGTTTCTCAAATTCCTGTTGAATCTTGTTGATATTGGATATACTAGTTGCTGTTTGATGTTAGTTATGATCATACATTGATCATAATTGACATTGGTGAAGAATTGTTGCTGTTTGATCAGAATTCAAGCTCTTTCCATTGTTCTTGAAGGTTTCATGGCAGAATGATGATTTGTAGCTGAATTGATTGTTGATTTGAGTTGATAGCTAGTGATAGGTGGTGGTATCACTAGGGCAAGAGAGCTCAGCGCTCCTCTTCTACCCAAAGGATTACTACAATAGGTTTCATAGCTTCTGTTTTTAAGTTCCTCTAAACAAGTACTTGCCTGCTCATTTTCCTAGATAAATTTGATGGCTGCCTGTTTTTCTTGATATAAAGTTGTTGATTGATTGATTTGAGTTCATTTGTAGCTTAATCTTGCTTTCTTGTTCATTGTTTTAAGCTCCTTTTATAGTTTCTGCTCATTTTCAGTCTTATTCTAGCATAATAGCTACTTGCAGTTCTAGTCTTAGTTATTACTTGTTCTTAGCTTGAATACATCTCATTTTGATCACTAAAACAAGTCTGCTATAGCTCTTTAATCAGTCTTAATCATTACTCAAAAAGTCTTTGAAAAAGTTTGATCATAACCTTTTAAGGAGTGTTTGGGAGTAGTTGTTAATCAGATTTCAAGTGTTAGAAATTGTTGTTTAGAAGTTCATTTCTACTCATTAGGAGTTAACAAGAAGTCTTGAGTCATTTGTAAGTCATAAAATTAGTCAAAAAGGCAATTGGTAATCAAATAGTTTGGGTTATACTTGTTTTCAGCTTTGGTTTTGAAACTTGTCCATTTCATTTGCCTAGTTTTCTTTAGTTCCTTGATGAAATTTGTTCAAATTTGTTTCCAGACTTAGCTTATAACATAATCTTTCAGACTTTAAAAGGAAATTCTACAGTATTCAGAAATAAGCTAGAAAACAGCTTTTTAGCTCAAGCTTGAGCAAATGTCGTTCTCTGATGTGAATAGCTTACTGTTTTGCTAGATTTCATAATCCACTTCATAAAAGTTGTAGTTTTCTTTCACATTTCCATTTAGAAAGTATTGAATATGAGTTTTTGAGATTTTGAGCTTTTTCCAAAATTTGGTCAACGTTTGGTCAACATAAGCTCATTTGAGCTTATTTTCAGATATCTAGCTTATTACTGGATGAAATTTGTTCTAATTTGATTTCCCCTTCCTTAAATCAAGAGCTTAATCAGTTTTGATAATAAAATCAAGTTGTGGATGTTTGGATTAGGCTATAGCTTATTTTGAGCTTATTGATAAGCACTCTTTTGCTTATTTTGGACTTTTAGCTAAAATCCTTGAATACACGTTTCTATAATTGGATTTGAAGTTGTTTGCAAGTTGTTTCAGCTTATTTGGTTGAGAAATAAGCTCAAACGAGCTTATTCTTTCTTTGTGCCCGTTTTTGGTTGAAATTTTGGTTTATTTGCACTTTAGTCCCTATAATTCTAATCTGTTTCTAAACCTAGCTAATTGTCCTAATTTTGTGGTAATTGCATAATTCAGTCCTTGCATTTGGAAGTTTGTTAAATTTCAGTTTATAAGTTTGTTAGTTTGTTAGTTTTTGGTTAGTTTGTTAAAGTTTTTTACAAGTTTAGTCCTTATAGTTAACTGTTTTACATTTTTAGTCCTTATAACTTTTAGAATTTACATTTCAAGCATTTTCATTTTATAGAAATTACATTTTCAGTCCTTATAGTTTTGAATTTTGCATTTTTATATTTTACTTGAATAAAATTTGGAATTTGTAATTTGTTTTACGTATAAGTAGGTTTATATTTTTCATTTTTAATTAGTGTTGTTTGAATTAGCAATAGATTACCAAGCAAGCTTGAACAACCAAAAGCAATTATAAATTTGATATTGATTGGACTTTCTATTAGTTAAGAACTGAGAAAACGAACTTGCATTATACACATTTCAGGATCCTGCACTCTAAACAACACACGTTAGGCTTACCGTGGGAATGTTTCTCACGATTAGACTCCGGCGTGAGAGTAAGTAATCAATTAGGGTTATAGGAATCAGGTGAGAGTTTGAGAGTGTAGAATGTAATACCTTCGTGGAACCCTTGGGGGTACCTTATATAGGCAGTGAAACCCTAATGGGCTGTCACTGATGCTTCGGCCCCAAGGAAAGGATAAACACCAGAATTAGATTGATTGTTATCTTCTAATTATGGTGAGTGAATATCCTCTCCTTTGGGATTAATCCTAATCATAATAGGAGTATGATTCTGTCTAACCCTGCACCGGGCATGCCGGGTCGTAGGTCGCACACGTATGTGCGGTTACTGTTCATCCAAGCCCATAAGCTCAAATAACATTATTCCCACCCATCTGTGATGGGCCAGATACGGGTAGTACCCGTGGGCCGGGTTCATGACCCGGGTGGGGACTATACGTCATCATGTCCCCCAGTCTAGTTGTTACAGCCGTAGGCGTAACCTCTAGACTATCAAGAAGCTCCCTGGACGTACCAAGAAAAAGATCTGTAGAAACTAGAAGGGGGTTTGAATAGTTTCTCTTCGATTGGTGACCAAATTAAAATTACTTTCAATTTGGTTTGTATCAAAACTATCTTTTATTTGAGGCTAAGTTGCATAATGATTAGGTTCAATTCAAATGCACTAGCAAAGATAATAGGTAACTGTAATGATAATGAAATAAGTAAAGAGTAAGGAAAGAGACAACCTAGTGGGAAGACGCCAAGATTTATAGTGGTTCGACAACGAGGCTCTATCCTCGTTTCTACTCCACTCCTCGAGTACACCTACTCGAGATTTCCACTATATCCACAAGCTCCCTTCTCGGCGGAGAAAACCTTACATCGTTGCTTATATTATTTTTCGACACTAAGCTAAATGTCGAGACCTAATCTTTAGCTAGGACCAATCTACACAACGTTGCCTACTTCACAATTTAACGACACAAGGCTAGATGTCGGGTTCTAATCCTAAGGTAGAACCAATCTTCACGACGTTGCCTACTTCACCATTTTACGACACAAGGCTAGATGTCGAGTTCTAATCGAAAGCTAGAACCAATCTTCACGACTCTTCACTTTGAAGCTAAGTGAGAACTTCACACAACACAACTACTAGTCACTTTATAGTTTAGTGAGAACTCACAAGACACAACCACATCACTTTATAGTTTAGTGAGAACTCCTAATCAAATCTATTACAACTCAACTAGACTTATCCAAGTACACACAAGTATCTTGGATTTACACAACACAAATCCAAGCAAACACATATGCAATGGATGTACACAACAAATCCAAGTATCCACAAATAACTTGGATGAACACAACTAGTCCAAGTATTCATAAATATATTGGATTGACCTAAAATAAAAAGGGTATCATGATGAATATGACTAGCTCATAGATTCATCTTTATCACAACACTAGTGAGTGAGTGATCTTCTCATTGGACAAGCTAAAGGAGGGGATCAAGAGGATAATCATATGTAAACATCCTTAACAATTTAAGTGATCATTTACTAATGATTATGCTATAGAAAATAGAAAGAGGGCTGAGAAAAACGTCCAAGAGGCTTGCTGGAAAATGAGATTTGACCCACTATTTAAAGGAGACAAAGTATAACGGATCTATAACGGCTAGCTGTGCGCGGTACCTTATCTCACCCCGTGGTTCCATATCGCTAAGGAACCGCGTAGGTACTTAAGGTACCGCCACTAGACTACGCTCCGTTTTTTGTCTTTTAGTGGGGTGGGAATATCTGAGGTATTTGAAACCTTCAAAGGATATTCTAACAGCATTTGGAATATGCTATTTTTAAATTTTCATTTTCCATTTTAATAAAACATTTTCTAAAAAAGAAAGTTTCTTAAAAAGTCTTTTGTCATATTAACAAAAGTGAGTTTTAAGGATAACCATTTTGATGATCACTAAGTATGATTAAGAAAGGTTAGTGATATGATTTTTACCTTGATGATAGTGTTAGTTAAATAATTCATTTTGTGTTTTACACTAAATGTGTTGTATGGTTTGTTGTGATCAAAACTAAGAAAGATTAGTTAACACTAATAATGTTTTTAGGCATCACTTGCATTAACAATCTCCCCCTTTTTGATTACGACAAACGATAAACTCATTTACGTAGAAACACAAAATATGGAATTATTAACTAGTTTATCACTATCATTTCTCCCCCTTTGTCGTAGCAAAAAGGTTAGCACAAGTCTTTGAAGAACATCGAACATTGCTAGTAGCTCCCCCTTGGTGGTTGCTCCCCTTTGCTTGGGGCACCAAGTTTGTGAGCTAAGGTGACATGCTACACAAAGGTTAGTAGAAAGAAAAGAAACACCAATGTATATATGATCACTACCTACAAAGTAACTTGAGAAGGAGAAAGAGAAGAAATCTCAACTTAGAAGCAAGTATTTTGCTAAGAATGTCCAAAGAGGTAATTGACAAAATCAAGCTTCAATCCGATGAAGATGAAAAGCTTGTCAATGGGTTAAAGTTTAGAATTGATGGAATCACCCATAAGCAATTGTAAAAATTAACCATGATCAACTCAAAATAGAACTAATGAAATAACACATAAACAACACAAAGGTTACATAAAAGAAAGAAGAAAAAAAAGACACAACAAATAAGATAGTCATACACACAATATGAGTATCTAAAAGCAATAAATATGGAAAATAAACCACTAAGCATAAGCTAGTCTAATAGTGATATTTTCCAAGATTGCTAAAAAAATAAAAGACTAAAAAGACGACGATGCATCATTCGAAGTTTTATCCACCGGAACGAAAACTTGAATAGGAGGTCGAGTGAGGAGGAATTCAAGAAAATTTAACTTCTCATACACATGAGCAAGTTCAATTTGTTGAAATCGACAACAAGCACACGCGGATCCATGATGCAACACAAAATCGTTTGATGGGGGTATGGCATCAAACTTAGGGTTTGGTGGTTGTGGGGTAATGGGTTTGGGAATGTTTTCACAATGCCTTGTGAGGTTTGGGAAGGTTGAAAGGTCGTTGAGTTGAGGGGTATTGAAGGATTGTGGTGGTGGGGGAACATTTTCTTTTGCTCCGGTGATGGGGTTTATGGTATAAGTCTCATTCCAATACTTGATTGGAGAGAAGGTAGGGTTTTTGGGTGGTTTGGACGAAGATGGTTCATTCTTCTTAACCCAAATAGGTCGAACCGAGATTTTTGGTTTCTTTGAAAGCTTGGATGAGGAAGCTTTGGGTGAGTGGGGTTGTGACAAAGAAATGTCAAGGTTAGGAATGTAGGAGTTAGGCATTGTGAGAGTGTGAGAATGAAATCTCAAGGTTGTGTGAGAATGAAGTCTCATGGTTGGGGTATAAGTAAAATGTAATCAAGGTAAGAATTTGAATACAAAATGTGAAGTGTCAAGGAATGTTTAGTTAATTTGAGTAAACAAGGAATCTTGACAGGGTATAGGGTTTTAAAAGTTTTGACCAAAAATTCGTCAAAAACTGATTTCTACCCGCGGTACCTTAAAGGGACCGGCGGTTCCATATTGCTAGGGAACCGCGGGGCTTTAAGGATCCACGTCCAGTGGACTTGAAACCATGTTTTTCCAGGTTTTTGGGAAAAACTAAGACTTTTTCAAAAAGTTGCAAATCTTGGAATTTCACCTCTATTAGCACCAAATTATGCTAGGGTTGCATAAAGCAACACATTCACAAATAATGTCTTGACAAAGGGTGACAAAATAATTTAGATAAATTTTGAACCAATTTTAGTCAAGTTTTTAGAGGTTGTGATAGATTTAGGTTCAATTTTAATTTCAAATTAAAGTTGATTAGTGTGCACAAAAGGATAGAAACACACAAAGCTAAATCCATAGATCAACAACATGAAGCATTCATGAAAGAAGCAAGTACAATGACAAATAAAACTAACTAATACATAGCTATCTTAACACTAGATCTAGATAAGTAGTCTTCTTTGGCTCGGTTTTGTTGAAAACTCTTACTAAGAAGACTCCATCATTCATCTCCTAGGAGGAGGCATGGAGAACAAGGCAAGCAAGAACTCTTGCAACCTCCTATGTAGTCCATACATATCCATCCTAAGGTTATGGATGATGTAGTGGTTGTAAAGACAACATGGACAACTAGGACCATGTGTTTGTTGAAACCCATAGTATGGATCACCCAAAAGGAGGGAAAGTGGAACACCCAAAATTGGAATGTTTGAGTTGGGTGGAGGTGGAGGAGGCATGTTCTCTAAGGGTGATGTGGGTGAGAGTGGAGGCATGTTCCCTAAAGGGGAAATGGGTGAGTGTGGAGGTAAATTCTCCAAGGTTGGTGAAATGGGTGAGTTAAGATGGGTAAATGGTGAAGTCACCAAGGTGTCATCAAAGTCATTCACAAAAGGAATGCTTTGGATTGGTTGGGGTTGTGTGGTGACATCCAAGGGTGCACTTGTAGTGAAGGGTGAAGAGAGCTCATTCATTCTTAAGTTGAATGAAGAGGAGGTAGAACCAATGGAGTGGTTAGTACCATGGGTGGATGATGTCTTGCATGGAGCAAGAGGTGGGGAAGGTGATGAAGAAATGAGGATAGGAGCCATCTCATTCTTAGGTGTGTGGAAAGGTGAGGAGTTAGGCTTGGCTACCTTAATCCTTATTTTTAGTGTTTTCCTTGGGGTGGAGGTCTTGGAAGTGTTTGAGGTTTTGGTACACACCATGGTTGACAAGGGTGGTTTAAGGTTTACGGAAGTATGTTTGATGTGTGAAGAACATGGCGAACAAGGTGGGTTTAAATGAGTGAGGGGATGATCCAAACTAGTAATGGGTTAAAATCATTTTAGGTGAATAATGAATTTAGGTAAGCTAGTTTAGGAAATCTGCAGTTTATTACTGAAAATCATGCAAGGTTTACACAGATTTAAGAAAACAGTGTAAAGCAAAAGATGTTGTCGTGCACAGTGGCCGGCGGTTCCTTATCTAGGACCGGCGGTTCCTTATCTATAAGGAGCCGCGGGTTGATATGGAACCGCGACCAGAGGGCTTTCAAAAATTTCCCATCCCAAATTTTGGTTAACCCAGATTCTTACCAAAAGATTCACAAGCCAAAGTTAACTACAGATCATAATCTAATAAGCTAACTCTTATAAGGCATGCACAAAGCTATGTAAATCACAAACATCATTGCATAAGCAATATTTAGGATCAAAGTAAATAATAATCCAAACATAAGTTAATACACAACCAAATGAAGGAAAGAAAGTCAGGAAATCATGCTAGATGAGTGTTGCAAGTAACCATGAGCATAACATCTAATTCCTTGATTCACTTCTGAGACGTTCTCGAAGAAGATGATTGAGATAAAATTGATAGTCGGAATCAACTTGATGGGAGGACAAGATGGAGATTGAAGAGGACATGAAGTTATTGAAATTGGAGGGAGGGTTGCTAGAAGACTCTTCTTGAGAAGTATTTTCGACTTGACACGAGTTCACATTGATCTCGAGTGAAATGTTCCCTTGAATAGGAGACATGACATGATCAACAGAGTGATAAGGTGAAGAGAGAAGAGATGGAAAGTCAATAAGGACTCTTCTAAGAAGACGAGAGAGAAGCATTCCGTAGGGAAGACTTGACTCAGACTCAAGAAGAACAAATCTAATTCTTCTAGCTATGAAAAATGCGAGATTGTAAGGAGTTGTAGTGGCAACACAATACAACATATGTGCAAGACAAGCGGGTACCAAGTCCCGATTCCCATCTAGACACATTGCATTTTCCCTAATTATTTCGGCCCAATGAGTCATGAAATCATTAATATCACTAGATAGTAATTACCAAGGAGAGAGAGTTCGAACAACTCCTTGAAATTTACCATGAATAGTATGCTCACTAGGTTTAGAAATGGCATGAATGATGTCCGAAGGAGTTGGAAGCACGGTCACATAATGAGCATCAATAGGGGCTGATTCTAAAGAGTCTAAACTCCAAGCATCGGTGAATCGACATTGACCATTAGATGGCACTCCAAGAATATCACCGAATTCTTCAAGAGTGTAAGTAATGATTTTCCCTATGATGGAAAATCGTATAGATATTCCATTATTGATACCTATCAAAGTGAATGAGCTAAAGAACTCCATAAGGAATGAAGGAAATATTGGCTCGTCAATATCAAGAAGACAATCAAATCCAATAGACACAAACATGAAGCGAGTAAACTCATTTACACAATTAGAAGGAACGATGCGTCCTTCATGGAAACAACGATGTTTAAGAGACTTAGACGAGTTTTTATGAGAATGAATCAAATGAGGGTAAGGAGAAGAGGGCATGTATGCTCGTGTTCGTTCATGATCTTTTTGATATCTTGAGGACATGATAAGTACCTAAATAAGAAAATATCTTTTCAATCACTTATAAATAAATCGAAAAATGAAAATGTGTTATATCAATTTCTTGATAAACATAGGATTGAATCCATATCATTTTCATGTTCACAATGTGTCTATTCCATCATTAAACAAGAACACATGATCTATGTTAGATCAACAATGGATTAGAACAATGGTTTTGCAAAACAAGGTTTTTAGGTAAGCATTAACAATGTCATTACCTACTTGTTCATGGGTTCATCTCAAATCCATCTTTTAATCAAAAATAATTAATCAAAATTCGGATTTGTTCTACAAGTGGGTTTTAGTGAAATCTTAATGAATATCAACCTAAGGAATCATAGTAAAATAACCATGTCAACCCACATTCCTATTAAGGTTTTAATTCAATTTCAATTTTAAAAATCCCCAATTATGAAAGGATGAACCCTAGAACAAAATAGATGAAATTGAAAGAAAATACTTACAATTAATTGATGTTAGATGAAGGATGAGTGAAACCCACAACTTGGAATCAATTAATTTGAGTGATTGAAGGTTTTGGAAGCTTCAACAATGGTGGAAAAACAAGAAAACCGTCGATGTGTGTTTTTGGGAGAGAGAGGGTTTGGTTTAAAAAAGAATAAAATAATCAAACTGGCGCTCTGACAAAAGTTTCTGTCCGCGGTTCCTTATCGATAAGGTATCGCGGGTTTGAGCCACCTAGATAAGGAACCGCCTACAGAGGCAGGTTTTTATCTATGAAAAACGCCAAATTTTGAAAACCAAGTTTTTCTAAAATACTTAAGATTAAATCATGAGCCTTTTAGAATATCATTGGATCATCATAACACTAAGTAATATGCCTTAACGAAGGATTACGAGTTAAATCAAGATCGAAAAGAACCGAAACGGACAAACGACTACTCGTAGCAAAACGACTAAGTGGAGAGAAGACAAGGGAAGTGAATCAAGACTAGGACTAATGCTCAAGGGATTAATGACAATCTTCAAATAGAGGTAACGAAGAGCTTGTGTCATATATAGTGGTTTAAGACGTGCCTTTCCGGCGAAACGTTAAACGGCTTTGGTAATGAATAAGCACAAAACAATTATTCAAGTATAGACTAAGATCACTTTCAATAATAGTCTTAGTCTAAACCAAAATATGAGCAAGGTATTAATTCACTTTCTCTCCCACAAAGGGCCTACTAACCGTATGGGTGCAAACCATGGAAATCATGCTTGATACTTTAAGCTTCTACTAACTCACTCTACATCACCATAGTGAGTCAAGTATCCAAGCAATGAAGGTTTGAGAGGATAAAGGAAAAGAAACACAAACCACAAATAAATGTCAAGGCAAGGAAGCCGAGAACAAGCACATAGTCAAGTAATGATCAAAAGAATGATCAAAGGGCGTGTGGAAGAACGAAAGCGTACCTTGGCCACAAAGAGCAATCCATGAAGGAATAAGTGCTATGCCCAATCAATGACTATGATGAGTACTAAGTCTTCAAGGACTAGTATCATTTCCAATCATCTTGGTATCATCATTCAAAGATGTTAAAGATCAATGAAGATGAGTCTTCTACAAGTGCAAGTAACTCAATCCACAACCAATTAAGTGATTGATCTTCATGAGTACCTACACAAAGCAAGATGCAAACTAGTAGATACATTTCAAGAGTATATCTAAAATGCATAAAGGCTACTAATCTTAAGTGGGATGCAATATTATCAATTAAAAGACCTATTTTCAAAGAAAACATAGTTTTGACCAAAGAGAAACTTTAGTATAACTTGACCTTCTAATTTGAGGAGACAATGGATCGATCCAAGTTTCAAAGTACAATATACTTCAAAGATCTTGAGTGACCATCGCTCTGATACCAATTGTAGAAACTAGAAGGGGGGGGGGGTTGAATAGTTTCTCTTCGATTGGTGACTAAATTAAAATTACTTTCAATTTGGTTTGTATCAAAACTGTCTTTTACTTTAGGCTAAGTTGCATAATGATTAGGTTCAATTCAAATGCACTAGCAAAGATAATAGGTAAGTGTAATGATAATGAAATAAGTAAAGAGTAAGGAAAGAGACAACCTAGTGGGAAGACACCAAGATTTATAGTGGTTCGACAACGAGGCTCTATCCTCGTTTCTACTCCACTCCTCGAGTACACCTACTCGAGATTTCCACTATATCCACAAGCTCCCTTCTCGACGGAGAAAACCTTACATCGTTGCTTACATTATTTTCTGACACTAAGCTAAATGTCGAGACCTAATCTTTAGCTAGGACCAATCTACACAACGTTGCCTACTTTACAATTTAACGACACAAGGCTGGATGTCGGGTTCTAATCTTAAGGTAGAACCAATCTTCACGACGTTGCCTACTTCACCATTTTACGACACAAGGCTAGATGTCGAGTTCTAATCGAAAGCTAGAACCAATCTTCACGACTCTTCACTTTGAAGCTAAGTGAGAACTTCACACAACACAACTACTAGTCACTTTATAGTTTAGTGAGAACTCACAAGACACAACCACATCACTTTATAGTTTAGTGAGAACTCCTAATCAAATCTATTACAACTCAACTAGACTTATCCAAGTACACACATGTATTTTGGATTTACACAACACAAATCCAAGCAAACACATATGCAATGGATGTACACAACAAATCCAAGTATCCACAAATAACTTGGATGAACACAACTAGTCCAAGTATTCATAAATACATTGGATTGACCTAAAACAAAAAGGGTATCATGATGAATATGACTAGCTCATAGATTCATCTTTATCACAACACTAGTGAGTGAGTGATCTTCTCATTGGACAAGGTAAAGGAGGGGATCAAGAGGTTAATCATATGTAAACATCCTTAACAATTTAAGTGATCATTTACTAATGATTATGCTATAGAAAATAGAAAGAGGGCTGAGAAAAACGTCCAAGAGGCTTGCTGGAAAATGAGATTTGACCCACTATTTAAAGGAGACAAAGTATAACGGATCTATAACGGCTAGCTGTGCGCGGTACCTTATCTCACCCCGCGGTTCCATATCGCTAAGGAACCGCGTAGGTACTTAAGGTACCGCCACTAGACTACGCTTCGTTTTTTGTCTTTTAGTGGGGTGGGAATATCTGAGGTATTTGAAACCTTCAAAGGATATTCTAACAGCATTTGGAATATGCTATTTTCAAATTTTCATTTTCCATTTTAATAAAACATTTTCTAAAAAAGAAAGTTTATTAAAAAGTCTTTTGTCATATTAACAAAAGTGAGTTTTAAGGATAATCATTTTGATGATCACTAAGTATGATTAAGAAAGGTTAGTGATATGATTATTACCTTGATGATAGTGTTAGTTAAATAATTCATTTTGTGTTTTACACTAAATGTGTTGTATGGTTTGTTGTGATCAAAACTAAGAAAGATTAGTTAACACTAATAATGTTTTTAGGCATCACTTGCATTAACAAGATCTTTTGAGGGAATGATAATTATCAAAAATATGTTTTAGCCGCACACGTGGCTGCCTGACTTTAGGAATTTATTCCAATAGTACCTTAGCCGCACGTGACGACCGAGACGAATTAAATGTAGCATTGAATTTGGTCTTACGTAAGACCGCATATCCCGACATAATTGACTGTTCACCTGCCACTTGACTGACAAAGTGCAAACAGTCAGAACCTCGAGCGGCGTAAACTACTGAGTCAGAAGTGACCCGTGGGTCCCACCTGACTTTTCACTTGCCACTTACACCCTAGCCACACGATTAAGGATAGTGGCAAACACGTGTCATGCATCCAACAGACCATGACTCACAAGGCAACCCTATAAATAAGCCACCCCTACGGCTGTGTGAAACATAAAGTCTTTTTCTCCATTTCTGCCATTAAAGCTTTTCTTCTTAGCACCACTTTCTCACGCACGGATCCCTTCCATCGCAGGTTAGAATACCACGTCCTTAACTTTTTATTTAGTAATGGCCCAAAGAAACAACCCCTCCATTGGATCCGTGCTCAATGTAATGACCCAGGAGCAGTTAGATCACTTTTGCACCAATTACTTCATCCCTACCAATCTACACCCTTCACTCCCTGGTGTCGGAGACCTCATAACTGAGGCTCCGCAGGGAAAGATTGGCCTATATACTCGTCTTTTTGATTCGGCCAACTACCGCATTCCTTTCACTCGTTTCCTCATAGATCTCTTAAGATATTATGATGTATATATTAGCCAGCTTCACTGTATAGGCGCATGTAAGGTTATTCAGTTTGAAATCCTTTGTCGCGCTAGTAGAATCCCACCAACCGTAGAGCTTTTCCGGCTATTTTACACTCCTAGTTTAGTAAATGGTTGGTTATCCTTTAAGAAACGATCTCCCAATAGCCCCTAGTCCCATAATAAGCCCATGGACTCCTTGAAAATCTGGTACGACCATTACTTTTTCATTGACTCGATAGTGTGGCCGGACGATTATGTCTTCAAACATAGATTACCTCATGACCCTCCTCCGCACGCCAGTACATACAATCCCCAACATTCCCAAGAAATAGATAGGAATAGAACAGGGTTCCATAGAAACCTTCCCGAATCATTCCTCTGTTTGCTAGGGATTAGCCGCAACTATTTCGGCTCGTCCAACAGATATCCTGTGTTTTGGAGAAGGCATGGTGAAGGTAGGTTTAGCATCCGCACATCAAAGACGCATTCATTTATCTGTTAATGCCTAACATACTTCGTTTATTGTGGCAGAAATGAACTTCTTTGGAATCCTACGTCAAGGCGGTCCAAAGCTTGTACCAGAGGTATCCCGTCCCAGACGTGAGAACGAGCTACCCCTCCTCGAGCATACCCGAAACGTGACGGTTGCCCTGGAGGCCGTGTCGGACCCCCATTCAGACGAAGAGGAAACAACGCTCCTGAGAACCCCCGTGGACTTTGACAACGAGGATGGTGATAACATGATGCTTGAAGATGAAGTCGGGCCCTCCTCGCCGCCTAAGACTGCCACCCCCGCATACGGGGAAGAGCAAGGAGACAACATTGAGAGGACCACCTCCAGTCTTTGCCAAATGTTGGGCGATGACGAGGAGGAGATGCAACAAGTCAATGAAGAAGAAGATGAAGGAGCAGAAAAAGAACTTGAAGAGGAAGCTAAAGAAGAAGAAGCCCAGCCCACCCCTAAGCGTACCCGCGGGAAAAACAAGCGGGTGAGAAGAGTCGCCCAGGCTGAGGTTGGTGAACACAATGCCCCCCCCCCCCCCCCAAAAAAAATACTTCGCGAGGACCACCCCCTCTATCAATCTGTTGGGAACCACCCAGGCCTCCGAAACGGTGTGGGCCGCACATGTGGATCCGGTTACTCAAGTTCCCCCGACTACATCGGAACTAGCAGGGAATAACATGTAAGGCTACCTCTTTTTTAAGTAAGAGCCACGACTTTCCTTAAACAATACTTTATATTTACTCCAAATGTGTGTTTTGTAGAGATGAACAAGCTGGCGTTGCGCCTCCCCCCGATGCATAGAAAGAGAAAGGGAAAGAGAAGGAAGTGGAGAGAGAACCTGTGCTGCATACAGCCGCAACCAGATCCGGCTCTGCCTTTGAAGAAGGTACCCCCACAGCTTCCCAAGAGATCCCAATGTCCGGCCCTCATCAACCGTTCAATCCTGTCTGGAAGATCACCACTGCGTCGCGAATGAGAGAGGCCGAGGAGTGCCATGAGTACCTTAACAACTGCATCCCCCTGGTTTGGTACAAGATTTAAATGTACTAAGCCATGCGGATCTGGTGGATGAGTACAATGGCGCCTTGGTGCATCAAATGGCGATGGGTACTTCTATGAGGGTAAGATTTGAAGCTGCTTTAGAGCATGTGGAGTCCCTCAAGAGGAAGGTTGGCCGAAGAGAGAGGATGATCGAAGATAATGAAGCCCAAATTGCCGCACTCCAGTCCCAGCTTGCTACCGCCGAGGCGACTGTGAAAGAACAATCGGCACGCGCCAATGCTCGTGACCAACATGTAGCCGAGCTTGAGACAAAACTTGAGCCTGCAACAACCAAGGTATGTATCCGCGCCGCATCACTCCTATGCCATAATAACCATCATTCTAATAAGTAATGTATCTCATACAGGTGACCGCAGCAGAAGCGTCAGCCAAGTCCTCCTCCAACCAAGTGTCCATGCTCACCAAGAAGCTTGAGGATGCCCATGCGATGATCCAGGGCGGGGAAAAAGTAAAAGAGGAGCTTGCTCATGAGAGGGCCACGACCGAACAGCTGAGGGAGGCGTCCGCCCAAAAAGATGTGCTAGTAAATGCCCTTATCATCGAACGTGACGACGTGCTATGCCCCCAACTACTAGCAGCCATTGCCGGCCGTAAGTGGATGGTGGGTCACAGGACACGTCTAGCCGTTACCAAGGTGTTGGAAGCCCCCGAATTTGTTCAGCAGTTTGCCGACCTTGTGTCAGATGGCATTGACCACGGTCGCCATGAAGGAATGGTCATGGGCGTAGAGCTAATCAGGAAGAAGCAAAACTTCACAAAGCATGCCTTCTTCAACACCGGAGCTGCTAACAAGATGACTGCTTCTATGGCCGCAATGCGAGATCTCCACTACCCATTCTTGGCCGAGCTGGAAGCCACAAAGGATGCATCGAACATGGAGGTTATGGAAAAACTCAGTCTTGGTGCATTCTCTCGAGATGAGGGACATGCCCGGGCTTCCTTCACTCCCTTGCCCAGCCACCTTACCCTTCCTATTTATGAGGATGTGACCAGAATCGTAGTTGATGAGCAACCATTAAGCGAGGTACTGGAGAGGAATGCGGCTCAAGCTTTGGAGCGGAAGGAACGCAGTGAGATATTGCCTTGTCTGGCTGAAGAACAATGGAAGATAGGTAGGTTTCTCTCCCCCTCCCCATGTAGGGTGCCCTTAATTTGTTATCTATTTGGACAGTTTGGTTTGTAACCTTAAACATTTGTCCGTGGATGTCCATGGTACCTCATGATTGTAAACACTTGTTATGCTATGTATAATTCCGTGGTAGGCACGGCAATTTTGATGATTTGGAAACTTGTTTATATTCTTTTAGATATCATGTATTTGTGTCGCATGACATGTCACGTCTTACCCAGAATAAAACTAAGTCTATACTTTACTAGACGTGCGGCGTGCGTATTTACTATGCAAAGCACTACGTGAGCGCGCCACATGGAAACTTATCACAACGTCTCGTGAATAAGGTGTCTAGTAAGGATACATGATCCGCGTCACTGGGGTTGCATCCCTCTTATGTGACAAGTTGAATTATTAGGTTCACTTAATCCTCTTACCCTACCTGGAGGCACATTGTACATGTACGGTATTGAATGAATGCATATGAATAAGACATGGCACATTATAATAATAACAATTAAATCCATATGACTATAACGGAATCTAAAGAAAAACAATTTGCACAAAACAAGTCATGGAGCTAGCTAGGCACCACGGAATTTTATTAGAACGTTTACATATTTTGTTTTAACAAGAATGGGAAGTCCTAAAAACAAAAAAGAACCTAGAAAAAACATAAGAAACAAAACAGAGGGAGCACATGGATCTTCATTAAAGCCAGATATAGCGAAGTATCCATGCGGAAGCTGTAGCTTTCAAAGATAGCACCTTTTGAGATTGGAGATGTTCCATGTGCGTTCCAGATCGCGGCCATCCATGTCACGTAACTTGTACGCGCCCCGTCCTAAGGCTTCCGTGACCTCATACGGTCCTTCCCACTTAGGACCCAGCTTTCCTGTATTCTCCGCTCGACTTGCTTCGTTAGCACGATAAACATAATCTCCCGGTCGAAAAGAAACACCTTTAACCTTGGCATCATAATAAGCCTTCATTTTAGCCTTGGACTTGGCCTCATTGATAGCCGCTATCTCCCTTTTTTCCGCCAACAAATCCAGATTGATCTGGAGTTGCTCGTCGTTCGTGACGACATTAACCTCCGCCGTGCGGATGGTAGGCATTCTTATTTCTGCTGGTATAACAGCTTCAGTGCCGTAGGCCAATGCGAATGGAGTGTCCCCATTGGTTGTTTTGATCATAGTCCTATGCGCCCATAGAACATGTGGTAGTTCGTCAACCCATTTGGCACTTCGTTCCTCCAAGCGTGCCTTGATGCCGTTTCCTAAGCTTCTATTTGCCCGTTCCACAAGACCATTTGTCTGCGGGTGTTTAACAGACGCGGAGCGCCGTTTGATATTTAATGTTGCGCACCAGTCCTTGAATGGATTATCCGCGAACTGCTTCCCGTTGTCCGAGATGATTTCTCCTGGTAAGCCAAAACGGCACACGATGTTCTCCCAAACAAACTTTTTAACTTGTTTGCCTGTGATGGATTTGACTGCCTTGGCCTCTATCCAACGTGTAAAGTAGTCCATTGCGACAATCAAGAACTTGACTCCCCCCGCAGCTAAAGGAAATGGTCCTGCAATGTCGATCCCCCACTTATAGTATGGCCATGGGGATGTAATAGGTGTAAGTTCCTGCTGCGGATGTCGCGGCATTGGTCTGTGCACTTGGTAATCACTGCACTTGCGAATCACATCGTGTGCGTCCCTATGCATGGTAGGCCAATAATATCTTGTGCGTAGGGCTCGAGCCACCACGGATCGGGGGCCCGCGTACATGCCGCATAACCCTTCATGTATCTCACTGATCACGTAAGTGGCCTGACATGGTCCCACACACCGCAACCACGGCTGCAAGAAAGAACGCTTATAAAGGATACCTTCTCGAAGCTCGAAGTGCTGCGACTTCCTTCTGATGCGTCGTGCAGCTTTTTCCTCGTCCGAAAGGGTTTCATTAGTCAAATAGTTGACAATCGGAGTCATCCATGTAGGTCCGTCCTCCTTAACTATAGCAGCGACCTCCCCTTCTGTTATAGACTTTTCCTTGAGTATTTCCACCAAGACTTGCTTGGATAAGTGGGCGAAACTGGTAGACGCGATCTTGCTAAGAGCGTTCGCTTTCTTGTTCTCACCTCTTGGTACCTGCTTGATAGAAAACTTGCAGAAAGCCGCGATGAGTGACTTGACTTTCTCCAAGTATCGGACCATGTTATCCTCCTTAGCTATATATCCTCCCAGAATGTGGTTCGCGACAAGCCATGAGTCCACGTAGGCCTCAAGGTTGCGGACTACCATTCTAGAGGCGATTTTTAAACCCGCAATCAATGCTTCATATTCTGCCTCATTATTGGTGGCTGTGAACTCAAAGCGAAGGGCGTACGTAAACTCTATTCCTTCCGGATTCGTAAGGATGAGACCAGCTCCTGACCCATCCGTACACGAAGATTCGTCCGTGAATAACACCCATGGTTCTGCTGGAGTTTCGTCTTGTTTTACGATTGGTCCTTCTTCATCCGGCTTCTCTATCAAGAAATCCGCCAAGATTTGGCCTTTAACAGTCGTCCTTGGTCTATAAGATATGTTGTGTTCTCCCAATAGAATGCTCCACTTTTGTAGCCTACCTGCCACATCTGGCCTAGAGATGACTTGTTTTATTGATTGGTCAATAATGACTACAATTGGGTGCGCCTGAAAGTATCGGCACAACCGTTTTGTAGCAAACACTAGTGCCAAAACCAATTTTTCCATAGAGGAGTAATTCAACTCCGGCCCTTGTAATGTTCTACTTATGAAGTAGACCGGAGTTTCAACCGTGTCCCTATCCGTCATGAGTACCGCACTTATTGCTCTATGTGTGGCTGATAGATACATAATGAGCTCCTCCTTTGGCCGGGGAGCTACTAGCATGGGGAGAGATGCGAGGTGTTGCTTGAGTTGACCAAAGGCTTCCTCAACTTCCTTTGTCCACCGGAAGTCTCCCTTCTTAATGCACTTCTTGAGTGTTTTGAATAGGGGGAGTGACTTCTCTACGGACTTTGATAAGAACCTGTTTAGCCCGGTCAGCTTCCCATTTAAGGATTGTACCTCTTTCCGTGTCTGAGGGAATGGTAGTTGTATTACTGCGTCTGTTTTTTCTGGGCAAGGCTTAATGCCATTTGGATCAATCATATATCCAAGGAACATTCCTTCTGTTGCCCCAAACGTGCATATTTTTGGATTTAGCTTCATATTAAACCTCCTCAATGTGTCAAACGTCTCTTGGACGTCTTGGAGAAGTGCATCCTTCGTATGACTTTTGATGACTAAGTCATCCACATAGACCTCCAGATTACGGCCTATCTGTGAGTCAAAGGCTTTGTCAACAAGTCGCTAGTATGTTCCCCTGACGTTCTTTAGTCCGAACGGTATTTTGTATAACAGTATACGCCTTGACTAGTATGGAACGCCGTCTTCTCTGCGTCCTCTTCTGCCATCTGGATCTGGTGGAATCCTTTATATGCGTCTAATAAGCACTTAAAGAGATATCCACATAGAGATTCCACCTTCCAGTCAATCTCTGGTAGCGGGTAACAATCCTGCGGACAGGCTTTGTTCAGATCCGTGAAATCCACGCACATGCGCCAGTTTCTGTCGTGCTTTTTGACCATGACTGGGTTGGATAACCACTCGTGGTAGTATACCTCGCGCATGATACCCGCATCCACCAGTTTACGTACCTCATCCAATATCACTTGGTTGCGCTCAGGTGCCTGACCGCGCTTCTTTTGCTTGACGGGTGGGTATCCCTGGCGGATCTAGAGCCTATGATCTGCTATCGCGCGCGGTACGTCCGTCATATGCTTGGGCTCCCATGCGAATACATCTAAGTTTGCCTTCAAGAGAGAGCACATGGCCCTCTTGCCATTATCCGAGAGCGTTCCCCCTATGGACAACTCTTGTTCCGAGTAATCAGGATGGATTGCCACCTTCCAATTGGGAGGTGGTGATCCATCCTTGGGGGGAACAGGTGGAACCGGTGTTGTCATGGCATGACACTCGGATGCTGGTACGATTGTGTTATAGATGGTTACAATTCCTCCTTCCACAGGGAATTTGATCATTCCGTGTGCCGTGGAAGGTACCGCTCGTATGGCCAGGATACCCGGTCTGCCTATGATCCCATTGTATGGAGAGTGTGAGCGTATCACCATAAAGTTCATCCACGCCGTGGTGGAGTGCTCTTCGTTCCCAATGGTTACAAGCAGGCGCAGTTGCCCTATTGGCCAGATGGTGTCTCCACTAAAACCAATGAGCGGCGCCATGACTGGTACTAATTGGCTTCTTATTTCTGGTCATAACTGTACAAAACAGTGTTCGTACAGTACTTCTGCTGATGACCCTCCATCTACATACATGCGACGAACATTGTGTGTTCCAATGCTTATCTCAATAGTGAGAGGCGCATCAATCACATCGCTTGCTGTGACGGGAGGGAATGAGATTTCTTTGCCGCGTGAAAATTTTTGACTAATTTTCTGCCTCGTGCGGCGCTGTCTGGATTGGATCATATATATAGTTGAAGGTTTGTCCTTTTGGGGATCCTTCTTGTCATACTTCTTGTTGTCTTTTCCATCCTTCCAATCCTTAACCAAATGCTTGAGTTTACCTGACTTGATCAGTGACTCAATGTGCTTCTTGAGCTGGATACATTCCTCCGTACCATGGCCCTTGTCGTTATGGAATTCGCAGAAACGATTTCCTTGGCGACGGTCCAGCGGAGTCGTCATTGGGGGAGGCCTCGGAAAATTAGCCCCTTCTGTCAGCAAGATCTCCCGGTAGGACATCTTTAGAGGGGTAAACTTATCGTCCGGCCGTCCTCCCTTGTTTTGGCTCTTGTAATCTGAGCCCCTACCATTGTTCTGGTTGCTTTGACCGCCCGACTGTCTCCTAGACTGGTAGTTAGATCGGTAGTTGTTTCCTTTTAAAGGATAGGCCGCGGCAACCGCGGTTTCTCCCTCTATGAAGTTTCTGACCCTTTCCATGAGGTCGTCATACCTCTCCGGACGCTTGTCATTGAGACGTCTGATTAATTCCCTGTCTGTTATGGCATGCATATAGTCGGAAATTTTCAGGAGTTCCGGCATTGTCTTTGTGCGTGTGCAATCGTCATTGAAGCGTTCAGTGAAGGCTTCCGTAGACTCCCCCGACCGTTGCTTGACGGTTGCCAATGAGACCGGGTCCCTATTATACTTCTTCCGCTAAGTATAATTATTCTTGAACGCAGTGCATAATTCAGTGAAGCTATTAATGCTTCGCGGAGGAAGTCCTTCAAACCAGTCACGAGCATTGTCGATCAAGGTTGAATTGAACATTTGGCACCATATAGGCATGGGTCATCGCTCAATTTTAGCCTGCGTATCAAATATCTTGAGTTGAGTGGTTCGACCTCTACTTCTTCCTCGGTCGATGGTCTGCGCGGCTCCTTGTTAGGGGGATTGGGCGCACTCCCTGGATCAGGATTATCCAAGGTCAAAGTAGGTGTTGGGGTCATGGAGAACGTGCTCGTCACCCCCATGGACTGAAGACCACTCCGGCTGTTTGGTCCGGCAGCTTGATGGCTAGGGGATCGATTGGGAATGAGTATCCCTTCCCCTTGGGACTTCCGATTTCTAGGATTTGTGTTCCTGGGATTTCCCTGCGGATTCCCCTTCGTCATTGAAGATTCAAGATGAGATTTTTGCTCTAGCTTAGTGTAATGGTCCCACGGATGGCGCCAACTTGTTGATACAAAAGTTGGGTGATCCTTGCTAGACCCGAATTAGGCTTAATTCGGGTTGGCTGGACTCCGGCTCCTGCACCAAGTGAATCGTATGGTTGGGATCCTGTACACTAAACAACACGCGTTAGGCTTACCGTGGGAATGTTTCCCACGATTAGACTCCAGCGTGAGAGTAAGTAATCGATTAGGGTTATAGGAATCGGATGCGAGTTTGAGAGTGTAGAATGTAATACCTCTGTGGAACCCTTGGGGGTTCCTTATATAGGCAGTGAAACCCTAATGGGATGTCACTGATGCTTCGGCCCCAAGGAAAGGATAAACACCAGAATTAGATTGATTGTTATCTTCTAATTATGATGAGTGAATATCCTGTCATTTGGGATTAATCCTAATCATAATAGGAGTATGATTCTGTCTAACCTTGCACCGGGCATGCCGGGCCGTGGGCCGCACACGTGTGTGCGGTTACTGTTCATCCAAGCCCATAAGCTCAAATAACATTATTCCCACCCATCTGTGATGGGCCGGATACGGGTAGTATCCGTGGGCCGGGTTCATGACCCGGCTGGGGACTATACGTCATCAGTAACAAACTCAAATGTTTATCAAATAATTTACGTATTATCTGATTATTTCTTTCATATATTAATAAACATCATTTACATTCGTTTTTCTCACTTTATTTATGAATATATATTTTTATAAAAAATTCTTTAAAATACGCTCGAGGTTACATCATCTTATTATTCCACTTGTAAAATTCGGTAATCGACTTATACAAGATGAGACGGATTATATCCCGACGGAGTTACAATGTGAATATGAACGATTACACGGCTCTTAGAATATAAAAAAGGGTGTTTATGACATTATTATGACCTCAATTAAATTAGGAATGGGAGGGCGAACTACACATTCCAAGTTTCATATTCCGATCAACATTGATGAGACATCTACTTGCTCTATAAGTCCTCAAAGTGATTTGAGAAAGTTATTAAAGAAATGTAAGCTCATTATTTTGGATGAGGCACCAATGGAAAACAAGCTTTGTCTCGAGGCATTAGATCACACCTTATGACATGTGCTTCGAAAAAGTAGGTATGAGGTCTCTGAAAAGCCTTTCGATAACATGACGATTGTATTTGGAGGGGAGTTTAGGCAGCTTCTCCCAGTTATTCCCAAAGGTTCGTGATAAGTTGAGGTTTAGTGTAGTATATAAATATGAGGATTAACGATTTAGAAAAACCGTTAATTATATTTAAAAACCCGAAGAATTCGTTCTTCGAGGAGGTGTGGTATTGGGCCAATTATAAATTTTTTGATTAGTTAGTTTTTTGGAAAAGAGAGTTTTTAAATGTAAATACGAAACTACACTACGACGGATTAAAACTAAGACGAATTACGTGGGCACGCAAATTGAGACAAAAATATATTAAAATAATCAAAAATCATAAAAACTTGCAAACTAATTTATTTTATCTAATTAAATCAAAAATGAAATTAAAATAAATAAAATCCTTTAATGGGCCCCAAAAAGGCCCAAAACCAAAAACAGGTTAACTAATTGCGCTTTTGGCCTAAAATAAAAAAGTTTAGAAAAATAAAAATGTAAAAACACAGCCTGACTCAAAATTTAATATTAAACAACTTTTTCTAAAGGCCCAAAAGCTGAAATAAGCTTATCACACCTTAATAAGCAATAAGCTATCTTATTAGGTCTTGATAAGCCCAATACTTATTGTTATAAGCTGAAATTAAGCAGACCTTCCTTTTTTGGGATAACTCAGGCACAACAAAAAGAATTTTAGAAAAAGATTTTGAAATAAGCTCAAACCAAATGGTTTAAGCAATTTACAAAACGACAAAATAGTCGGGTTTGTGATTTACTAAACCATTTGAGCTGAAGCCAATTGCAAAAGATTAGTAATGAAAAATTAAGCACTATGGAACTTTGAAAAATGAAATAAGCTAAAAAATGGTGAATTGAGTGTTGATTTGATAGGTCTAAGGATAGACCTATTGCTTATGGCAGTTGTCCTTGTTTTTCGCAATTAAGCTCAATAAGCTCAGTTAAGCTTATTAGGTGATAAACACAGTTCACAAAAAAAGTCAAACACACTAAAAAGCTCATAAAACCACACACAAACACATGTGTAAGAAAAGTACAAAGAAAATGCAAGAAAAGAAGCTAAGTCTAAACAGTGGGCTATAGCAAGCTTGTTTAGGTCATCAGGCCAAATTTGGCTTAAAAGATAAGCTAAGTAAGCTGACAAACAACCCCAAGCACCTAAAACAGACAAAGGCTACTATCTAATCTAATCATAAAATGAAAAGCAACTTGTACATCCTAAGAACCTATGAAATATGGCTGCTGATGTATCTGACTGGTTTTAAGGCACAGTGTGATACACAACTAGCAACCTATAACCACATAAAAACTACAGGCATATCAGACTTGCATCTATAACTCTGATAAAACACAAACACCATATCAGACAATAAAAATCAGTTTCATCAGACATGTTTGTGCAGAAAATAACAAAGCTTGCAATTTTGATTTTTCCAACTAAACTTATGAAACAAAAGGCAACAATAAGCTATCATATTCTATCCTAATGTGTGCAGGCATTCAAGAACCCTTTAATCCTATGTCACCTAGGATGAACATGTTGACCCAAAAACCACTTAAGGACTAGCAAGCACAATTTTAACAAAGGCTTTTGAAAAATAAATGAACTATAAGATGAAACAAGAGCTCAAGTAAGCTAAGTAAACAAGAATAAGCATCAAGCAACTGAAAATTAACCTGTATAACCACATAAACACCAAATTCACGAAGGTACAAAATAGACAAAAAAAAAGTTTAAAGGGCAGTTTAAAGTGGACAATATAAGGGGTGGAAATTTCTAACTCGACACGAAACCTGATCTGAAACCGACACGAAATTTAATAGGTTTGGGTTGAGCAAATTTAGATTAGGGTCAGGTTTGGGTCAACCTATCTGACCTGTTTATTAAACAAGTTACGTTTGGGTTGAGAATGAATTAAATGGGTCAACCCACCAACCCGTTTAATTTATTTTCTTACATTTTAAAATATTTATATAATATTATACGGGTTAAATGAGTTAAATTGCTTGGCCTACAAGTCTGTTTAACGTGTTTAACCGATGTAATGTGTCAACTTATATATATATAACGAGTTAACTGGGTCAACCGAAACCTATTTTACCTATTCAACCTATTTAAACCGCCAACCCAAGTATACATACGGGTCAAATGGGTTAGGTTCGGGTTATGTGTAAACAGGTTAGGGTTGATAAAACTGACCTGATTATTTAAATGGGTCAGGCTCGGGTTGAGGTTTTCTGACCCGCCAACCTGTTAACCCGAACACGCTAACCCGAAACCAACACGAATTGCCACCCCTACTTATATTGATGTACATCTACACCAAGTAAGCACTGATGTAGCCTTTATGAAGCTTTTTTTAGCTCTTTGGGCTTATGGAGATAAGCTAGTGGGCATATGCAAAACAAAGAGGACTACAACAGTCCTATTGCCCAAGATGGAATGATATTTCTTTTATCTATTATACCTGTTAACATAAAACAAGAAACAAACTTCAAGCACCAAGAACCAGTCAATAAGCTCTCTTGTCAGGGGAGCTTATTGAGAGCTTTTGGTATAGTGACTTAGAAGATAAATCAAACTGATTTTGGAAATACTTTTTGGAACCAAACTTTTCAATAAATAAAAAAAGAACAGAAGTTTAAGAATGAACTATAACCTAGACTTATACCTTATATTGTCGGTATAAGCTATAAGCCAGGTTATAGCTGATTGGGTCTCAAATAAGTTAGAAAAATCCTTTTAAAACTATTTGATAAACTAAAAATGGAAAATGGAAGAAAATTAAATGGTGCAATATTTAAAAAATACGATTAAATTAAAGGAACTCACACTTTTATATTATTTCAAAAATCACTAAAGGTCTACAAGAAATTTGTAATATTACAAAGATTAGAACAAAGAAAAATGTAAACTGCCTGGTGTTATTTATAATACAATGAGGATACTACTAGAACACTTAAACCCTTGTACATGAACTTCCTAATCTACCATTTGGTTCTTTGAAGATGCCGTTTTCAAATCTTGGTCAAATATGCTCATGTGATCACTCTGCTATCTCATGTGTTTTTAGCAGTGGAATCTTCAATCTGAGCCTTTAAAATGATGTGGGGAGAAAGTAAAAGAATCATATCCATTGATTTCCAACATAATTTTGCCTTTTGTCTCAAAACGTGTAGCGGGGCATTTAGATAGGGGGACATGGCTATGAGAAGTCACAATACAAGTGTTGGGTTGTATTATGGTGACGTGGAATTGGTAATATGGAAATATTGAGCCAAAAACCCTTTGATATGATGCATTCTGTTTCTGTCAAAGAGCTAAGGTTCATTAGGTAAATAGTGGTTTTGATCCGTTTTAGGAATAAGATGAGTGTTTAGCGCGTGTTTTATGATTTAAACATTGGGCTTAGTAACTAAATCAAGTAATAAGGTGGGTTCTAGATTGGGCTTGGACTGGTTGTGGGTTTGGATTGGGTTAAAACCGGTTCTAAGTTATATTAATAACTTTGCATTTGAGCACAAATGATCCTCACACTTTGAACTAATTACTGGCAACCTCCTATGAATGTTAACATTCATCTCTTTATATTAACATTTATTCAACTTTTGCAACTTGGCAGATTCGGTCCTCGTGGTTTGTATTAACTATGTAAAGGACTTGTTTTGTAACATTCTTCAATTTGAGGGGCCATTGTTGACAAGTCTTAAAACTTTAGGGTCCTTTTGGTATTTGTTGATAGTTGAGGGGTATAAAGTGACAATCTTCAAAACTAGGAGGACCATTCTTGGAAATCTTCATTTCTTCAAGGTAATACAAGGGAATAATACAAGGGTATTTGGCACGTTTTCGATGATATTTTATCCGTTTTTGTCTGATTTAGGGTATGAAAACATGTATAATACGAGTATAATTAGTTCGGTCAAGACATCATAAGTGCATCCATAAAGCAATCATACTTGTGGAATCATTGCAAAGTTCTTTAGTTGACCATGAACATGAGATTTCCTATGGGTGCACGACTGGAGGATGTTGATGAAATCCGTGAATTTGCAGAGTGGATACTATGGAGAACAAAATGACGGAGAGTTATCCATAGATGTTCCCGAAGAGATTATAATAGACGCGACTGATGATCCTGTAACGTCTATTGTGGATTTCACATATCCAAATCTTTTAGATTACATCAATGACCCCTCCTACTTCCAAGAAAATGAAATTATTGCACCCGCTAATGAAGTTGTCGACACTATAAACGATAAGTTATTGGAGAAGTTTCCAGGAGAAGAGATGGTCTACTTAAGTTGCGAAATCATAGAAAAAACTGAACATGGAGCTGTGATTGATTAGTTCATTTTCTCCCATAACTTTATTGATGGATTGAAGGTCTCCGGTGTTCGAAACCACAAATTAGCGTGAAAAGTGGGTGTGCCGATAATTCTTTTAAGAAATATTGATCAAGCTAATGGTTTGTGTAATGGGATAAGGCTGTAGATTCTTAAGGAAACGAGATATGGAACTAGTGCACAAATTATTAATGGAACAAACTTCAGAAACAAAGTTATCATAGCGAGGTTGAGAATTACGACCTCAGATAAGCATTTGCCGCTTAAAATAGTCCGAAAACAGTTCACTATTTATGTTTCATTTGCAATGACCATTAACAAAAGCTAGGGACAACCGCTATCAAAAGTAGGTTTGTACCTCCCACGTTCCGTTTTCACTCACGGACAACTATAGGTAGTTGTTTCAAGAGTGAAAAGCAAGAAAGGTTGAATTGTTGGTTGGGGTAGCGAATTTGTAAGGATTTTTTGCTGACTTTTTAATGTAGGTACTTAGAGTTTTGCAAGGATTGTTTGCTTGGAGGTTGAGTCGGGAATGACATCTTTCTTTGTCAACCATTCCAGAGTTTGTGACTACCCCGTCGTAGTCGCTATGAGTGGTTGGGTGGGGTTTCATCATGGTGGACTGGGCAAGAATACGGCTATGACCATCTCTTTTATGGTTATAGTTTTATTGTGCGTAGATTGTGTGAGGATAGGACATTTGCTGCTGACTGTTTTAATGCAGGTACATGGTGTAGCTTTTAGAATGTCGGCGATGTGATTTTTTTCATAAGGATGACGTCTTCATTTTTCAACCATCCTCATGATTGTAGCCATCTCATGGTGGTCACTATGAGTTTTTAGGTGGGGTTTAAAGGTTTATATAGTTCATAACAATTACACAAAACACTAAACGAGATCAAAGCACACATAGCGGAAGAGATTTAACAAGATCATAATAATAACACAATTAAAATTAATCGAATTAGGGTTACATACCTTTACACTAAAGCAAATCCACAAGATAGAGAACGAATCACCAATTCGGGTTAATAACGAATACCACCAAGATATAGTCTATAGTAAGATTATATTACGTTCTTGTATACACGTAATACAACAAGCTAACCGTGATTATAGCACGTGTAAATCGAGCTTTAACGTCTAGTGGAAAAATCTACTCAACAACCCTATAGAGGGGCTAGGACTAGATTTATAGATTAATTTGTTAATGCAATGATGCCTAAAAACGTTACTTGCATTTTTCGGTCTCGCTTTGTTTTTATTACGAAAATATGTAAAAACGAGCATTTACGAAAACAACGAAAAACGAATTCTTGAGTTCAAGTATTTTTCATTTCAACCATTATCACTTAAGGTATGAACAAACAAGTACTCATCTCAATTAAGTGATCAAGGATTTAATCTTTTCTTAAAACTCATTTTTTATCAAGTGTGACAAGTTTGTATTAAACTTTATTTTTAAGAAAATGTTTTATTAAATTAATAATTTGAGAATTTGAAAATGGCATATTCTATCTTGGTTTGGAATATCCTTTTAATATATCTTAATCACCAGATTTGAACCATAACACTAAAAGACAAAAAGAAGCGGAGTCTACTCTGGCGGCTCTTTAAGTGGATATGCGGTTCCTTATCGATAAGGAACCGCAGGTAGCTATAAGAAACCGCGACCAGATATATCTGTTGGAGCCTTTTCTTATAAATAGTATACCATTCTCAGATTTTCTCTTCACCTCTTTTGCACATATATTTCCAGATTATTTCATACTTCTAAAATCACTCAAATCCTTGGTCATTTGGTTGATTACTAGTTGTTTAGAAGTGAATCTTTTTCCTCCTATCTCTTCCTCTCCAAGTGCAAATAGAAGAACACTTTCATCCTTGAAGTGTTGTGTCTACCTCAAAGATCCACTGAAGATCAAATATTATTTATTCATTGTTGTGTTATTGTTGTGAAGATCCAAGTAATTGTGTCTATTTGGAAGTTGTGTATGTATTAAGGTTAATACTTGGTCCTTAAAGTATATTGGTGTAGATTGGTCCTAGCTAAGATTAGGGCTCGACTTTTAGCTTAGAGTCGGAAATCGGATAAGAAACGTTGTGTACGGTTTCTCCACCTTAAGGAGCTTGTTTATTAGTGAACTCTCGAGTAAGGAGTACTCGAGGAGTGGAGTAGGAACGAGGAGTGAGCTTCGTTGCCGAGCCACTATAAATCCTTGGTGTTTGGTTTGATCTTTCTTTTCCTTATCTCTTACATTCATTATTCTTTATAGTATATACTTGTGATTATTAGTTTAGTTGCACTATCCCTTGTTTATATTGTGCATAAGAAGGTTTCACATATTTGCTCAAGTCTAAGTTTTTGAAAATGATTTTTTTAAAACCATTTATTAACAAGTAAACTTAAGAAACTATTCACCCCCCCCCCCTCTTCTAGTTTCTACAATTGGTATCAGAACGTGGTTGCTCAAGCATTTTTAAAATATATTGTATTTTAAAACTTGAATCGATCTATGGATTCCAACAAGTACCTAGAAGGGCAATCTATGCAAAGACCACCTCTTTTTGAAACCGATAGTTTTATTTATTGGAAAAATAGATTTGAGACTTATGTGAAATCAAAAGATTTGGATCTTTGGCATGTTATTGCCCATGGTGATTTTTTACCCTATCAATATAATGAAGTTTCTAAAAGCAAAGAGATAGTTACTTTTGACAAAGCTAGTGATGACACTAAAAGGAAACTTGCTAAAAATAATGAGGCTAAAATGGTGATTTATAATGCTTTACCAAAGAAAGAGTACGAAAGGAATTTTATGTGTGAAACCGCTAAAGACATTTGGAACACTCTTTTAGTAACCCACCAAGGTAATAGCCAAGTCAAAGAAAGTAAAATTGATCTTCTTGTTCAACAATATGAACAATTTGTCATCTTAGAAGATGAAACTATTGATAGTGCATTTGCTAGATTTACCACTATTATTACTATCCTCAAAGCACTTGATGAAGGTTTTTCTAGCAAGAACAATGTTAGGAAGTTTCTTAGGGAGTTGCATCCAAAGTGGAGAGCCAAAGTCACGGCGATTGAAGAATCAAAGGACCTCACCACATTATCACTTGATGAACTCATTGGAAACTTGAAAGTTCATGAGACGATAATTTTTAAGGACTCGGAAATGGTAAAACCCAAGAATGAAAGAAAGTCTCTAGCACTCAAGGCCAAGAAGGCGCAAAGTAACCATGAAAGCTCCTCGGATAGTGATGATGAGGAATATGCTATGGCGGTTAGAGACTTCAAGAAGTTCTTCAAGAGACGAGGTCAATACGTGAGGCAACCAAGCAACGACAAGAAACCCTTCTCCAAAAACCTATTTACCAAGGATGATAAAAGTGATAGGAAATTCTTTAGATGTGGTGATCCTAAACCATTTCATCGGTGATTGTCCTAAGCCTTCACGCGACAAGAACCACACGGTGTTCGTTGGAGGTTCATGGAGCGATAGCGGTAAAGATGTTGATGACAACCCCAAAGATGAGAAATGTCTTATGGCTCACACTTCTAAAGAGGTACATTCCGAAACCGAATATTATAGCAATAGTAGTACTTCTCAAGATGATATTAAATTAGAAGGCCAATACAATAACTGACATAAACTTAGCCTTAAATTCATTGAAAAGAACAAAGTGCTAAAATCAACTAGAACTAAGCTTGAAAATGAGATCAGTGAGCTAAGAGAGAAATTAGCTAAGCTTGAGAAAAACAAAGAAGTTGATTTAGGTTGTCAAAAATGAGAAAACCTTAGACAAGAGAATGAAGATCTCAAGAGTACCTCTATTAAATTGGAAAAGTTCATGAAAGGTACTAGTGCTCTTGATGATATGTTAAACAAAAAAATTCATTCTAAGGAAAGACTTCGGTTGGGATATAACACTAATGAAGCATCTACTAGTGAACCAAAACATGTTAGGTTTTCAGAAAAACGAACCTCTATACTCGGTACGCCAGTATATGGTGCGGTTCCTTATAGCTATTGAACCGCGGGTAGTGATAACGAACCACGAACATAGTTGATTTTTATGAAAATCCTGAACTTTCTGAAAAGTCTGTCTTAGGTAAAGGGCCAAAACATCTTATTTTAACAAGGTCAAAGTACCAATTCTTGATAAAAATGCTCTTGGTAAATTCTACAAGCCCTTAAGTAAAACTTTAATGGGAACTAGAAATTTATCTAGACAATCATCTACTCTTCCAAGAGTACGCAATGAGTCAAAAGCTAGAAGTAGAACACCTACACCAAAAAGGGACGATCAAGCTAAGTCACGACCTAGAAGTAAAACTCCAACACCTAGAAGAAATAACAATAATTCTAGATCAAGATCAAAGATACCTAGGAGAAACAATGGACAACAAAATAGCCATATGATTTGGAACCATTATCAACAACAATATTTTTTCCCATGGGGAATGTCTCTTCCATTCATGCATTCCAACCAAATGCAAGGGATGTTTGAAACTAACAACTTTGGACCTATAAGATATTGGGGACCAAATGTTTGATCTTGTGTGTGTTACCTAGATATGCCTGGGAATCGATTTAGAGCCCGATGAGTGGATTAAGGATAGTGGATGTTCTATATACATGACGGGTAATCGAATTTTGTTCTCGCACTACAAGGCATATTATGGAGGTAACGTTACATTCGCTAGTAATCAACGTGGCAATATCATTGGAAAAGGTACGGTTTCTCTTGACTCCATGACCACTAAAAATGTAGAGCACGTAGATAACTTAGGTTTTAACCTTCTAAGTATTAGGTCAAATTTGTGACAATAAGTGTAAGGTCATCTTTTCGGAATATGAGTGTGAAATCGTAAAAGATGGAAAGGTCATTGGAAAAGGTGTTATAAAGCATGGGCTTTATGTCATGAATGTCAATAGGAAGTCAAAGGACAACTTACGTCTAGAGACTTTAGATGATAGTTCTACTCTTTGGCATAGGAGATTAGGTCACGCTAATATGCGTTTAATTCAATCTTTAGTCTCTAAGGAGTTGGTAAGTGATGTGTGAGAAAAGTGTCGGTGTATTTTAATATAATACGTTATAGAGCAAATTAAGAAAATTACCTTTAGGAAAAAGTAATAGTCTAAAATTCACTGACGGATTAATTAAAATAGAAGAGTGATCCCGGTTCGTTGTACACGAAGAAATTGTGAATTTGAGACTTTCGTTTTTAATTTGGACAATCGATTTGAATAGGTTCAGCTTTTTATCTAAAAATCCTACGTTTTTTAATAAAGTGCATGAACCGTTTAAAATAATCTACAAGACGAAAATTATCTATATTATTTTTACTTTATATATTTTTTATATTTAAAACTAATGAGTTGTAACTAATTTATTAAATCAATATTTTAATAAAAGTAATTATCTATTTTTTAATATTATTATTTATTTAAACTAATAGTTTTTTATACCAAATTTAAAATAAACAGTTTTTATTAAAAGCAATTTTATAAATTTATTACAAATTTAAAACTAAAATTTTGTTAAAAACGTTTTAATACTATAAGACAATACAAAATTAAACGTATTATTAATAAATAAAGCTGTTATAAACAAAAGGCACCACTAGCCCAGATGGTAGAGGCTGTGTGCAGTTATCTGTGAGGTCACAGGTTCGAGTCCCATAGAGGACATAATTTTTGCAATTATTTTTTTTTCTATTATATTTGGAGATAGATAATTTCCACACTCCACAAACTCAAAATAAAACGTTACAGATATATATAACATAACAACAAATCAATAAGCAAGTATAAAACAGCAAATTCAACCAATCACAATATCATAGCAAGTCAAAGGTAGCATCTAACAGTGAACAACATCACACTTAAATAACTGCTAAGAATTCACAAATATCAAATCACGATTCGAAATATCAGCAGCAAACCATCTAGGAATCATACAGCAACAACCATAAACAAACTCAACATACTAGCATATTAAACTAAACAGATTCAAAAATAACTTATAAGTTGAAATCATTTAAACATTTATCAAATCCAAACATCACTCAAAAATCAGTCTGCAAATCTTTTTTAATTCACATCAGCATCTAACTGACCCTAAATTACAGCAAGCTATTAAATCAGTTAAATCACGTCACTCAATAAGCAATACTACACAAGCAGATTGTTAACAATATCAGCTAGGGGTGTGCACGGTTCGGTTTGGTTCGGTCTTTGCCAAAAACCGAAACCGAACCGTAATATTCGTTTTTTATAAAACCAAAAACCGAAACGTTCGTTTTTTGGCGGTTCGGTTTTTTTGTTTTTAATCGGTTTCAGTTCGGTTTTTCGGTTTTTTCGGTTTTAAAACCGTTAATATTGGTGCGTACCCAATTTATACTAACAAACTTGTTTTAGGTAAAAAAAATTGGTTATTTATTTTACTTTTTTAATTCTAAGCTTAATAACATTTATCTTTAAAAATTTAGAATTAGACATACATACATCTATTGAATACACACACATAAAAGTAAACTTACGAATTATACGTAAACAATCGTTGTCACATATGTAATGATATATTGTGAAGTAAACACACGTACATATAAATACGCATATAAACATTAAGATAAATATATTATATTTCACCCATCGAAAGAATATTTTAGTATTTAGAATTATTTTTTATTATTTATATAGTATTAAATATATATTGTTATCTAATTAAATGGTTCGATTCAGTTTTTACGGTTCGGTCTATTGATGAAAACCGAAACCGAACCGTATGTTTTCGGTTTTAAAAAAACTATAAACCGAACCATCGGTTTTTTGTTTCGGTCGGTTTTTCGGTTCGGTTTCAATTTTTTCGGTTTCTTTTGCTCACCCCTAATATCAGCAGCCCTATAATGAACATCCACTCAGAATCACAATTTTATAGATTATTATTACTCCTATAAAATTGTAACAGCAATCTCAAACTAACACAACAATCCCGTAAGAACAAGCTAATGCAATCAGATTCATTAACCTACTTACATAAAAACTAAACAGATTTAAAAAAATTATACATAAACATGAAAAGCATACTCAGATCCATATCATGAATAATAAAGTGATTCATATTATCAAATAGCAAGTAATTCGATCAAGAACTAAAAACTAAACATAAATTGAGCTTGGCCTGAGTTTATGACAAATCCATTGATGATGTAGCACAGCGCTGAGCTGGCCTGAATCATTCACTTCTCGAACAGTTAATACCCTTGAACCACGAACCACAAACCACCATTCATAAGAACTATATCTCGCACCATAGACCATCACGAACCAGCAGTAAGACCTCAAACCAGCAGCTTATTTTAACTATACTTTCACTTTACCAGTGGGGTAAAGTGTGAATCCCTATTTCTTACTCAATAACTCACTAAAGCTATAGATTAAGCTTAAATGATTAATTTTTGGTTATAACAAGTTTTCAGATTCAATAGTTCAAATATTTAAACATAATAACAAAACGTAAATTAAAGAGATTATGAAACTAAAAATCAAACTTTTATTAAATCAATCAATCATTACAACTTTATAAAATAAAATTACAATTACTGAATTAAAACTATCATTATAACAGTAAAGAAAGAAAAGGGATGATTTTACATGGAAAATGAGAGGGTTTTTATAGGCGAACCCGAGGGTGGGTTGTTGATGAAGAAACGATTCTCGACCCTTGATGAAGCATCTATCATTCTCTTTCTTCTCTGTCTTGATCCTACGGCTGATATGTGCCCTCGATCACACGGATTGCCACCATGGACAAAGTTGTGTTAGTTTGGTGGTGAGTTGGAAGGATATTATTGGCTTGTAGTCAGGTGGCAGGTGTATCAGCCAATAGGAGTAGAGCTATGACACCTCAAAGAGCCACGTCATAGCCTTGTACTCGAATCTTCGTGCTATACATGCACCATCTTGCCCTTATTACTCTGAATTAATGGCGCGTGACCTCCAATCGTGGTTTAATTGGAAACCCCTAAATATTAGGGTTCATAACCTGGCTGCGTATTGTTGTTTTTCCCCAATATTTTTCTTCACGTCTATTTTCTTTCTTTGTTATTTTCTTTTGACCGATTAGTTTGACCCAAAGAAAAAGTTATATACTTTCTTTCGTTGCATCTTTTGGTGATGGGCTTGGACCCATAGTTAATATATTACTTCCATCCGTCACATTTCATAACTTGGGATTTTCTTGGGCCTTGATCTATATAAACTTCAATTCGTCCCGTACTCTTGCAACTTGGGCTTGTAATTGGGCTTTGACCCAAGCAAATATACACTTCTTCAAAAGTAACTTCATAAATGGGCTTTTAGGCCCATTAAGCTTAAGTAGGTCCCACTTGCCCCAATAAACTTTTATAAACTTATTTCCCGTGATAAAAACGAATTGTCTTTTGGTCTTTATAAAATCTTCAAACTCGAGTCGATTTTTGCCGGTTTTTGTGATCTTGGTACCTACACACACGAAACAATAAAACAAGCATATACAAGGATAATTTCATATGTTTTATGCATTCTATGTCCGTTTTGTGATATAAATGATATGAGTAATTATACTCATATTAGTAAGACATCTCCCCAAGATGAAGTTTGATAGTCACTTTTGTGATGCTTGCAAAGTTGGGAAGCAAGTTCACTCAAGTCACAAAGCCAAGAATTTGGTTTCGACCACTCGGTGCTTAGAGCTCCTACATATGGATCTCTTTGAACCTTCCGCCATACGGAGTTATAGAGGTAACCTTTATACCCTAGTTATAGTTGACGACTATTCTAGATTCACTTGGACTAGATTTTTGGGTTCTAAAATGAAGCTTTCGATCTCTTTCAAATCTTTAGTCGAAGAATCCAAAATCAACTAGGATGTTAAATTGTATCTATTAGGACGGATCATGGTAGGGAATTTGATAATGAAGTGCAATTTGGTGCCTTTTGTGAAGCTCATGGTATTACCCATAACTTCTTGGCTCCTCGCACTCCACAATCAAATGGGGTAGTTGAAAGGAAGAATAGGATCATCCAAGAGATGAGTAGGACGATGTTAAACGAGCAATATTTGCCTCAAAAATTTTGGTGTAATGCTGTGGACACATCGACCTATATTCTCAACCGAATTCTTATTCGACCTTTCGTAGGAATGACACCCTATCAGATTCTTAAAGGTAAGAAGCCCTCATTGGAATACTTTGGGGTGTTTGGAAGCAAGTGCTTCATTCTCAACACCAAAGATTACCTTAATAAGTTCAACCCAAAGTCGTACGAAGGTATCTTTTTAGGTTATTCCCAAACTACCAACGCCTACATAGTCCTCAATAGAACCTCGGGTGTAATTGAAGGATCATTTAACGTGACATTTGATGAAACCCCTCCTTCATCTAAGACATCACCTTTGGTAGATGATGACTTGGATGAAATAGACATAGTTAAAGCCAAAGATGTTAGAAACATAGGAGTTGAAGACCTTAATGTTGAAAAGGGAGTAAACATTAAGGAGTCAAAGGATCATGCTCTTGACAACGTCATAGGCGAATTAAATCAAAGGACCCTAAGATCTCATGTCCAAAATCAAAGTAACTTCTTTTGTTTCGTCTCCTTTATTGAACCAAAGAATGTTAAAGAAGCAAGGGGGAGTAAGCACCAAGGGGGAGCATTTGGAAAGTCCGGTTCTTCTCTTCTACAAAGACATTTGCAACCTTTTTGCTTCGAAAAAGGGGGAGAAATGAAAAAAAATCGTCTTCGAAAATCTTGTTTTTTATGTGATTGAGTTTATGTATTGTCGAAATCAAAAACGGGGAGATTGTTAATGCAATGATGCCTAAAAACGCTACTTTCATTTTTCGATCTCGCTTTGTTTTGATTACGATAATATGTAAAAACAAGCATTTACGAAAACAACGAAAAACAAATTCTTGAGTTCAAGTTTTTTTCATTTCAACCATTATCACTTAAGGTATGAACAAACAAGTACTCATCCTAATTAAGTGATCAAGGATTTAATCTTTTCTTAAAACTCACTTTTTATCAAGTGTGACAAGTTTTTATTAAACTTTATTTTTAAGAAAATGTTTTATTAAATTAATTATTTGAAAATTCGAAATGACATATTCTATCTTGGTTTGGAATATCCTTTTAAGATATTTTAATCACCAAATTTGAACCATACTACTAAAAGACAAAAAGGAGTGGAGTCTACTCCGGCGGCTCCTTAAGTGGCTATGCGGTTCCTTATCGATAAGGAATCACAGGTAGCTATAAGGAACCGCGGCCAGATATATCCGTTGGAGCCTTGTCTTATAAATAGTGGACCATGCTCAAATTTTCTCTTCACCTCTTTTGCACATATATTTCCAGATTCTTTCATACTTCTAAAATTACTCAAATCCTTGGCCATTTGGTTGATTAATACTTGTTTAGAAGTGAATCTTTCTCCTCCCATCTCTTCCTCTCCAAGTGCAAAGAGAAGAACACTTTCATCCTTGAAGTGTTGTGTCTACCTCAAAGATCCATTGAAGATCAAATCTTATTTATTCATTGTTTTGTCATTGTTATGAAGATCCAAGTAGTTGTGTCTATTTGGAAGTTGTGTACGTATTAAGGTTAATACTTGATCCTTAAAGTATATTGGTGTAGATTGGTCCTTGCTAAGATTAGGGCTTGACTTTTAGCTTAGAGTCGGAAATTGGATAAGGAACGTTGTGTACGATTTCCCCACTTTAAGGAGCTTGTTGATTAGTGAACTCTCGAGTAAGGAGTACTCGAGGAGTGGATTAGGAACGAGGAGTGAGCTTCGTTTCCGAACCACTATAAATCCTTGGTGTTTGGTTTGATCTTTCTTTTCCTTATCTCTTTACAATCATTATTCTTTATTAGTATATACGTGTGATTATTAGTTTAGTTGCATTATCCTTTGTTCATATTGTGCATAAGAATGTTTCACATATTTGCTCAAGTCTAAGTTTTTGAAAAGAATTTTTTTTAAACCATTTATTAACAAGTAAATTTAAGAAACTATTCAACCCCCCCCCCCCCTCTAGTTTCTACGTAATCAAAAAAACTAAACGAATCCCATAAGGTTGCGTTTGATTCGGTCGACCAAAAGAAAGAGAGAAGAGTTAATGGGTTGAAGAATTATGAAGGCTAAGGGGTCCTTATATAGGCCTAATTATCTTGTAGCCTAAGGAAACGAATATAAGGCAAGTTTTCTTCTCCCTTCCCCTTTGATGTAGCCGACGGTCGAAACACCCCAAAGGGGTGTTCCGGAACCTTTCGTTCTTCTTTATTTTATTCCTCTTTCTATTTATTTCACAACGCTCGTTAATACTTAACTCTTAATTATTTAACGATCGTTAAAGTTATAGCTCGATTTAATTTAATAAATATAATAAATATATTTATTAAATAAATTAATAAATATAATAAATATATTTATTAAATAAATTAACTCTTTACGTATTGTGTGCAATCCCGTATCTCAAGTTCGATCCTATCACGCGACTATTAAATATAAGTCCATAAACTTTTAGAGTTTCATCATGGGTGGACTGGTAAAAAGTATAGGTATAAGTATCAGTTTTATGCCTATGCCTATATTGTGTGTAGTCTTTGTGAGGTAGGGTGGGTTGAGGTTGGGTTTCATCTTTGGTTTGGTGTTAAAAGGGCGTGCATGGTAGTTTTATCTATGGTTATGGTGAAGACGCATAGGTATAGGAGATATTAAGGGGTGGGTTATTTATGTTTGACGGGTTTAAGATATGGCATGATTTGACTCCTTGGAAGAGTTATAAGTCACTTGGGGCACATTGGTTAAAAGGCACTTTTTGTGTCTTAAACTTCCCAAGTCTTTCTTACACTCTGACTTCGTTCATTTCTTCTTATAAGAATGGTATAAGGGTTAGGTGGTTGTGCTCAGACATGTGGCTTTTTAGTTATTGTTCCTTTTTTACTATGGGTTTGGCTTTTGTTGTCCTAGGAGGGGGTGTAAGCCTAGCTTAGATGTCCTCTTTTTAGGGATGGTGGGCTTTTCCTATGGTCAAGCTTGTCTCTGTCCTTTCAGCCACAAAGGAGATTAGTTACTGTTATGGTTTAGGTGTATGCTTGGCATACTAGGTTGCACTCCTAATATACCTTTAAGTCATAAAATGCTCTATTTTTAGCATTGTTTGGTCCAAGTTCTCTGATTTTGACTTTGGTTTTAGTGATAAGGGTGTTTAGGAAAACATTAGCTGAGATAAGTTTAGTGCAATCTTCATTAGGAGGAGTCATAAGGATGGGTATTGCAATATAGGTTTAGTGATTGTAGGTTCTAATATGATTATCTATGGGTCTCTTAGGCATGTTAGGTTTGCTGATATTGTCTATGATGGTCTTGGTTTCCTCTATATTGGTACAGTTTTGATTTTTGGTAAGTTTCTGGATAAAAATGGTTTCAAGGATTTAGGTGCTAGTTCTGGTTCTAGTTTATGGTATATGAATAAGGTTTTCATTGTTCACATGTTCTTGTTGGATGTCTTTGTCACTATATATGTTTTTGGATGTGATATTGATTCTGGTTTTGATATCTACAAGATATGGTATAAGGATACTGATTTTAGTTGTTGCATTGTCAACTTAGGTAAGATATTTTGGTGTTGGCTTTAACCAACTAGTTTCTTCTTGGATCTAGTCTAAATTGGAGATTGTATTTAGTGGTTCATCAAGGTTCAAGACTAGTCTCTACTTATTTGGAGCTGCATGGTCAGTATTGGTATTCTAGTATGATGTTGGTTAGTAACCAACTGAATAGTCTGTAGAAACTAGAAGGGGGGGGGGTTGAATAGTTTCTTAAATTTGCTTGTTAAATTTTGGTTTTAAAAATATTTTTTCAAAAACTTAAGCTTGAGTATTTATGTGAAACCTTCTTATACACAATATGAACAAGGTATAGAGAAACAAACTAATAATCACAAGTATAAAGAATGATGAATGTATAATGCAACTAACTAATAATCACAAGTATAAAGAATGAAGAATGTAAAGAGATAAAGGAAGGAAAGTTCAAACCAAACACCAAGGATTTATAATGGTTCGACAATGAAGCTCACTCCTCGTTCCTACTCCACTCCTCGAGTACTCCTTACTCGAGAGTTCACTAATTAACAAGCTCCTTAAGTTGGAGAAACCGTACACAACGTCGCTTAACCAATTTTCGACTCTAAGCTAAAAGTCGAGCCCTAATCTTAGCTAGGACCAATCTACACCAATATACTTTGAGAACTAAGTATTAACCCTAATACATACACAACTTCCAAATAGACACAACTACTTGGATCTTCACAACAATGAAAAAATAATTTTGGATCTTCAATGGATCTTTGAGGTAGACACAACACTTCAACAATGATAGTGTTCTTCTCTTTGCACTTTGAAAGGAAAAGATGGAGGAGAAAGATTCACTTCTAAACAAGTAGTAATCAAACAAATGATCAAGGATTTGAGTGATTTAAGAAGTATGTAAGAATCTGAAAGTTTATGTGCAAAAGAGGTGAATTAAAAGTCTGAGAATGGTCCACTATTTATAAGACAAATGTCCAACGGCTCTATCTGGCCGCGGTTCTTTATTACAGCCCGCGGTTCCTTATCGATAAGGAACCGCCGTAGGCGCTAAGGAACCGTCGGCGTAGAGTCCGCTCCCTTTTATCTTTTAGTGGGTTGGTTCGAATCTAGGGATTAAAATATCCTGAAAGGATATTCCAAACCAAGATAGAATATGCCATTTCAAATTTCAAACTTTCAAATAATTAATTTAATAAAACATTTTCTTAAAAAGAAAGTTTAATAATAAAACTTTGTCACACTTAGTAAAAAGTGAGTTTTAAGAAAAGATTAAATCCTTGATCACTTAATTAGTATAATTACTTGTTTGTTCATACCTTAAGTGATAATGGTTGAAATGAAAAATACTTGAACTCAAGAATTCGTTTTTCATTGTTTTCGTAAATACTTGTTTTTACATATTGTCGTAATCAAAACAAAGCGAGGCCGAAAAATGCAAGTAACGTTTTTAGGCATCATTGCATTAACAATCTCCCCCTTTTTGATTTCGACAATCCATAAACTCAGTCAACTAATAAAACAAGATTTTCGAAGACGAGTTTATCATATCTCCCCCTTTGTCGAAGCAAAAAGTTTGATAACTGATTTTACTAGTTGAAAAGTTCGTTTTTCTCGGTGTCTAATCAAATTGATCTCCGGTTAAATGTGTGACTTAGTCGTCTTTGGTGAATAAAAGAAAAGGCGTCGTTGTCTAAAACTAATTAAAGATAAAGATAAAGCTTTAAAAGAAAATGACAAAATATAAAAGAAATGAACTAAAAATTAAAACGATTGACAAACAATAAAGAAACAATATTAAAAACAAATATGAAAATGAAACAATTAATAAAAATAAAACTAAGAGAGGAAATTAACTTTCGACTTGAAAATAAAATTTACTAAATGAAAAAGGAGAAAATAAAACTAAGTGGCTACTTTAAAACTAAACGAGACAAAAACTAAAGCGGGTACTAAATAAAAGTCAAAACTTAACTTTTCGAAAAAATACTAATACTAAAATTCGACGAAAAATATAACTAAAAATACGTGACTTTCAAAGTATGAAAACTATCACAATATGAAAAACTATCACAATATGAAAAACTATCACAATATGAAAAACTATCACAATATGAAAAATTATCACAATATGAATTCTATCACAATATGAAAAATTATAATATGAAAACTATCACAATATGAAAACTATCACAATATGAAAACTATCACAATATGAAAACTATCACAATATGAAAACTATCACAATATGAAAACTATCACAATATGAAAACTATCACAATATGAAAACTATCACAATATGAAAACCTATCACAATATGAAAACCTATCACAATATGGAAAACCTATCACAATATGGAAAACCTATCACAATATGAAAACCTATCACAATATGGAAAACCTATCACAATATGGCTGTAGAAATTTGGGCAGCATTTCGTCGCAATATGCCTTATACCCGATCGCAATGTACGATGCCAGGGGCAATCGCAATCCTCGATCGGAATAAGGAGATATCGTAATGAGCTGTCACAATAAGCTGTCACAATGTAGAAACCCTAATGATATTGTGATGGAAAGATCACAATATTCGGATGGAGTAAAAATAAGCATAAACCCGAATAAGCACTTATCAAAAACTTAACAAAATCAATCTTAAGAAAAACAAAATAAGCTACGAATGAAAAACTTTCAAGATGCAAAATTTATAAATTGAACTAAAAGAAAAAGATTAAACTTTAAAAAGATAAAACTTTTAAAAACACTTAAATGAAAATAAGCTAGACACCAATTAAGCAAAAAGCACAATAAGCTAAGACCATGAATCACACGAAAATGATAATAACAAAAAGATAAGAACTTTAATCAAATTAAGCATAAAGATGAAAACTTTAAGATTAATCAAACAAGACAATAGCTTTTAAAAACAAGAAGAGAAGAATGAGAATGATTATGAAAAATTTGAAATTAAAGATGAAGATTAAAGATTCAAATACAAGATGAAAGTGAAAAGCTTAAAACTTTAAAGAAAAAACTAGAGAGAGAAAGTAAAAACTAGAGAGAGAAAGTAAAAACACCTACTCCTACTCCTACTCTAATCTACTCCTAATTTTCTAACACTCCAAAATGAAGGAACGAAAGACTATTTATAGGAGGAGGGGGAGTTGTTGTTGCTTCCTTTTTTCTCTTATCTTTTCGTCTTTTAATTTCTTCGTCTTTCTCGACTTTGTCTTGGGATTTGTCGAATAATAAAATGAACTCGTCTTTTAAACTTCTTCTTTTATTAGACTTGGTTCTTCGACTTTGTTAAACTTCCGTCTTTAGACTATTTCTTTGATAAATCTTAAGAATATGCCTTTGACTTCCGTTCTTCTTGCACTTTTGATCTTTTGACTTCGTCTTTTGTCTTTTTCTTCGATAAAAGTCCGTGAAAGCCCGTGTTTTCTTCCTTTTTCATATTTTTATCCTGAAACACAATAAAAACACAAACTATGCATAATTCCGACTTTTACGACATAAAATACACGTTTTTATCTTGTTATTATTGGAAATAAGTGGTAGAAGGATAAGTGTTTTCACACTTATTAAATCCCCTACACTTGACCATTGCAATGCCATCATGCAATGCATTAATTTCAAAGCACGGTTTACATTTTTTATCATAAATAACCCACCTTGGCCTTTATTAAATACTAAACACTAAGGAAACTAAAAAGATAGAAATATATACAAAACAAGTAAAGAAATAAAAGACTTACATTAGGGTTTTGGCATGTCATGAATGTTTATCACCCTCAAGTTTCACGTTTCCCATACCAAGCTTAAAAACGAGATCATTGTTATTATAAGTTAGCAAACTAACACGAACTCATGTGGCCCAATTATTCACTTAGACTCCCTTATTCCTAGGTGTATCTCTTATATTTTATGATTGTATTGAATGATCACGAGGATGCATTGTTTGACTTATTTCGATAGTTTATTTAGGCTGAAAATAAAGTGGGACGATTTAATCAATAGTTAGCTAAAGGACAAAATCTTTTAAAACTGCTTCTCGGGACCTCTTGAATTCATATCCTGGCATAACTCGCTTCACGATTGAGACCTTTCTCCGACCGATATTTGGCAGCGACTTCATACTTCGAATCTTGAGAGACGTTCTTGAAATTATGGTCTTCTCTTCATAATAGGAGTTTCTTCACTTGAAGTTTTTGAGAGATTCTTCATACTAGGACCACGACTTCTTCATTTTTCTCCAATCTTTATTTGGGATTTTGATATACAACGATCCGCCTCCTTTTAGGACTTGGATCTATTTATCCTCATACCTTGCTAGGGTCTTTTCGGATAGACTTCTCCATGATATTTTGAGGAGTATTTGCTTTTCGTCGTGTGTCTCGATCCTTCATATTGATTTTTGATAAATGATTCTTCACATCACTTTGGATCTTTAGAAACAAAATGTAGCCCTCATGCCTTGTTAGGGCCTTTTCGGACTCGCCAATCTTCGCATCCCGCTTCAATAATTTATGCCTTGGCTATGAACTCTAATTAATACCGAGCAACTTTTAAACGATCTTGTGCTAGAAGCTAAGTAACTTTTCAAATCGTACAACCTTATTTATAGAAAATATATTTATTAACAAGCGATGGGAGAAAAAGCTTACAATCAACTCACATAAATTCATGAAAGAATACCAAACTTATAATTGACTCTATCATCTCTCGTTCTCCACAATTTAAAATCTCGAGGAATGAGACTCGTGGATGCTTAGCCAATTAAATCAAAGTTTTGGGTTTTCAAGTCATCTATAGGATCTTGCAAATTCTTAGACTCTTTCAAGTTTAGAATTCGCATTTTAAAGTTCCCTTGATAAACGACTTTCTAGGATTAATTATAGGAACTTGCGAAAAGTTCTTGTTCTTAACCCGTAAGAGTTAAGACTTTCGCGTTTTAAAATTCCCTATATAAAAGCCTAGCAAAACTTGACTTAAACACGTTAAGGATACTAGCTAGAGTAAACTTGGATAAGTAAACTCGGGTTGAGTCAAAAGATTCATGACGTTTGAAAAAATAAAACCACTTTATTAAAAATTTATTCTAGCAAAGAAAGAAAATAACTATAACAAAGGTAAATACAACTAGGCCAAAATAGATCAAAAATTTTGAAAAATGTCAAAAATCAATTTTCCGGTTAAAATGAGGACAAATGCATGGAAAAACCCACTTAACTTCGATAGAAGTCCCCCCTACACTTAATATAAACATTGTCCTTAATGTTTAAGCATGTGGGAGTAAACTCCCCTACACTTAGGACATTGTGCACGTTGTTTAAATCTTGCTAAGGAAAGGACAACTATAGTGATTCCTATTTTAATATTAAAAAATATAAAATAGTGAATCAAAAGAGTTTAGGATAAAACCGGGAAGACGGGAACACGGAATCACGGGTCGTCAAAAGTCATCAAACGTAAATCTTTGAAGCTCGAATCCCTGCACAGCATAAGAAAGAAAATAACAAACACATACTAGGGTCTCCCCCTACACTTATTATAAAAACAGATAAAAATAGATAGATAATCAGGTTGCCTCCCAAAAAGCGCTTTTTTTTGTTAACCGAGTCACGAGCGTGACTCGTCCCTGAATTAAATGGTCCATGGGGAAGCCTTCGAATGTAATACCAGGATCAAAGACCTTGACCTCGTTCCCGAAGGACATTAATAAAGGAGAGGCCGGAGGATAAGTCTTAAAGGGTAGAAAAGTCCTCTCAACATACGAAAAGTATGTGAGGTCGTGATCCACGGGAGGTGGGTGGGTAAAGAAAGCACATTGTCATCCCCCAAAGACAACGGATGTTGACCAAGCGGCAAAGCCGTAAAGTTATCACTCATAAAATAGTCAATGTCACCTCTCGGGTCAAAGCACTCATCCTCCGTAATGGTATCTAAAGGAGTGGATGAAAGGTGCCCGGGAGGGGGACTTGGGACAATATCTTCATGCAGCAAATTATCAAAAAGAATATCCCCCTCCGTGTCATCATCATCAATACCCGGAGGTATTGAGAGATTGTCAATTTCTTCCATAAATGGGTCATTATTCTCAACGGGGGTAATAGACGGGGGTAAAGACTCATAAATAGGAGTAGAATTCAACGCTTCAATTTCAGCAATAAGAAGATGAACTTTCAATAATTTGTTGCGAAGAATAACGTCTTCCACCTCATCTACAAGACCAAGTTCAGTGGTGAACTTCTCGTATGTTGGAGAGAATAAATCAACATCGCCTTCATCTCCCGGAGGATATTGAGAAATTTCAAAAGTGAAATTCTCATAGCATGGAGAAAAATCATCATTAAGAGCGACCTCGTCCGTAAGCTCAGCAAAGTCGGTACATCACAAACCTCTTCAAATAAGTTGTCGAGACCAAATTCACTAATCTCACTCGATGTATCATAATCCTTAGACGCATTAGGGATATCAAGAGTAGGAGTAGTAACCTCAGAAGATGGGTTGAGATCATAGATATCATCCTCGTCATCATCATAATAGTAATATGGACGCACAATATGACGCTTTTCCTCCTCCCATGCTTCTTTTAGTTGAACTACGGCTTCTTGAAGTTCCAAAAGAAGGGCTTGTGTTTCGTCATTCGGATTCAAAGAAGGTTGATGATCGAGGATGTATTGTGGGGGCTCAAAATTATGAAAACCGAAATTATAGCACGGATGTGGTCCATCATAAATAATCGGTTGAAAAGAATTAGAACACGGATTTGGCTCATAATAATTCATCGGCTGACAATAAGAAGTATCGTGAGGGCCCCCACAATTGTTGCAACACGGGTATTGAGAGAAACCCGGTGCATTTTGTGGATATGGATCGTCATATATGGGAGAGAGTGAAATAGTGTCATTAGAAGGGAAGAATGAATTGATCGAATTGCACGATAGACAACGGCCAAATTCGTAATTAGGGATATCCATTCCACACCGTTCGCATGCACACCATTGACAGATTTGACTACCAGAAGATGGTCTTCCACACCCTACACAATCAACAAACGAATCCATTAAACACAATAGATAAGTAAGAAGAATATTTTTGGTGTAAAACTTTGGAAAAAGAAATGCTCTTTATGATTTTTTAAATGTTTTAGGATTTTTTTTATTTTTTTTATTTTTTTTTAGGATTTTTGAAAAATTTTTACTCAAAAATAACGTTCACGAGTGAACGGATCCCAAAATTCAACGCGTCTCTCACAGAAAACAGTTAATCTTCACGAAAAGAGCCGGCAGGGGCGCCATTTGATAACTGATTTTACTAGTTGAAAAGTTCGTTTTTCTCGGTGTCTAATCGAATTGATCTCCGGTTAAATGTGTGACTCAGTCGTCTTTGGTGGATAAACGAAAAGGTGTCGTTGTCTAAAACTAATTAAAGATAAAAATAAAGCTTTAAAAGGAAATGATAAAATATAAAAGAAATGAACTAAAAATTAAAACGATTGACAAATAATAAAGAAACGATATTAAAAACAAATATGAAAACGAAACAATTAATAAAAATAAAACTAAGAGAGAAAATTAACTTTCGACTTGAAAATAAAATTTACTAAATGAAAAAGGAGAAAATAAAACTAAGTGGCTACTTTAAAACTAAACGAGACAAAAACTAAAGCGGGTACTAAATAAAAGTCAAAACTTAAACTTTTCGAAAAAATACAAATACTAAAATTCGACGAAAAATATAACTAAAAATACGTGACTTTCAAAATATGAAAACTATCACAATATGAAAAACTATCACAATATGAAAAACTATCATAATATGAAAACTATCACAATATGAAAAATTATAATATGAAAACTATCACAATATGAAAACTATCACAATATGAAAACTATCACAATATGAAAACCTATCACAATATGAAAACCTGTCACAATATGGAAAACCTATCACAATATGGAAAACCTATCACAATATGAAAACCTATCACAATATGGAAAACCTATCACAATATGGCTGTAGAAATTTGGGCAGCATTTCGTCGTAATATGCCTTATACCCGATCGCAATGTACGATGCCAGGGGCAATCGCAATCCTCGATCGGAATAAGGAGATATCGTAATGAGCTGTCACAATGTAGAAACCCTAATGATATTATGATGGAAAGATCACAATATTCGGATGGATTAAAAATAAGCATAACCCGAATAAGCACTTATCAAAAACTTAACAAAATCAATCTTAAGAAAAACAAAATAAGCTACGAATGAAAAACTTCCAAGATGCAAAATTTATAAACTGAACTAAAAGAAAAAGATTAAACTTTAAAAAGATAAAACTTTTAAAAACACTTAAATGAAAATAAGCTAGACACCAATTAAGCAAAAAGCACAATAAGCTAAGACCATGAATCACACGAAAATGATAATAACAAAAAGATAAGAACTTTAATCAAATTAAGCATAAAGATGAAAACTTTAAGATTAATCAAACAAGACAATAGCTTTTAAAAACAAGAAGAGAAGAATGAGAATGATTATGAAAAACTTGAAATTAAAGATGAAGATTAAAGATTCAAATACAAGATTAAAGTGAAAAGCTTAAAACTTTAAAGAAAAAACTAGAGAGAGAAAGTAAAAACTAGAGAGAGAAAGTAAAAACACCTACTCCTACTCCTACTCTAATCTACTCCTAATTTTCTAACACTCCAAAATGAAGGAATGGAAGACTATTTATAGGAGGAGGAGTTGTTGTTGCTTCCTTTTTTCTCTTATCTTTCGTCTTTTAATTTCTTCGTCTTTCTCGACTTTGTCTTGGGATTTGTCGAATAATAAAATGAGCTTGTCTTTTAAACTTCTTCTTTTATTAGACTTGGTTCTTCGACTTTGTTAAACTTCCGTCTTTAGACTATTTCTTCGATAAATCTTCAGAATATGCCTTTGACTTCCGTTCTTCTTGCACTTTTGATCTTTTGACTTCGTCTTTTGTCTTTTTCTTCGATAAAAGCCCGTGAAAGCCCGTGTTTTCTTCCTTTTTCATATTTTTATCCTGAAACACAATAAAAACACAAACCACGCATAATTCCGACTTTTACGACATAAAATACACGTTTTTGTCTTGTTATTATTATAAATAAGTGGTAAAAGGATAAGTGTTTTCACACTTATTAGTTGCAAAAGTCTTTGAAGAAGAAAAGAACCATAATTTGCAAATGCTCCCCCTCGGTGCTTACTCCCCCTTGCTTGGGGCACCAAGGAATCGAAATATGGTGACAAGATACATAGAAGGGTTAGTAGAAGAGAAGAGACACCCAACAAGATATAGCAAAGATCACCAAAAAATAAGAAACAAAAGATCCAAGATAAGTCATGTTAATAGGAAAACATTATAAAGGGGAAATCAATCATACAAAGATGTATGAGACACAACCACAAGCCAAAATAAAAAGCATAAATCTAATCATAGTTAAGCTAGAACCCTAAGATTTGCTTGAACTAGATGTCTTGAAGATAAGCAACAAATGCTTAGATAAAAGACAAGGTAGTGGCGGAAGGAGGTGGTGGTGGCTTGGTAGAGATCTCATAGTTATAGTAAAGAGGAGGTTTAACTAAGAGACTCTTGATGGAATTCAACTCCTCATAGATGTGAGCCATAGCAAGATGTTGATATTGATAACATTGAAAATATGTTCTATGATGCATGACATTATCATGTGAAGGAGGTAGAACACTAAAGGATGGTGGTGGAAGATAAGAGGTTCCACAATCAACATTCTTAGAAGGAGAAGAAATGTGATTTTGAGTGTTCTTGGGTGAATTAGGGTTGAAAGCAATTGGAGAGAATGGATGGGAATTAAAGCTTTCATTTTGGGAATAAGACATTCTGATTTGAAAAAGAATGCAAAATGCTTAAGGTTATATAGAGAAAGTCTAAGATAATTTGGGGGTGGTCAAAGGGTTGAAACAAAGATTCCAAAAAGTGTTGAAACAAATCTGGAGTTTCAGGAATACCCGAAAAGTAAGGTATTGGGCGCGGTTCCTTAACTCAGCCGGCGGTTCCTTATCACTGGGGAACCGCGATATCAATAAAGAACCGCCCACAGTGGGTTGAGTTTGGTGATGAGGGAGGATTTTCCAGTTCAGCAAATCCTATTTTTCTAGTCTAACTAATCATGGGGATATGCTAAGAAGCAAAGATAGACAAAGAAAACACACAAGAGCTGACCAAACAAGGTATAGACCAAAATACATAGATTTTTTTAATAAAAACAATGTAGGAGGAGTGTAGAACTAGACACAAGGTCATGACACAATGATCCTCCACAGTTCTCTTTTGTTCTTGCTATATTCGAGAGACCCATACATATGAATTATGTAAGCTCATTATGAATAGCAAGAAGCCATGAAAAACGTTTTTAGATTGAATTAACAATGCAAAAACATTTCTCAACCATTTTCGAAAAAGCTTTGAGAATCTTGAAAAAGAAGAGAAGTTTTCCAAAAATAGTTTATTAAACCTTAAAAGCTCAAAGAAAGAAAAGACTCAAAAGATAAAATATAATAAGAATGTACAATTAAGGAATATGTTCCATTAAGCCTAGACCTAGACGCAAGTAATTAAAAGGTTCCCTCTTAAGTGGCTTAGTGAAGATATCGGCTAAGTTTTCTACCGAGGGTACCTTCTCTATCGAGATGTTCCCCTTTTGAACATTATCCCTAAGAAAATGGTGGCGAATCTCTATGTGCTTAATTCGCGAATGTTGCACGGGATTCTTGCTAAGGTATATTGCACCCTTGTTGTCGCACATGACGGGAACATCATCAAGAGAAATTCCGTAATCAACAAGCGCTTGCTTCATCCATAGAGCTTGTTGACAAGCTTTACCGACACTCACATACCCGGCTTCCGTGGTGGATATAGCAAGAGCAGTTTGTTTCTTGGAGAACCAAGAAGTTAAACAACAACCCATGAAGGTACAAACTCCACTAGTGCTTTTCTGGTCCACATAGTCTCCCACATGATCCGAGTTCGCGTAGACTATGGTTTCTACGCCGGTCCCTTTAGGATACCATAATCCTAAATGTATAGTGCCCTTAATGTATCGGAAGATACGCTTAACCGCTTCAAGGTGAGAGGTTTTGGGAGCTTCTTGGAAGCGAGCACAAAGGCAAACACTAAAAATGATATCCGGTCGACTTGCCGTTAGGTACAACAAACTACCAATCATACCTCTATATTTGGTGTTGTCTACCGACTCACAATCATTATCTACGGTAAGTTTAGTATCCGAGGCCATAGGGGTCTTCATTGGTCTAGAGTCTTCTAATCCAAATTTCTTTAGCATTTCTTTAACATACTTGGATTGATTAAAGAAAATACCATCGTCCATTTGTTTAATTTGGAGTCCTAGAAAGAAGTTAAGTTCTCCCATCATACTCATTTCAAACTCGTCATGCATGATTTTGGCAAAGTCATCACACAATGATTGACAAGTTGAACCAAATATAATGTCATCAACATATATTTGTACGATAATGAGGTGAGAACCTTTCTTCTTTGTAAAGAGTGTATTGTCTACCATACCCATGGTATACTCATGTTTTACAAGAAACGCTTTAAGTCTATCATACCAAGCTTTGGGTGCTTGTTTGAGAACATAAAGAGCTTTCTTAAGCTTGTAAACATGATCCGGTTTCTCAACATCGATGAAGCCGGGAGGTTGTGCCACATATACCTCCTTATTGATCAAACCGTTAAGAAATGCACTCTTTACATCCATTTGTTGAAGCTTAATGTCTAAAGCACAAGTGTAAGCTAAGAGGATTATAATGGATTCTAATCTAGCTACGGGTGCGTATGTCTCGTCATAATCAATACCTTCTTGTTGATTATAGCCTTGAGCTACAAGTCTAGCCTTGTTACGAGACACAACACCATTCTCATCTAGCTTATTCCTATATACCCATTTGGTTTCTATGATGGTCGAACTTCAAGGCGGAGGAACAAGTTCCCAAACGTCATTAGCAATGAATTGATTCAATTCTTCTTGCATAGCGATGACCCAACTCTCATCCATCAAAGCTCTCTTAACATTCTTTGGTTCAATCAAGGAGACGAAACAAAATAAGTTACTTTGATTTTGGACTTGAGATCTTAGGGTCCTTTGATTTACTTCGCCTATGACGTTATCAAGAGCATGATCCTTAGACTCCTTAATGTTTACTCCCTTTTCAACACTAAGGTCTTCAACTCCTATGTTTCTAACATCTTTGGCATTAACTATGTCTATTTCATCTAAGTCATCATCTACCAAAGGTGGTGTCTTAGATGAAGGTGGGGTTTCATCAAATGTCACGTTAAGTGATTGTTCAATTACACCCGAGGTTCTATTGAGGACTATGTAGGCTTTGCTAGTTTGAGAATAACCTAAAAAGATACCTTTAAGAATCTCATAGGGGTTCATTCCTAGAAAAGGTCGAATAAGAATTCGGTTGAGAATGTAAGTCGATGTGTCCACGGAATTGCACCAAAATTTTTGAGGCAAAGATTGCTCATTTAACATCGTCCTACTCATCTCTTGGATGGTCCTATTCTTCCTTTCAACTACCCCATTTGATTGTGGAGTGCGAGGAGCCGAGAAGTTATGGGTAATACCATGAGCTTCACAAAAGGCACCAAATTGCACTTCATTATCAAATTCCCTACCATGATCCGTCCTAATAGAGACAATTGAACATCCTAGTTGATTTTGAATTCTTCGACTAAAGGTTTCGAAGTGATCGAAAGCTTCATTCTTAGATGCCAAAAATCTAGTCCAAGTGAATCTAGAGAAGTCGTCAACTATAACTAGGGTATAAAGGTTACCTCCATAACTCCGTATGGCGGAAGGTCCAAAGAGATCCATATGTAGGAGCTCTAAACACCAAGAGGTCGAAACCAAATTCTTGGCTTTGTGACTTGAGTGAACTTGCTTCCCAATTTTGCAAGCATCACAAAAGTGACTATCAAAATTCATCTTGGGGAGAAGTCTTACCAACTCCTTAGAGACTAAAGATTGAATAAAACGCATATTAGCATGACCTAATCTCCTATGCCAAAGAGTAGAACTATCATCTAAAGTCACTAGACATAAATTGTCCTTTGAGTTCCTATTAACCTTCATGACATGAAGCCCATGCTTTCTAACACCTTTTCCAATGACTTTTTCATATTTTACGATTTTACTGTCATATTCCGAAAAGATGACCTTACACTTATTGTCACAAATTTGACCTATACTTAGAAGGTTAAAACCTAAGTTATCTACGTGCTCTACATTTTCTATAGTCATAGAGTCAAGAGAGATCGTACCTTTGCCAATGATATTACCACGTCTATTACTTGCGAATATAACGTTACCTCCATCATATGCTTTGTAGTGTGAGAACAAACTTCGATTACCCGTCATGTGTTTAGAACCACCACTATCCTTAATCCACTCGTCGGGCTCTAGATCGATTCCCAAACATATCTAGGTAACAACACACAAGATCAAACATTTGGTCCCCAATATCTCATGGGTCCACAATTGTTAGTTCAAAACATCCCTTGCATTTGGTTGGGATGCATGAATGAAGGAGACATTCCCCATGGGGAAAAGTATTGTTGTTGAAAATTATTCTAATTCATATGGCCATTTTGTTGTCCATAGTTTCTCCTAGGTGTCTTTGATCTTGATCTAGTATCATTATTATTCCTCCTAGGTGTTGGGGTTTTACTCCTAGGTCGTGGTTTAGCTTGATAATCTCTTTTTGGCATAGGTGTTCTACTTCTAGGTTTAGATTCATTTCGTACTCTTGGAGGTGTAGATGTTTGTCTAGATAAGTTTCTAGTTCCCAATAGAGGTTTACTCAAGGGCTTGTAGAATTTATCTAGAGTAGACTTTTCAATTATAGATACTTTGACCTTGTTAATTAGAATATGTTTGGTCCTTCACCTAAAATTAACTTTTCAGAAAGTTCAGGATTTTTACAAAAATCTTCTTCTGGACACGGTTCCTTAGCTCTATCGGCGGTTCCATAACGATAAGGAACCGTCCCATATATTGGAGCACCGCGTGCAGAGGACTGTTTTTTCTAAAAACTTAACATGTTTTGGTTCACTAATTGATGCTTCATTAGTGTTATATCCTAACCCAAGTCTTTCCTTAGAATGAATTTGTTTGTTTAACATATCATCAAGAGCATTAGTACCTCTTATGAACTTTTCAAGTCTAATGGAGGTGCTCTTAAGGTTTTCATTTTCTTGTCTAAGGTTTTCACATTTTAAGCATCCTAGATCTATTTCTTTATTTTTCTCAAGCTTAGCTAAATTTTCTTTTAGCTCACTAATCTCGTTTTCAAGCTTAGTTCTAGTTGATTTTAGCACTTTGTTCTTTTCAATAAATTTTAGACTAAGCTTATGCAAGTTATTGTATTGGCCTTCTAATTCACTATCATCTTGAGAAGAACTATTATTGATATAATACTCGGTTTCGGAAAGTACCTCTTTAGAAGTGTGAGCCATGAGACACTTCTCATCTTTGGGGTTGTCATCAACATCTTCACCGCTATCGCTCCATGAACCTCCAACAAACGCCGTGTGGTTCTTTTCGCGTGAAGGCTTAGGACAATCACCGATGAAATGATTTGGATCACCACATCTAAAGCATTTCCTATCACCTTTATCGTATTTGGCAAATCGGTTTTTGGTGAAGGGTTTCTTGTCGTTGTTTGGTTGCCTCACGTATTGACCTCGTCTTTTGAAAAACTTTTTAAAGTCTCTAACCGCCAAGGCATATTCCTCATCATCCCTATCCGAGGAGATTTCATGGTCACTTTGTGCCTTCTTGGCTTTGAGTGCAAGAGACTTTCTTTCACTCTTAGTTTTCACCATTTTCGAGTCCTTCAAAATTATCATCTCATGAACCTTCAAGTTACCAATGAGTTCATCGAGTGATAATTTGGCGAGATCCTTTGATTCTTCAATCGCCGTGACTTTAGCTCTCCATTTGGGATGTAACGCCCTAAGAAACTTCCTAACATTGTTCTTTCTAGAAAAACCTTCATCAAGTGCTTTTAGACTAGTAATAATAGTGTTAAATCTAGCAAATGCACTATCTATGGTTTCATCTTCTAAGATGGCAAATTGTTAATATTGTTGAACAAGAATATCGATTTTACTTTCTTTGACTTGGCTATTACCTTGGTGGGTTACTAAAATAGTATTCCAAATGTCTTTAGCGGTTTCACACATAAAAATCCGTTCGTACTTTTTCTTTGGTAAAGCATTATAAATCACCATTTTAGCCTCATTATTTTTAGCAAGTTTTCTTTTAGTATCATCATTAGCTTTATCAAAAGTAACTATATCCTTACTTTTAGAAACTTCATTATATTGAAATGGCAAAAAGTCACCATTGGTAATAACATGCCAAAGATCTAAATCTTTTGATTTCACATAAGACTCAAACCTATTTTTCCAATAAATAAAACTATCGGTTTCAAAAAGAGGTGATCTTTGCATGGATTTCCCTTCTAGATACTTGTTGGAATCCACAGGTCGATTCAAGTTTTAAAATACAATATATTTTAAAAAGTCTTGAGCAACCACGCTCTGATACCAATTGTAAAAACTAGAAGGGGGGGGGGGGGGATTGAATAGTTTCTTAAATTTGCTTGTTAAAGTTTGTTTTTAAAAATCCTTTTTCAAAAACTTAAGCTTAAGTATTTATGTGAAACCTTCTTATACACAATATGAACAAGGTATAGAGCAACTAACTAATAATCACAAGTATAAAGAATAATGAATGTATAATGCAACTAACTAATAATCACAAGTATAAAGAATGAAGAATGTAAAGAGATAATGGAAGGAGAGATCAAACCAAACACCAAGGATTTATAGTGGTTCGGCAACGAAGCTCACTCCTCGTTCCTACTCCACTCTCGAGTACTCCTTACTCGAGAGTTCACTAATCAACAAGCTCCTTAAGGTGTAGAAACCGTACACAACGTCGCTTAACCAATTTCCGACTCTAAGCTAAAAGTCGAGCCCTAATCTTAGCTAGGACCAATCTACACCAATATACTTTGAGGACTAAGTATTAACCCTAAAACATACACAACTTCCAAATAGACACAACTACTTGGATCTTCACAACAATGAATAAATAAGTTTGGATCTTCAATGGATCTTTGAGGTAGACACAACACTTCAACAATGATAATGTTCTTCTCTTTGCACTTTGAGAGGAAAAGATGGGAGGAGAAAGATTCACTTCTAAACAAGTAGTAATCAAACAAATGATCAAGGATTTAAGTGATTTAAGAAGTATGTAAGAATCTGAAATTTTATGTGCAAAAGAGGTAAATTGAAAGTTTGAGAATGGTCCACTATTTATAAGACAAATGTCCAACGGCTAAATCTACCCGTGGTTCTTTATTGCAGCCTGCGGTTCCTTATCGATAAGGAACCGCCGTAGGCGCTAAGGAACCGCCGGCGTAGAGTCCGCTCCCTTTTGTCTTTTAGTGGGTTGGTTCGAATCTAGGGATTAAAATGTCCTGAAAGGATATTCCAAACCAAGATAGAATATGCCATTTTCAAATTTCTGACTTTCAAATAATTAATTTAATAAAATATTTTCTTAAAAAGAAAGTTTAATAATAAAACTTTGTCACACTTAATAAAAAGTGAGTTTTAAGAAAAGATTAAATCCTTGATCACTTAATTAGTATAATTACTTGTTTGTTCATACCTTAGGTGATAATGGTTGAAATGAAAAATACTTGAACTCAAGAATTTGTTTTTCATTGTTTTCGTAAATGCTTGTTTTTACATATTGTCGTATTCAAAATAAAGCGAGACCGAAAAATGCAAGTAACTTTTTTAGGCATCATTGCATTAACATAGTCTTATGCTGAAGTTTCGATTTGGTTTTTATATTTCTATGGAAAATTCTCAAGTTTTAAGTATCGTTTTAGGTGTATTGATGTAGCATGAGGAGAAGAGTAATTCTGGTAATAAGTATATTATGAGCAGTTTTGTTAGAGATATTTCTTTAGTTATGTCCGAGATATGCCTGCATATGTGTCAGATATATATCACTCAGTGTTATCCGAGTTATTTTGTGTTTGTTGGTTATGATAGTTTTTTGGATTTCTTTGTTTTGTACAAGTTTAGGAAATGTTCTATGCTTTATTGTATTTTTCATAGTCAAGTTTTATCTTTATGAGGGTTTGTCTCATTTAGATAATTCTTGTACTTTTCCTTCTAAATAATTTTATTTTATTTAATATAATTTACTTCTGTAAAAAAAGCAAGAAAAGTTTGAATGTCGTAGTTTGTGATAAGGAATGGAATGTATCAAAACGACTACAAATGTGGTCTACAAAAAAGTCTTGCACGGTCTATTAACAATGTTTTAATGGCATGTGTAATATATATTTTCAAATGTTTTTTTAATATTTTGTAAATTATATCTACATATACATTGTTGTTCACAACTTTCTTTTAATTACTTTTAATTTTAATTGTTGGGTGTTTATGACGCGGGCATTGACTGTTTACTTTATTCACTTTCACATATATGAAGTTTGATGACGAAAATGCATGAAACTTTGTTATTATGATTTTTACAAAATTTAGCGCTTATCGAATAATTGATGTTTCATTTTTTTCATTTATTATCAAAACTCGTATATTTTATTTTAATACTAATATCTGTTTGTTATTTCATACAAAACTCACTCATTAAGCTCATCTGATTTTAGAGACAAGTCTTTAGGCACTAAAAAAAATACAACTTTGAAGTGGCCACGCCAACCTTCTGAAAATGATGACTTTATCTGGTTTGAGTCTGTGTGACTGTAGGCTTAAACCCCGTGGATTAAGTCGGTCAATGAGTCGGAAATCACGGTTAAAAAAAATTAAGATTTTTTTTGTTTTTAAGAACATTTTTTAGAAGAGTTTTTTTTTATTATTTAGAAAAAATAATCTGCATACTAAGAATAGAAAATTGAGTTAACCAAATTAGACGACGACACGTACCATTTCTAATTGCAGCATAGCTACTCAGAAGGTTCTCCAACTACATAAGAAAAATGTAAATGAAATGAATATAGACTCAACCTTTGGACAACAACAACAATAATAAAAGTAGAATAAAGTAAACATCATTGTCAACTAATAAAAGTTGTAGATTTTGGGGTTTAGTAGTAGAAAGTCAAAGACATATAAAGAAAAGAGAGTAGTTGCATTAACTAAACAAACTCTTTCCATCTTTCGATCAGCCGCACCGGATCTCTGACTCCATCTTTCGTCACCAGATTCAATCCTAAGCTATTAATCATAACTTTGATTTTTTAAAGGTGATATGCTGCTTCAAATCAACTTTATGCTTAATTAGTTTTTTTTCTTTTTTTTAATATATGCTGTAAATGTTTGCTGTTTTATGATGATATGTTGAATCTGTCTTTATTTACGACCAAATGATGTGAATGAAGATAAATGGTAACTTACTAACTTAGGGTGTATTTAGGGTATGTTTGGCAATCCGTAGCAGTTAACAGGATCGGTAAGTAAGCAGTAGCTATTTGTTTTAAAAAGGATGCCCAATCTGTATATCTAACGCCCTGTACATAAATCGTATCGTGGCGTCTTAGTTTACAGCTGAAAGGTAACCAATTATACAACTAGATATGAATTGGCTTTTAAGTTAACCACTTATACAGCTAGATATGAATTGGCTTCTAGAAATAAACTATCACATTGCTGTGTTTAACTGAGTGTTTCTATCCCTTATGAAGTTAATCTATTACTCCCCGTGCTCTCTAGTAAGTTCCAAATTAGACAATGCACACATTTCCGGGGTGGCAGATGAGTACTGAGAAAAAATAAGCCACTTTTACTCACTGGTTCGCATATCCATTGTCCAGACATAGCCTGAATGACGAGTAAATAAAGTTGGTTGTCCAGTTTAGTTAGTTGCAATCTGAGGCAAACTTATGATTTATTGAATTAACAATTTACGTTAATACTATATCCTTGCCTGTTATCTTGTCTTATTGATTTGCTTGAATTCTCGATATTTTATCTGTTCTCTGTTAGTCTGTTATATTGAATTATATGTGTGCGGTACTAATTGTTGTGTCATATGTAAATAACCTCAAAAGGAGAGTGGGACATTGGAGTAGTTAACGATGTCATTGCGTAAGGAGCAACATCGTCCATCCTGAACTACAAGCTTTTGGCACGCCATAAAGTGTTTTAAGTTAACTATAGTAGTATTTTTATTCTGTAACAGTAACCTAAGGCACTAAAAAGTAAAAACATAGTGTTATCCAATTTTGAAGGGAAAGCTGGCATAAAAAGGTTGTCTTAAGAGGGCTGGGAACCGTCGCGCCGTGGGGTGCCAAACCCACGGCGCCGATGGCGTGATGACTCCCCGGTGGCACAAAAGCCACGGCGCGTGGCCCCGGCGCCGACGCACTCACGGGGCGCGGTTGTATAATTTTTTAAAAAAAAAAAAATTTTTTTTATTTTTTTTAAACATAACGGCTATTTTTGGAAAAAAAACTTTTTTTTTTTTGTTTTAAATGCCATAACGGCTAGTTTTTTAAAAAAAAAAAAAAAAAAAAAAAAAAAATTTTTTTTTTTAAATTAATTGCCTCAAACGGCTAGTTTTTTTAAAAAAAAAAAAAAAATTTTTTTTTTCAAATTAATCCCTATATATACTACATTTCCTATATCATTTTTTACACACACACACAAATCATTCTCTCCTTTATCATTCTCTCATTCACAAACACAATCAAAATGGCCGGCGAAAATTGGTTCGGATTCACCCACCTCCTTCAATCCAACATGGGTGGCGGTGACGGAACTACGTCCAACCCACAATTCCCCGGATTTCCTACCCACGGTCCGATGACTCCCGAAGATCAAGCTTTTATACAAAAGCAACAAGAAGAATATCAAGCCTATACCCAAAGACGCCAATCACTCCAATCTCCACCACCCGAAACCGAACCAACAAAAAAAACCCGAAAGAAAAACGTCACCAAAAAATCAAAAGAACCCGTTCCAAATGAAGGTCTTGGTCGGTGGACCAAGGACGAAGAAGCCGTGCTTGCCGAGTGTTACATCGCGACATCCGAAGATCCGAAAGTTGGGCGTCACCAAAAAAGAGACACTCTTTGGATTCGGATTACCCGGGTGTTTAACGAAAGAAATCATCAAGAACGTACCAAAGACATGCTCACGGGTAAGTGGAATCCGATGCATCATAATATTATGAAGTGGCACGCCATCTACAAGAAATGTCATCGGAACAAAAAAAGTGGCGAAAGCGAGGTTGATGTGATTGAACGGGCTCGGGTCATTTACGCGGACGAGAATAGAAATGCCTCGTTTAATCACGAAAAGGCATGGAATGTTTTGAGGAAGTCCCCGAAATGGGACGCACCCGAAGTTGCCCCGGTTGATTTGCCCGAGATCGAGGAAGGCGGTTCGTTTTCGATGCCGATGAACACGGACGAACTATTCCAACGAGATCAACGACCCCGCCCCGCGGGTAAAGAACGGCCCGGGAAAAAAAGCCGTTCGGAAACATCGGCGAGTACCGGAGGAAGTAACTCGTCTCGATTTGAAGACGCGGTTACCTATGACCTTCGTCTCCGTCGTGAAGCCTCGCAAAAAGCGTATGCGGCTTCGACACGCAAAGACGACACGATTGCCGAAATGGAGGAGTTGAAATTTCTCAACTATGACACCTCCAATATGGATCCCGAAACGGTCGCGTTTATAAACTTTAAAAAAGAAGAAATCAAGGCTCGTCTACGCGCAAAAATGCCGAATACCAATCAATACCGCGACGTTGAAGATTCGGAAGACTCCTCCAACTAGTAGTTTTTTTTCGTAATTTTTTCGGTTTTTTTTTTTTTTTTTTTTATTCGAAGTTGTATTTTTCTATTTTTTTAGGATTGTAATATTTATTTTTATTTATGAAATGAATTAATTTAGTTTGAAAATGTGAAAAAAAAAAAAAAAATGGGACCCACAAAGGGGAGTCACTTGGAGTGATGACTCCCCTGTTTTTTCTGAGTGAGTGAGTGAGTGGGTTTCGCTGACGTGGCACCCCAAAAACCCCTCACTTGGGGTGATGACTCCTAGCCCTCTAAATATGTTGCACAAGTTAAGAGTGTAACATTTCAAAACATAACAGGGCCGTTTAGAAGAACAAAGTATATGCTAGTTAGGCATTGAATTCGGTCTTCTTTTCAACAATTGCAGGATGGCGAAAATTGTGTCCAGACACCATGCCTAGAAACAAAATAAAGACCATATAGATTTTATAGCAAAAAGGGGTCATTATTATAGTCCATTAGATGATATTATTGGAGCTCCCTATGTTAATGGAGTTACACTTCACTATTCAAGCTAAGTGATGATGTTAGCTGAATGTTTGGAAGCTACTCTCGGAAAACTTAGTATCTCACAGGAATGCAGGATGATAAAGTTAAAAATAAATTTCTCAACAGCTAACTTCTGACAACAGTTTCCAAAAACTTCGAAAGATTATCAGTTAATAAATGGATATTTTAAACATTAAAAACTACTATCCACAAAAGGAAGAAGCTATTTGAATAGATAATGGTCAAGAAAGCATAGATCATTATGTGAAGTTCATCAGAAACCCTTGAGCTATGTTCTGGTTTTATCATTTCCTCACTGGAGATGTTCTTGCTCATGTTTAATTACCAAAGTTTGAGAGTCTTCCGTGGAATTACCAAATAAAAATATGAAGGAATCTTTACGATGGTAACCCTTTAGCCTAAAAAAATAAAAATATGAAGGAAATTAAAGGAGAATTAGCATGGTGAGATTAGATGAAGTATGCAACTGCCTAATCAAATTTTATGTGAGACGGAGTTTTGGGATTAGTTGGCAAATAATACAACTTTCTTCTGCACTTTCTAAAGCATCTATTAGCCGTATCCATCCTGGTGCCTCACATTTGAGGGAGTTCTTTTGAGTCTTCTACAAAGCTGTGACGTAAAGCTATAACATATGTTATGTCTACTGTAAATTACTATCTACTAAGTTTTCTTACCTTATAGAACATCAAATTTATGGAACATTGTAAATTTATGCAAGTCCGCCGTTTTTGTGGTTTAGCTTTTTTTTCATATTAAAGGTTTCTTATGCATATCAAATGTAAGATGTTCCTCTCTTTTGGAACTGCAAATGAAAGAACTTCCCTAATTTCAAGTCCAATTATGTCATCATAGAAGAATTGACCTATTTTCTTTTTATCTGTGTAGCAGCTTTCCAAATGAATCTAAACTCGACGAGCAATCATCACTCAGATAGTAATTATCTGTATAGCAAGTCAAGCAAAGGTGCAGAACAATGTAAAAAGCTGCTAATAGATCTCAATTTGCCTGCTTCTTCTAACGAAACTGAAGAGTTGTCGACTCACAATATCCCCAACTCTGATGATGAGGCTGTGTCACGGTATGCTGGAACGCTAAACAGGTCAGAATATCCAAGACAATTGAATGGCAGGCCACATAGTGATGATTCTGACATCAAAGATTCCAATCAAAAAGATGCCTCAAGGAAGAAGTAAGCTACAACTATCGTTTATAGTGTATGTGACCAAGTGTATGTAATATTGTAATGCAACTCCCCATGCTAGATCGATATTGATCTTTCACGATATATATCGGAGGTGGCGAAATGGGTATATTGGGAAATAATTTTCAGGTCAAAAAGGGTCAGTTGGGATGACACGATGCACTTCTGGCCTAAACTTGTAACTTTTTTGTCCTAACTAATTTGATGACAATTTAATGTTTCTAAATAAACAGATTCAGGAGGTATTATGCAGTAAAAATAGAATTTGGGCGACTTTCACCCAAGGTTGTAAATGTCGCTCGGCGGGGTCTCGGCGGTCGACCACCGCCAAGCGATATATCGTTTGGCGGCGATATATCGGTTTCTAGGCGGGTACTATAAATTATCATTATTTTATATATTTTTATCATTATTTTATATATTTTTATCATTATTTTATATATTTTTAATATTTATTTAATATAAATCTAAAATTCTTATACTTTTTTATAATTTTATTAATGTATTCATTAGTTTTAATAATATATCTTGTAAAATTTCCATTAAAAAATAAAAACACAATAAAAAACAATCAAAAAACCAAAAGTCAACCGATTTTTTACCGATATTGACCGATTTTGACCGATATTGACCGCCATTTGACCAAAACGCCAAGTTGGCCGATATGCTCCATGGCGTGGCGGTGGACCACCGCCAAGCGATATATCACCGATATATCGGCCGCCATGACTGATATTTACAACACTGCTTTCACCCTATTTGACCCGTTTTTGTGTTTCCTTTTTGGGTCACTTTTTTATTTGACCATTCTGAAATAAATTATAACTTTAATAACCCATTCATTGGTAAATGGGTTGAAATTTGCACCCTCTAATCCATATGGAATTATACATGAAATCTACTCTCGAAACAGATTATAGGTAAGAGGTAAGGTACACCAGATGGACCTACTAGGCTTATGTCTGTAGCAGTGTAAAAAGTAGACAAGTGTGCGTATTTTACCTCCGATTAACAAAATCAAGATAAAATATCTATGTGTAATATTTAATTTATGTTATGCAGAAAGAATTGCAGTAGCAACATTGTTAAGTGGAAGCAGCAAGTGAAAGTGAGCCTGGAGATAGGGCTCGAAGTGCCCCCTAATGATGGTCATATGTGGAGGAAGTATGGCCAAAAGGAAATCCTTAATGCTAAATACCCCAGGTACATCTTTGACATATTTTATTACATATTTTAAGCGTATCTAGTAGAGGTGGCAAAATGGACGCCACAGGTGGATTTTGGTTTGACGATTGAACGGTTATGCTGGGTTGACCATTTTTTTTCTTTTTGCAAATGTTTTCCATTTCTATAAAGAATGTGTCAATTTTTTTTTTTTTTTTTTTTTTTTTTTGGTAACCGTGATTTCCGACTCATTGGCCGACTAATCCACGGGGTTTGAGCCCACGAATGTGTCAAATTTTATAATAAGTATTATTACTACTACGCTATTATTTTTCACCATTTGCTAAAGAACTAATACTTCAACAGTTTATTCACTTCAACGTTATATTTGTGCAGAGAGTACTACAGATGCACCTATAGAAACACAAACGGTTGTTGCGCAACCAAACAAGTTCAAAGGTGTAGCGAAGACCCATCTGTATTTGAAATCACTTACCTCGGAAAACATACTTGTCCCAAAACCAACCAATGCTCATCTACGAGTGAATCAGGTTATGGACTAATAAATTTCTCAGCTACACCAGAACCTCCATCTAAAACTTCAAGAACCGGCAATCCCTCGTCTGCAACACAATCAGCTTCTACAATCACCAGAAATTCTTTTGAACTTTCAAATTGGCCTCTGAATCATAACTAAAGATCAAGAACACCTTCATTTTGCTTCATATTGGTCTCCGAATTTTAGCCTTAGAATACGAGTTTATTGAGATTGTAGTATCTGCAGGTTCACTTTTGGTCAAACTTACAGATTGCTTTCTGACTCATGATGCATTATATAAATATATACAAAGTCGTAAGTGAAGCAAACGCTCTGTTTTACTATTTCAAAGAGTTTAATGGAGGCATAAGCTGGATTAGAGTTTTGCAACATTATTTTGTTCACCACTCCGAGCTATTTTGGGTAGATAATGTGATTTATTATTTCATATTACTACAGAATGAGTGGTCAGCTTTTCGAGAGTCGTACTTAGCGTTTCGGGTCAAGAGATACCTTTGTTCATTTGAGATTGGGAAAAATCGGGAACAAGAAACCAAGTATGATGTTTAGCGGAGTTGGGCGCTTGTTATATTCTTAGAACTGTTTTTTAATGTTATAATTCAAAACATATTTTATAAAAGCTGTTGTGTATGTCGAATTTTACTGCGTAATGTATTTTTCTATGTCGTTAAGTTTGAACATTATCCGTTATGTACTACTCTTGAAGACAAGGAGAAAACAGAAGTGCTATTTTTGCTTCAGTTGCGGTATTACAAAGAAGTACATCATTGACTTGTGGTAAGTCAACCAAATCCTTAGGACTCGGAACAGAATACCCAATGGGGCTAACCAATTCAGATATCTGATATCAGTCATCACAAAATAAATTTAATCTGTTACATAAGCGTGCAGCTTTGCCGTACACTAGTTCAGCAAGTCACCAGGGTTTCGTCTTGATCAATCTGTTGATCTTAGAGTAAAAGGTGTCACGAAGAGGTTTACCCTCTTTACTTGTGCCACCTCAGCGCCACATCATCTCAACTAACCAAAATAAAAAATCAACTAAACACCTCCTCACTCACAATTAGTCTCTCCTCTTCGCTTGGGTCACCTCACTCACCATTTTATTTCTTTTTTCATTTTTCACACAAACTAAAAATTCATTTCATAAAAATAAAAATTACAAATACTTCAAATAAAAATACAAATACTTAAAACAAAATACGAAAAAAAACAATACGGAAAAAAAAAACACAATAAAAATACGATCGATTATTTATAGTTGCTCTTGTGCCCAGAGATGCTCAATGAGGTTCCGTTGAAGGCTTGAATGTACTTCTCTATCTCGGAGTTCTCTTTGTTTCCTACGATGGATTGCACATCGCTCGACCCATGACCGTAACAAATGGTTCCCAGGAGGGATGTACATTTCAGCTGTTTCGGATATCGCAAACCTTTGATTCATCAAAATCATGTTATGCAAAATGATGCATGTGTACATGATTCTGCGTAGCTTGTTCACAGTCCAAACACGCGCCGGTTGAGCAATTATACGCCATCGTCCTTGTAGGACACCAAATGCCCTTTCAATATCTTTTTGGACACTTTCCTGACGCCGTTTAAATAGAGCGATTTTGTCATCGCGTGCTTGGCTGAATGACTTAACAAAACATGACCATTGAGGGTAAATACCATCTGTAAGGTAGTACCCTCTTTCGAATTGCTGCCCGTTTACAGTATACGGTGCCACTGGTTCGTTGTCAGTCAAAAGGTCGTCGAACAACGGTGAATGATGCAGCACGATAATATCATTATTCGCACCTGCAACCCCGAAAAATGCATGCCAAATCCACAAATCGTATGATGCAACAGCTTCTAGAATGATGGTTGGGTGTTTTTTATCACCTCTACCAAATTGCCCGTGCCACCCTTTGGGACAATTCACCCATTCCCAATGCATACAATCAAGGCTACCTAGCATCTCTGGAAACCCATGAATCGTATTATGTGCGCTATACAACCTTTGAACGTCAGTTGTGTTAGGCTTTCTTAAAAACTCGGGCTGATACAAATCTATAACACGCATACAAAAAAAGTCTAGACAATCGCGCGCACAATGTTCCCCCATTTGCAAGTACTCATCTACCTCATCCGCCACTGTGGCGTTTGCCAATTGGCGAAGGGCGGAATGTGCATTTCAAGATGACACTCATACTTTTCATACCCGTAGCATCATATCGAATAGTAAAAAAATGAAAATGCTTGGGTAAAGGATTATTTGTTGCATAATAAGTTTCAATACCTTCAACTATTTCCAAAAATAGTTCCCGTCTCATGCGATATCGTTTTCTGAACGTTTCCTCCGTATATTTCGGATTTGGACTAAAATAATCCTCCATTAAACGTTGTTCGGCGACTTCACGTTCACGTCAAATGTATCTACGATGCTGCTGAACTTCATCTTCTTCATCTTCGTTAATCTTCATCCCCATTTCGTATTCTTCCATATCTTCGAGATCGGACGGATTGGAATAATCAGACGAGGTACTCATTTTTTTTGAAAGTTTGATTGAAAGTTTTTGTGAAAAGATTTGATTGAAAGTGTTTGTTGTGTGTGTGTGTTTTAAGATAAAAAGAAGAGTGTTTATAAAAAAAAAAGTTATAAAAAAAATAATTTTTTTATACCGTTTAGCAACGGATCTTTTGCAGGTGGGGCCCACAAGACTTACCTTTTTAGCTTCGTTGAAGAATGGCGAATAGGGAGCCGCGAAGGGGTAGGTGTCACGACGAGCACCGGCGAAGGTGCCACCTTAGACCGACGAGATGCCCTCGCCGTGACACCGTTTGCTCTTAGATGTTACCTTAACTTCCTAGTAAAATTACACTAAGACTGCATTTGTTTTAATTATATATGTTACCTTAACTTTGTTGCATTTGTTAACAATTGAGCAATGTTTTAAAAACCGGGTTGACCCGGCCGGTTCAACCGGTTGAACCGTAAACCGGTTGAGAGACCGGTCCGGATATGAACGGTTTTTTGGTGATTTCGAAACCGGTTTAAACCGGCGGGTTTCTAATGAACCGGGTTGACCCGGGTGTAAAAACCCGGCTGGGTCAGAAAGTGCCTTGTTTGATTTTTATAATAATAACCTTCATTTTCATTTGATCATTCCCAATAAACTGATACAAAGTTATCTTCCCCATAACCGTCCTAGACTCTTCATTTTCTCGAACACATCACACGCTTTCATTTCCTACCGTTACTCCTCCATTAATTAATTTATTTCACAATTTAACAATTTTATTTCTCTATCCATCAATCATCCGTATGAGCCTATGAGGTAATCAAATTTCTTATTTACTTTTCATTAATTTTGATTCATTAATTTGCTTGCATTAAATTGTTTACATTAATTTGTTGTATTAATATGTTCGACTAACTATTTTTTGTAAAATCTTAGTAGCAAGGTACTTATATATTAATTACACATGATATTTGAATTGAGAGTAATATATTTATATTCAAGATCTTTTTGTATGTAGGAAATGAAAATGATGTTATTCAAGGATGACTTATTCTTTTGGATCTCTTTTATGGCAGGTGGACATTTGCTTTTGATGTTTAAACCATCTGATATTCACGTATCGTTTTGAAGTTTGACTTAATTTCCTTTTGTTGGATGGATTGTAGTGTTCCCACTTGATCATATTTGATACTATATCTTCAATGTCCTAGATTTCATAAAAGTGTTATTTGATCGCATCTTAGAGGTTTCAAATATGTTTGTGCAACAATTGTATATGTATTTTCTTTTCTACCATAGAACCGGTTTGACCCGGCGGGTGAACCGGTTGAACCGGTGACCCGGTAAACCGGTGACTTAACCGGGTCAATTAAAAAACCGGGTTTTAAAACATTGCAATTGAGCAAGTCACCTAATTTTGTGAGCCATATTAGTTATGTTTATATATCTCAAGCTCGTATCTGGATTTTGGAAGGATCTTTGTAATTATTTTCTTCGTCTAAAAATTCTTTCTTTCGATAAAAAAATATATAATTAAAAAAATGCATTTATTACCGTTTATATTTTTTTTACTTTTAAATAAAGTAACAATTTTGTCTTTAACTAATTCATTATAATTTGTAATAGTAATTTCAAGGAAAAATAATATAATTAACTTGATTAATTTTTTTTAGTTATTTGTAGTAGTGAATAATAATTTTAAAATAACTTAGAATGTAAGAAAAATTAAAGTATCTATACTACATGTAAAAGAAAACATTTTTTATTATTAGAAATATTGAAAAATCAATTTACAATATTTATGCACAATATACAACTGGATAGATATAATTATAAATCAATTAAAATATAATTAAATACTTATATTATTACTAATTAATACATAATAATTAACACATTTGAAAATAAAAATAATTAATACTAATTAATACTCTTTCTATTCTATAATTATAGTTCCACTTTTACTTTTTTTGTTTTTTTCTTCCAACTTTAACCTTAAAAATTTTTGTTTGTATTATATAATATTTAATGAAAAATATATCAATTGATTAGTTTTTAAATGTATATTCATTGTTATAATTTTTTATCAAGTACTATATAACACAAAGAAATGAGGAGTATATAATTTAACCCTCATACAATTATATATTAACATTGTATAAAAATTAAAAGCATATATCTATAAAATCGTATATATGTTGCCTACATAAAATGATGTTGTACATAGTTTTAAAAACCGAACCGGACCAACGAGTTCAACTAGGAACCGAAGTCACAATCATTTCAACTAGCAAATAAAAACCGTCAAATAAGCGAACCGAGAGGTCCCGTCGAAACTGATGAAAACAGTGTGTTACATAAATCTGTACTACTTTTTTAACGACACATAAATCTGTACTATTTATAAAAAAAATTCCACTATCTCTCCAAAATTTTAAGCACTACAATGTTACAATCTTTTAATAGAAACCTTTACAACACAAAGCATCATAAATCTGTATTAACTGGTGAGCAGTACACGTTAAATGACAAAATAAATACATATTAATATGCAACATGTAAAAATAATTACTTCTATAAGTAACTTTTTACATACAATTATTTAGATTATTTACTAATGTAAGTTTAATATCAAATTTGTGTTTGATTTTGAAACATTCTATTTTTTTTAAATTTGCTTATTTGAAAACATATAACGTGTATGTATGTACTTTAGTATAAATTTAATGAAATACTAATCTGTAAAAATGTTATCAAAACCAACTAGATCAAGATTTTATCACTCAACCAACCTCTCTTTAGGGATTATCTTTTATTAAAACAATATACACAAGTAAATGAGTCCCTAACACGGATGCTCACCAAACAAGATACAATCATAAACCAAGATAGTCCCCACTAGGTAGATCCTATCAATTTAAACATATACTCATACTTACAAACCCTAAAAAGATTGAAACAAGATCAAGATGGTCTTAAAAACCAAACGAAACCCTAATTGAGAGAGATAGTATGTGTGTGTGATTTTTGAATGATTAATAAGAGATATGACCATCGATCCAGTTTATATACACAATACATCAACTTTGGTCTCTGCACAATCAAAAAACATACAAAATAAGCACAACACAAAAATAGACTAATAATATTTACCAACAAGTCCTCTAGCTTATAAGCTTGTGTCACAAAGTTATATAACTTTTATATAACTTTTAACACCCTCTCTCAAGCTTGTAAGCTAAACAAGTTTACCATACCAAGTTTCTTAACCAACACAACATGTTGAAAGGAACCCAAGGCATTAGTCCAAACATCAGCAATTTGATTCTTAGAATCAACCTTCTCAATTCTTATAAGTCCAAAAGTAACTTTCTCTCTAACAAGATGAACATAAATATCAAAGTGTTTAGTATTCTCATGCATTACTGGATTATCATCAATTTGCATCGCAGACTTATTATCACAACACAAGGTAACAGGAAGAAGCTAAGTAATACTAAACTCACTCAGAAGCTTAACAACCCACACAATCTCACAAGTAGCGACTTTCATTGCCCTATATTCAGCTTCTGCTGAAGATTTAGACATGGTAACTTGCTTCTTGCTTTTCCAAATTATCAACTTACCAATAACATACACACAATAACGAGAGATAGATCTTCTAGTTATAGGACATTTAGCCCAATCAGAGTCACAATAAGCTACAATCTTGTAGCTCTCAAACTCCTATTGAAGCTAATACTACTTCAAGGTGCAAGTTTCAAATACTTAAGCACTCTTAAACCCATATCAAAATGTGATCGTAAAGGAGCATGCATATGTTGACTCAAACAATGCACAATATACGAAATATCAGGCATAGTCAAAGTTAAATAGATCAATTTACCAACTAATTTTTTATAATTAGTGATATTAATCAAATAACTATCACCAACATATTCTTGATGAGCTAACACAACATTCTCAAGCAAAGGTTGTAAGTTTATGGACTTATATTTAATAGTCGTGTGATAGGATCGAACTCGAGATTACGGGATTGCATACAATACGTAAAGAGTTAATTTAATTTAATAAATATATTTATGTATTTATTAATTTAAACTGAGCAAGTAACTATATAACTTTAACGATCGTTAATTATTTAATAGTTAACTATTAACGAGGGTTAAATAAATATATAGTAAGAGTAATAAAAGGAGGAAGTACGGAAGGTTCCGGAACACCCCATGGGAGTGCTCGACCGTCGGTTAGAGCCAAGGTGGGCGGAAAAAAGTTTCCTTTTATTTATTTGGGCTACAATGGGTTGAGGCCTATAAATACACCTTCTTATCCCTCATAATTAATCATAACTTGAATCCTCTCCATCCTCTTCTCTTGGTTCGATCACAAGGAGTATACCACGAAGGGTTTCGGTTGGTTTTCTTGGTTGATCGATTTACTCACAATATAGTCCTATCCCCTCTCTAGGGTTGTTGGGTAGATTAGTTACAAGCGTTGTAGCTCGGTTTTCACGTGCTAGAATCACGGTTAGCTCGTAGTATTACGTGTGTACAAGATCGTAATATAATCTTACTTTATACTGTATCTTGGTATATTACGGTATAAACCCGAATTGGTGATTCGTTCTTCGTCTTGTGGATTTGCTTTAGCGTAAAGGTATGTAACCCTAATTCAATTAATTATAATTGTGTTATTATTATGATCTTGTTAGATCGCTTACGCTATATGTGTTTTGATCTCGTTTAGGGTTTTATATAATAGTTATGATATTAATAAACCTTTAGTGGTATCAGAGCCTGGTTTAACATGTTATAATTATCTAAAATCTAAAGTCTTTAACTGATAATTGTTTTGAGTTAAAACTACATGTTTTTTAGGTTTTCATAAAATTAGGGTTTTGTTTTTTTAAAAATTAGGGTTTTGGCTGAATTTTTAATAAAAAACAAAGAATTGTTTTGAAACCCTAAATTACATGTGGGCTAATTTTAGATTAAATTGTATGATTAATTGTTATATCATGTATGGTTACGATCCGTAGAGATTTAATTGTTAAGATTTGTGGGGAATCCATGATTACATGCATGTTTTCATGGATCGTAAAATTATATGTTTATATGATTTTATGTGCTACATCATTATTTGATTCAATAAATCTAGAATTAGGGAAGACTTTTATCTGAATATAAAGACCTAGATTTGAAGATTATTGAATAAATCGTATGCATGTTGCTATTTGATTCATTTATTACACATATAAATTATTATTATGTGTTTATGATTTAGTTTTTTTTACTTTTTTATAGAAAATTATTGAATTGTTGTAAGGGTTAAGTCCATATATTAACAACGTACTTTGTAACTTTTACACATCTAGGTAACCAACCCAATATATTACTAATATGGTTATCAAACTAATTAATTTTTTGAAATATAGGTAAGATGACTAGTTAATTACCTGTTATAACTATAAATTAACTGACACGTCAATAAATAAATTTTTTAGTTATGATATGGAAATTCCAAGTCAGATGTTGACTTGTTTTAGATTGCTAACATGTACAACACGTATGTTATCATTTTGGTATCCATCCACTATAAAATAAAAAACTAATCTTTACAGAACAACATCTTCAAACTACACAAAAATCATATCTTCAACTTCAAAAGTATCCATCCACAAAAATCGTTGAAACATTATATCAATAAGAAATTATTCAGAAAACAAGTTATCCTAATCACAGGAGATTCATGGGTATCTATCAATCTTTACAAAATCATCACCATCACAAGCTTGATCAAACAAGCCGCCATGTTCTTCGTCTGAAGCTCTGATGAATCTGCCACAATAGACACTTGTGATGGAGATTGGCGGTAGCTATGGAGTGGCGAAGGGTTTGAATATTCGATTTAGGTTTTAAAGATGATATAATTATGAAATGGATGCTTTGGGTCTGATTTATGTTGATGGTTTTTGTAATATGTTCATTTTTTCTTGTTATAATTTTGTTGCAAATGTATTCTTTTTCATGATGGATTTATTTGATCTGGAGTTGAGAGATTAAGGATGGTGCTCGTCTCTATCGATGATTTGGATATGCGTTTTTTGTTCCATGGTTATTAATGAGATTAAGGTTCTTTAGATAAGGCAACTTTTAAACCAAGATGATGTATTCTAGCTGTGGGTGGATAGAAAAATTAGATAAATAAAAATCCACGTGGAAAATAATTATCTATGTGGCACAATCAACCGGTCATCTTACCTATATTTCAAAATTTTAGCCGGTTTAAATTACCATATTAGTAATATGTTGGGTTGGTTACCTAAATGTGTAAAAGTTGTAAAGTATGTTGCTAATATATGGACTTAACCCTTGTTGTAAACAATGGTTTTTTTTGAAAAGAAATAATATGGACTAAATCATATTAAAAATAATGATTTGTTAGAGATGTAAATTACATAAGATTGCGTTGATTGGTGAATTGCAATAATAATCTAACGGCCTACTCTATTTGACAAACTATAAAGTGGGTTTAACGTACCGTTGGTCATGTACCCGGTTAAGGAAGGATGTGTTATGCCATTATTCGCTGATCAAATTCTCGTCTCGCCTGTGCGTCAAATTGAAATTACCTACGGTTATTAATTGAATTATACCTTAAGGGTGATTTACCACAAATTCACATCCGAAACACAATGAATAAGGGTATTTCTTTGTGCGTAGCCGAGTTCTAGCAAAAGTACGTTGTGAATAGTTGTGAGTAAATTCTTTAATTGGTTTAACCAATACCGCAACATAATTTATGAATGAATTTAATCTTGTGAAAAAGTTTACTAAATGTTTTATTAAACTTATGCTATGGAGATTGTATGCATGCTTCTCCATACATTGATTTTGACATCAAAATTTATACCCTTAAAATTTAAGTCGAATACTCCTAATTGACGAACACTTGAAATTACTTCGTCATCAAATGAGATTTTTGGGTGATGTTGTGATGGAGAGAAAACCATTTATAGAATGAGAATTCGTATGATGGTTTTACGTTACTCAGATTAGACGACTTAATTAAGTTACTCAGTGAGATCTGGAAACTTAATGCATTCAGAAGGGATGAAACATGTTTACAATGCAAAACATTTTTTGGCAATGTAAATCCCTTAAATATCTAGAAATTGAAAATTGTTTATCAATTGAATTGTTCGACAAGTCGCTATGTTGAGTACATTCATTACTAGCAGATCAACTTATGTAATGGATCTATGTCAATATAGTTCTAGAATTCAAGGAAAATAATATGGTTTTTATAGCGGGGTAATTTTATTTTCTTGAAAGTATTTTGCTATCGAAAATACTAATATTTGAACTTATTTTTGTAGAAATGTCTCCACCCACCAATAACAAGATATGTTCCGCGTTCAAAGCTTTCTTTGAACGTCCTGAACTTATTGGCCCAAACTTCAATGATTGGTACCGCTCGCTAAGAATTGTCTTGAGAGCAGCGGGTACTATCGATATCTTGACTGCTCCCTATCCGGAGGATCTTGCTGAAGGAGCATCTGATGCGCAAAGGCTTGAACATGCTGCTAATGTTAAGAAGCACTCGGAGGTGGCTTGCTTAATGCTAGGAAAAATGGCTCCTGCACTTCAACAGAAGTATGAGCTATTTTCACATAAGCGAATGCTTTATGAGCTCAAGGCTATGTTCGAGAAGCCTCAAGCTGTGGAGATCTACAATTTGGTAGATGCTTTGCATAGCTGCAAGCAAGCTCCAGGAAAGTCTGTAAGTGCCCATTATTTGGAGATGAGGGGTTATATGGAACAACTCATTGCACTACGACAACCCTATGATCATAATATGGCTATCAACTTGATCAATAGGTCCCTTAATAAGGACTTCAATGATTTAGTTAGACACTATAATATGCATTGCACGGGGAAGACAGTTAATGATTTGCATGCAATGCTCATTGACTATGAAAAGGGGTTGAAAGACAAGGCATCTACCGCTACACCTTCTGTACTAACCATACAAAAGGGTGGAGTGAGTAAGCCAAAACGGCAAGCGAATAAGAAGAAAGGAAAAGGCAAGGGTAATAAGGGCAAACAAATTGCGACTTATTCGAAACCTAAGCAGAACTTTGTCAAGAAGAGTCAATCTCAAAAGGATAAGACTTGTCACCATTGCAAGGCAAGTGGTCACTGGAAGAGGAATTGCCCTCTTTACCTTCAAGAATTGCGAGAAATAAAGAAGAAGTCCGAGCAGAGCACTGCAGCTTCAGGTACTTTATTTATGATTGAATTGTTCAATTTAACATACAAATTAAATTCCTGGGTATATGATACGGGATGGGGTATTAACATTTGTAATACGCTACAGGGATTTAATCTGGAAAGGAAGCTTTCCTATGGGGAACAATATCTGCAAGTGGGCAATGGCGCACAAGTAGCGGTTGAATCTATAGGAACTTTTAATCTAGTTTTACCTTCAGGTTTAGTACTGAGATTAAATGATTGTCATTATGCACCTACAATTGTTAGGGGTGTTATTTCCTTTTCTTGTTTGTTAAATAATGGATTTGTTCACACGATTGATAATAATGGAATTTCTGTTTAGAAAAATGGTATTTTCTATTTTAATGCAATTTATGTGAATGGTGTTTTGTAATAAGTGTAAAAAACACTTATCCTTTTACCACTTAATTATAATAATAACCAAGCCAAAACGTGTATTTTATGTCGTAAATGTCGGAATTATGCGTGGTTTGTGTTTTTGTTGTGATTTAGGGTCAAAATGTGAAAAGGGAAGAAAACATGGGCTTTCACAGGCTTTTATCGAAGAAAAAGACAAAAGACAAAGTCAAAAGATCAAGAGTGCAAAAAGAACGGAAGTCCAAGGCCTATTCTGAAGATTTATCGAAGAAAAGTCTAAAGACGGAAGTTTAATAAAGCCGAAGAACTCAAGTCTAAATTAATGAAGAAATTACAAGACGAGTTTAATTAATCCCGAGACAAAGTCGAAGAATTTAGAAGACGAAAAGACGAGAAAGAAAGAAAGAAGGAAGCTTCCAACACATGCTTACCTCCCTAATCTCCTATAAATACCCTCCTAATATCACATTAGGAGGTGTTGGCTAACTTGACAAACTAGTCTTCCACCCTTTTCATTACTTGCACCTTTAATTTCATGTCATTTACTTAACTGTCATTTAATTACTTGTCTAGCACCTTAAATTTCTTGCCTTTAATTTCAAGTAAGTCTTTTAATTTTGTTATTGAATCTTTTCTTTTAATCAAGTTCTTATTTTTAATCTCTCATTCTACCTTTCTTGTTTTGCTTAATCTTTATGTTATGTGCTTATTGTTATTCTTATTTGATTAAATGTTATGTTTTTATGCTTTTGATTGTTTTGCATTATTGATTTTTATAGCTTATTTATGTCTTTCTTAAATTTACTTAAGTTTTATAAAAGTTATTTTTATTAAAAATTCGTTTTTAAATAATTTTTCATTTAGTGTTTTTAAAAAGTTTTAAATTTTACTCGTAGCTTATTAGCTTTTTCTTATACGTGTTTTGATTAGGTTTTTAGTCGAGTGCTTATTTGGTTCATAGCTTATTTTATTTTTGCTTATTACGTTTTTCTTACTGTATTCCGACCAACGCCATCGGAAAGGGGTTTTGCATTCCGACGGGGATTCCGATTCACCGTCGGAATAGGGTTTCTAGATTCCGACCCTACATTCCGATCACTACATCAGAATAAGGTTTGTGATTCCGATTGGACTTAGTTTCCCATATTCCGACGAGATTCCTTTTGGTTGCATTCCGGTAAGATTCCAACAGAAGCTTTCCGATTGGGGATTCCGACGGGTGTGATTTTGGGTATTTCGATTGGGGATTCCGACCACATTCCGACAGAAGCTCATTCAGACCATATTCCGATAGGGGAGGTAAGCACACATTCCGATCGGATTCCGATGGGATTCCGATGGAGTGTATTCTGACGGTAGGTCTTGTTTAATATTTTGTCTTAGTTTTATATTTAAGTTTGCATTATTTTAAGTTTTCAAATTGTCAATTTTATTACATTGTCAAATTTACTTTTTGTCAAGTTTTAATTTTACGTCATTTAATTTCGCGTCATTTACTTTTAAAGTTTTAATATTTTGCACAATTACTTTTCAATTAGTTTTAGCTTTAATTACCCGTCATTTACTTTAAAGTTTTGCACATTTATTTTACAACAACCAAAAAAATATTCTTTTTCACCAAAAGACGACTGAGTCGCACGTTAACCAATAGTCAATTCGAATAGACACACACAACGAACTTAATTTTTATACTTGGAAAAATCAGTTATTAAATGGCGCCGCTGCCGGCTCTTTTCGTGAAGATTAACGGTTTTTTGTGAGAGACGCGTTGAATTTTGGGATCCGTTCACTCGTGAACGTTATTTTTCTTGCTCAAAAATTTTCAAAAATCCATAAAAATTCAAAAAAATTCAAAAATCCAAAAAGATTTTATTTTTACTTTTATCTTTACAAGTACATATATATTCTCTATTTCTTTGGTATCTTTTTCTTTTGCTTTTGCAGGTGTATGCGTACTAGATCTTCATCTTATTCAGAGCCCGAGACTCGTGAAGATTTAGTTATGGCTGATGTACACAACAACAATAATCCACCCCACCCCAACATGAATAACAACAACAATGTTCCCCCACCTGACCTTCGAACGATGGAGGAGCTGTGTCAACCTACCATGAACGGACGAGGAGGACCGATTGCGCCGATGCAAATCACGGCTCCAGAGTTTTCGTTGAAGCATCACATGATCCAACAAGTCCAAAATACTTGTCCATTTCACGTATTACCGGATGATGATGCCAACAAACACCTCGACAAATTCATTACCGTTACTCAAAGCATGAAGTTGCCCGGTGTTACTATGGATTTTCTTCGCGTTCACCTATTTCCACACACCTTATCCCACCATGCCAAAAATGGTTTGATCGTATTCCGAAGAATTCAATTCATACTTGGGACGAGATGTCTCAACGCTTTTTGTCGCGCTACTTTCCACCATCCATGGTCACGAGCCTTCGGAATCAAATTAGTGGATTTACTCAAGAACCCGATGAATCACTTTTTGATGCTTGAGAACGATATAATGTTTTGATCGATCAAACCACAACATGCTCCCCGTTACCTTAATTGATACTTTCTACAACGGTTTAACTTTTCGTGATCGTGATACGATTAATGCAGCCGCCGGTGGCACATTTATGAAAAGAAGACCTGAGGAGTGTAGAGAGCTTATCGAGAACATGACTACTCATCACAAAAATTGGGATTCATCCGCATCTTCAAGGAATAACCCGAGAGTCAATGTTTCTTCTACTTCTTCAAACCCTGATATCACCGAATTGACCCGTGCAATGGTCGAAATGAGTAAAAATATGCAACTCTTGGCTTCAAATCAACAACAACAAGTTAAAGTTGTTGCAACTTCTTGTGAGATCTGCGGCGGTCCTCATTCATACACTGATTGTCCTTCTAACTAATGACAATCCGGAAAACGTGTATGCGGCTTATGGTAACTATTCAACGGAAAACTACCTAGCCCGACCTCAAGGTGATCGTAACTTGCTAAGTTACCGTTCTAACAACTTTCTTACACCCGGTTTTTCTCCTCAAAACCACAACCCCAACAACTACAATATAAGCAATCCAAACCCACCTCGAGCTTCTAATCCTTATCACCCACCCGCTCAACAACCACCACCCATTAATCAAGATGTTGAAACTTTAATGAGGACCCAAGGAGAGCAAATCAAGAATCTGCAAAGCCAAATCATCAACTTGAAAGGAGATATCACTAAGCAAGGTAATGATATTAGATCCGAGCTTCGACATGATATACAAACCTATTTTAGCAATCAAACAAATGATTTGAAGAATATGCTGGCTAGTTTCTTACCAACTCCTCAACCCTCTACTTCGGGCTCTCTTCCTTCAAACACCGTCACCAACCCGAGAGCGAATGTGAGTGCTATTACTACACGTAGTGGAGCAACCTTAGTAGGACCTTCTATCCCTCCCCTAGTTACTCCATCTACACCTCCTCCACCACCATTTATCCCTCCTACTCCCACGCCTAGTATTAGTTCTCCATTACCGTCTCCACCGCTTACTGAAGAAGTACCCAAGAAAAACCCTTCACCAACCCCACCTTCCACCTATAAACCTAACATCCCTTATCCTTCTCGCTTAGACAAGGGCGAATTTCTCACCAAGGATGACATTCAAGTGTCAAACTTTTTAAATAAGATTTCGGGAGTGACCATCACCCTTAGCCTTGTTGAAGCTCTTGCCTAAATACCTAAATTCGTTAAGATGTTTAAGGACTTGCTTAATAAGAAGGAGAAGATGGCCGAGTTTGTTAATACTCGATTGAATGAAAATTGTTCTGCCGTCCTTCTTAAAGAACTTCTGGAGAAACTTGGAGATCCCGGTCGTTTTGTGTTGCCTTGCATTTTTAACAAAACCGAAGAATTTACTGCCTTAGCTGATCTCGGGGCAAGTATTAATCTGATGCCTTTAAGTGTTTGGAAAACACTATCATTACCCGACCTTACTCCAACAAAGATGACTCTTGAGATTGCAAATCGCACCCTCGCTTACCCCGTTGGTATTGCTGAAGATGTGTTCATTAAAGTTGGCAAGTTCACTTTTCTGGTCGACTTTATTGTTGTTGATTATGAAATGGACCCTCGTATTCCGTTAATACTTGGTCGTCCATTCTTGAGAACCGGAAAAGCATTAGTCGATGTTGCCGAAGGTGAGTTAATCTTAAGAGTTGGGAATGATGCTCAAGTTTTTAAAATGGGGAAGATCACAACCACACCCAATTGAAGAGAATCAGTTAATATGATTAATGTGCTTGATGATTTTGTCGTCTATAACAATCCTCTTTTCGATTCTTGCTATGATAATCCACTGTTCCAAGATGATGTGGATGATTCTCTCTCCAATTTAGATCCTCCACCAATTCATGAGTCTCCTCCAGTTTATGATGACTATGATGATGATTCTAGTTCCGATGGAGATGATTATGATAATTTTGTTTCAAAGTATCCAAACATGCCAACATATGATGATTTTGATGATGTTGATACTCTTTCGAGTGATTCTTCACATGATGACCTTGCACCTACTTTTGATGAAGATCCTCCACCAACCATGCTTGATCCTACTTTGGATGAATACTCACTTGAGGAATACTTTGCTACTTTTCTCAACACTTACTTCCCAAATGAGAGTGATTCTCCTCCTTTGGACTTTGATGATTATGTTCTTTATCCTCCTTTGGATATGAAGAAACCCATTTCAAAGGAGAAGAAGCCGGACGACACCGATATCCGCAGTACTTATGTCTTGACACCTCTCTATCCCCCTTCTGAGGATGAGATTGTGCGATTTATGAGCGGATCCTCTTCAAGGTTTACTGATCCTGAGTGTTATTTTTCCCTAAAGGAAACGGTGTTTGATCCCGGTATTGAAATTTTCAAGCCATCTCAGTATCCATCTGATGAAATAAAAGGAAAAATTTTTGGAAACAATGGAGATATGCTTGCACCTCATCACACTTGCTACCACCGTGATCCATCTTTGCTTAAGGGAACCTTACCTACTCTTCTTTGGCTTGCCTTGTTCACCTTAAGCTTGTGTTACTTGATGGACGAAAACCATGTATTTGATCCCGGTGGATGTGTTTCAAGTTTCTTCATATGCTAATCAAGGTCGAGTCAGGCTCACGACTCGGTTAACAAAAACAAGCGCTTCTCGGGAGGCAACCCGCAGTATCTATCCTTTTTCTTTGTTTTTATAATAAGTGTAGGGGGGACCCTAGTATGTGTTTGTTGTCTTCTTTCTAATCATATGCAGGGATTCGACCTTTCAAAGATCCATTCTTGATGACTTTTGACGACCTGTGATTCTGTGTTCCCATCTTCCCGGTTCTATCCTAAACTCTTTTGATTCATTATTTTATCATTTATGATTGAAATATTAATCACTTTAGTTGTCTTTTCCTTAGCAATATTTAAACAAAGTGCACAATGTCGTAAGTGTAGGGGGGGTTACTTCAACATGCTTAAACATTAAGGACAATGTTTGTATTAAGTGTAGGGGGGACTTCTATCGAAGTTAAGTGGGCTTTTCCTTGTATTTGTCCTCATTTTAACCGAAAAATTGATTTTCGACATTTTTCAAAAATTTTGATCTATTTTGGCCTAGTAGTTTTACCTTTATTACTGTTATTTTCTTTCTTTGTTAGAATTTTTTTTAATAAAGTGGTTTTAATTTTTAAACGTTGTGAATCTTTTGACTCAACCCGAATTTACTTATCTTAGTTTACTCTAGCTAGTATCCTTAATGTGTTTAAGTCAAGTTTTGCTAGGCTTTTATGTAGGGAACTTTAAAACGCGAAAGTATTAACTCTTACGGGTTAAGAACAAGAACTTTTTGCAAGTTCCTATAATTGATCCTAGAAAGTCATTTATTAAGGGAACTTTAAATGCGAATTCTAAACTTGAAAAAGTCTAAGAAGTTGCAAGATCCTATAGACGACTTGAAAACCAAAAACTTTGATTTAATAGGCTAAGCATCCACAAGTCTCATTCCTTGAGATTTTAAATTATGGAGAACGAGAGATGATAGAGTCAATTATAAGTTTGGTATTCTTTCATGAATTTATGTGATTTAATTATAAGCTTTTTCTCCCATCGCTTGCTAATAAATTTAATTGCAATAAATAAGGTTGTACGATTTGAAAAGTTACTTAGCTTCTAGCCCAAGATCGTTTAAAAGTTGCTCGGTGTTAATTAGAGTTCATAGCCAATGCATAACTTATTGAAGCGGGATGCGAAGATTGGCGAGTCCGAAAAGGTCCTAACAAGACAGGAGGGCTACATTTTGTTGCTAAAGATCCCAAGTGATGTGAAGAATCATTTATCAAAAATCAATATGAAGGATCGAGACACACGAAGAAAAGAAAATACTCCCGTAAAGATCATGGAGAAGTCTATCCAAAAAGGCCCTAACAAGGTATGAGGATAAATAGATCCAATTCCTAAAAGGAGGCGGATCGTTGTATATCAAAATCCCAAATAAAGATTGGAGAAAAATGAAGAAGTCGTGGTCCAAGTATGAAGAATCTCTCAAAAATTTCAAGTGAAGAAATTCCTATTATGAAGAGAAGACCATTATTTCATGAACGTCTCTCAAGATTTGAAGTATGAAGTCAATGCCAAATATCGGTCTGAGAAAGGTCTCAAATCGTGAAGCGAGTTATGCCAAGATATGAACTTTATGAGGTCCCGAGAAGCAGTTTTAAAAGATTTTGTCCTTTAGCTAACTATTGATTAAATCGTTCTACTTTATTTTTGGCCTAAATAACTATCGAAATAAGTCAACAATGCATCCTCGTGATCATTCAAGACAACAATAAAATATAAGAGATACACCTAGGAATAAGGGAGTCTAAGTAAATAATTGGCCCACATGAATTCATGTTAGTTTGCTAACTTATAATAACAATGATCTCGTTTTTAAGCTTGGTATGGGGAACGTGAAACTTGAGGATGATAATCATTCATGACATTCCAAAACCCCAAGGTAAGTTTTTGATCTTTTTACTTGTTTTCTTCCTTTAAATTTTCTATCTATTTAACAAAGGCCAATGTGGATTGATTATGATGGAAAATGTAAAACTTGCTTTGTAATTAATGCATTGCATGAGGACATTTCAATGGTCAAGTGTAGGGGATTTAATAAGTGTGAAAACACTTATCCTTTTACCACTTAATTATAATAATAACCAAGCCAAAACGTGTATTTTATGTCGTAAATGTCAGAATTATGTGTGATTTGTGTTTTTGTTGTGATTTAAGATCAAAATGTGAAAAGGGAAGAAAACATGGGCTTTCACGGGCTTTTATCGAAGAAAAAGACAAAAGACGAAGTCAAAAGATCAAGAGTGCAAAAATAACAGAAGTCCAAGGCCTATTCTGAAGATTTATCGAAGAAAAGTCTAAAGACGGAAGTTTAATAAAGCCGAAGAACTCAAGTCTAAATTAATGAATAAATTACAAGACGAGTTTAATTAATCCCGAGACAAAGTCGAAAAAGTCGAAGAATTTAGAAGACAAAAAGACGAGAAATAAAGAAAGAAGGAAGCTTCCAACACATGCTTACCTCCCTAATCTCCTATAAATACCCTCCTAATATCACATTAGGAGGTGTTGGCTAACTTGACAAACTAGTCTTCCACCATTTTCATTACTTGCACCTTTAATTTCTTGTCATTTACTTAATTGTCATTTAATTACTTGTCTAGCACCTTAAATTTCTTGCCTTTAATTTCAAGTAAGTCTTTTAATTTTGTTATTGAATCTTTTCTTTTAATCAAGTTCTTATTTTTAATCTCTCATTCTACCTTTCTTGTTTTGCTTAATCTTTATGTTTATGTGCTTATTGTTATTCTTATTTGATTAAATGTTATGTTTTTATGCTTTTGATTGTTTTGGATTATTGATTTTTATAGCTTATTTATGTCTTTTTTAAATTTACTTAAGTTTTATAAAAGTTATTTTTATTAAAAAGTCGTTTTTAAATAATTTTTCATTTAGTGTTTTTAAAAAGTTTTAAATTTTAGCTTATTAGCTTTTTCTTATACGTGTTTTGATTAGGATTTTAGTCGAGTGCTTATTTGGTTCATAGCTTATTTTATTTTTGCTTATTACGTTTTTCTTACTGTGTTCCGACCAACGCCATCGGAAAGTGGTTTTGCATTCCGACGGGGATTCTGATTCACCGTCGGAATAGGGTTTCTAGATTCCGACCCTACATTCCGATCACAACATCGGAATAGGGTTTGTGATTCTGATTGGACTTAGTTTCCCATATTCCGACGAGATTCCTTTTGGTTGCATTCCGATAAGATTCCGACAGAAGCTTTCCGATTGGGTATTCCGATTGGGGATTCCGACGGGTGTGATTTTGGGTATTCTGATTGGGGATTCTGACCACATTCCGACAGAAGCTCATTCAGACCATACTCCGATAGGGGGGTAAGCACACATTCCGATTGGATTCCGATGGGATTCCGATGGAGTGTATTCCGACAGTAGGTCTTGTTTAATATTTTGTCTTAGTTTTATTTTTAAGTTTGCATTATTTTAAGTTTTCAAATTGTCATTTTTATTACATTGTCAAATTTACTGTTGGGAATAAATTAAGGCCAGATCACTTGAACGCTGACAAGAACAACTCAAGCGTTGACAAGAGCAAAGTGGGCGCTGACAGCTTAAGCGTTGACAAGTTAAAGTCAAGCGTTGACACATTGAAGACAAGCACTGATGGAAGATGTGAGCTACACGTTTATTATATTCTAGAATACTTCTAGTAAGGATAGAAACGACAATGTATTTTCTATGTTTATCTTTACCTAGAATAGTTGATACGTAGCTTATTGTACAAGGCTTCTTAGTCTATAAAAGAAGGCCTTTAGGTTAATGTTTAGTATCAAGTTTTCATTAAGTTTTTCATTCGTAAACATCTTTCATTGTAAGCAAGTTCGACATTGATAATCAAAGTGAAAGTATTGTTTACATCTTGTGTTCTTGCTTAAGTATTAAATTCCGCATAATACTTAGATTCACAAAGCATACAACAAAGGTTTCTCTACGTGTTATACTTGATCTAATCTCGTATACACAAAGCTAATCGATCTAAGTTTGGGATCAACAAGTGGTATCAGAGCTTGTTGAGGAACTTTTGTTCTTTGAAGAACACCAGAACGATATACGAACACCAAAACCCTAATTTTCTCAAAACCCTAAAAACATCATGTCTGAAGCAAACATCATGTCCTCCTCTTCATCCTTACCAAACATCAAGATTCCCATGCTTGATGCAACCAACTTTGACTTATGGAGGTTCAACTTTGAACAATACCTGGGGATCTTTGACTACACACTCTGGGACATTATTGAATATGGAAACTCATTCAATAAAGCTCAAAAGATTCTGAATGCCATTGCGACAAGAACAGCTGTTGAAGGATGTCCTGATGAAGATAAGAAAGAAAAACCTGGAGATGGTAGAGCTGTAAGTGCTGAAGATATTGCAAAGAAAAGGGCTGACATGAAAGCCCTAAATATTCTGAAAGTGTCTCTGGGACAAGAAAATCAGCACAAATATAGAAGCTATGAATCTGCTAAGGATCTTTGGGAAGCAATTGAAGTTGCATATGGTGGTAATGCAGAAACTAAGGAAGAAAAGAAAAAGCAACTTCTGCATGATTATGCTGTCTTCAAAGCTCAGCCCAATGAGAAACTGAGTAGTGTGAGAAGCAGATTGCTTGACATCACAAGCAAATTGTCCTTCATGGGGACACAAGTTGGTGATATTGACATCAATGCTACTTTTCTGAAAAGTCTTGGTGAGACATGGAAGATTGAGGCAAGATCTATTCTTGCCAATAATACTCACAAGAGCTCTTCGTTTGATGACATCTACAACAAACTAAGATTGTTGGAAGATGAGACTCTTTCAAGCAAAGCTAGCACCAGCAACATGGCCTTCTTTTCTCATAGTGAAGGTCAATTCAATCAGCATGACTCTTTTATGCATCCAGTTACTGGATCACCATTTGTCAGCGCTGGAACAAGTCCTGTCAACGTCTCCTTTTCAGACGCTGACACATTCATGAATGACTCACCAAGAGTTAAACCTGCTGGTTTGGATTTGGATACTGTTTGTGCTTACATTGCTTCTTTGCCCAATGGTTCAGTGATTACATATGAGGACCTTGAGCAGATAAGTGATGAACACTTGGAAGAGATGGACATCAAGTGGAACATGGCTCTTGCTAGTATAAGAGCAAATAGGTGGAATAGGAGGTTCAAGAAGAAGATGACCTTCAATGCTAATGATACTGCTGGATTTGATAAATCCAAAGTTGAGTGCTACAACTGTCATCGCATGGGGCACTTCATGAGGGAATGTAGATCTCCTAGAAGATCTGATGCTGGTAAACCCTCAAGTCAGGTTGTTAAAGCTCAAGACTCCAAAGCCATGGTTGCAGTTCAAGGAATTGATGGTACTGGATGGGATTGGAGCTATCTGGCCAAAGATGCTGAAGAGGATAAAGCTTTGATTGCTGACATTGAAGAAGAAGAGCATGTTGAATATGCTCTCATGGCACACTCCTCCTCTTCATCTGATAATGAGGTATATGATGATGCTTTTTGTAGCAAAGGTTGTAGGTTAAACACTGACAGACTTAACAAAGAAGTGTTAAAACTAAAAGAGGATATGAGCACTGAAAGGTGTAAATTATCCAATTACCAACTAGCTCTTACTGAAACTGAGAAAACCGTTTCTGAATACAAGAAAATGGAATTTGATTTAAAAGATAAGATAAATATCTTAAAACATGAGCTAGAGGGTAGTATGGATGTTAGAAATATCATGTCAAAAGTCAATAAAGACCTACAGGCTAAGTTAGATGAGGCCATTAAGAATAAAGATAATGTTGACCTCAAGATTCAAAGATTTGATAGAGCCACCCAAGCCCTAGGAGACTGTGTAGCTAAACAAAGAGATCCTAAGGATATGACTGGGCTTGGGATGAATGAGAATGATTACTCTCTGGTTCCACCACCAGCTGGTGACTTCTATGGTGTCCTTAGAAAGGATTTATCTTGGACTGGTATTCCAGAATGCCAAGAAGAGGAATTTATTCCTCCACCAAGAGTTGTCACCCCAGTAGAAGAGTATCAACAAAAACTGACTGACCTAAATGAGTGGAAGAAAGCTAACCCTACTTTATTTGTTAAGGGAGGTTTGCTGTGTGAAAGTCCCATTGAATCCCCACCCATTAAGGTTACTCACCCAGTTACTGGTAAAGCTGTTGACCTAGGCTCCAACACTGTTAGAATACCTACCATTAAATATGCAGAGATGTATAGAAATAATAGGTCACCCAAGAGCCAAGTTAACAATCATGGAACAGGTTTCTTTGCTTCTAGACCTAAGAATGTGTCTAAGAAAGCCTGTTATACTTGTGGTAGCTTTTCACATTTGGCATACAAATGTGTCAACGCTCCCAAAGTCAGCGCTGATAGGAACAATTTCAGCGCTGATAGGAAGAAAGTCAACGTTGTTAGGAAGTCAAACGTTGTCAGACCCAGACCTTGTGTGCAGCAAAGTCCACAAGTGATTAGACCAGCCCCATTCTTTTCTAGAAGGTCTAACACTCATGGACAAAGACCTTTTCAAAAGACAGATACCTGGTCCAATAGGCAATGGGTTCCTGTAGCAAACCCTAGGTTCAACGCTGACAAGGGTAATTTCAGCGTTGACAGGACAAAATCCAACGCTGACAGAAACGTGACCAGACCTAAGTATTTGCAGCCACAAGGTAAGGGGTCTAAAGCTTCTTCAAGCTTAACATGGAGACCCAAGAAAGATCAAAACCCTAATAATAATGGAATTTCAATGACTTGCAACAGGTTTAACTATATTTCAAAAGTCATTACAAAACCAATTGGGGTTAACTGGGTATTTCATCCTAAAAGGGATGAGAATGGGGTTGTTGTGAGAACTAAGTCTGTTCTTATTGAACAACCAGATGAATCCAAGTCTTCTGAGACTTGGGTTCCCAAAGAAAACTAATTTGTTTTCTTTATGTGCAGGGCATTCAAAAGCAGATCAATGACTATGGATATTGGGATAGTGGATGCTCAAGGCACATGACAGGAAAGGAAGACTATCTGACAAACTTCACTCCTATTCAAGATGGTGATAAGGTATACTTTGGAGGGGGCTACGACACCATCACAGGCAAAGGAACCCTTCTCACCAATAATCTACGTTTTGAGAATGTCTTCCTGGTAAAAGAACTGGACTATAATCTATTTAGTGTATCACAAGTGTGTGATAACAAAAATAAGGTTCTTTTCATTGATACTGAGTGTTTGGTGTTAAGCAAGGATTTTAAGATCCCTGATGAGAAGTATATTGAGTATAGAACACCTAGGCATAAGGACATATACAATGTGAATTTAAATGGGATTATAGTGAATGCTAATATGTCTTGTTTTTATGCTAAGGCCTCAGTAGATGAAAGTAATTTGTGGCACAGGAGACTAGGGCACATAAACTTTAAAAATATAAATAGACTTGTGAGGCTTGGTTTAGTTGATGGTTTGCCTGAGAAGGCCTTCCACAATGACCACTCTTGTGTTGCATGTCTTAAAGGCAAGCAGCACAAGGTCTCATTTAAGTCCAAACAGGTGCATACTAGTTCCAGACCTCTTCATATGCTTCACATGGACCTCTTTGGTCCAACTAATATAGAAAGTTTGAATGGCAAGTCATATTGTTTTGTTGTCACTGATGACTTTTCTAGGTTTACTTGGACATTCTTTCTAGCTATGAAGAGTGACACAGCTGATGTTCTTATTGAATTTATCACTCAAATTGAGAAAAGGTCTGGCAATGAGGTTAAGATGCTTAGGAGTGATAATGGTGGAGAATTTAGGAACAAGAAGCTAGATGATTTTTGTGCCAGGAAGGGAATTACTAGGCAGTTTAGTATTGCTAGAACCCCACAACAAAATGGGGTTGCTGAAAGGAAGAATAGAACCCTAATTGAAGCAGCCAAAACAATGTTGGCTGATGCTCACTTTCCCATAGCCTTTTGGGCTGAGGCTGTTAATACAGCATGTTATGTGCAAAATAGAGCATTGGTTAACAAAATTCAGAACAAGACACCTTATGAGTTACTTTGGGGAAGAAAACCTAATATTGGTTTTCTCAGACCTTTTGGATGTCATGTAGTAGTCTTAGACACTAGTGATGCCTTAGGGAAATTTAGTGCAAAAGGTGATGAAGGTTACTTCATGGGGTATTCAGTGCAGAGCAAGGGTTATAGGGTTTATCTTAAGGAGGACAAACGTATTGTTGAAAGAGTACATGTTAGGTTCTTAGAGAATAAACCTAGTGATCCTGAAAGTGGTCCTAATTGGTTGTTTGATTTGGAACCCTTATCTAGAACTTTAAATTATATGCCTGTCACTAATCCAGACATTATGAAGGTAACTTCAAATGTTGTGGAGGAACAAGTTGTTCATGTTTCAGGTACACAGGTTGATGATAGGGTTGGATCACAAGCAGAAAAGGCATCTCCTACATTTGAATATGTCACAATTCCCATTTGGACTGATGCTTTTGCTGCTGCTGCTGCTGCTGGACAAGATAATGGTGGTTTCCAAATACCACCAGATACAAACATGCATGGTTCTTCAGGCGCTGACAAAGGCAAATCAAGCGCTGACAAGAGCAATTCAGACGTTGATGGCTCAGACGTTGACAACAACAGTTCAAGCGTTGTTAGCCCAAGCGCTGACAAACAAGGTTCAGACGTTGACAACACCTTTGCACATCTTTTCTCTTCAAATTTTGAACAAGGTGGACCTTCCAATGTCCATGAAGAGATCCCTGTTGATCAAAGAGAGTCTGATGAAGAAGATATTGGCAACATGGAGCGTGAAGTTGAGGACACCAGACTTTTTGAAGGAGGAGTTCTCACTTCCACAATGAAGAATCACCCCCCATCTCAGATCATTGGTGATGTTATGACTCCAGTTCAGACAAGAAGATCCCATCAAAGTCTTGGTGGATTTATTGCCAATATACACAAGAAGGTTGATACCCCTCTTGTACAAGCATGTTTGTTTGCATGTTTTCTGTCACAAGAAGAACCCAAGAAGATATTTGATGCTCTCAAAGAACCAAGTTGGGTGGAAGCAATGCAGGATGAGCTTCACCAATTTGCTATTCAGGATGTTTGGGAGGTGGTTGATTGTCCTAGATATGTCAGACCAATTGGGACAAGATGGGTTCTCAGGAACAAAAGAGATGAAAGAGGTATTGTGGTCAGAAACAAGGCAAGGTTAGTGGCTCAAGGTTATACACAAGAGGAGGGGATAGACTATGAAGAAGTCTTTGCACCAGTTGCAAGGATTGAGGCTATTAGGATTTTTCTAGCCTATGCATCTTGCATGGGCTTTACAGTCTATCAAATGGATGTAAAGAGTGCATTCTTGTATGGCACCATTGTTGAAGAAGTTTATGTCATGCAACCTCCTGGTTTTGAGGATCCTGAACATCCATACAAAGTGTATAGAGTCAAAAAGGCTATGTATGGTCTTCATCAAGCCCCTAGAGCATGGTATGGTACTTTGTCTACCTATTTGGTGGACAATGGATTCAAGAGGGGCACCATAGATCAGACACTATTTACAAAGAAGAAAGGCAAAGATGTGTTGCTTGTGCAGGTCTATGTTGATGATATCATTTTTGGGTCTACTGATCCAAAGATGAGTGAGGATTTCTCCAAGCTCATGACAGACAAATTCAAGATGAGTGCTATGGGGGAGATGAACTTCTTTCTTGGTTTACAAGTTCAGCAGAAAGAAGAGGGTATCTTCATCTCCCAAGACAAATATGTTGCTGAAATCTTGAAGAAGTTTGGCTTTTCTCCACATGAAAAGAGGGCTTCTACTCCTATGGATAGAGAACACCCTTGGGGAAAGATTGGAGATGGGAAAGATGTTGATGTCAGGCATTATAGATCCATGATTGGATCCTTGATGTATCTTACTGCTTCCAGACCTGATATCATGTTTGCTGTGTGTGCATGTGCACGCCATCAAGTGACTCCCAAAGAATGTCACCTTTATGCTGTGAAGAGAATCTTTAGGTATCTAAGATGTTATCCAGATCTTGGTTTGTGGTACCCAAAAGATTCACCATTGGAGCTGATTGCATATTCAGATAGTGATTATGGTGGTGACAAGTTTGATAGGAAATCCACAACTGGTGGATGTCAATTTCTTGGGAGCAGATTAATATCTTGGCAATGCAAGAAACAAACAGTGGTGGCTAACTCTACAACTGAAGCAGAATATGTGGCTGCAGCAGCATGTTGTGGTCAAGTGTTGTGGATTCAGAACTAGCTGTTGGATTATGGGTATAACTTCATGCATACTAAGATATTTGTTGACAATAATAGTACTTTATGCATCATTAAGAATCCTGTGCATCATTCTAAAACTAAACACATAGAAATTAGACACCATTTTATAAGAGATTGCTTTGAGAAGGGTTTAATACATCCAGATAGGGTTGACACTGAGGAAAATGTGTCAGATTTATTAACTAAACCTTTTGATACTAGAAGATTTCAGTACTTGGTAACAAGTATTGGAATGGTTAATCTCACTTAAGCATGTGTTTTGGATTCTTTTTGTAAAAGTATGTACAGGATGATGCATTATTATTATTGGTCTTATTGATAATTTAGATTTTCCACTATATTTTTCTAACACTGACAAAGGTTGTTTGAACACTGATAAGTGTTTTTGCAACGTTGTCAGCAATATAATTGTCTAACGCTGACAAAGCTTCCTTCAACGCTGTTATGTGTTATCGGGGCGTTGTCAGCAACAATGTTAGTTTTGTGGTTTTCAATCTAAATGTGCAGATGGTGTTAGCAGTATACCATTGGATACAGAGTTGCTTATGGATCAAAGGAGAAGCATTTGGACATGTTTTTGTTTATGGATGATGGTTGGAATGTTTCATTCCTATCTTGACATAAATTTTTTATGTTCATGCATATTTTTGGCAAACTCTTTGTATCTTTGTTTAAGGGGAGGTTTTAGGAACCTTTAGGATTTTTGGGTATCCATATGATACTCTTATCACAATTCTAGATTGTGTCCACAGGTAAGTATGGGTTAGTTTTACTAAACCATGAGGCACTGTAGCATGCATAGTCTATCAACTTTGCATGCTGCCAAGACATTTTTGACCTAGAATTGGTTGTGGTCTGATGGGAGACTTGGGAATCATTTTGATATGGGTTTTACCTGGGAGTAACAAGGATTTTATAAGGTAACTTGGTTGTTAAGAATTTTGGTTAGCAAGGGACACTAGAGGACTGTTATGTCTATCTTGCTTATGCAAGTGTGCATAACTGGACAGTGCTTGCCGCCCTATGATAATTATCAGCTTTTGGTTATCTTCTCTAGGATAAATTACTTGTTAAGGTCATTTTTCACTTTTTAAAACAATTTTATTTTTGGACGCTGACAAGATTTTTCCAAGCGTTGTTGTGACCAAATTGGACGCGGACATGGCTTTAGGCGAACGTTGACAAGATTATAGCCGTTGGGCGTTGATGGGTTATATTTGACCGTTGACAATCAATGGGACCTACCCAGTTGTTACTTTTTGACATATTTTCAAGCCGTAATTTTAGGAGTTGTTACTTTCATTAAATGCATGAGATAACTTATAACTTTTTCAATATTTTCATGATTAGTTTTTGAAAATCTTTGCCTATTTTTGGGCCAATCACATGCATTCATCCACTCTTATAAATTTGGCTCCTATTTTTAAACAGGGTATCTATAATTCTTGTCTAACACTTTTCTCTTATCAACCTTCATCTTTTATACTTCAAATTAACAGCTTTCATCAATGGCACCAAGATTTAACTCAGCAGAATTGGATTTGGGGTTCAAGTCTCAACACAACATGATTGCTTATCTTGTTGCTGATAATACTTTGTTCCCTCAATACACACAAATGGTGGCGTATTTGAATGCATCCCTGATAGGTGTGTAAACACCCATCCTTTTACCACTTAATTCTGGCTAAAACAAGACCAAAACACGTATTTAATATCATTTGTTTGGAATTATGCGTGGTTTTTGTGTTTATTATGTTTTCAGAGCTAACCGGATAAATATTAAAGAAAACATGGGATTGCACGGGATTTACCAAGGAAAAAGACTCAAGACGAAGTCTATTGTCCAAGAGGTGCAAAAGATTTGAAGTCACTGGGCCTATTCGAAGATTTATCGAAGAAAAGGACTAAAGACGGAAGATTTTCATAAGTCGAAGAAACTCGAGTCTATTTAACGAAGAAATTAAAAGACGAGTTGGATTTAATCGACAACAAATCCCGAATCAGAATCGAAAACGTCAACTTTTCTGAAAAGACGAGAAGACAAGAAGAAGAGGAGAAAGCCCACTCACCAACCAACCACTAGGAGTATAAATAGAAACTCCCTTCACACATTAGGGAGTTAGCTTCATTTTTCTTTCCCAGTTTCTTTGTAGTTCGTTCCATCACCAACTCCATTAGGGAGTTTGGTGATTTTCATCTTTTTCTTTTCATCTTGTAATCCTTAACCATTAATCTTGTTACTTTTACATTAATCAATCCATTCCATCTTTCTATTCATCTTGTTCTTCATCATTTTTATTGCAAGTTTCTAAGTTTCTTATTTGATTCAAGTTTGATTTCAAAAAGTTGTTGATTTAGTGTTTTTATTAGTGGGATTTGTTTCTTATGGTATGTTAATGATTATTGGTTAGTTTAGTAAAACCTTTTTGAGTATTCAAGTTGATTTGGATTTAATCTCGTGTCCCTGTTTTACTTGCTGCTGTATCTGTTCTTCGTTCCAGACTTTCCGAACAAGACAGATTTTCCGAATAGCCAATTTCTTGTTTGCCTTACTCGGAATATTTCAATTATTCCGAGTGGAGGTTTCATTTCTTCTTTATTCGGAATATTCCACATATTCCGAATAGGGCCTTATTTTCCGAACGAGCCAAACTTTCCGAATAGGAGAGTTTGTGTTTCCCTTATTCGGAATCTTTCAATATTCCGAATAGGGGTGTTTTCATTTCTGTTACTCGGAATATTTCAATATTCCGCATAGCCGTTTCTTTGTTTCCTTATTCGGAACTTTCCATATATTCCGAATAGAGTTTTCTTTTGTTGTCTTATTCGGAACTTTCCATATTTTCCGAATAGAGTTTTTATTCCGAATAGGGGTTTCCACTTTCCCCCTATTCGGAACATTTTAGATATTCCGAATGACCTTTATTTTTCCGCAAAGCCCTGATTTTTCCGAATGACCTTAATTTTCCGCATGAGACAATATTTTCCGAATAGAAGTATTTTCCGCATAAGGAAGACTTTCCGAATGGACATACTTTCCGAATAGAGCTGTCTTTCCAAATGGTGTTTTATTCCGCATAGGGTCTTCTTCAGTAAGAGTTATTTTTCAGATTATTAATTGTTGATTGTTTTAAGTTTACTTCATTACCATTTTATTTACTTACCTGTTTAGTAGAATAGAAAACCAAATCCACTTTTTGTCACCAAGAACAAATCATTCCACTTTTAACTGAGATCAATTCGAGAGGATTCCGAGAAATCGAACTTTTTCATCATAGCAAAACCTAATATCAAATGGCGCCGCTGCCGGCTCCTCTCGTTAAGATCAAAAGTTTTTTGTAGAATTTGGATTTTGGGATCCGTTCCCCGTGAACGTTACTTTTTCAAGAAAACTTTCAAAAACACTAAAAAATAGAAAATTTTCAAAAATCCTAAAAAGTAAAAAAAAAAAAAACAATAAAAACCAAAAATATTTTTACTTTGCTTTTCTTTGTTCGTTCTTTTGCAGGTGTATGCGCACTCGATCCACGTCTTATCAAGAGCCCGAGCCTCTCGATAACTTAGACATGGCTGGTGTACAAAACAACAATAACATACCACCTCCGAACAACAATAATAACAACAACAACCCGCCTTTCAACAACATGAATAACAACAACAATGAGCACCTTCCGGATAATCGCCCGATGATTGAATTGCTGCAAGCTCATGTTGATGGCAACACGGATCCAATTGTCATCCCTCCAATTGCCGCCAACAATTTCGAGCTCAAGTCAGGCTTTATCCAGATGGTCTCCGCTCAGCCGTTCTTGGGACGCACCATTGATGACCCACACGACCATATCAAGAGATTTCTACAACTCACCAACACGGTCAAGTTCAATGGAGTTTCGCAAGAAGTGATAAGGTTACAACTTTTTCCATTTTCTTTAGAGGGACAAGCCCGGCATTGGCTTGCTAAGGAACCGCCACAGAGTATTCTCTCGTGGACGGATTTGGAAACAAAGTTTATCAACTACTTTTTTCCACCCTCTCGTACTACCGCTTTGCGGAATGAAATTATAAACTTTGAACAAAAGTACGATGAGTCATTCAGTGAATCTTGGGATCGTTTTAAAGATCTTTTAAGAAAATGCCCACAACATGGTTTTACCAAAGTACATCAAATTAATACTTTTTACAATGGTTTAAGCATGAATGACCAAGATTCACTGAATAGTGCCTCAGGGGGTAATTTATTGGCTAAGACTTCCAATGCTGCTTGGGATATCATTGAGAACAAGTCTCGTGTGCAAACCAAGAGCGTTAGGACCAATGTTGCTAGTGCTAGCACTAATGACAGCGACAAGCGATTAGACAAAATCACCACGCTTCTTGAATCGCTTGTCACACATACCGTCAGCAACAACAACAGCAACAACGCCAAAAACGCACAAGTGAACGCTGTCAGCCAACCTTGTGAGATATGCGGTGGTCCCCACTCCTACACAACCTGTACCGCTACCCAAGATTACCCTGCTGAGAATGTGAATGCGGCATATGGCACCTACCAACAACCCGCTTATCAAGCAAAACCCCAAGGTGACCGTAACTTGCTTAGCTACCGCAGCAACAACTATCTTTCCCCACCTGGTTTTCCTCCTGCCAACCCAAACCAACCACAGAACCTTAACCGCTCTCCTCAACAACCACAACAACCTAGACAACCATACATCCCACCTCACAAGCAACAACAACCACCTCAACGTAACAATCAAATATACCAACAACCTGCTTACCAACCACCTGCATACAATGCTCCTCCCAACCAAGCCACCACTGCATTACACCAAGAGGTCGCCACCTACATGAGAACCAACGATGTGATAGTGGGAAACCTCCAAGAGGAAGTGCGCAATTTGAAGGCAGATTTGGTAAAGCAAGGAAATGATTTGAGAGCCGATATGCGGAACACGCTGGATAGTCAGACGAATGACTTGAGGAACATGATGGCTAGTTTCTTCCAAAGTTGTCAACCCTCTTCTTCGGGTACTCTTCCGAGTAACACCGTTGCGAACCCAAGAGGGGAGATGAAAGCAATCACTACTCGAAGTGGTAAAGGTACCAAGGAACCCGAGCTTCCTATACCTCCACCGGTGGTTGTGACTAAGGAGAACGAGTCGCCTGCTCCTATTCCTCATCCTTCTCCTTCCCCAATTTCTCCACCTCTTCTTTCTACCCCTCCTCCACCCGTGGTTGTGAGTGACCCTATTCCCCTAAAGCCTTCCTCTTCTTCCAATATACCTTATCCTTCTAGGTTGAGGAAAGAGAAGCAAAAGAGCAAGGATGATATTCAGGTTTCTAACTTTCTTAAAATGTTTAAACAACTGAATTTCAATATCTCCTTCGCTGAGGCTCTCGCTCACATGCCCAAGTATGCTAAAATGTTTAAAGACCTTCTGAGCGACAAGGAAAAGCTCCTCGACATTGCCAACACCCAACTTAATGAGAACTGCTCTGCAGTGCTCTTAAGGAAATTGCCAACCAAGCTTGGTGATCCGGGTCGTTTTCTTATCCCTTGCAATTTCCCGGGAGTAGAGAATTGCATGGCCCTAGCCGATCTAGGTGCCAGTATCAATCTAATGCCTCTAAGCGTTTGGAAGCAATTATCTCTCCCAGAGCTTGTCCCCACTAAAATGACTTTGGAATTGGCCAACCGTACGGTTGCTTATCCAGTGGGGATAGCCGAAGATGTCATTGTAGGAGTCGACAAATTCACCTTTCCTGCTGATTTTGTTGTCGTCGACTACGAGATGGACCCTCGTGTACCACTGATTGTTGGTCGTCCATTCTTAAGGACCGGTCGCACTCTCATTGATGTTGAAGCCGGTGAGCTTATCATGAGAGTGGGTGACGATAAAGTAGTCTTCAACATGGGAAAGTTGTCCAAACAGCCTTATTCATATGAGAGCGTTAATTGTATTGACGTTCTTGATGAGGCTTGTGAAGAACACTTTAATGATGCTTGCAAAAGTATTCCTACCTCTCTTCCCACTGTTGAGTCCGTGTCCTCTATTGATTCATCGTTGTCTCTATTTGGAGATAATGATTTATTCTGGAACAATCTTGAAGCTACCATGGGAGATGCGAATTTTGCTACTAATGATTCTCCCACCGAGGGGGATGAAGACATGAGTTTCTTTGACAATCTTCTCACTGAAGACAATCCTTCGCCTCCATCTCCCACGGTTGTTGCTATCGATACCACGACTTTGAAAACGCCTCCCGTCGAAAATCCTCCGGATTTGGAACTTAAGGAGTTGCCGCCTCATCTCGAGTACGTGTTCCTTGACGACAACAAGAAGTCGCCCGTCATTATTGCGAAGGATTTGAAAGATGAAGAGAAGACTCGCCTCGTCGCTGTGTTGAAGGATCATAAGAAGGCTATCGCTTGGAAGATTTCCGATATTCGTGGAATTGATCCTCACTTCTGCACACACAAAATTCTCATGGAGGACGACTTCAAGCCCACTATTCAAAGCCAACGAAGGGTGAATCCAAAAATCCATGAAGTCATCAAAACAGAGGTTATCAAACTTCTGGATGCGGGTATGATTTACCCTATTTCGGATTCCCCGTGGGTTAGTCCAATCCATTGTGTGCCCAAGAAGGGCGGAATAACCGTTGTTCCCAATGAACACAACGAGTTGATTCCCACTCGTCTCGTTACTGGGTGGAGAGTTTGTATAGACTACCGCAAACTCAATGATGCCACGAGAAAGGATCATTTCCCTCTACCTTTTATGGACCAAATGCTTGAACGATTAGCCGGTAATGAATATTACTGCTTTTTGGATGGTTTCTCGGGTTATTTTCAGATACCCATCGATCCCCAAGATCAAGAGAAGACTACATTCACTTGTCCCTATGGCACTTTCGCTTACAAAAGAATGCCTTTTGGCTTATGTAATGCGCCAGGGACGTTCCAAAGGTGTATGTTAGCTATCTTCCATGACATGGTTGAACAAACCATGGAAGTCTTCATGGATGATTTCTCGGTCTTCAGGGATTCCTTCTCTGCTTGCCTTGCCAATTTAGAACGTATGCTAAAGCGGTGCGAAGACACTCGCCTAGTTCTAAATTGGGAAAAATGCCATTTCATGGTAAAAGAAGGCGTCGTGCTTGGACATAAGATTTCGAAAGCCGGTCTTGAAGTAGACCGTGCTAAAGTTGATGTTATAGCAAAGTTGCCTCCACCTTCCACTGTGAAGGGTGTGAGAAGTTTCTTGGGTCATGCGGGCTTCTACCGTCGATTTATCAAAGATTTTTCTCAAATCGCTCGCCCGATGACCCACCTCTTGGAAAAAGATACTCCTTTTATCTTTTCCAAAGAGTGCCTTGAAGCCTTCAACTCGCTTAAGGATAAGCTAACTAAGGCACCCGTCTTGGTTACCCCTAATTGGGAGCTTCCCTTTGAGTTGATGTGCGATGCTAGTGATTTTGCTATTGGAGCGGTTCTTGGACAAAGAGTGAACAAACACTTCCAACCGATCCATTACGCTAGCAAGACAATGACTGGGGCACAATTGCATTATACGACAACCGAAAAAGAGCTTTTAGCTGTTGTCTATGCTTTTGAAAAATTCCGCCCCTATCTTGTCCTTTCTACCACCATTGTGTATACCGATCATTCCGCGTTGAAGTACTTGTTGACAAAGCAAGATTCCAAACCAAGACTTCTTCGCTGGGTTTTGCTGCTCCAGGAATTTAAAATCGACATCCGCGATAAAAAAGGAGCAGAAAACTTAGCCGCGGACCATCTTAGTAGACTTGAGGATCCATACCAAGGGGATCATCCGACCAAAGAAATCAATGATTCTTTTCCCTTGGAAACCTTAATGTCTATAAACTCGAAGCCGAATGAAACCCCGTGGTTTGCGGACTTTGCAAACTACTTGGCGGGTGGAATTCTCAAGGAAGGGTTGACGTCCCAACAAAAGAAGAAGTTTTTCACCGACATTAAGACTTACTTTTGGGACGACCCTTACCTATTCAAACAATGTGCTGATCTGATAATTCGCCGATGTGTTGATGGACCGGCAGCGTCGGACATCCTTGATGCTTGCCACAAAGGACCCACCGGTGGTCACTTTGGTCCCAACTACACCGCCAAGAAAGTGTTTGATTCGGGATTTTATTGGCCCTCCATATACCGTGACGCTCACGATATGGTCAAACGATGTGATGTTTGCCAAAAGCAAGGCAAAATCACACATAAAGACGAGATGCCTCAGAATTTCATTCAAGAGTGTGAAATTTTTGATGTTTGGGGTATCGACTTTATGGGGCCATTCCCTTCTTCTAAAGGAAACAAATACATCCTTGTAGCCGTTGACTACGTTTCCAAGTGGGTTGAAGCCAAAGCTTTGCCTACTAATGACGCAAGGGTGGTTTGTAACTTTTTGAAAGCCTTATTCGCTAGATTCGGTGTGCCTCGTGCCATTATTAGTGATCGTGGGACTCATTTCTGCAATGACCAATTTGCTCGAGTCATGGCTAAGTACGGTGTAAATCATCGTCTTTCCACACCCTACCACCCACAAACTAATGGCCAGGCTGAAATATCAAACCGAGGGCTGAAGCGAATTCTTGAAAGGACCGTGGGAGAGCATCGTGCCGCATGGGCTGATAAACTTGATGATGCTTTGTGGGCTTTCCGTACTGCTTACAAGACCCCGATCGGCTGTACGCCTTATCGTCTTGTGTACGGGAAAGCGTGCCACCTCCCTATTGAGTTGGAGCACAAGGCTTATTGGGCCTTGAAGTGGGCTAATTTTGATATTAACAAAGCCGGTGACCTACGCAAGATCCAACTCAATGAGCTAAATGAACTCCGGAATGAGGCTTATGAAAACTCTTTGATCTATAAGGAAAGAACTAAGCTCATTCACGACTCCAAGATCAAAAACCGAGAGTTCCATGTTGGAGACAAAGTCTTACTTTTTAACTCTCGGTTGAAAATCTTTTCGGGCAAGCTCAAATCTCGTTGGTCCGGCCCATTCACCATCGCCCAAATTTTTCCATATGGTACTCTCGAGCTCGCTCAACCTAATGGACCAAATTTTAAGGTGAATGGCCAACGAGTGAAGTTATACTTTGGTGAGGACACCTCTCAGGAGGTGATACCATCCCTCACCACGTTCCCCATGAACTAAATTTGGGTCGAGTCAGGCTCGTGACTCGGTTATCAAAAACAAGCGCTCCTCGGGAGGCAGCCCGAGTATCTATCCCTTTAACCCCCTAAGTGTAGGGGAGGACCTATTTTGGTCGTTTGTGTTTGTGTGGTGATGTGATTACAGGGATAAATGCAATCTTGGACATCTTTGAAGAACCGTGTTCCCGTGTTATCCGAAATCCGGTTCTATCTCTCAACTATCGTGATTCAATTTTCTTCATACTCACATTTGAAATTGATCACTTTAGTCGTCTCTTTCTTAACTCGAGTTAACCAACGTGCACAATGTCATAAGTGTAGGGGAGACTTTTCCCACATGCTTAAACATTGAGGACAATGTTTATCTTAAGTGTAGGGGAGACTTCTATCGAAGTTTTAAGTGGACTTTTCCATAAAATGCCTTCAATTAACCGGAAAATCCTATTTTTCAACATTTTTCAAATTTTTTATTAACTTTGGCCATTTAGTTGTAATTTTTAAATTTTTATCGTTTCTTTCATATGTATATATTCCACAAAAAAGTCAAAAATTTTAATAAAGTGTTGTAGCTAGTTTAGATATCTTTGACATATTAGGCCCGTTGCGTTTATTTTGACTCAACCCGAATTGACTTATCCAAGTTTATTCTAGCTAGTATCCTTAACCATGTAGACCTTAATTGGTTTATTAGGCTAAGTGTCCACGAGTCTCATTACTTGAGATTTTAAATTGTGGAGGACGAGAAATGATAGAGTCAATTATAAGTCGGTATTCTTGCGCAAGCTCACTTGGTGTAATTATTTGCCTATTCTCCCATCACTTGCTAATAATTTATCTGCAATAAGTAAGGTCGTACGATTTGAAAAGTTACTTAGCTTCTAGCCCAAGATCGTTTAAAAGTTGCTCGGTAATGATAAGAGTTCATAGCCAAGGCATAACTTATGAAGCGGGGCGCGAAGATTGGCGAGTCCGAAAAGGCCCTAACAAGGCATGAGGATTCAATTTTATTGCTGAAGATCCAAAGTGATGTGAAAAGCATTATTCCTAAAGTCAATATGAAGGATCAAGACTCACGACGAAAAGCAATCAACTCCCATAAAGATCATGGAGAAGTCTATCCGAAAAGACCCTAACAAGGTATGAGGATAAATAGATCCAAGTCCGAAAAGGAGGCGGATCGTTGTATCTCAAAATCCCAAATAGAGATTGAAGAAATAATCATGAAGTCGTGGTCAACAAAGTTGGAGTACCCCTCAAAAGTCTCCAAGTGAAGAAACTCTATTATGATGAGAAGACCATTATCTCAAGAACGTCTCTCGAAGATATGAAGTATGAAGTACATGCCAAATATCGGCCCGAGAAAGGTCTCAAATCGTGAACCAAGTTATGCCAAGATATGAACTTTTTGATATCCCGAGAAGCAGTTTTAAGAGATTTTGTCCTTTAGCTAACTATTGATCAAATCGTCCTACTTTGCTTTCAGCCTTAATAAACTATCGAAATAAGTCCAAAAATGCATCTTCATGATCATTCTAAGACAAAAATAAAATATAAGAGATACAATTAGGAATAAGGGAGTTTAAGCATTTAATTAAGCCATGTGTGTAAGTGTTTGATTTACTAACTTATAATAACAATGATCTCGTTTTAAGCTTAGTTTGGGGAACGTGAAACTTGAGGGTGATAAATCTTCGCAACACCAAAGCCCTAATGTAAGTCCTTGATTTCTTTACAAGTTATGTTCATCTTTTGTTTATTTTAAAGTTTTAAGTTCTCTTAGTATTTTAATTATTGTTTAGTAGGATTTAAATAAGGCCAAGGTTGATTAATTATGAGAAAAATGTAAAATTGCTTTATCATTAAGCATTGCATGAGGGCATGGCAATGGTTAAGTGTAGGGGATTTGATAGGTGTGTAAACACCCATCCTTTTACCACTTAATTCTGGCTAAAACAAGACCAAAACACGTATTTAATATCATTTGTTTGGAATTATGCGTGGTTTTTGTGTTTATTATGTTTTCAGAGCTAACCGGATAAATATTAAAGAAAACATGGGATTGCACGGGATTTACCAAGGAAAAAGACTCAAGACGAAGTCTATTGTCCAAGAGGTGCAAAAGATTTGAAGTCACTGGGCCTATTCGAAGATTTATCGAAGAAAAGGACTAAAGACGGAAGATTTTCATAAGTCGAAGAAACTCGAGTCTATTTAACGAAGAAATTAAAAGACGAGTTGGATTTAATCGACAACAAATCCCGAATCAGAATCGAAAACGTCAACTTTTCTGAAAAGACGAGAAGACAAGAAGAAGAGAAGAAAGCCCACTCACCAACCAACCACTAGGAGTATAAATAGAAACTCCCTTCACACATTAGGGAGTTAGCTTCATTTTTCTTTCCCAGTTTCTTTGTAGTTCGTTCCATCACCAACTCCATTAGGGAGTTTGGTGATTTTCATCTTTTTCTTTTCATCTTGTAATCCTTAACCATTAATCTTGTTACTTTTACATTAATCAATCCATTCCATCTTTCTATTCATCTTGTTCTTCATCATTTTTATTGCAAGTTTCTAAGTTTCTTATTTGATTCAAGTTTGATTTCAAAAAGTTGTTGATTTAGTGTTTTTATTAGTGGGATTTGTTTCTTATGGTATGTTAATGATTATTGGTTAGTTTAGTAAAACCTTTTTGAGTATTCAAGTTGATTTGGATTTAATCTCGTGTCCCTGTTTTACTTGCTGCTGTATCTGTTCTTCGTTCCAGACTTTCCGAACAAGACAGATTTTCCGAATAGCCAATTTCTTGTTTGCCTTACTCGGAATATTTCAATTATTCCGAGTGGAGGTTTCATTTCTTCTTTATTCGGAATATTCCACATATTCCGAATAGGGCCTTATTTTCCGAACGAGCCAAACTTTCCGAATAGGAGAGTTTGTGTTTCCCTTATTCGGAATCTTTCAATATTCCGAATAGGGGTGTTTTCATTTCTGTTACTCGGAATATTTCAATATTCCGCATAGCCGTTTCTTTGTTTCCTTATTCGGAACTTTCCATATATTCCGAATAGAGTTTTCTTTTGTTGTCTTATTCGGAACTTTCCATATTTTCCGAATAGAGTTTTTATTCCGAATAGGGGTTTCCACTTTCCCCCTATTCGGAACATTTTAGATATTCCGAATGACCTTTATTTTTCCGCAAAGCCCTGATTTTTCCGAATGACCTTAATTTTCCGCATGAGACAATATTTTCCGAATAGAAGTATTTTCCGCATAAGGAAGACTTTCCGAATGGACATACTTTCCGAATAGAGCTGTCTTTCCAAATGGTGTTTTATTCCGCATAGGGTCTTCTTCAGTAAGAGTTATTTTTCAGATTATTAATTGTTGATTGTTTTAAGTTTACTTCATTACCATTTTATTTACTTACCTGTTTAGTAGAATAGAAAACCAAATCCACTTTTTGTCACCAAGAACAAATCATTCCACTTTTAACTGAGATCAATTCGAGAGGATTCCGAGAAATCGAACTTTTTCACCATTGCAAAATCCTTGTATCAATCCCCATTAAGGTATGCTCTTTCTCATGCACCACTCATTCCAGTCACACACATTAAACAGTTTTGGAACACTGTAAGTTCCTCAACAGTTAATGGAGTGACCACATTAACTTCTATTGTTCATGGGAGATCTTGGGTGGTTACTGAGGCCTTGGTACGCCAGGCCTTGCATCTTGATGATGCTGATGGTATAACCATTCTTCCCATATCTGAAATAGAACAAGGGCTTAGGGCTTTGGGATACCCTATTCCTGATGAAGGTACTCTTAATAAGTACCATAAGCAGGAATTTCCCCCAGCCTGGAAGTACCTCATTCACATTCTCCTTCAATGTTTGAGTCCCAAATGTACTGCACACAATGAGATCAATAGATCCATTGCAACTGCTATTGTGTGTATTGCAACAGGGCAAAAATATAACTGGTCTAAAATGATTTTTGAAGGAATGTGTAAAAACAAGGGGACAAAAATGACTTTAGCTTATCCCCGTTTTCTGCAAATGATTTTTGATGTTCAAAGATATTGTTCAAGGGATCACAATGACTTTTATAAAATCCCTGAACAAAAGAAAGCTATTTTTACCAAGATGAATTCACCACCTCATAGAGACCTACCTTTAACCCCGGCCATGCTTGCTGTTATTGCAGCAGCACAACCCCAACCAGACCCCCAACCTCATATTCCCTCACCCAAAACTTGAACCTGTCCCTGAACCTTTACCCTCACCTGACCAAATGCAAATAGACCAAAATCCCTTTGACGCTGACACATCTAATGTGGGCGTTGATGTGCCTATTTCCACCGCTGACACCCAACCATCACAATCCCAAACACCCCTTAACCAACCCACATCTACACCTTCTTCTACACCATCTTCCACACCACCTGAATATAGATTGTTTAAACGCCAAAGGACTGCTGGAAAGTTCTCCTCTGGTGGTCCTAGCCATGAAGCAGAGAGAACCACCACCACAAGTGTGGCTGGTGACCTGGATGAGGCTGGGACTATTGGTTCTGGCTTAGCAGCTGGCCAAGGCAGTCCCGCCATAATTAAGTCCTCATCCATGCCCAATGAACCTGAATTGGGAGGTCAAATTCCCATTTCAGAAGAGAGTAGACTGGAACCAATGACTCTTTTGGAATTGACGGCTGTCTGCATTAGCTTGCAAAAGCAGAATGCAGACTTAGTACAAATTATCAGTAACCAAGGCCTTGAACTCAAGGAATTGAGAGAGAGAATTGTTGTTTTGGAGAGTGCTCATGCAAAGGGAGGTATGGAGGAGTCTTCCAAAGGGGAGGAAGATCAAAGAAATCTGAGTGATAAGAGCAGTCAAGATGGTCAATCATTGGATGTTGCTGAAGCTCTTACTACTTTGAAGGAACAAACAGGTTTTGATACGTCCTTGATCTCTCCAACCAATTTAAATTTATCATTTACAGATATGTTGAGAGAGGTTACACAAGGCGCTGAGGGAAAATATTTGAGCGTTGACAAGACAAGTTTGGACGCTGATAGAAGTATTTTGGGCGCTGATAGAGGAAATTTGGGCGTTGACAGATCTGCATATGGAGGTGATGTATTCCAGTCATCATCTATCATCAAGGATGTTTCTACTCAGGTATTACCATCTACCTTACCAACAATTGCACCATCAGATAAGGGTAAGGGTATGTTGGTAGAAGAAATTGTTCCAAAGAATGCAGCTCAGGTTGAATTTGATAGAAGATTGGCTGAGCAAATGATGGAACAAGGTGAAAAGGAAAAGTCACCATTTGTTGTGACTTTTGAAGAAGAAAGTGATGGAGCAAGCTCAGATTCAAGTGTGATGATTGTTGAACCAGAAAGACTTGAGTATGGTGATGAGCTTGCTAGGGAAAAGCTGAGAGATTTAAAGTTGCAGATAGATTTTGATATGCCAGAGGTGGTTCAGATGTACAATTCTTGGGAAGAAAGCTGTATGGATAATCCAGACTTGACCATTTCAGATCAGATATAGGGTTTGGAGATTCTTCTTAGAGTTCAGAAGGATTGTAAGGTGATTTTGAAGCACAAGGCAAGCAACATTCTTTCAGAGTTGAAAAGGGATAGAAGGAAGCTTTACTTTATGTTGCTCAAATGGCATGGAGTTGGATGGACACATCAGAAGCTGAAGGCTTTGACATTTGATGAGTTGGAACATAGGGCTTATCCTATTTGGGTGAAAGTGCAGGAAGAAAACACTTTCAGACTTCTTTCAGATGAAAGAAAGGAGCAACTTGCAGAAGAGATGGCAATCAAGAAAGCTATGATAGTTCCCAGACCAGTAAAGAAAGGATTTATACTTGAGTTTCCAAAAGATATGAATCAACTATATCCAAGTGAAGCAGTTATTAGAAAGAGCCTCAAGCTCTCCCTATTAGAAGCTTCAGATATGGTGCATGTGTTACCACTAGATTCCAGGAATCCAATTGTGAGTTATGATGAAGATGAATGTGGATTCTGGAAGATTGGAAGATTTGGCAAGGAGGTACACACTTTTACCACTCTCATATCTTTATTTGCAAGTTGTGATAGAGAAGACTTGGTGGACCTTTGGAGGTTGCTAGAGACCAAGTATGAGGCTGAAGCACCAACTTCAGCTAATGGAATAAAACTTTGGACCACATTCAAAAGAATGTGTGGGACAAAAGAGGAAGATCCTGAAATATGGAAGGATCTTGAAGATGACCTCAGTGGTCTTCAATGGAGGTTATATTCAGCTGCAGGTGTATATCATTTGAGTTCTACAAAGTTTGCTGAGTATTTACTTGTAGATGCTCAGTATTTCATATCCAAGGCTGTTTTGGAAAAGATGAAGGACACCCAGTTGGAGATAGACTATACAAGTGACGTGGCAAAGAATTTGATCAGATTTATTTATTACCAATATGATAAGGTTTGTCAGACTCCTCCAAGTTCTTAATGTTTATTCAGAAACTTGATCATAAGAGTGGATATCAAGTTTAGGGGAGGATTGTTGGGAATAAATTAAGGCCAGATCACTTGAACGCTGACAAGAACAACTCAAGCGTTGACAAGAGCAAAGTGGGCACTGACAGCTTAAGCGTTGACAAGTTAAAGTCAAGCGTTGACACATTGAAGACAAGCACTGATGGAAGATGTGAGCTACACGTTTATTATATTCTAGAATACTTCTAGTAAGGATAGAAACGACAATGTATTTTCTATGTTTATCTTTACCTAGAATAGTTGATACGTAGCTTATTGTACAAGGCTTCTTAGTCTATAAAAGAAGGCCTTTAGGTTAATGTTTAGTATCAAGTTTTCATTAAGTTTTTCATTCGTAAACATCTTTCATTGTAAGCAAGTTCGACATTGATAATCAAAGTGAAAGTATTGTTTACATCTTGTGTTCTTGTTTAAGTATTAAATTCCGCATAATACTTAGATTCACAAAGCATACAACAAAGGTTTCTCTACGTGTTATACTTGATCTAATCTCGTATACACAAAGCTAATCGATCTAAGTTTGGGATCAACATTTACTTTTTGTCAAGTTTTAATTTTACGTCATTTAATTTCGCGTCATTTACTTTTAAAGTTTTAATATTTTGCACAATTACTTTTCAATTAGTTTTAGCTTAATTACCTGTCATTTACTTAAAAGTTTTGCACCTTTATTTTACAACAACCAAAAAAATATTATTTTTCACCAAAAGACGACTGAGTCGCACGTTAACCAATAGTCAATTCGAATAGACACACACAACAAAATTAATTTTTGTACTTGGAAAAATCAGTTATTAATTTGAAATAGACATGCATGATAATGAATCCAAGAAAAATAAATCTGTATTTAGCATGAGTAAGAAGAGAAAGTTTGACAAGAACTCTTCTTATCTTTGGCATTGTAGACTTGCCCATATTGGGAAGACTCGTATACAAAAGCTTGAACGTGAAGGTCTTTTGGAAAATATCGATGATGAATCATTTGATAAGTGTGAGTCTTGTATCTCTAGAAAGATGACCAAGAAACCTTTTAATAGCAATATTGAAAGGGCTACTGATCTACTTGGACTTATACATACTGATGTGTGGACCACTTAGACATACGTCAAGGAAAGGTGCTAGCTACTTCTTAACATTTACGGATGATTATAGCCGTTATAATTATGTTTATTTACATAATCATAAACATGAGGTATTTGAAACATTCAAAGTGTATAAAGAAGAAGTAGAACTGCAATTAGGGAAGAAGACAACATCTCTTCGTTCTGATAGAGGTGGTGAATAATTAAGTCAAGAGTTTATAGATTATCTAAGTGAGAATGGAATTGTTCAGCATCTTACTTCTCCCTATACACCACAACAAAATGGTGTATCTGAAAGGAGAAATCATACTTTATTGAATATGGTGCTATCAATGTTTAATCTTACAACTTTACCTTTATCTTTTTGGAATTATGCTTTAGAATCTGCTGTTCGCATTTTAAATATGGTTCCCATAAAGAAGGTCGATAAGATACCATATGAACTATGGCATGGCAAGAAGCCATATTTGTCTTATTTAAAGGTCTGGGGTTGCGAGGCGTATGTGAATCGTGACTCGGGTGGCAAACTCCAACAACAATATGTAAAATTTATCTTTGTAGAATACCCTAAGGAAACTATGGGTTACTACTTTTATTATCCACCCGAGAACAAAGTAATTGTTGCTAGCTATGGAGACTTCCTTGAATCTGATCTTGTTAATCAAGAATTCAGTGGGAGAAATTATGATCTTGAAGAGAGTCATATAGATACATTACCTTCTGAAAACACTAGCGATATAATTCCTATAGAACCAGAAAGTCTGGCGGTTCCACCGGAATTAGTTCCTCTACGTAGATCCGCAATGATTAAAAACACAAATAGCAATATATGTCTTAACATAGAGGATGATGATGAGTTAGGGGATCTTGGTGAACCCGCTAATTATAAATCCGCTATACTTGATCCTGAGAAGGATAAGTGGATGGTTTCTATGGATGAGGAAATGAAAACCATGAAAGTAAATGATGTTTAGATTCTTGTAGAACCACCACCGAATGCTAAAGTAGTGAGACATAAGTGGATATACAAGAATAAAACCGACATGGACGGAAAAGTACAATCCTATAAAGCTCATTTAGTTGCTAAAGGTTTTACTCAAACTTTTGGCGTAGACTACGAGGAGACATTTTCTCTTGTAGCAGACTTGAGAGCTATTAGGATTCTCATAGCTATAACAGCATACTATGACTATGAGACATGGAAAATGGATGTTAAAACTGCCTTCTTGAACGATCGCTTAGATGAAGACATCTATACACAGCAACCAGAAGGGTATGTTGATCTTGAGAATCCAGGACACGTGTGCAAACTTCAATGGTCCATTTATGGTTTGAAGCAAGCATCACGTCAATGGAATAAAAGATTTGACGAAGAAATTAAAAAGTTTGGATTTATTCAGAATCGTGATGAGCCATGTGTATATCTCAAAGCTAGTGGGAGTGATGTAGTATTCTTAGTCCTATATGTTGATGACATATTAATCATGGGAAGTAACATTCTAAGACTTAAAGCTTTTAAGGATTATCTTGGTAAATGTTTTTCTATGAAGGATTTAGGAGAAGCTGCATACATTCTGGGAATTAAGATCTATCGGGATAGGAAAAGACGGTTAATTGGTCTATGTCAAGATGCTTATATAGATAAGGTTTTGAAGAAGTATAATATGCATAATTCCAAGAAAGGTTTTCAACCTATGGAAGTTAAGAATAATCTGAGTCATGAGATGGATGCATCAACTCCTGAATAGGAGGCATACATGCAGAAGGTGCCTTATGCTTCGGCTGTAGGATCTATAATGTATGTTGTTAGATGCACAAGGCCAGATGTGGCGTTTACTGAGAACTTGGTCAGTAGATACCAACAGAATCCAGGGAAGCTCCACTCGACTGTTGTTAAACATATTCTAAAGTATTTGAGGAGTACGAAAGATATGTTTTTGGTATATGGAGGGAAACCAGACACAGAACTGAATGTGGCAGGTTTCTGTGATGCGTCTTGGCAATGTGATAAAAACGATACGAAGTCTTAGACGGGTTACATTTTTGTTTTCAATGGAGGAGCAGTTGACTGGAAGAGCAAGAACCAGACAACAATTTCAATCAATGTTGTAAAAATCGTGAATCGCTAGCCGGCCGATCGACCACCTTGTAGCTTGTAATCATTCTAGGCGGGATTACTCGGCGATTAATCGGATCAGAAATTTTAGCAAATTTGGGTATTTCTGGAAAATTTTGGGTATTTCTAACGAGTTTTAGGTATTTTCGTCATTATTATTCCTAAAATTCAACTTATCATACTTATAAATAGTTATTATAAGTGATAAACACAAGTGTGTAGTGAGTTTTCGGTATTTTCGGCGAAGATTACAGGTTTCTGACAAGTTCGACCTCACTTGACCGCCATTGACCCCAGTTGACCGTTATTAATCGCCTTTACATTAATCGGCAAGGTTGATGGCCTTGTAGCGATTGTAGACCTTGTTTTGCAACATTGATTGCAATGCATGCTACTCAATATGAGAACATGGTTGCTTCAGAAGCTCCAATGGAAACTGTTTGGATTAGGAAGTTTATTGAAGATCTTGGAGTGATGCCTTCAATTAAAGAACCTATACATATGTATTGTGACAATTCAGCCGCAATAATATTTGCCAATGACCCTGGAGTCATGAAAGGCGCCAGACACTTTATGCGTAGACATCACTATGTCCGAGAACAAGTTGAAGCTCGTGAATTCAAATTAATAAAAGTTCACACAGATGATAACGTAGCTGATTCTTTAACTAAGGCTTTGCCTAGATCAAAGGTAGTTAAGCATGTCAAAGCGATTGGGCTACAACTAGCTAGCGAACTCATGTAATAAATCTATGATTAGTATTTGGATAAAGGATGTTATGACATTATTATATAATGAAATAAAGATTAGGTTTCGTTTATTTTTATTATTTAATAAGTGTATCCTATTTTACATGTTTTAATCCATGAATAAATGTTATGCTAAATGTCCATTGTTGATTAATAATATGGGAAAATTATTAAACTAAGACAAATCAAAATAGCGATAGAGTATACTTGAAAGTATATTGATCGATTTTGGATGATATTTGATGAATAAATATAGGACTTATCCCAACTATATGTTTTTACTTTATGGATCTTTGTCATTAAGTAAAACATAAATAGTTATCCTTAGACTTGAGATACCAGGAAACTGTTGTGAATCTAGTACATCTATGTGAAATAATCTAACGCTAAACGTAACTGGTATCTATAAGGATTATTTTCAGAAGTGTTGCAAAATTCATAAGTTTTGCTCGTAGTCAATATAAAATTTATTTCCTCCAATTTCGTTTTGGAGTTTAATACAGTTGGGCCCCTCGTGGGATTAGTAAGATGTTTGTGTGGCCACACCCAAATTTGTTTTGGTAATCTTGCTAAATCAGTGAACGAGAAACACAATGGTTAATGAAAGGAATGACTGAGATCCATATCCTTATTAACGTTGTATTAGAAATAAAAGGATAATCATAACGATGCTGAATCGTTAAAAGGTTTTGTCTAGTAGACCTTACTCGAGTTGTACTAGATACATTGCTAAGTGTAACTAGACGCTAGTCAATGTAATCACGATATTCGAAATATGTCCAAGTGGGAGCTGTAAGTTTATGGACTTATATTTAATAGACGTGTGATAGGATCTAACTCAAGATTATGGGATTGCACACAACACGTAAAGAGTTAATTTAATTTAATAAATATATTTATGTTTTTATTAATTTAAACCGAGCAAGTAACTATATAACTATAACGATCGTTAATTAATTAATAGTTAAGTATTAACGAGGGTTAAATAAATATATAGTAAGAGTAATAAAAGGAAGAAGGACGAAAGGTTCCGGAACACCCCATGGGGGTGTTCGACCGTCGGTTAGAGCCAAAGGGGGGGGGGGGCAAAAAGTTGTCTTTTATTTATTTGGGCTACAATGGGTTGAGGCATATAAATACACCTCCTTATCCCTCATAATTAATCATAACTTGAATCCTCTCCCTCCTTTTCTCTTGGTTCGATCGCAAGGAGTAAACCACAAAGGGTTTCGGTTGGTTTTCTTGGCTGATCGATTTACTCACAATCTAGTCCTAGCTCGGTTTTCACGTGCTAGAATCACGGTTAGCTCGTTGTATTACGTGTGTACAAGATCGTAATATAGTCTTACTTTAGACTATATCTTGGTATATTACGGTATAAACGCGAATTGGTGATTCGTTCTTCGTCTTGTGGATTTGCTTTAGTGTAAAGGTATGTAACCCTAATTCGATTAATTATAATTGTCTTATTATTATGAACTTGTCAAATCGCTTCCGCTATATGTGTTTTGATCTCGTTTAGGGTTTTATATAATTGTTATGATATTAATAAACCTTCAAGTAGCAACATGTCTACAAGCCAAAAGCCCATACTCATTTAAGAGTTCTAAACAATATTTTCTTTGACTGAGATACAAACAATTTCTATTTTTGAAAACTTCAATTCCCAAAAAATATTTAAGTTCCCCAAGATCCTTGATCTAAACCTATTATTCAAAAACTTCTTAAATTTTTTCAATCTCAACATCAAAGTTACCAGTCAACACAAGATCATCAACATAAACAAGCATAAACAACTTAACTTTTCCATCAGTTTTGATATATAAAGAATGATCATTTTTAGATTGCACAAAACCAACATCAAGCAATGTTTCAGAAAGTTTACCGTTCTATTGTCTAGGAGCTTGTTTAAGACCATACAGAGATTTCTTTAATCTACAAACTTTATTATCTACAGGTTTAGAATAACCTGGAGGAGGAATCATATAAACTTTTTCACTTAAATCTCTATACAAAAAAGAAGTATTAACATCCATCTGATACAACTTCCAATCATTTTGCACAAAAAGATCAACCAAACATCTAACAATACTCATTTTAACCACATGACTAAAAGTTTCTTTATAATCAATATCCTCCCTTTGGTTACATCGTTTAGCAACAAGTCTGGCCTTGTATCTTTCAATCTTACCAGTTGAAAGATACTTGATCCTATAAAGCCATTTACTTCTGATGGGTTTTCTACCAATGAGAAGATCAACTAAATTTCAAGTACCATTTTCATATAAATCTTGCATTTCAGGATTCATATCATTAATCCAATTCTGATCACTATAAGCATCTTCATAACATGTAGGCTTATAAGTTTTATTTAAGCTAGAAGGAAAGGAAAAAAAATCACATCAAACATAGAGAGATTACAGTTTTTATACAATCCATATCTCAAAAAATATTTAATAAGTTTCATCTAGATTTAAATTGTAGTATAATTGTATTGCATTTTAAACTAAATTTTACGTGAATTATTTGCGCTTTTATTTTTATATTCCCTAAGCCTAAAATAGTATCCCCATTCAAGTGTAATCCGTAAGCGTCTACGTTAATTCCAATTCATCCCTCGCCCGTGGAATACGACTACTACTATGCAAAACAAACTTCATAAAAAATGACGCCGTTGCCGGGGAGGGGCGTACGAATGATCGTTTTTCGTTAACGTATAGTTAATTGAATATCTTTCATCCTTGAAAGTTATATTTTTTATAATATATATATATATATATATATATATATATATATATATATATATATATATATATATATATATATATATATATATATATATATATATATATATATATATATATATATATATATATATATATATATATATATATATATATATATATATATATATATATATATATATATATATATATATATAAATAAATATATAAATAAATAACCAGAAAAAAGAATTTTTCTATTAGAAAATAAAATCCAAAAGTGTTATTTGAACTCAAATAACACACCAAAAATATTTTTCATTTTTGTTTTTTAATTTCGTATTATTTTTGTTGCTACTATATTGTATTTACGTAGAGAACAAATAATACACATAGATTCCAAAACAATTGCTTGCAATGAACTACCATTGTTAGCGTTCCGGTAACTTGGTTAGTATCGATCAAAGAAAACTAAGGCAAAATAGATAAATAATTCTATGAAGTTCGAACTCAATTGTTTAAACTATAAGGAGGGTATAAGCCGATCGTTATAAAATACGATCTAAAGAAAAAGGCTCTTAAGTGCTTCGCGCCGCCTCTTTTCTCCACTTTCTTGTGCGTACTTAGAAAGTAAGAACCGATTAGGGGTTTGCCACCTCAAAGTAATAAACCAGACTTTTGTCTTTGTTTATATATTGAACCCTCGAGACGTTTTGGTTTTCACCAATCGTTTCAAAGTCGAACGAGAGTTTTTCACCTTCCAAAGTTAGAACTCTTACTCCTCGTGTTCATTTATAATCCATCTTTGATTGGTTCAGAATTTTTGTGTCATTTTTCTACTACTATTAGTATTCAATCCAAAACACAAAAAAAAATACAAAATACAAAAACTCTAAAAATATTGTTGTAATTTTCGTCAGTTTTAACAAAACAAAAAGCAAAAATAATCTTCTTCTTCTATCTACTTTCTATTCTTCAACCCTCTAAATTCTATTTGGTTTATGCGAACTCGTTCTTAATCTAGACGTATTCGTAATCGCCAAAATCGTGTAGTGGAACCCGAGATTCCTCCTACAATCTTCGAAACCATTGTTGAAAAAATTGTTCCAATTGTAAACCGTACTATGATGGAGAAACTCCAAGCACCCACTGAGGGTTATTGAGAGGCTATTGTTATTCCCGATATTTTAGCTCCTAATTTCGAGATTAGGTCGGGTTTATTATCGATGATTCAAGCGAGTCAAGAGGTTACGAGAGTGATAATCCGCATAATCATATAAGGGATTTTAATTGTTCAAACGCTATGAGTAAATTTTGAGATGTGCCTAACGAAGCTATCAAGCTTATGCTTTTTCTGTATTCTCTTGAGGGACCCGCTAAGGTGTGGTACGAGAAAGAACCACCACGTTCGATTACTACGTGGGGTGATCTCGTTTCCAAGTTTGTTAACAAATTTTTCCCTCCATCGAGAACTACGCATTTAAAAAATGAGATTTCGAAGTTTTCGCAAAAACCTAATGAAAGTTTTTCTTCGGCATGGGAACGTTTTAAAGAATTACTTCATTCGTGTCCTCATCATGGTTTTTCGGATTTATATCAAATAGATACGTTTTACAATGGACTTAATGATCATGAACGAGATTATCTTAATGCCGCCGCGGGTGGTATTTTTTTGTATAAAACAACCGAAGAAGCATTGTCAATTATCAAAAAATCGTTCTAAGGTTTATAACCCTCGTAGCACACTGTGTGTTGCCAATATGGGTTCGTCGTCGTCTCATTCGCCTAATTTCTATATGAATCAAATCGATTCTCGTTTGGAAAATAGATTGGTTGATAAATTTTCATCAATATTAAACGAATGGAAGAAAAGAGAGAGTCCCACTCCCGCTTCGGTTAAAGGGGTCGAGATATCGTGTTTGTATTGTGGTGGAGCTCATGATTACTCCGAGTGTATTACAACGGGTAACACTTCGAGTGCCTACGCGATAACGAGAACTTTTAACTAAAACGGTCAAGTTACCTGCACAAATCAACCGACTCCACCGGGTTTTCCACCGGTTCAAAATAATTTAAATAATAAATATCGAAACAATAATCAAGGGAATTATAACCGGGGAAACCAAGGGAATTATCATGGGAATAATAACAATGGGAATTTGCAATATAATCAAAACCAAAATCGTAATTTTCAAAGTCAAAACCAAGGTTTTCAATGTAATCAAAATTATCAAGGTCTTCCAAATGAATTTTTTAATTACGCTAAGGCTAATGATGTGATTGTGCAAAATATTCAACGAGATATTATGACCATGAAAACGGAATTGAAAAATGAATTTGCTAATCAAATTAGAGGGCAAAATAATAAGATTGAGCAAAATCAAGCTGGATTTGAGAAAAATCAAAATCGGATTGAGGGTTATCAAGAAAAATTTGAAAATAAAATTATTTTGATGTTTGAAGCTATAATGAACAAGCCCTCCTCTTCAGGTGGTTTACCTAGTAATACCATCGAAAACCCAAAAGGTTAGGCTAAAGTTATTTCGACTCATGAAAATTCGACGTCTCGTATTATCGATCCTTCAATTTCGAATTTTAGAGTTGCTCAACTTCCTTCAGTTAACATAGTCGATGAGAAGAGGAAGACTACAATGGATGAGAAGCATTTTCCTCATATCCCATCTTCGGATTCTACGACGAAAGTCGTGCCTCGTAACGTGAAAAAGCCTTTTATTGATTTAATGCAAGTCACTTTCGTTGAGACTAGTGCCTCGGGTGCTCCTAAAAATTTTCCTAAGAAACAAGGAGATCCGGGCCGGTTTATTATTCCATGTAATTTCGGATAGGGTGGTGATTTTTCCGCACTAGCCGATCTTGGTGCGAGTATTAATCTTATGCCGCTCTCGATTTTTGAGAAGTTAAATTTACCAAGTCTTACCCTAACTAATTTGACCATCACTCTCGCTAATCATACGCTTGCCACACCGGATGGTATTGCGGAGGATGTTTTCGTTAGAGTCGGAAAAAATTTATTTCCTGCGGATTTTATCGTGTGTGATTACGAGTGCGATTCTAATGTGCCAATCGTCTTAGGACGACTATTTTTGTCAACGACACGTGCCGATATTAGTATGGGGGAAATACGATTACATTGAGATTCAGGGATGATGAAATTGAGTTTAATTCGAACAGAATTCAAAAAAATGTTTTAGAAAAGAAAGAACAAAAAGAACTCGTCGGATTTGTACCATCAATTTCGGTTTTTAATGTTGAAACACCTTCACCTTTGAAAGATAATATTTATAATGAATAAACTTCTTTAAAAGATTTCGAAATACAAAAACTCGATAAGGTTTTAAAGAAAATCATTGATCCCTCGTTTTTCAAAGATGATCGAAATTTTATTCCAGAGGGACGCGTTAATTCTATTTCCAAGTCTTTTGAGAACCCGTGTTCGATCCCTCCGAAGGACAAAGTAGAGACAGTTAAGGCAAAATTATCTTGTGACAAACCTTTTATTCCTAGTCCCACACCGTGTGAGATTGTGGATTTATCGTGTGAGAAGTCCGCCGATGGCCTTACTCGTATTGATACATTTTTCGACAACGAAGTCGAGACAATCGAGGCAAGTTATTCCTTGGAAGAGCCTTTTATTCCTAGCTTCACACCGAGTGAGGTTGGTAATTATTCTTGGGAAGAGTTCACCGATGAACTCGTTTCTCTTATTCCAAAGGGAAGTGAAGCCATTCCCATTAGAGATGACCATTGTGTTGACCCCGAGGGAGATATTTTCTCTTTAGAAAATTCGCTTCATAGTTTTACTCCCTCTCGCCATGACCTAAATGTTAAAAATTTTAGTGTGCATAAAATCGTTTATGATACACCTTCAAATCATGATTTTTCGAATGGTAAAACGGGTTTTCACAATAAAAATGTTAAAAAGGACAAAATCGATGATGTTCTAGGTTTAAATGAAGTCCCTTTTATCATGTCATTGCCACTCCCTTATGAGCCTACATCGAGATTAGTATGGGGGAACGACACTTTGTTACCCTTTACTTACTCAACCCAGGACGAGGTACTCGATCCCGGAATTAAAAAAATAGGGAAACCTCGGTCTTCCACCGATGCAATAAATAGAAAATATTTCAATCATTTTGGTTCAAGTTTATCTCGTGTAGCTCATCGTCATTTTGACCCACCTGTTGTCCCACCCTTCTATGTAGATCATCATGACTCTTATCTCATTGAGATTTTGTTTGAAGTTTCGTTATCTCGTGTGTTATCCGACACGAGGATGAAATCTTTGACCCCGATATTTTTGCTACATCGAGGAATTTATTCCTCATATATCGGTGGTTTGCTTTTTCACTTATATTTCCATAATCTAAGTGAATACGAGTCGAGCTCATGACTCATTTATCAAAAATGAGGTGCCTCGTATGGGAGATCCCATGCTTATCCATGTACATATTATCATTTTCTAATGTAGTTGAAGTGAGGGGATTTGTGCCCTTCCAACTCGTTGTCTCGTGGTTGTTTGTGAATGTGTTATCTAGATCATCATCATCACGATTGAAGCCCCCCGTGTTCGTTTACGTGAGCCTCGATCGTTTGCTTGAAGAAATTTTTCGATATCCGAATGACATAACCTTTATTGCTCTAACGATAATCTATTAGCGTAATTCATAAACGGCTTTAGATTTATTGTTAATTACCATTTTCATGCTAGATTAAGCATTCGACTTTTTGTATCTAGTATGGGGGTGTTCCACCCTTAGACTCGAAACATTGAGAACAATGTTTAACTTTAGTATGGGGGAGTGAATAGATACTTGCCTTGCTTACGTCTTCACGCTTTCCAACTTTCATAGTTTTTGTTTATCGTTTTGTTGCAAATAAGGCTAAAAATTGCCAAATTTTAAAAAATTTCTTAATTTTTATAAGTGTTTAAGACACGAATGTAGGTTTTCCGTCAGGTAGAATAAGAGTTAATTTTTGACTTGATGGTAATTTGGAGCCCCTAACATTCCTTAACCCACTTAAATCAAGTTTTGCTAGACTTTTATATAGGGAATTTTAAAACGCGAAATCTTAGCTTGGTATAGCTAAAGAACCTTTGCAAGTTCCTATAATTGATCCCAGAAAGTCATTTATCAAGAGATCTTTAAAACGCATTTTCTAAACTTGAAAAGTCCAAGAAATTTCAAGATCCTATAGGTGACTTGAAAACCCAAAACTTCGATTTAATATAGTCTTAATAAAGCTAATCCAAATTTAGCTAAATTTTGACTTGCAAGCATTCACGAGTCTCTTTAATTAGAGGTCTTTATATAGTGAAGAATGAGAAATTATAGAGTTATTACAAGTGATCATGCTAAACGTATAACATGAAAATGTTCTTTCAAAAATTCATGTGTTTTTAATTGTGGCTTTTTCTCCCATAAGATCAATGCATTAGGACTAATAATTGCAATAAATAAGGTCATACGGTTTATAAGGTATTTAGCTTCTAGATTAAGATCGTTTAAAAGTTATTTATGATTACATAAAGTACAGTTTCAAAATGTAACTTATCAAAACGGGATGCGAAGATTGGCGAATCCAAAAAGACCCTAACAAGGCATGAGGATTACCTTTTGTTTCTAAATTCAAAAAGATGTGAAGTTCACGAATCCAACTCCAAATGAAGGATGAAGACACACGACGAGAAGAAAAATACTCCAAAAAGGTTGCGGAAAAGTCTATAATCCAAAAAGGCCCTAACAAGGTATGAGGGTGAGTTAATAAATCCATGTACGAAAAGGAGGCGGATCGTTGCATAAATCGAAGTCCCAAAATAAGGAAGAGGACAAGTGAAGAAAGTCGTGGTAAAAAACGAAGCATCTTGAATTAAGAAGGTGTATGCCTAAAAAGAATAGAAAACCAAAACAAAGAGCGTCTCTCAAGATTGAAGTTCGAAACACATGCCAAACATCCGTACGGGAAAGGTCTCACGTCGTGATCAAAGTTATGTCGAGAAATGGACTTTTTATAATTATAAGAAACGTTTTAAAAGATCGTGTCCTCTAGCTACTTATTAAGTAAACCGTGTTAACTTTATTTTCAGCTTAATAAATTTCGAAAGAAGTCAATATGAATCCTTGTGATCCATGACAAAAAATAGTTAAAAATTTATAGATATCTTTTTATAATTAGGATTGCGGGAAAAAGAAGTATTACACAAATTGAATGCATGAGTAGTGTTAGCATTGTGACTTGTACCAACAATGATCTCGTTTTTACGCTTAGCATGAAATGTGTGACAATTAAGCATGACAAATTTTACTCTACAAAACATTTACTTCTTTTTATTCTTTGACCCTAAAAGTCATGATCTCGTGATGAAAGCAATGCATTATGTCTAACACCGTAGTAGTAGTAGTTAAGTTTACATTTCAATAAAAGTAAATAAAAATGAATTTTGGAGATGCTAAGATACTTTATTCTAGAATTGCATGATGACACGATAATGGTTTAGTATGGGGGTGTTTGATGTGAATGTAATTACACATATTTATTCCTCGTAATTTGGGTTTAAAATGGTAATAAAATCATAAAATGTGCTATATATTTGCTTTTTTTTCATTTGTGTATGTGCAGGCACAAATATCGAGAAATCACCAAGGAAAAAGGTTAAGAAACAGCAAAACGATCACGAGAATAGAAAGAGCATAAAATTACGAAGCCAACGGTCCCGACCTCGCGTCATAACTCCTCACGGTTCAGTCCCAGGTTCAGAATTCGAGGTCCGAGGTTTAGATATTGGCAGATTGTCTGACGTGTGAGTACACCTTGGCAGGAAATGACAGTTGTAGCAGTGATTTAGACATGATAGGTGGGTGCTAGCCAATTAGATGGTGCCACGTGGCACTGTGCGTGTGTCAGCTTGAGGTCAGAGGTTGCAAGAGTGTGGCAGGCAAATGATGGGCATATGACCCATGAGTTCTATAGCTGACATCTATTGAATGTAGCCTCCAAGGAATAAAAGATAGTGAAATGACCAAGATACCCTTCTAGTTAATGAAGAAAAGGAAAAATATAAAATGAAATGACTAAATTACCCCTCTGGGCATTTTGCATTATATATACTCCCTTATTCTCATTGTAAAAGGGGTTTAGATTTTAGTTGTAGTTTAATTTTTTCTTCAATGTTTTTCAATTAACGTATTTTCTTTCAAAGTTTTGTATTAGCTTATTTTTAAGCTTTCTTCAATATTAATAAAAGTTCAAGTTTTAGCTTATTGTTAATCTCTCTTAGTTTATTCTCATTCTACCTTTCTTAATTTTTATTATAATCTAGCTTATATTTGGGATTAGTTTGTATAACTTTTTCCAAATAAGTTAGATTTAGATAAAAGTTTGAAATAAGTGTTATCTTATTTCAAGCTTATTGTGGGCTTATATTTCGAGATCTAGCTTATTGTGGGTGCATTTGTTCAATTACATTTTCAAGCTTTTTGAATCACATAAGTTATAAGCTTAGGCTTACAACTTATTAATAAGCTAGCCTTTTAATTAATTGTGTTAATTATTACTAAGTGGAATAAATAGCTTATTTTGGGCGCCTTTTTCAACTAGCTTTTTAAGCTTTTTTAAACACATAAGTTATAAGCTTAGGCTTATAACTTATTTATAAGCTTTATTCTAAATAGTATTTTTAGCCTTTTAATTAATTACTTTTAAGCAAATTAATTTATGTCTTCAATTTATTGCAAGTAGTTAATTAATTTAGTTTAAAGTTATTTTATCTTTGATTCACCTTTTAATATCGTAATTTTTTGATAAATTAGTGTAGATCTATTAGTTTTTATCTTAAAAAACAAAATGTTTTATAAAACCTATAAAAATAGTGTAGATCTATTTGTTTTTTATCTTAAAAATTTTGAATCTCTTTATAAAATCCAATATCGACTTAATCAAATATTAATTGTTGCATATCATCCTAACCACTCTTGTGTTTCTTTGTCTTCGTCGGAAAAGATACAAACCAAGTTATGGAAGGTGAATAACATGGGCAAGTTATTCTCATGGTTTGGTCTTTACTAGATTTATCTAGAGCTTGTAGAACTAAGCTCTATGGTGAGCAATTGCACCAAGTAAGCATTCATTTAATCTTCCTCTAAATCGTTTAGTTTAATTAATTAGATTAATATAGTTTAAATTATTTTCAAAAATATATCTCTTTTATAAAAAAATCATTTTAATTAGTTTTAAAAATTATTGTTTTTTAAAAATAGATTTAAATTGTAAAATTAATTTTCTTTTAGATAAGCTTATTTTAAGTATAAAGTTTACACATTTTTGTGATTATTAAGCTTATTAGTATATAAAGCTTCAAGCTTTATCATCTAAAAAGATTAATAAGACATAAAGGTTAAACTTTACGCTTTAATCTAAAAGTTTGTCTTTTTTATTTAGTTTTTGTCATTTACTTGTTTTTACGTACTTACATTTAGCTTAATTTTTGCATTTGAATTAAAAAAATTTAAATTGTAGTATAGTTTTGTTGCATCTTAGATTTAATAAGTGTCATCTAGATTTAAATTGTAGTATAATTATATTGCATTTTAGAGTAAATTTTACGTGAATTATTTGCGCTTTTAGTTTTATATTCCCTAAGCATAAAATAGTATTCCCATTCAAGTGTAATCCGTAAACGTCTACGTTAATTCAAATTCGTCCCTCTCCCGTGAAATCCGACTACTACTATGCAAAACAAACTTCATCAAGCAGCAGTGGGTAGTTGTTGGGCAGTCGCACGCCAAAGGGCTGCGGTGGGGGGGGTTTGTTTGTTTGGCTGCCGAGACCTTAAGGTCTCGGTGAGTGTTTTTTTGGCTCGGTTAAACCGAGAGGCCACGAGGGACGAACAAGGGGTGTTTAGTTATACTAAATTTAACCGGCTTAGTTATTTTAGGGCTTACTAAAATAATTGATTTAATTAAGTATTGGCATAATTAATCACGGCTTATTTACATGAACTTATTAGTATTTCGGCCTATTTAAATCGGTTAATGAATTTAGCTTATTGTATCATGACTTATTAAAAAGAGCTTATTAAGTTAAAGGCTTAATTAATAATCAATTATAAACCATGACATATTATTAATTAATAATAAATTATAAATTCATTTAATATTAAAGTTATTTATTAAGTTAGACTTAATTAATAATTGGCTTATTAAATCACGACTTATTAGAATATGTTTATTAAGTTTCGGCTTATATTATGTTTATTGAAATCGGCTTATTGGATTAAAGAACGTTACACGATTATAACAAGATAAATTACCTACGTATATTAAACGAGCTTATTACTATTTATGGAAAATTACAATTTATGGAAACTTACTATTATTGGAAAGTTACTATATATAGAAAGGTGCTATTTTTGAAAAGTTACTATATATGGAAACTTGCTATTTTTGGAAAGTTACTATATATGGAAACTTGTTATTTTTTGGAAAGTGACTTTATATAGAAACCTGCTATTTTTGGAAAGTTACTATATATAGAAACCTGCTATTTTTAGAAAGTTACTATATATAGAAACCTGCTATTTATGGAAAGTTACTAATTATGGAATTATCAAGTATAATAGCACAAGAATCATGAAATACATTAATCAAGAACACATGAACGTCTAACATTAAGGAAAGACACGATAAAGCATGAACAAACTCAAGTCATGAACAAGTAACTCAAAACTAAGAACAATTAACTTATACCATGAACAAGCAACTCATACACGTCCTTTATCATGTAGCCCACGTGAAGTCGGAGTAGTACTTTTCCGCTATTCATCTCTCTCACCGATTACTGGACACACGGTGCGGATATTTTGTCCTTCAGTAAGGACATTCATTTCTATTCATGATTAGGATTCCCCGTTTGCTATGCCACATGTTCTTCCCAGTTTCATGTTATAAAACTTTTCTTGTTTTCCATGCTCTCAGTATTATTTTATTTCATGACCCACGTATTGCCCGAGCTATATACATGCATGACCATGATTTTCCACCTGGTTATGGAGGTACCATGAACATGACATATGAGACACCTGTGTCATGACTCTTTCACGACGAGAGTGATTTCTCGCGGCATCCCTTCACGTTACATGTTATATGTTCAGTTGGCCATTATTATTATTATGGGGCGTATGGGTGCATCCTAGTTGACATGTTTACACGTACAGGGTGACTGGTTTGGTGTTTGCTCTACACCTTATTACATTGGAGCTGATCCCTTCATCCAGGTTACTATTAATAGAGGTCACCCCTCTATTTCATGACGAGACAGCCCCTTTATTTATTCATGCACATGTTGATGATACTATTATGCATGACATGTTATGACCGATATTAGCTCGTGGGCATTTACTTACATTACATGTACAACTCATGACATTTCAGTTATCTTTTATGTTTCATAAATTATCTTTGAGGTTCACTCAGGACATACAAGTTATTTCCACTGCATTTCATGTTTATTATTCATGTTACATTATTATTATCATGTCATTATATCCGTTTACTGAGCGTATTGCTCAGCCGTATTTTATTTTCATGTCTCATGCGGCAGGTACCTAAGAACAAAAATCGAGCTTTGAGAGTATGTGCTTAGGATGAGAGCTCCCTTAGACTCTTTTCCTTTTTGCATTTAAATACTTATGCTTGGTTGGACACATGTTTTGTCCTTTCTACTTCCTATGCTTTATGCATGTTGAGCTTATGTTGGGAGCCGATGTTTGATTCCGGCTCTCCTATTTGGTCTTTATGTCTATATGACTATGCTTTGATGATACGTCATGATTATGACACAACGGCCTCTTTGTCAAAGTGGGTCGTTATAGTTATGGTATTAGAGCCAAGGCTTCGACCTGTATGCTCTAAAACTTGACCTGTGACTAGTGGGTAGTCACCATGATCTTCCTAAACTGATGTTTGTTATATTCCATGTATTGGTATTTTCTGAATATTGTTGGTTCTTATTCATGATGTGTTCTTTTGAATTTTGACTAGTATGGATTGAACCATAGCCGTCCATACTTAGTCACATGTTTCTTCTTTCGAATTTTAGACTGGTATGGATTGAACCATAGTCGTCCATACCTAGCCACATGTTTAATTGTTTTTTGAAATTTTGACTAGTGCGGGTTGAACCATAGTCGTCCACACTAGTTATTGTCAGATTTCGTTGAGTATGCGTTCATGTTTCTCTCATGTTTCATTCATGTTTCTAACCGTCTAATCATTTACTTCTTTTGATATGTCAGATGGTTAACACACGTACCGATGTTGAGCTTGATGCAGCTGTTCAGGCAGCTTTACAAATTATGCTTCCACAGATTCGCATTGAGATCCGCAAAAAGTTTCGCGCTGCACCATCTAGTTCAGGTGGAAACCCTCCACCAGTCACTATTCATACCTGGCTTGAACGCTTTAACAAGCTAGCCTCGTCATTCGAGAAGGTGACAGTTCCTGTAGACGCAGAGAACTAGATCTCCCACATGGAGAAGATATTTGATGCTATGGGCTGCGATGAGATTTACAAGGCAAGGTTAGCGGTCTATAAGTTTGAGGGTGATGCATTAGCTTGGTGGAAGGCCTACAAGCAGGCCAAAGGAGGAGAGACATGGCTTATCACTATGACATGGACACTAATAGTTCGTTTTTAGTATCGTTTCTCTCGGTATCTAATCGAATTGATATAACTTTTCAAGTTTGACTTTATTACTTTTGGTTATAAAAGCTTGCTTGGTTTTTAAGCTACTTGCACTCAATACGTAAATCTATACTACTATTTATTATACTGCGTATACGTAACGGATATAAAACGAGAATACAAAATATAAGAACGAAAAATATCGAAGCACGCCAAACGAGGCAAACAATGAAAATAATATTGCTAAAAATATAGAATGGTCCTAAACTGAATTAACACTACATGGACTTCAATTTCTATACTAGTTAATCTTGATTTTACTTCTTTCTGAACGTATAAATCCAAATTCTACATAACTCAGGCCCAAAATGAAATAGCCCAAGAAGTTGTTTTATCTATCCACTTAAACTTGACTGGATATTAACCCAACGTTACACAATGGAAATTCAAACACATAATTCCTACGAAAAGCCATATCACACCAGACTGAATAAAATCTAAAACAAATTAGTTCTTACAACTGCATTTTTTATTTTTAATTACTTCAACTACAGTCAGTCCAAACGCAAACTTCTTAATCCTATTATCTAAATTCATAAGTCCTAATGTGTATAAGGCAAAAATTCACTCAAAGAACACTCTTTCCAAGCACAAAATCTCCTAACTAATCAAGTATTCTAAATGATCCAAAGGCTACACTAATTCTAACACCACACTATCAAATCAATACTCCTACTATTATTCAACAACCAAGAACTAGAATTCAAGGCAGAATTATCCTAAAACGACTAATCCCAAACAGTCCTATATCAGCAAATCATAAATGTTTGAAAAAAACAACTACAAGATTCAAAGGAAATTAGACTAAAGCAGATTACTAACAATGAATAACAAGTAGAAACAAGCTATTTGCAAGTAAAGTCACACCACAAACTATGGCTAGCAGGATATACAATATTATACAGAAAAATAAAATGAGCTTAACCAGAAACTTCTGTAGGGAATCTGTTGATGGTGAAGTATGGCGCTGAGCCAACTTTTACTATCTCACCTCAAACGTCTTCTATCCAACTAGCTAATGAACTGTAAACATCTGCATAAGCTCAAAGAAGACCTACAAAATAGAATATCCAAACAAACAATCTCGAAATCGACAAATACAATTATTCTAATCTTTGGAAAAGGTTCTTAACCGAAACTCTTCAATCTACAAACTTCCATCTAAAATCAACCCAAAAAGTTCATAACAAGCTTCCATCTACCAAAGCAAGTCCTAACAATCATTTACTGCTACTGGATTCAATCAATGACATAAATTTTAAAACATGAAACTAAAAAGCTTATTCTAAAAAACTGATGGTAAACTAAAACTTCTCATAAGCTCATATGAGCTTATGAGCTTATCTCTTCGAAAAGCTTGAAACTTAAAGATTAACCGAATAACTACTATTGAAACTCAGAAATCGAGGATTAGCTATCTATGAGAAGCTCAAAACAATCATAAAATTTATGATTATTAGTGTAACAAATCATAAACTCATTAGAGCTTATGAACAACAAGGACGATGATAAGCAGATTCACAAAAGAAAAAGATGAAAGCTTTTTAGATGAAGAAGAAAGATTTCATTAATGGAATGAAAATTGGTTACAAACTATAACAGAAAGTTTAACAACTGAAACTGTGATAAAACTAAACTAACTATTCTTAACTAACTATGTGTAAATCTACACCTAGCTAACCGCTTGAAAATGAAGAAGTCCTCTTGTATTTATAGGCGTTGAGTGGAGGAGTATGACGTGTGCCGTCCAATCCCTAAGTACCACGTGTTAAATACGAGGATGATCACTTTTGGGTTCTTCACATCCCCAGATTGGGGGTTTCTTCGTTCTTGGCTCTTGATCTAATTCACTTGTACCATCGTATAGCGGAGAACAAAAGGAGCAATTTTTCTTCTTTAAGTTTGTCTTGAAACCTTGTGTATCTGCCTTGATTTGCACTTGCATGTATGTGGATAGAAAGTATAAACTGATAAACCGTCTGTGTGAATACTTTCTCTCTCTTCATTCGTGTGGAGAAGACGTGTGTGAATGAAGATATGACTTGGTCTTGCTTTGACCAAGTTAAATAAAAGCTAAGTAACTTTTTCCATCTTTTCTATTTGGTCCTTTCATTTATCATCCTTTATCAAAAGTGTTGTAAACTTTTAAGTCAATTTCTTTTTCATCTTTTTGTTTTATTGAAAGTTACAATAGCCCTCCAACTTTGTAATTTTGGCAAGTAAGGTCCTTGAAGCATCTTTCGTCTTTTTCTTCGTCTTTTGTCAAATAAATCCTTGAAAACACGTGTTTGCTCCAAAATGTATCTTGTTTACCTGAAAACACAAAAACACAAATACACACGTAATTCTGATATTTTATAGTTAAATATAATGTATTTGACTGTGTTTTGAGTGGTTTTTGGATCATTATTGGTGAGTGTTTTCACACTTATCACACACAATTCAAGGAGTTTTTCTACCTTCAGTTTTTCCCTCGAGATGAGCAGGAGCGCCTGAAGAGAGAGTATCATTCCATCCGCCAGAAGACGAATGAGACTAGTACTGAGTTCATGCAGCGTTTTCTCTGGTTAGCTGGTTTTCTTAGGGAAGCTGCTGGGACTACAGAGGAGCAGGTGAAGAACATTCGTTAAGGTTTTTGCAAGTCGACTCTCGATCATCTCATGTGCATTACATTTACTGATGTTGCCCTAGTTGCTGATGTTGCTCGCAGCTTGGAGATCCTACAGGACAAAGATGAGTTTGATGAATTGGAGCGACCAGACAAGAGGTATACTCCATCCATCAGATGTTACCATCTCATTTCATGTCTTTACTTCCTATTTATATAACATGCACCATTCAATTTTATCTTTCAGGCATAAGAGTGGAGACCGGTCCCAGCCGGCCACTCAACAGGGTAGTTACAAGAACCACAGTCAGAATAATGACTGTCATGGAGCTGGCAAGAGAGGCGGTAGTGACAACTACCGTAACAACACGAACTACTCTGGCAACAACAGCATGTCCCTCTTTAAAATTTTCAGTGTTAAACTGCTGTGTGACACGATTATAACATTACAACATGATAACAGGAACTCCGGTAATGGACGTGACCAGAACTACAAGGGTCAGCGGTCCAACTGATCAACCAATTCTGGTATTATAACCTAAAATTTTGAACGTTATTCATGTTTACACCTCAAGACCCATGTCTTACGTAAATCTTCTGAATCGGGTTCTCAGCAGTCTAGGGTAACCTCCGCGGGGTATACCCATCCTGTTTGTACCACATGTAGATGTAGACACCCAAGAGTGTCGTCGTGCTGCTGGTACTTGTTTCAAGTGTTGACAGGCTGGTCACCTTTAGCGCGGTTGAAAGAAGGGCACTACTGCTGGTACATCTTGACATGCTTCCCAGAAGCCAGTTACATCCGGCCGTGTCTTTGCAACTACACGAGATCATGCCACAAAAACTTCAGGTACCATCACTGGCATATTATTCATGTTTGGACATGCAGCATGTGTTCTGTTTGATACGGGCGCGACACATTCAGTAATATCTACCATGTTTGCTTCACGTATTGATATGACACATACATTACTTGATCATGTATTATGTATATCCACGCCCATGAAAAACTCTGTTCGTACTATCCATGTATATAGAGATCTTCCTCTACAGTTTGATGACAAGATTCGTTCTGTTAACGCATTTCCCTTGGACATGTGCGGGTTTGATATGATTCTAGGTATGGACTGGTTAGCAGCACATCGCGCTACGATTGATTGCCATTCATATCGGGTCATATTCGGAGATATCCATGCTCCTGAATTTTTTCATCATGATTTCCTACCGGGAAAATCTGTGTAGATTATTTCTGCTTTACAAGCACGTACTTTATTATATCATGGTTTTTCTAGCTACCATTCATGACACGGCTTCTGAATTCCTTCTATTCATGATCATCCGATTGTTTCCGAGTTTGCAGATGTATTTTCAAAAGAACTTCCAGGTATACCTCCTATCCGCGAGGTTGAGTTTGACATTGAACTTGTTCCAGGAGCTGAACCTGTCTCCAAAGCTCCTTATCGCATGGCTCCCATTGAGTTAAAATAGTTGCAGGATCTATTACAAGAGTTGTTGGAAAGATTTTTTATTCGCTTGAGTGTATCACCATGGGGTGCACCGGTTCTGTTTGTCAAGAAGAAGGACGGTAGCATGAGATTATGTATCGACTACCGTGAACTGAACAAGATCACGATCCGTAATTGTTATCCTCTTCCACGTATTGATGACTTATTTGATCAATTACATGGTGTTTAGCACTTTTCCAAGATTGATTTACGATCAGGCTACCATCACTTGCGAGTGAAAGAGCAGGACATCTCCAAGACTGCTTTTTGCACGCGTTATGGTCATTATGAATTCGTGGTTATGCCTTTTGGTCTCACGAATGCTCTAGATGTATTTATGGACTTGATGAATCGAGTTTTTCATGAAGTCTTAGACAAGTTCTTTATTGTGTTCATCGATGACATCCTGATCTTCTCTAAGTCTAAAGAAGAGCATGAGGATCATCTTCGAACGGTACTACAGATTCTTCGACAAGAGAAATTGTATGCTAAGTTTTCCAAGTGTGAGTTCTGGTTGAGTAAAGTGGCATTTCTGGGGCACATTGTTTCAGCAGAAGGGATTACCATGGATCCGACGAAGGCTGAGGCTATCACAAAATGGCCAAGACCAACGTCACCGACTGAAGTACATAGTTTTCTGCGATTAGCTGGTTATTACAGCAGGTTTGTTGAAGGTTTCTCATGGTTGGCCTTTCCTTTGACTAAACTTATGCGTAAGGGTGAGAAATTCGTTTGGAATGATGAGCCAGAGAAGTGCTTCGAAGAGCTTAAGCAGCGTTTGGTTTCCGCACCTATTCTTACTCTCCCATCTGGTACAGGTGGATTTCAGATTTACAGTGATGCTTCTGGGAAGGGTCTTGGATGTGTACTCATGTTGCATGGGAAGGTAATTGCCTATGCCTCACGACATCTAAATCCCTACGGAGTGAATTGTCCTACTCATGATCTGGAGTTAAAGCAGTAGTTTTCGCACTCAAGATTTGGAGGCATTATCTTTATGGCGAGTCATATGACATCTTCACCGACCATAAGAGCCTCAAATACATCTTCGCTCAGTGAGAGTTAAACATGAGACAGAGACGTTGGTTAGAGTTGCTGAAGGACTATGACACCAACATTCAGTACCATCCGGGTAAAGCCAATGTAGTGGCTGATGCTTTGAGCAGAAAATCAGGCATGATAGCTGGCATCAAGGTAGAGGAGGCAATTATTCGCGATCTTGAGCGTTTAGAAATCGAGCTTTTGTACGTGGGTAGAATGGTTTCTGGGCTAGTATGAGAGTTAAGCCAGACTTAATTTCTCGAATTAAGGCAGCTCAGAAGGATAACGGCGAGATATGGGCAATTATTTAGAACATTGATCAGCAGACCGAGTTCCGAATTGATGATGACGGCATTGTATGGCAGGGTACTAAATTACATGTTCCAGAGGATCCTACACTAAGAGAGGCCTTGTTGACCGAGGCCCATAGTTCACCATTTTCTATTCATCTGGGTTCTACGAAAATGTATCATGATCTCAAACAACATTTTTGGTGGAGCGGTATGAAACAAGATGTAGCTGCTTTCGTTTCAAAATGTCTGACCTGCCAGCAGGTTAAGATAGAACACCATCGTGCTAGTGGTTTATTACAGCCATTAGAAATTCCTGAATAGAAGTGGGACAAGATCTCCATGGATTTTGTTACCGGATTACCATAGACTCAGAGGAAGCATGATGTTATCTAGATCGCTGTCGATCGTTTGACCAAGTCTGCACACTTTCTTCTTATCCGCAAAGTTTACGCGGTTAGCAGATTGGCAGAAAAATTCCAGCAGGAGATCGTACGATTACACGATACACCATCAGACATCATATCAGATAGAGATCCACGTTTCACGTCTCGTTTCTTGAAAGGTTTGAAGAAGGCTTGGGGAACCAAGCTCAAGTTTAGCACAGCTTTCCATCCTCAGACCGACGGTCAGACTGAACGTATGATTCAGACATTGGAATACATGTTACGCTCTTGTGCGTTAGAGTGGACAGGAAATTGGGATGACTATATATCTTTGGTTGAGTTCACTTACAACAATAGCTAGCATGCAAGTATTAAGTATGCTCCTTTCGAGATGTTGTACGGCAGGAAATGTCGTGCTCCGATCTGTTGGGATCAAGTTTATGAGCGTATCATTGAGGGTCTAGAAATGATTGAGGTGACTAATCAGAAGGTCGCTATAGCCAAGGAAAATCTTAAGGAAGCTCGTACTCGTCAGAAAAGTTATGCTAACAAACACCGCAGATCATTAAAATTCCAGCCTGGTGATCATGTTTTCTTGAAAGTATCACCCGCTCGTGGAGTTAGACATTTTGGTATCAAGGGCACGCTTAGTCCTCGTTTCATTGGACCGTTCGAGATCCTAGATCGTGTCGGTGAGGTTTCGTATCGTTTGGCCTTACCTCCTCTGTTATCACACGTTCGCAACGTGTTTCATGTATCATTACTCAGAGGTTACAACTATCATCATTTGCACGTTGTCACGTATCCACTCGATCAAATTCGTGAGGATCTATCTTACGTTAAGGAACCAGAAGCTATCCTAGATCGTCAAGATCGGGTCATGAGGAAAAATACTATCCCTTTCGTCAAGATCCTTTGGAGGAACCATCCCGAGTGGGAAGCCACTTGGGAAACCGAGGAGTCAATCCGGATTTCTTATCCTCATTTCCTCCCATGATCCGGGTATGTTCTTTTCAGCCTCATCATGTTTTATTCTTTTTAGAGGGGAAGAGTTATAAAACCCGCATGAAGATACCTGTTATTTAAAACTTTTAATATTTAATTATCCACGGCAAGTAACTACGTATAATAAATACGACACAACAAGATATAACACGAAATAAAATTTACGAATTCATGAGCATACGAGAACGCAAGTTATGTTATGAAATAATTAAAATGGACTCATGTTAATAATAAACCTTACAAGACTTATAAAGGCCCAAGGCCCGGTCCACTAAGGAAGCTAATAACAAACATACGCATTTTCCTTTTCATTTGTAACAAAAATAAGAAAAAAGGCAAAAACCCTAGGTGTTGGTGTGTGTGGCCGCCGGCAAGAAGAAACAAAAGGGGAGAAAGAAATTCATTTTGATCTTGATTTTACGTGTGTACTCGTTGATGACGTATAGTCCCTAGTCGGGCTGGATAGTCCGACTTACGGGTACTACCCGCATCCATTAGGAATGGATTGGATACTTGTGCGATGTGCGCACATAGCCCATAAGGCCTGATAAGCCGCTGTCGCAAAAGAGGTTAATTACTTATCCAGGTCCTCGCCGCGGTGCGACAGGATCAGATCGGATATAACCTATATTATAGTTATATTCTCCTCAGGAAAAGGGATATACACTTGCCTTGGTTAGATAATGAAGATCAAGCTATTTCGAGTCATTATCTCTTCCTTAGGCCGCAAGAACAAGGAGCCCAGCCTGGACTCTCTCGAGTATAAAAGGAACCCCTCCGGTTTCACAAAGGTACGATATACACAATACCCTAAACACTAATATACTCAAACCGATTACTTACTCTCACGCTGGAGTCTAATCGTGGGTAACAAATCCACGGCAAGCCTAACGGTGTCTGTTTAGTGCGCAGGGTCCCAAAGCAAGTTTCACTTGGTGCGAGAGCTGGAGTCCCCAAGACCCCAAATTAAGCCTAATTTGGGTTAATCTCGGTCTACCCCAACTTTTGCATCAACAAGTTGGCGCCATCCGTGGGACCCTTACTAAGCTCTAACAAATGACAGAAAGCAGTAAGAATGAAGGCCGTCAAGGATCCTCGACGGTGGATGGCCATAATGTTACCCCTAGATCTGCCAGCGAGGCAAACACTCGGGACATGAACAACCCCCCAATTGTAAGAACGGGAGGACTGTTCTCAACCCCCTACTCGTCACGAGGAAAAAGACAATGAATGGGAGTCAACTCAGCCTCCTCTCATTAAACAAAAAAGAAATACGGCCCAGGAGGAGAGAGGGGAAGTCATCACTACAAAAGCACGCATGATGGAGGAGTATGTAGCTCATAACTTACAAGCACTCATTCCTTTGGTGGCAAAACATGAAAAGATGGTTGAGGAATCAAAGCGCGCTAAGCTTACTGCATCCTTAGAGGACAATCTGTCAGGATCAAGTGATAGTCCATCCGGAAAATATATGCGTGAAAGTTATTCCTCAGATGACCAAGTTTTCTCCCAATCGTGGATGAGAGCCAGGAAAAACGCCTTTACAAGGCGCATACAACATTATGGAGACACTAGAAAGCGCTGCATGCCATCGAACGTAAAAACTTATGATGGCACGACGGATCCAGAATACCACTTGAAAGTCTTTGAATCTTAGGCGGGCATCGAACAATGGCCAGAGCCTATATGATGTAATATGTTTAACTCCACACTCATAGGGAACGCGCGGACGTGGTTTGATAGGCTTCCGCCACGAACAGTCAACGGGTACGAAGCGCTACGAAAAGCATTCAAACGAAATTATGTGCAACAAAAAAGGCATGATCGGAGTGCTGTATCACTTGCCAGGGTAAAACAGCGCCAAGGCGAATACTTGGAAGACTTCCGGGAACGTTTCAGAAGCGAGTGTCTCCAAGTAAAGGACTGACAAGAAATTTTGAAAGTATCATGCTTCATGGCGGGGATATGGAATAGCGACTTAATAAAGAAGCTTAATGAAAGAACGCCGAAAACCTTCGACGGAGTGCTAAGGCGAGTAAGGTCTTTCATGCAAGGGGAATCAGCTGCTTCAGAAATAACACGAGGTGCTTATGATCACAAATCTACTCGCATATCCATTGAAGGACCCAACAATCAAGGAAAATCTTTAGGCCTTGATTATATAGGAAGGAGAAGGCAGGGGCGAGCTTATAACTCAAGGTTTATGTTAAACACGTAATTATTCATGTATTTAGTGAGAATTTTCCTTCATTTTTCGCATAATAAATAGCAAAAATGTATTTTTAGTGCATATATCGTTTATATTTGCTATTTATTATTGTAGGTACGGATATGAAGAAAAGGACCAAAAGCGAAGCCAAAGAGCCAAAAACGAGCACAAGACATAGAAAAAGCACGAAAAATCGAGTTTGACGGTGCATTCATGTTTTATTGGGCCGGCCTGACACCATTTAAATGGGTCGAACCGACCCATTAATATATCAAATAACTTCAGCCCAATAGCAACATCAAAATCAAAAAGCCCACACAGGCCCATGGACAAGATAATATGGTTAGCTTAAAATGGACGCCAACAAAGAAAGGGATTCACTTTTGCACTTTCTTTCTCTGGGTTTGTATTTTTAGTAGGTAGATAGACATAGGGAAAATATATACTTTATTTCCACCCTCACTTTGTATTATTGGATATCACCCATGCGTTCTTTTATTACTAGATAGGATATCATCTCATATTTTTTTCTTGATCCCTGCGCTTTATTTTTCTTTTCATACAATAGGATTATATTAGTTTAAATTTGCAAATCGAAGTACTAATTTCCAGGTTCGAATTTGTTATTTTTTTTTTTAATTTTTTTTTTGATGTTGTTGAAAGTGTTTGATGTTTATGATGATAGGATTTATACTCTTAATGTTTTTTTGTTTGTTTGAATCTATTAGTGATAAACGATGGTTGTGTGAACATGGCGATGTGGGTTCATAGCCGTAAATATTAACACACACCCTTCCACTTTAAATGTGAACTTGACTACCATCTTACTATCACTTTTTTCATGTTATTCTACCCTTTTATTGTATTTTAATGGCTTTAATGTCTGATTAGAAAGAAAAAAAGAAGGGATTTTATTAGTTTTATTAAAACTTACGAGTAGTGTTTAGCCAATATAGATAGTAGAAAAAAAGGGGTTCCAAATCTGTTTTTAAAATATTTTAATTAGTTAAATAAATTTAGACTTTCATAAATAGTTTCTTTTTAGAATATTCTAAAATGTCGTTTATCTTAATTGTTGTTAACGTTTTATGTTTATGTTATCTCGGCGTATCCGGTTCATATCTTTTGGCGAGGAGCTTTACGGGTGTTTTAGCTAGATTAAGTTTTAAAGTTTAAAGCTCGATTTGTTTTTATCTCGTTAGTTAGTCGATAAAATTGACAACTTTATCGGCTAATAAGTTTGATAAAAATTTTGAAAGTTATAAGCTTTTGATTCAATTTAGCTATTAGATCGGGTGTTTAATTTTTCCTCTCCGGTTTGTCATTACGGGTTAAATTCTCTATCTCTTTTCTTATTTTATTTCATTAGCTTAAATATATATAGTTATTGTTTCCTTGTTGATGTTTAGCTTTATTATCATGATTATAATAGTTTTAATTATGCTTGTTTAGTTTAGCATCTTTATTGTCGTTAGCATTATTTTTAGATATCTTTCGCTTTGCATTCGTAGTATAATTGTCGCTCATATCATTTAATATTTTGTTATTAATATTAGTAGTTTAACTATAAAAATCAAACGATCTCTTTTATTTGAGCATCAAACTTGAGACATTAACGCGGATTTCCATTCACACTTCGTCGAGATTACGATAACCCTTTGGGTGTACGAAAACGAGAGTATCAAATGGCACCGCTGCCGCTCTGTGTGTAGCGATATTGGCGTTTTGTTTTTAGTTGGTGACTTGAAGATTCTTTCGCTTTGAAAGTTTATTTTCGTATTTGTATATATATATATAATAAAGAAAATTTAAAAATCCAAAAAAATATATAAAATTTGTAAAAACCAAAAATATTTTCTTATTTTATCTTCTTTTCTTTATTACTATATATATCATTAAAAAATAATATAAAAAAAGTTAAAAAAACAAAAATATTCCTCTTTATCCTCTATTGTGTTTAATTCTTTTTCTCAACCCCTCTTATTTTTAATTCTTCATGGATTCATATTGTATAGGGTGTGAGTCGTCTGATAGTCAATCATGTTATTCGTGTTCATGCGAGCGGTGCGGTATGGCTATCCCTAATCACGAATTTGGACATTGTTCATTTTGCAATTCGACCAATTCATACTTCACCTCTAATGACACTATCTCACCCTCTTCCATATATGACGATCCGTATCCACAACATGCACCGGGTTTTTTTCAATACCCGTGTTGCAATCATTGTGGGGGCCCTCACGATACTTCTTATTGTCAGCCCATGAATTATTATGCGCCAAATCCGTGTTCTAATTCTTTTCAACGGATGAATTATTATGAACCAAATCCGTGCTATAATACCGGTTTTCAAAATTTTGAACCCCCACAATACTCCGTCGTTCATCAACCTTCTTTTGAGGAACGACTCACTATTTTGGATGGAATTCTAGAAAGCTTAAAACAACTCAAAGTTAGTTCACATGACGAAAGCCGACAAGAGCAAGTATCTAATCTTAGTGCTTATACCTCTACGCCTCGTACGATTCCTTATTGTTATGATGATGACGAGGATAATATTTACGATCTCAATCCATTATGTGAGACTACCACTCCTATTCTAGATTCTTCCACTACGGAGACCGATGCATCTATCATCATGGGGGATGAGGGTCTTATCACTATTCCTTGTGATGAGACTCTTATTCCAATCCAAAGTGAGCTTACGGTTGCTTCCGATAGTGACAGTGAGTGTGAATCTCTTTCTAGTGATGATTCATTACCTCCCACCGACATCTTGGGAGATGATTCTTTGGCTTTCTCTAACCCTCTTTTTGATCTCGATGATGATTTTACTTCTAGTGATGATGAGTCAATATCTGATGAAGACGTCCAGAAGGAAAATTTCAAGATTTATTCGAACCCTTTATTTGATTTTGATGACGCCTACATCTCTAGTGATGTGAATCCTCTCTTTGAAGAGGGGATTGAGGACATTGATGGCTCCGACTCTCTTGATATTGATGAGCATTCTTTGTTAGCCATGCCACCTCCCTTCATCGAGGAGGTGGAGAGATTTGACCCTACCTTCCGTTTGATTCGTTCTGGAGAGGTGACGCGGGTGGTAGATATTTATTTTGATATTTCTCATATTATGTTGCCACCCCGTCCTACCACGTGCACGCCCAAACGGGTGATGTATCGCTTTTACTCTCCTCGTTTCATACCGGGGAATGAGGATGAGTGTTTTGATCCTGGAGGAGACGTTGATGTTGCTATTTCTTGTGATGTTTTACCGGTTATACCATCGACTCATGCTTTGAGTTTCTATCAAGTGTCCTTGGGTGACACTTTGATATCTTTTTCTCCCACCCTCCCGCCCTTGGAGAAGACGAGTATTCTTAAGGATTACCTTTATACCTATTTCTCGTATGTTATAAGAATCCTTCTGCTTTTCTTCACTTATACTGTGAATTCTTCTTCTTTATTCTCATCCGGTAATGAGGATAATACTTTTGACCCTGGCATATCTGTTTTGAGCCAGTGGTGATTCTCTTGCTTTCCATGGACCATTTAATTCGGGGTCGAGTCAGGCCCGTGACTCGGTTAACAAAAATAAGCGCTTCTTGGGAGGCAACCCGATGATTTATCTATTTTATCTATTTTCTAACATAAGTGTAGGGGCGTGCTTATCTCCATGTGTGCTTGTTGGTATTTGTTTTTGTGTGAAGGGTTCCCTTGGATCGAGAAGACTTTCAGAGGGTTGATGTTGCTGTTTTCCATCATCTTCTTCATTCAGTCTCCGATCGATCTTCATGTCTATATCAGGGGAGTACTCAGTTCTCATCTTTATCCATGCATGTCTGATTGTGTTCTCCTTTTTACACTTGGAATTCTAGCATTAGCCTTTTGTGTTCTTAAGTGTAGGGGTAGCACCTTATCACTTTTGAACATTGAGGCCAATGTTTGGTTCTAAGTGTAGCGGAGTTTATATCATATTGATCATATTCATGCCTACTTGTTTGCCCTCTTGCAACCTATTTTGATCAAATGTCTGTTTGTTTTTATTTTATTTTATTAAAAATAATAAAACGTTTTTTATCGTGCGCGATTGACTTGTCCCGTAGGATAGAACAAAGGGGATCCTGACTCTGCCTGAGTGTTGATCTGGCTGCTCCCTTAACTTTTAGACTAAGCTTTTAGGATTTGTGCAAATAAAAATGTTAAACGTGGAGTAGTTGGTTCTCTTTAGAGCTTATATGAATAACCTGTGGCTTTTCCTCCTAGATTGTAACTAGACTTAATAAGTGTGTTTATTTTCAAGCCTTTGAACGTTAAAAATTGTGTTGTTATGCAAAAAATAAATTCTTATGCAATTTTGATATAGAGTCCTACTTCAACTTTTTATTTAAATTTGACTGAAAGCATACTTTCTTAAATTTAAAATAATGTTGCGTGAATAAATATGTTGAAAAAAAAATGGAAAAAAAAATTGAAAAAAAAGAAGAAAAGGAAAAAAAAGAAAAAAAAAGAGAAAAAAAATATTTGAAAAAAAAGAAAAAATATGAATAAGAGTTTTATGTTTTTGTTGCTTCAATTATAATTGTGAGAAACTTGTTTTTTCTCAAATTTAAATCCGAAGTTGAACTAGAATTCGTCAATTTTTTATAAGAGTTTAGACGGTAATTGAGAATGTAGAAGTCAAAGGTCCCGTGAGCTCCGATACTATTCTCGAGGGTGTAAAAACCTAGCCTCCTAAGCTTTGCTAAAGGACAAGCTGAGAAGAAATTCACTACATGGAGTGATCTCTCCTTTGAATCTTCATTCTCTATTTACCGTCGTTGTTTTTCATCTAAGTGTCTTTTATTAGCTTAGCGGTGATTTCAAGATCTTTGATTTCAAAATCCCGCCGATCCCGGTACTATTCTCCGTGGGGTGTCAAAAGCCCGGGCACTTAACCGATGAGGTTGGGACGTCCCGAGAAGAAAGCCGCTACATGGGAAAGGCCATTTTTGAATCTTAAATCTCGTCATTTTCGGTGAGTTTTTCCACTTAGATGATTAGCAACTATAACAAATGTCGATTTGAACGATCAAAAATTTGAAAATGAACACACTTGCCTAGTCGTTATAATTATAGGAGTGAAAAGTTATATTTACATAGGTTACTAGTATAAGTAGTGTTAGCATTTTTCCATAACGTTTGCACAAGGAATTTTAGTTTAGTTGGGAGTATTAAAAAGAGGATGACGATCTTTATTCCCTGGAGACACCCAGTTTGCGTGTTACCCGTTCTATGATCCTTATACCTTGAATAAAAAGTCGGGCATGGCGGGTCACAATGTATTTTTATTTTATTTTAGCAATTAGGAATAAAGTAGTTTTTAATTGTTTTTGAATTTAACGTTTGTGATAATTGTTGCTTGGGGGCAAGCAACGGTGCTTAAGTGTAGGGGTGTGTTGAACACGTAATTATTCATGCATTTAGCGAGAATTTTCCTTTATTTTTCGCATAATAAATAGCAAAAATGTATTTTTAGTGCATATATCATTTATATTTGCTATTTATTATTGTAGGTACGGATATGAAGAAAAGGAGCAAAAGCAAAGCCAAAGAGCCAAAAACGAGCACAAGACATAGAAAAAGCACGAAAAATCGAGTTTGACGGTGCATTCATGTTTTATTGGGCCGGCCCGACACCATTTAAATGGGTCGAACCGACCCATTAATATATATCAAATAACTTCAACCCAATAGCAACATCAAAAGCAAAAAGCCCACACAGGCCCATGGACAAGATGAGATGGTTAGCTTAAAATGGACGCCAACAAAGAAAGGGATTCACTTTTGCACTTTTTTTCTCTGCGTTAGTATTTTTAGTAGGTAGATAGACATAGGGAAAATATATACTTTATTTCCACCCTCACTTTGTATTATTGGATATCACCCATGTGTTCTTTTATTACTAGATAGGATATCATCTCATATTTTTTTCTTGATCCCTGCGCTTTATTTTTCTTTTCATACAATAGGATTAGATTAGTTTAAATTTGCACATCGAAGTACTAATTTCCAGGTTCGAATTTGTTATTTTTTTTTTAATTTTTTTTTGATGTTGTTGAAAGTGTTTGATGTTTATGATGATAGGATTTATACTCTTAATGTTTGTTTTTTTGTTTGAATCTATTAGTGATAAACGATGGTTGTGTGAACATGGCGATGTGGGTTCATAGCCGTAAATATTAACACACACCCTTCCACTTTAAAGGTGAACTTGACTACCATCTTACTATCACTTTTTTTCATGTTATTCTACCCTTTTATTGTATTTTAATGGCTTTAATGTCTGATTAGAAAGAAAAAAAAGAAGGGATTTTATTAGTTTTATTAAAACTTACGAGTAGTGTTTAGCCAATATAGATAGTAGAAAAAAAAGGGGTTCCAAATCTGTTTTTAAAATATTTTAATTAGTTAAATAAATTTAGACTTTCATAAATAGTTTCTTTTTAGAATATTCTAAAATGTCGTTTATGTTAATTGTCGTTAACGTTTTATGTTTAATGTTATCTCGGCGTATCCGGTTCATATCTTTTGGCGAGGAGCTTTACGGGTCTTTTAGCTAGATTAAGTTTTAAAGTTTAAAGCTCGATTTGTTTTTATCTCGTTAGTTAGTCGATAAAATTGACAACTTTATCGGCTAATAAGTTTGATAAAAACTTTGAAAGTTATAAGCTTTTGATTCAATTTAGCTATTAGATCGGGTGTTTAATTTTTCCTCTCCGGTTCGTCATTACGGGTTAAATTCTCTATCTCTTTTCTTATTTTATTTCATTAGCTTAAATATATATAGTTATTGTTTCCTTGTTGATGTTTAGCTTTATTATCATGATGATAATAGTTTTAATTATTTTGTTTAGTTTAGCATCTTTATTGTCGTTAGCATTATTTTTAGATATCTTTCGCTTTGCATTCGTAGTATAATTGTCGCTTATATCGTTTAATATTTTGTTATTAATATTAGTAATTTAACTATAAAAATCAAACAATCTCTTTTATTCGAGCATCAAACTTGAGACATTAACGCGGATTTCCATTCACACTTCGCCGAGATTACGATAACCCTTCGGGTGTACGAAAACGAGAGTATCAGTTTACCCCCCTTAAGTTAACCCCGAGGGAAATCCTAGTGATGGAAGGTGCGAGTTTCACAAGGCCAATGCCAATGACTACCTCGGTCGAAAAGCGCGCCAGTAATAGATATTGTGAATACCACAACGAGAGAGGGCACGCTACAAATGAATGCATTCAGCTGCAGAAATATATCAAGAATAGAGTAAAGAAAGGCGAGCTAAAGCACCTTGTCAAGGAAGACGCGAAGGATGATAGACAAACAATCGTGAGCGCAAACATCTACATGGTAGAATCATGGCAACGAAGGACAAGGCAGAGGGTGAGCCAAAAATTCTCGAAAGGAAAAGACCTTTCTTTTCCCCCACTTAATGCAAGGAACGTCGCAGACGACCCGTTAGTGATAGAAATAAGCATTGGTCAGCACAGCATACATCGTATGTATGTGGATGGAGGTTCATCGGTAGAAATAATGTACGAACACTGCTTTTATAAAGCTTAGCGCGGAAATAAAGAGCCAAATGATGCCTATGGCCTCTCCGCTCATCGGATTCAGCGGAGAGGCAGTATGGCCCTTAGGCCAGCTGGAGTTAGCAGTAAGAGTGGGAGATAACGAGCACTCGGTGGAAGTCCCAATGAATTTTTTGATCATACGGTCGCGATCACAGTATAACGGGATCATAGGGCGACCAGCTATACTGGCATTACGAGCGGTACCTTCTACGGCTCATGGTATGATAAAATTCCCAGTTGATGGAGGGGTCGTAACAATATTTAACACGGCAGTTACACCCCCAGAATGCAACGCGATCATAGAACCGCCTAGGATCACGATGGAACCAAAGGTGGACTCACCACCAAACTTGAAGGTAGCAATACATCCGCAGTACCCGGATCAGGATATAACGATCGGGGGGACATTATCTGACAAAGGAAAGACAGACATGTGTCGCCTTTTGAAGAATAACCTGGACATCTTCGCATGGGAGCCTAAAGATATGACGGGGGTGCCAAGGTCGATAGCTGAACACAAGCTTCAGATCCGCGAAGGATACCCTTCAGTTAGGCAAAAGAAAAGAGGACAAGTCCCAGAGCGCAACAAAGTAATACTGGACGAGGTAAAAAAGATGGTGGACACAGGAATCATGAGGGAAGTTTACTATCACGACTGGCTCGCTAATCCGGTAATGGTAAAGAAACATGATGGCAGCTGGCGCATGTGCGTTGATTTCACATACCTCAACAAAGCTTGTCCCCAAGACTGCTACCCACTCCCGGAAATAGATTGGAAGGTGGAATCATTGTGCGGATACCCCTTCAAATGCTTCCTGGATGCGTACAAGGGATACCATCAAATACAAATGGCAGAAGAAGATTATGAAAAGACAACACTCCATACCAATCAGGGGGTGTACTGTTACACGAAAATGCCGTTTGGAGTAAAGAATGCAGGGGCCACGTATCAACGACTGGTTGATAAGGCATTTGAAAGCCAAATATGGCGAAATTTGGAGGTGTATGTCGGTGACTTGGTAATAAAGAGTCATACGGAGAGCGAACTTATTCGGGACATAGAAGAGACGTTCTATACCCTCAGAAGGATAAACATGAAGTTAAATCCAAAAATGTGCACCTTTGGGGCGACAGAAGGCATGTTCCTGGGATACATGATTGACCGTTATGGAATCAAACCCTGTCTGGAGAAGACAGGCGCGGTTATTCAGCTCCAGAGCCCAAAGACGAAGAAGGAGGTGCAGTCGCTAAATGGGAAGCTTGCAGGATTGAACAGGTTCCTGTCCAAGTCAGCAGAGAAGTCGCTCCCCTTATTTAAAATGCTTAAAAAGTACATTAAGAAAGGAGAGTTCAATTGGACGAAGGAAGCAGAAAAGGCCTTCGAGGAGTTAAAGGCACATTTAGCTTCGCTCCCCATGTTAGTCGCACCAAGGCCTAAAGAAGAGTTGATAATATATTTATACACAACGCATGGAGCGATTAGCGTGGTGCTAATGACAGACAGGGACAATATGCAAACACCAGTGTACTTTATAAGTAGAGCGCTGCAGAGCTCGGAGCTAAATTACACCCCGATGGAGAATTAGTGCTAGCACTAGTGTTGGCAGCAAAAAGGTTGCGCAGATATTTCCAAGCACACCCGATAGTGGTGATAACGGATCAGACCATAAAGCAGGTAATCTCAAAACCATACGTCGCAAGCAGGTTCCAAAAATGGAGTGATCTACTAGGGGAACACAATATTACCTACAGACCTCGCAATGCCATAAAAGGACAAATCCTGGCAGACTTTATCATTGAAAAGCCAGAAGAGGGTGTACAGGGGCTGGAACAAAAGGAAGAAGACCAAGACCCGTGGATCTTGTTCACGGATGGGTCATCCTGCACAGATGGCTCAGGCGTAGGACTCATACTCACCAATCCAGAAGGAATGGAGTTCACATACGCATTACGTTTCGAATTCACAGCCACAAATAATGAGGCAGAGTATGAAGCGCTGATAGCAGGGCTAAGAATCACAGCAAGAATGGGGGTGCGCAATCTCGAAGCAAACGTAGATTCTCGGCTGGTAGCAAACCACATAATTGGTGATTATGAAGCAAAAGAGGACAATATGGTGCAACACTTACAAAAATCCAAAGCATTGATTGAAGGGTTCCACAGGTTCCAGATACACCAAGTACCCAGGGGGGAGAACAAGAAAGCAGACGCACTTAGCAAAATAGCTTCCACCAGTTTTGCGCACCTATCGAAACAAGTCCTAGTGGAAATCCTGAAGGACAAGTCAATAAAAGAGCAAGAGGTCGTGTCGGTTGTAGAGGAAGAAGGTCCTACTTGGATGACACCGATTATAGACTATCTAACGAATGACTCACTCCCGCATGATGAAAATGAGGCACGGCGAGTGCGAAGGCAGTCGAGGCAATTCAAAGTCAGAGATGGGATCCTTTACAAGCGTTCGTTTCTCCAACCATGGTTAAGGTGCGTAGGACCACGACAGGGGCAGTACATCATTAGCGAAATCCATGAGGGGTCGTGTGGAATGCACGCAGGACCAAGGTCTGTGGTGGCGACAGCATTGCGCAGTGGGTACTACTGGCCAACTATGCATACAGATGCGCGAACACTTATTAACAAATGCAATGACTTCCAGGTGCACAGACCAATACCGAGGCAGCCTCAGGAGGAGCTCACGCCAATTACCTCCCCTTGGCCATTCTTCAAATGGGGAATTGATATAGCGGTACCCTTCCCTGTTACGGCGGGAGGAGTTAAGTTTCTCATAGTTGCGATGGATTACTTCACAAGGTGGATTGAGGCAAAGGCAGTTGCAACGATAACTGGGAATCAGGTGAAAAGGTTCGTATGGGACAACACAGTATGTCGTTTCGGACTACCCGGTGAAATAATCTCGGATGACGGGAAGCAGTTCGCAGAAAACCCTTTCAAAGATTGGTGCGCAGATTAGGGGATACATCAACGTTTCGCATCGGTTGCACATCCACAAAAAAATGGACTAGTGGAAAGAGCAAACAGGAGTTTGGGGGATGGCATAAAAGCGCGGTTGGGGCAACATAATAAAAAGTGGGTTGATGAGTCGTCGCATGTTTTGTGGGCACATCGCACGATGATTAAGACGGCCACGGGTGATACCCCCTTCGCCCTTACATATGGGACAGAAGCAGTCATTCCAGCTGAGATAGGACTGCAAACACTCCGCACAGCAGAGGTAGACATGGTTACTAACGATGATGAACTGCGATTAAACCTAGACGTACTCGAGGAGCGACGAGAGTTAGCAGCAATCCGCGAGGCAAAGTCAAAAGCAAAAATGAAAGGTTACTATGATTCTAGGGTACGAAAGACCTCATTCAGACCAGGTGATTTTGTGTATCGCTCAAATGCGGCGAGTCGCGCTGCGAATACAGGGAAGCTTGGGCCAAAATAGGAAGGACCCTACATAGTGACAGACGCACTTGGAAATGGCGCGTACCGTCTACGCGACATGGATGGTCGTGACCTACAAAGACCTTGGAACATATGCCACCTAAAGAAGTGCTACCTTTAAAGACAAAACTTCCCAAGTAATGTATTGTTTTTTCTTTTTATTATTTATGTTCAAAAAACTTGCAAGTATTAATAAAGTAGTCGTGGTCCCTAGCTAGTTCCACGGCGCATTCTTAAAACTCTCTTTTTATGTTATACATATTTTTTTCTTATTATATATTGCCTATTGGCACACGCGTGTACAACGTTTCCAGGAGGAATACGAGGAATGAGTCTACCCTACTAATTAGACTCGTCGAGTAAGTGGGATGCACCCCCTTCGACCATGGATCGTGTATCCTTGTTAGGCCCCCTTGCTATTAATGACGTCGTAGCAAGTTATGCAACCAGTAAACTCTGAGACTGTTAAGACACACTTGTGCACACCTAACAATGGGCCAGCCTCACCTGACCGTCCTTATGGTAGTAGCGGTATACCGCATGTAATGAGCTTCTCAAACCCATAATGGACCATTTATAAGTTTACATTAGCTTATTCTGCGAAATCGTGCTATAAACATTAAAATATACATTCTATAACAAAAGAAGAATAGTGTTTATTACGAAGCAAACATTTGAAAATACAAAGCATGAAAACATGTTTACAAATCCCTAAGATGATTGGAGAGCAGATGAGTCTCAGAGGAGGATCTCTTCAGTTTCAGCAATAGAGGGCAATAAGCAGTAGCGCGATGATCCTTAAGGCTTTTTTCCATCCGGTCCAGTAGGCGTGAATCCCTCTCCAGCAATGGCAATGGCAGCACAGGGATGGTAGGAGCAAGGTGGGCCGCACCAACAGAAGGCGCTGCTTCTATGTTTAGCAGGGCTTTCTTGGCAGCTGTGCAGCTCTCATGCGCTGCAAGGACCTCAGATAATGGCACTTTTTTCACAATCTTGAAAGGATCAAGAATATCCTTGGGATGCGCGAATACGGGCACAGTGAACTGCTCCATAGACGGCTTTAGGTGGAAGTCTGCCAATGATTCTGCGCCCTCTACCTTATGGCGCGCCAAGGTGAGACCCTCCATTACCACTTCAATGGGCACTTCATGATCCTTATCCTCTAAATCAAAAGAAGGAAGCGGACATGCACTCATTTCCTTCATGGCCGCGGTGAGCTTGGCGTCGGCCTTCGGATCGTAAAAGGGCACCTCTGATAGTGCTCGGTTCAATAGCTTCTCCTTGTGTGCAGTCGACAAGCCTCTTGAAGTACCCTCATTGTTGGCGGCTATGACGGACTGGGAGAATGTGGCTCGCATGGTGGGATCTTCTAGTGCAACCATTGCAGCTAGGCGCAGACCATGGCGCACTAACCAGCGCTTCTCGGCTATCTCCTTCATTAAGCGAGGGTACAACTCCTCATCAAGTTCGATGCTCAGCCTCTTCAATTGGCTGCTGAGATCGCTTACATCCTCCTTTACCCTCGCACCCAGAGCGTCAACATCAGCAGCAAACATATCCTTCCCCTCCTCAAAGGCCCCTATGGCAGCAATGTTGGAGGCCTTTATCTGACTAAGATGGGCGTGCTCTTCATCCAAGGTAGCAGATAACCTGTTTCTTTCTTGAGTTAAGGAATGGAGGAGGGCGGCATCTTTCCTTCCTCTCTCGGCTTCTTGGTCTATTTTTTCTTGCATATCACCGAGGGCGGGGGATTTTTCTTCAGTAACTTGCCTTAATTTTTCCTCTGCCGTACGAAGTTGGGCAGATAATTCAAGGAATCTCTTCTTGAGGTGCGATGTTAAAGTCACCTGTTGCGCCGCTAGATAACTTGCCTCATCGACCAAGACAGAGTCACTCATTCCTTCAAGTACTACCTTTCGGCCAGGGGGCACGATGTTGTCTAGGAAGCTTGCGCAGTCAAACGCACTTGTGAGATTGGATGATGCGGGGAGCTCCCACTCAGAGGCAAAGGTAGGATCCTGGGTGAATGCATCCTCTCCTGCTGAAGAAGCCTCTTTTTGGGGGGAGGGTGTTGTCTTGGATTTTACAGAAGACCTTTCCTGTTTGTCGCTGCTGCATACAAGTAATAGTTAGACGGACGTTTACAGTGTGATCGCGTAGAGATGCAGCGGGGAATGAATAGTCTACGCTACTGAATAGGAGGAAATTGTTACCTCAGATGGATGGTCGCAGGGGGAGTGCGTAGAGGGGTCTTCGCAAGATTCTCTTCAAACTCTTCCTTTGTAGTGCACACCCCTGTCCAGGAGGGACCAGCCCTGGTGCGTGCGACCTTGTGTGGAGAAGATGGGGGGCTTCTGCATCTTTTTCCTAAAGAGATAAAGTACTCTTCCTCAAACTCATCCGTGGTTTTTTCAGCTTCTTTAGTAAATTCATCTGACGATAGCGAGGAACTAAGAAATGGTGGTGGTTGTTGTTGTACGGGGGTTGTTGTTCTAACTGTTGCAATGGTGGGGATGGCGGTGGTTGGTCAGCATCAGGGCCTTTGCTCCCTTGGGCGGTCGATGGCTCTTCAATCTCCAAATCCATGGTATTCCTCTGCGCGCGGTCATGAAGTGATTCTTCATTTTCCTGTTGAGGGCGAGACAATACCAGCAAATTTTTAGGAAACGCACCACGGACAAGGTCAAGAACATCCATAACTGCGATAAGAAACAAACAGAAAACAAGGATACATATTTTAGCATCTTAATATGCGATGGTACTTACAGAAGGTTATGATGAAGGCGGGAAAGACCACCAACCCTGGCCACTCTCATTGCGGAACACTATTACCATGTGCTCACCATAGATGGGTGTGCGGCTTAGGCCAAGAGTGACTAACACTCTCCGGGTAGGGTTACAGGGGGATGCGATTGTTGTTTAGAGTCTCCACATCTGCAACGCTGTATGAGTCAGGGCCAGGTAGGGGGTCCTTCCTCACGGTGTCAGGGGTCAAGAATGGAAAGTGGAAGGGAAAGGCGGCGTCATCAACCCAGAAGAACCTGTCGGTCCAATTCCTTAAAGAGTCTATCTTTCCATCAAAACATTGCTTGCCACCCTTTCGCTTAGCAAAAGACACCCAGCCATTGGCTAAAATCCTTTGGTAGAATACGCGGAAAAGATCTATTGTGGGTTCTACGTCTAGGGTGCGGCACTTTATTTTGAAACGGGTGTACAACCCTATCTTCCCTACGGGGAACTGACTTACATTATGTTGTGGGTTAGGAACTTCTGGGTGCAGATAATTTGGTATGTAGAATTAAGAGGTAAATTGGTCTAGCTGATCGATGGTCATGATGGACGTGATGTTGGTTAGCTGTTTCACCATGGTGTTGTGTATACAAAATATCATGGTCACGTGGATTATCTTAATAAGAGATCTGGTGGTGATGATGGTAAATGATGGAAGCGTTAATGGTGATTTGAAGGTTTGTAGAGGGAAAACAGACAAAAGGAGGAATGATGGGTTTATATAGGCTTCCTTAGTTTTACAGTTCATGGTCAGATGTGTGCCACGTGTCCCCCACTTGCTAGATCTAATGGTAGAATATAAAGGGGTAACTATGACGTGGCATGCACTTTTTCCGAGTACCGAGGAGGTTAGGTGAAAGGGGGGATATTTGTCTTCTTGGCGGGAATGTTTAAATTATGAGTTTATGCTTGGACTACGCGACTGTTTATGATTGATTATAGTCTAGTAGCCGCGGATTGTACCTACGACCACTAGACTGGGGGGACATGATGACGTATAGTCCCTAGTCGGGCTGGATAGTCCGACTTACGGGTACTACCCGCATCCATCAAGAATGGATTAGATACTTGTGCGATGTGCGCACATAGCGTATAAGGCCTGGTAAGCCGCTGTCGCACAAGAGATTAATTACTTATCCAGGTCCTCGTCGCGGTGCGACAGGATCAGATCGAATATAACCTATATTATAGTTATATTCGCCTAAGGAAAAGGGATATACACTTGCCTTGGTTAGATAATGAAGATCAAGCTATTTCGAGTCATTATCTCTTCCTTAGGTCGCAAGAACAGGGACCCCAGCCTGGACTCTCTCGAGTATAAAAGAAACCCCTCTGGTTCTACAAAGGTACGATATACACAATACCCTAAACAATAATATACTCAAACCGATTACTTACTCTCACGCTGGAGTCTAATCGTGGGTAACAAACCCACGGTAAGCCTAACGGTGTCTGTTTAGTGCGCAGGGTCCCAAAGCAAGTTTCACTTGGTACGAGAGCTGGAGTCCCCAAGACCCCAAATTAAACCTAATTTGGGTTAAGCTCGGTCTACCCCAACTTTTGCATCACCACTCGTGTCATCAACCCTCTAATCAATACCTTCGGTATATCTTATATCATTAACCTCTTATATTATTTTCATATCATTATGAATGAATTTTAATCAAGAATGAAAAGATCACATGTTATTATAATCAAAAGCAAGAAAGGAATAATGTTTAGTTTGGTTTTGTGTTGGCACAGAAACCGAGAACCCCTAATGGGGGGGGCTCTCGGTGGGTTTTTGGCCAGCCAACCGAGAGTTTTAAACTCTCGGTGGTGTTGGTTGATTAGCAGCCACGGCCCAAAGGACCACAGGGGGGGGTATTCTGTGCAGGGCAGCCGCAACCTCAAAAGGGGGCCATGGTGGGAACTTTAGGTCGGACAGCTGATGAGACTGCTTTTATACATGGTCTCATCGTCCAAATCGGCCTTAAAATGCATAAAATATCATAAAATATGTCAAATATATGCTCGTGTTTGTTACTTGTGTATTTTTAGGTATGGATATTATGAAATTGGCAAAAGAACACAAGAATCAATAAAAAACGAACACGGGAAACGAAGACGCACAATGAACCAAGCTCAAGTATGGAATTTTGCAAAAAGACCCCTCAAGTTTGAAGAATTGGCAAAAATGTCCCCTCATCTTTGAAGAACTTGTCATATTTGACCCTCCAAATGTCAAATATACAAGAATGGTCCTCCAAGTTTGAAGATTATACAAGAAATGCCCTTGGAAAATGATTATATTACAAAAAGTTAGCCAAGAATGATCAAAAGGACTAACTTTGCAATTTATTTTGGACTAATGGTGTAAGGGACTTAACAGTAAGGACTGGTTGTGCAACAAAAGTTAATGGCTGTTAGCCATTTTGGACTGGTAATGAAATTACCCAACACAAGCCCAATAACCCCAACAACCCATTATCCTAATACCCGGGTTTAATTTAAACAAACGTGGTCAAATGGTCAAATTCCCCCACTAACCCACATTCCCTCTAAAACACATTTTTAAAATCTGTTTTATCCAAAAACAGATTAAAACGCCCCCTAATTAACCTAGAACCCTAATCCTACCCCAGATTAATTAACCCTCTAATCAAAGGGTTATCCACTCAAATGCTCCAGTTCACTAATTAAACTTACCCTCACCATAACCCACCTCACAAAACAGTGCCACGTGGCATGTGGTCCTCACCCAAGCACTCCCCTGCTCATGTCTCTTTCCCACAACCCAATACCCCGACAAATTAAACGTGGGAGATGTTACTACTTGGCCTCCAAGTCGTTTTGAACGCTCAAGATCAAGTCCACAGCTGGCATTTCACATGGGAACAACTTTTGACCAAGAATGAAGATTCTTCAAAGGGCTTTTCGGGCATTTTCCACAATTAGGGTTTTAGGACTGTATTTTCTTGTATTTTTAATTCAGCATTCTAGATAGTTCCTCATTGTAGTATAAAAGGTTCGGCTTGTGAACCTTTTCAATTGTTCCAGATTTTCCTTTGAATTTTTTGGTAATTCCTTTTTTATTTAATGCAAAGTTGGTGTTTGTGTATTACAATTGTAATTCTTTTTGATTTTTTTAAAAAGTTGGTATTAAGTTTTAAGGAAAATCTGAGTTCCACATTTAATTGGTAAAGTGATTTTGTTTTTCAAAATTGTTTCAAAGGTTTTCAAATTTGATTCAAATTTTATAAATCCCATTCCTTGGAAGTGAAAGTGGAAAAGGATTGTTGATTTATGAATTTAAAGTGTTTTTTAAAACGTGTGTGTTAAGTTTTCAAGGTTTTGTTAAAGGAAAAAAAAAGAGAAAACAGTATATTCATAAGATTGCTTGTATTTCTCCTTGATTTTCTTAAGCAGGTTGTGAGTTTGTTGATTTGTTAAAGGTTCAGCACCAACCCCAGTTGGTAGGAGGTGACAATCAGTCAGTGAGGGACTTGGATGTAAGTCCCTCAAGGTAAAACTCAATTACCTTTTTAATTTACAGTTTTGAGGAATTTTGTATGAGATTGGTTTGTTTGCATGAAAAGTGTGTTAATCTGTCTTGAATTGTGCTATCTAAGTGTTATATACATGATATAAGCTTAATAAATTAGTTTGAGTAAGATTTTAAAGAGTTTGGTTTGAAAATCTTGGTTTGTAATACTTAAAGGGGTGTTTGGATCTGCTTTTTATATTGATAAATTTGTTAGATTGTGCAAGTAAAACGTGTTAGGAATAGTCAATAGGGTTGTCTTAGGTAGAATCTGGTTTTGTTTTCATCTTGGTAAAGTTTTGAAGCAAATGGTGTGATAAAAAAGGGAAAAGATAGCTTAAAATCTGGTGGCCACTTTTCTACTTACTTTGTTCATGATTTGCTCTAAGTCTTTGAAATCTGTTAAAGGTTAAGGGTATTTAGTTATTGAGATTGCTTGTGTGCTAGTTTGAGCTTGTGTGTGCAAGATTTGTGGTGTGGAATCTCATTTGTGTGCTTGTTTTTAGCTCATAATCCCACCAGACCCCTACCATTTGTCACAACAACTTGAAAATGCCATGTTGAGCTTTGATTGTGTGGTTTTGTGCTATTGTTGATTATTTGCTGCTTGTATTTGACTCCCTACACTCAGAAAGAGTGTAGGGGTGCCTTTGTCCTATAAAAAACACCACCAATAGCAGCAAGCCAAGCCCTCTTGGCCCTTTTTCCACCTGTGAAGAAAAAGGAAAGAACACAAAGCATGTGTTCTTGAAAAGTAAAAACTGGCCACGATTTGAGTTAAATCTTGTTAAATCTTGTGTAAAAAGGGTTTTGGTTTGTGTTACAAGCAAGTCTAAGGGTGACAGATTGGATTGGAAGTAAAAAAAAATAAAAAAAGAAAAAAGGTAGCAAAAAAGTCACCCGCACCGGACTCGAACCCCCGACCTGCAGCTCAGGAGTAAGGGGTTCTACCGGTGATCTAGATGCTTTTTTACGTTATTGTTTGATTTCAATAGTTACTTAACCCCTTTTTCAAGTTGAGGCTTATTAATAAGCCGTAGCTATTAAGCCCATTTTCCAGCTTATTCTTTAAGCTTTTTAGCCCCAACTTATTTTTCCCAAGTTCATATTAGGTCTTAGGATTTTTCTCAACTTTGTTTCAATTTTTCCCTTTATTTATTTCTTTTTTATCATTTATTTATTAGCCGTTTTTTATAAAATCATTAAAAAATAGTTAAAAGTAGTTTTAAATTTAGGAAAAATAGTTTTTAGGTTTTAATTTGTATTTTTGAGGTTTACATATCAAAAAGTTTTCAAAAACTTTAATTTTTAATTTTATTTAATTTTAGGGTTTTTAGACAACTTTAAAAATTAATATAAAATTAATTAAAAGGTTTTAGGAATTTTAATTTGCATTTTCTTCTTAGATAGAATATTTAGGATTTTTGAGAATTTTTTAGAATTTATTTGAGAACTTTTTATTTTTTGGATTATTTTATTATTATTTTATTCATAAAAATAATAAGTTTTATTTTAAATTTTTTTTCATTTTTCCTAGATTCTAGACATTAATATAGGAACTTTTTCACTTTCCAATTAATTTTTAGGTTTTTCAATTAATTTTTAGAATTAATTTAAGATTTAATAGATTTTAATAGTTTTTAGGAGTTTAAAAATAGTTTAAATTGGTTTTAAAATTTTTAAAAATAGTTTTTAGCTTAATTAGGACATTTTTGAGGTTTACAAACTATTAAATCTTGTTGGGGGCTTTTTAATATTTAAAAGTGATTTTTAGGGCTTTAATTAGCATTAAAAAGTCATTATTAAATTAATTAAAAGGTTTTGGCAAGTTTGGATTTTTTGTAAACTCTTAGAATATTATTTGGGATTTTTAGTAATTTTTAGGAATTTTTAGGTTAAAATTTTAAATTTTGTCGTTTTTACGTTTCTACGTCGTAACTTTCTAGTAGTGTTTTTGCCTTATTTTTCTATTTTTTTCCGTCTTCGTCATTTTCTCTTCTTTTCTTCTTGTTAATAATCAAAAACATAAATCAATCATTCATCACACAACACACTAGCCTCCTCGAGAGAACGATTCCCATTTGGGTCATAACTTGTGGTTTTCCTAAACTACTCGTTAATACTTACCGCTTTTACCTTGTTTTCCTAAACAAGTGTGAAATTTAAAACAATTATTTTGGCGCCGCTGCCGGGGAGGCGTGTTGTGTTTTGATTGACAATTGTTGTTTTTCTATATTAGCCATAATAGTAATTGTATTAATAGCACTCTATTAATACGTATTATCGTTTTTCGGTTTTTGTGAATATTATTAATATATTGTATACGTAGAACAATAAAATCACAAGTACTCCAAATACGTGAGCAATCACAACCTTGATTCGGGATTTCATCACTCGATCATTGTATTCGAATCTCAAACCAAAGAAAAAAGGCAAAAATAGATAAATACTTTCGTGAAGCTTAATCTTGATAATACAAACTATAAGGTGGGTATAAGGCGGTTGTATTTCACAACCTAAAGGAAAAAGGCTCTTAAGTGCTTCGCGCCGCCTCGTTTCCTCCGCTTGCTTGTGCGTATTTGATTTTGAGAGTGAATCGAGGGTTTTGCCGCCCAAAGTATTACTACATATCATATATATTTTCTTGGTTTCTATTGATTAAACCCTCTTGAACGATTTGGTGTTCCACCATCGTTCTAAAGTCATCGAAGGCGTTCACTCCACGTGATCGTTTTCATTCCTTGAGGCCTTTTTAATCAAGAGATTTGATTGAGGAGGAGATTTGTGGACTCATTGTCTACTTAATACATTCACCAATTTCCAAAAGATTAATACAATCAAAAACCACAAAAAAAAATTGAAAAAACACAAAATACCAAAAAGAATCTTCTTTGCTCGTCTCCACGTTGTACGTGACGTTTATGCTCACTCGTAATCAAGCAAAACGTGCACGTAGACGCAAGAACAAAACTCCTACTAAGACTCATTCTAGTGAGGAGTCTCCAAGTGAGGAACCTATTGTAGAACAAGAAGCTATCATGGCTAATCGTACTATGATGGAGTTGCTTCAAGCACCCACCGAGGGTTTTGGAGAGGCCATTGTGATTCCCGCCATCCTTGCGGAGAACTTTGCGATCAAGACGGGTTTAATGTCTATGCTTCAAGCAAACAAGTTTCGCGGTCACGAAAAAGACAACCCACATTATCACATTAGGCAATTTAATCGTCTCACCGCGACAAGCAAGTTTAAGGATGTACCACACGATGCCATTAAGATGATGTTGTTTCCTTACTCGTTAGATGGACCCGCCAAGATATGGCTTGAGAAAGAACCGCCGAATTCGATTTTGACATGGGCCGATCTCGTGTCTAAATTTGTGAATCAATTTTTTCCACCATCTAAGACAACACATTTGAAAAATGAGATTTCACGTTTTACACAAAGACCTAATGAAAGTTTTTCAATGGCTTGGGAAAGGTTTAAAGAAATGTTACATGAATGTCCACACCATGATTTTTCCGAATTGCATCAAATTGACACTTTTTATAATGGGCTTAATGAACATGAACGAGATTATTTAAATGCCGCCGCGGGTGGTAATTTTTTGTGCAAAACGACCGATGAGGCTTTGAAAATCATAGAAAATAGGTCTAAGGTCTATAGCCCTCGTAACACACCGAGTGTTGCCAATTTGGGCTCGTCATCATCTCGTTCCATTAATGCCTTGCAAGATGAAGCAAATGAGGAGAATCGGTTTTTCGATAGGTTTTCGACTCTTATGTCTCATTGGAAAGCTCAAGAAGCTTCAAATTCCGCTTCGGTTAAAGCGGTTTCTAAGAGTTGTATTTCGTGTGGTGGAGCTCATGATTTTTCCGAGTGCATTACCGCGGATGGTAACACTTCGAATGCTTATGTAGCCACGGGAACTTATAACCAAATCGGTCAAGGTTCCCGCCAAAATCAAGCTCCACAAAATCAAAATGCTAATAACTATCGAAACAACAATCAAGGTGGAAATTACCAAGGAAATCAAAGGAATTATAACAAAGGTAATTATCAAAGTGGTAATGGGCAAATTTCAAACCAAAACCAAAACCGTGATTTTCAAACTCCTACTCAAGGTTTTCAAAATGCTCACACTGAAAATTTGCAAGGAGAATTTTTAGATTATGCTAAGGCTAATGATGCTAAGTTTGATAACATGCAACGTGAGATGATTAGCTTAAGGTCCGAGTTGAAAAACGAGCTTAAAAACAAACTTGCTAATGAACTTAAAACTCATGCTAATAAAATGGAAGGAAATGTCACAAGACTCCAACAAAATCAACAAAAAATGGAGCAAGGACAACATGAGATTAAGCAAGAATTGTTAAAAGCGGATGCTAGGCAATCTAAGTTTGAAGACCGTATGGCTAAAATGTTAGAAGCTATCATGTGTAAGCCCTCTTCTTCGGGTGGTCTTCCTAGTGATACCATCGTGAACCCGAAAGGAGAATTGAAGGTTATTACTACTCGTAGTGGTAAAACTTTCAAAGAACCCATTTCTCGTCCAAGTACTTCTATGGAGAAGGAAAAAGAGAAAGAACCCGAGGTTGTGGTTGAAAAGGAGCACATTACAATCCCACGAAGTACCGCTCAAACCACACCTACGGTTGAACCTACACCCATTATGGAACCCGAGATTCCAAGGCCGATGCCTATGCCTAATTTGCCCCAACCCACACCACCTTTACCCTACCCATCAAGACGAAACAAGGAAAAGGCACAAGAACGAAATAATTATCAATTTGAACTCTTTATGAAAATGTTTCGTGACTTGCATTTTAATATAAGTTTTGCCGACGCCTTAGTCATGATGCCTCGATTTGCCGCGAACTTCAAAAGTATGTTGAATAACAAAGAAAAATTGCAAAAATCGTCTAGTTGTTCTTCGGTTTTTCTAAGCCGCATACCTCAAAAGGTCGGTGATCCTGGAAAGTTTTTAATCCCATGTGCTATCCAAGACATGGAAGAATGCTACGCCTTGGCCGATCTTGGTGCTAGTATTAATTTGATGCCTCTTGAGATTTTTAAATCGCTCAATCTTCCAAATCTCACTCCTTCAAGAATGTCAATCGAAATGGCCGATCATTCTACGATTCTAGCTTGTGGAGTTGCCGAGGACGTCTTCGTGAAGGTTGGGAAATTCTATTATCCCGTGGACTTCATTGTTGTTGATATTCCCATCGATCCTAAAGTTCCGTTAATTTTAGGTCGATCTTTTTTGGATACCTCGAGAGCACTTATCGATGTGCATGCAAGAAAAATCACTCTTCGTTTCAATGAGGAAGAACTCGTCATTAATGCAACCCAAAACTCCACTCTTTCTCATGTTTATTCTATCACATCTTTGTACAATGTCAATCCCATCAAAAACATTTGTCAAAAGATTTCCAATAGAGTTTTAGGAGTTGTTGAGAAAAATGAAGTTCCGTCCCCTCCGCCGATGGAGGTTAAGAGTGTTAAGCCTATGATTCTAATCTCGAGTGATTCTTCGGATGATGAATACGTTGATCCCGATGGGGAGGTTTTCTTTGTTGACAAAAGATTTGAAAACTTGCCACCACCTAAACCAAAAAGATTTCAAAATGTGAGAATTTTTAGTGTGACTAACATTGTTTTAGATACACCAAATATTTTTGACATAATTAAATCGGGTTTTCACATGGAGAGTGTTAAAGATGAAAAAGGAAAAGATTTTGAATTTAATTTAAAAGATTTTTCTACAACTCTAACTCCGTCATCACCGTGTTTATTGAGTACTACAAGATCGTCTTCTCCTTTTGACGATGCTTTGTGTGGACCTAGTGTGGGGGAAGCCCCTTATGTTCCCTCCCCTTTCTCCACCGAGGACGAGATATTTGATCCTGGAATTGCTTATATAGGGAAATCTCGGTCTTCCACCGATGCAATAAATGGAAAATCTTTTCATTTGATTGGTGCGAGTCTACCTCGAGTAGCTCAATGTTATGACTTACCCATTGTCCCACCCTTCTATTTCTTCCCTCCTATTTTCTTCTATCCCATTGGGGTTTGTGTTGGAGTAGTGTTGCCTCGTCTTTCATCCGAAAACGAAGACACTATCTTTGACCCCGGTATACATTTATCGGATTTTTAAAGTACTCCACGTACTTTTGGGCCTTGTTTATCATGTAAGCCCCACCAAAAATTGACCATACCATGATTATCCCTAAATGATCACATTTATGGGGATTCGAGTCGAGCTTTTGACTCGGTTAACAAAAACAAGGTGCCTCGTGGGGGAGACCCATGCTTATCCATGTACATATTATTGCTTTCTAATTAGTTAATGTGAGGGGATTTGTGCCCTTCCAACCTTTGTTCCGTGGTTGTTTGTGAATTGTGATTTTTAGATCATGATCTTCACGATTGGAGCCTCTCGTGTTCGTTTCATGGGAGCACTCGATCGTTTGCTTTGGAGGCCTTTCCCAATATCCATATGATATATCCTTTTATGTTCTAACCTTAGGTTTATAGCACACTTCATAAACGGCTATTACTTAATGGTTACACCCTTTCCATGCTAGATTAGGCATTCGACTACGTCTCTAGTATGGGGGTGTTTGTACCCCTAGACTCGAAACATTGAGGACAATGTTTAACTTTAGTATGGGGGGGTGAATAGATACTTACCTTGCCAAACCTTCACGCTTTCCAAAGTTTATCGTTTTGTTATCGTTTTGTTGAAAAATAAGGCTAAAAATGGCCAAATTTTAAAATTTTTCTCATGTTTTATAAGTGTTTGAAGACACGAATGTAGATTTTCCGATGGCGAGAATAAGAGTAATTTTTGACTCGACCGTGCGTGTTGAGCACTTAGCTTTGATTCCTTAACTACACATTAGGCTAAGTCTCTTAAATGAGGACGAGAAATGATAGAGTTAATTATAAGTTACTATGCTAAACGTAGAGTACTCGTATTCTTTCAAAAACTCATGTGTTCTCGTTGTTTGCTTATTCTCCCTTCGCTTGTAAATATTTTTTAATAAATATTGACTTAGCGGTTTAGTTTTGATTGTTGGGTTTCTAGTCTTTTCTAGTAGCTTCCGTGTAATTAAATTGGGAAGACATTAAGGTATCGCCAGCGTCACGGTTTTGAAGTATTGGCACCCTAATAATCGAAAGCTTCACCTAATAATAAGATTTCAAGTGCTCACCTAAATCAAGCAAACAATTTGAAGCCCCACAAGGCCTAAAATCTATGCAAAATTGAAAGTGAATCAAGCCTTAATCTTCGAAGCTTTAAAGATCCAAAATTCGCTTTAGCGTGAGGATATACGTCTTTGGCTAATAAAACCACCGATGATGGCGGATAATAAAAGGCAAGGCAAGACCGAAGTCATAATAAAAGCTTCATGGCGAAGTTGAATAAAAGATGGAGGTAAACCAAAGATAATAAGGCCCTTCCGTTAGGGGGCATATAAAAGTCTTGGTAATAAGTCTCATGTTCAAAACCGTTATAAAACCGTGTTTATCGATTCTTCTTGTCAACTTAATTTTTTAACATCGTCGTCTATTAGGAGGGGTTATTGATTTGATGGTCTTAGTTACACCGTTAGGACTCTATTTTTAGACTTAAATCTCTATTAACGCATAAGTCAACAATGTATCCTCGTGATCATTAAGACATAATAAAATATAAGAGATACAACTTAGGAATAATGGGAGAATAAGTACGTGATTAGGGCATATGAGTAGTGTTAGCATTACTAACTTATAATGACAATGATCTCGTTGCACGCTTGGCATGGAATTAAGGTGAAAATCGAGGACGACGAAATTATTTCTAACGAAGCATTCACGTGTTCTTATTCTATGAACCTAAACGTCCCATTTTGCGATGAGAATCATACATTATGTCTAAAACGCAAGTAGTAGTAATAGTGTAGTGTAGCTAGTTTATCTTTCAATAAAGTAAATAAAATTAAATTTTGGAGATGCTTTGATACTTTATTCTAGCATTGCGTGAGGGCACGGCAATGGTTTAGTATGGGGGAGTGATGAGACTGCTTTTATACATGGTCTCATCGTCTAAATCGGCCTTAAAATGCATAAAATATCATAAAATATGCCAAATATATGCTCGTGTTTGTTACTTGTGTATTTTTAGGTATGGATATTGTGGAATTGGCAAAAGAACACAAGAATCAATCAAAAACGAACACGGGAAACGAAGACGCACAATGAACCAAGCTCAAGTATGGAATTTTGCAAAAAGACCCCTCAAGTTTGAAGAATTGGCAAAAATGGCCCCTCATCTTTGAAGAACTTGTCATATTTGACCCTCCAAATGTCAAATATACAAGAATGGTCCTCCAAGTTTGAAGATTATACAAGAAATGCCCTTGGAAAATGATTATATTACAAAAAGTTAGCCAAGAATGATCAAAAGGACTAACTTTGCAATTCATTTTGGACTAATGGTGTAAGGGACTTAACAGTAAGGACTGGCTGTGCAACAAAAGTTAATGGTTGTTAGCCATTTTGGACTGGTAATGAAATTACCCAACACAAGCCCAATAACCCCAACAGCCCATTATCCTAATACCCGGGTTTAATTTAAACAAACGTGGTCAAATGGTCAAATTCCCCCACTAACCCACATTCCCTCTAAAACACATTTTTAAAATCTGTTTTATCCAAAAACAGATTAAAACGCCCCCTAATTCACCTAGAACCCTAATCCTACCCCAGATTAATTAACCCTCTAATCAAAGGGTTATCCCCTCAAATGCTCCAGTTCACTAATAAAACTTACCCTCACCATAACCCACCTCACAAAACAGTGCCACGTGGCCTGTGGTCCTCACCCAAGCACTCCCCTGCTCATGTCTCTTTCCCACAACCCAATACCCCGACAAATTAAACGTGGGAGATGTTACTACTTGGCCTCCAAGTCGTTTTGAACGCTCAAGATCAAGTCCACAGCTGGCATTTCACATGGGAACAACTTTTGACCAAGAATGAAGATTCTTCAAAGGGCTTTTCGGGCATTTTCCACAATTAGGGTTTTAGGACTGTATTTTCTTGTATTTTTAATTCAGCATTCTAGATAGTTCCTCATTGTAGTATAAAAGGTTCGGCTTGTGAACCTTTTCAATTGTTCCAGATTTTCCTTTGAATTTTATTGTAATTCCTTTTTTATTTAATGCAAAGTTGGTGTTTGTGTATTACAATTGTAATTCCTTTTGATTTTTTTAAAAAGTTGGTATTAAGTTTTAAGGAAAATCTGAGTTCCACATTTAATTGGTAAAGTGATTTTGTTTTTCAAAATTGTTTCAAAGGTTTTCAAATTTGATTCAAATTTTATAAATCCCATTCCTTGGAAGTGAAAGTGGAAAAGGATTGTTGATTTATGAATTTAAAGTGTTTTTTAAAACGTGTGCGTTAAGTTTTCAAGGTTTTGTTAAAGGAAAAAAAAAAGAGAAAACAGTATATTCATAAGATTGCTTGTATTTCTCCTTGATTTTCTTAAGCAGGTTGTGAGTTTGTTGATTTGTTAAAGGTTCAGCACCAACCCCAGTTGGTAGGAGGTGACAATCAGTCACTGAGGGACTTGGATGTAAGTCCCTCAAGGTAAAACTCAATTACCTTTTTAATTTACAGTTTTGAGGAATTTTGTATGAGATTGGTTTGTTTGCATGAAAAGTGTGTTAATCTGTCTTGAATTGTGCTATCTAAGTGTTATATACATGATATAAGCTTAATAAATCAGTTTGAGTAAGATTTTAAAGAGTTTGGTTTGAAAATCTTGGTTTGTAATACTTAAAGGGGTGTTTGGATCTGCTTTTTATATTGATAAATTTGTTAGATTGTGCAAGTAAAACGTGTTAGGAATAGTCAATAGGGTTGTCTTAGGTAGAATCTGGTTTTGTTTTCATCTTGGTAAAGTTTTGAAGCAAATGGTGTGATAAAAAAGGGAAAAGATAGCTTAAAATCTGGTGGCCACTTTTCTACTTACTTTGTTCATGATTTGCTCTAAGTCTTTGAAATCTGTTAAAGGTTAAGGGTATTTAGTTATTGAGATTGCTTGTGTGCTAGTTTGAGCTTGTGTGTGCAAGATTTGTGGTGTGGAATCTCATTTGTGTGCTTGTTTTTAGCTCATAATCCCACCAGACCCCTACCATTTGTCACAGCAACTTGAAAATGCCATGTTGAGCTTTGATTGTGTGGTTTTGTGCTAATTGTTGATTATTTGCTGCTTGTATTTGACTCCCTACACTCAGAAAGAGTGTAGGGGTGCCTTTGTCCCATAAAAAACACCACCAATAGCAGCAAGCCAAGCCCTCTTGGCCCTTTTTCCACCTGTGAAGAAAAAGGAAAGAACACAAAGCATGTGTTCTTGAAAAGTAAAAACTGGCCACGATTTGAGTTAAATCTTGTGTAAAAAGGGTTTTGGTTTGTGTTACAAGCAAGTCTAAGGGTGACAGATTGGATTGGAAGTAAAAAAAATAAAAAAAGAAAAAAGGTAGCAAAAATGTCACCCGCACCGGACTCGAACCCCCGACCTGCAGCTCAGGAGTAAGGGGTTCTACCGGTGATCTAGATGCTTTTTTACGTTATTGTTTGATTTCAATAGTTACTTAACCCCTTTTTCAAGTTGAGGCTTATTAATAAGCCGTAGCTATTAAGCCCATTTTCCTGCTTATTCTTTAAGCTTTTTAGCCCCAGCTTATTTTTCCCAAGTTCATATTAGGTCTTAGGATTTTTCTCAACTTTGTTTCAATTTTTCCCTTTATTTATTTCTTTTTTATCATTTATTTATTAGCCGTTTTTTATAAAATCATTAAAAAATAGTTAAAAGTAGTTTTAAATTTAGGAAAAATAGTTTTTAGGTTTTAATTTGTATTTTTGAGGTTTACATATCAAAAAGTTTTCAAAAACTTTAATTTTTAATTTTATTTAATTTTAGGGTTTTTAGACAACTTTAAAAATTAATATAAAATTAATTAAAAGGTTTTAGGAATTTTAATTTGCATTTTCTTCTTAGTTAGAATATTTAGGATTTTTGAGAATTTTTTAGAATTTATTTGAGAACTTTTTATTTTTTGGATTATTTTATTATTATTTTATTCATAAAAATAATAAGTTTTATTTTTAATTTTTTTTCATTTTTCCTAGATTCTAGACATTAATATAGGAACTTTTTCACTTTCCAATTAACTTTTAGGTTTTTCAATTAGTTTTTAGAATTAATTTAAGATTTAATAGATTTTAATAGTTTTTAGGAGTTTAAAAATAGTTTAAATTGGTTTTAAAATTTTTAAAAATAGTTTTTAGCTTAATTAGGACATTTTTGAGGTTTACAAACTATTAAATCTTGTTGGGGGCTTTTTAATATTTAAAAGTGATTTTTAGGGCTTTAATTAGCATTAAAAAGTCATTATTAAATTAATTAAAAGGTTTTGGCAAGTTTGGATTTTTTGTAAACTCTTAGAATATTATTTGGGATTTTTAGTAATTTTTAGGAATTTTTAGGTTAAAATTTTAAATTTTGTCGTTTTTACGTTTCTATGTCGTAACTTTCTAGTAGTGTTTTTGCCTTATTTTTCTATTTTTTTTCGTCTTCGTCATTTTCTCTTCTTTTCTTCTTGTTAATAATCAAAAACATAAATCAATCATTCATCACACAACACACTAGCCTCCTCGAGAGAACGATTCCCATTTGGGTCATAACTTGTGGTTTTCTTAAACTACTCGTTAATACTTACCGCTTTTACCTTGTTTTCCTAAACAAGTGTGAAATTTAAAACAATCAACAGCCTCAAGCCTTTAGGCAGCGGTGGGTAGTTTATGCTAGGCAGCCGCAACCCCAAAATGCGTAGCAGTGGGTAGTTGCTGCTGGGCAGCCGCACGCCAAAGGGCTGCGGTAGGGGGTTTGTTTGTTTGGCTGCCGAGACCTTAAGGTCTCGGTGAGTGTTTGTTTGGCTCGGTTAAACCGAGAGGCCACGAGGGACGAAGAAGGGATGTTTAGTTTTACTAAATTTAACCGGCTTAGTTATTTCAGGCTTATTAAAATAACTGATTTAATTAAGTATTGGCATAATTAATCACGGCTTATTTACATGAACTTATTAATATTTCGGCCTATCTAAATCGGTTAAGGAATTTAGTTTATTATATCACGACTTATTAAAAAGGGCTTATTAAGTTTAAGGCTTAATTAATAATCAATTATAAACCATGACATATTATTAATTAATAATTAATTATTAATTCATGACATATTAAAGTTATTTATTAAGTTAGACTTCATTAATATTTTTCTTATTAAATCACGACTTATTAGAATATGTTTATTAAGTTTTGGCTTATATTATATGCTTATTGAAATCGGCTTATTGGATTAAAGACGTTACACGATTATAACAAGATAAACTACCTACGTATATTAAACGAGCTTATTACTATTTGTGGAAACTTACTATTTATGAAAACTTACTATTTATGGAAACTTACTATTTTTAGAAAGTTACTATATATGGAAACCTGCTATATTTGGAAAGTAATTATATATAGAAACCTGCTATTTTTGGAAAGTTACTATATATAGAAACCTGCTATTTTTGTAAAGTTACTATATATGGAAACCTGCTATTTTTGAAAGTTACTATATATGGGAACCTGCTATTTATGGAAATTTACTAATTATGGAAATATCAAGTATAATATCACAATCATGAAATACATTAATCAAGAACACATGAACGTATAACATTAAGGAAAGACACGATAAAGCATGAACAAGTAACTTAAGTCATGAACAATTAACTCAAAAGTCAAAACTAAGAACAAGTAACTTATACCATGAACAAGCAACTCATACACGTCCTTTATCATGTAGCTCACGTGAAGTCGGAGTAGTACTTTTCCGCAGTTCATCTCTCTCACCGATTACTAGACACAAGGTACAGATATTCCGTCCTTCAGTAAGGACATTCATTTCTATTCATGATTAGGATTCCCCGTTTGCTATGCAACATATTCTTCCTAATTTCATGTTATAAAACTTTTCATGTTTACCATGCTCTCAGTATTATTTTATTTCATGACCCACGTATTGCCCGAGCTATATACATGCATGACCATGACTTACATGATTTACCACCTAGTTATGGAGGTACCATGACCATGACATATGAGGCACCTGTGTCATGACTCTTCCGCGACGAGAGTGATTTCTCGCGGTGTCCCTTCATGTTACATGTTATATATTCAGTTGGCCATTATTATTATTATGGGGTGTATGGGTGCATCCTAGTTTACATGTTTACACGTACAGTGTGATTGGTTTGGTGTGTGCTCTACATCCCATCACATTGTAGTTGATTCTTCCACCCAGGTTACTATTAATAGAGGTCACCCCTCTAATGCATGACGAGGCAGCCCCTCTATTTATTCATGCACACGTTTATGATACTATTATGCATGACATGTTATGACCTATATTAGCTCGTGGGCATTTACTTAAATTACATGTACAACTCATGATATTTCAGTTATCTTTTATGTTTTATAAATTATCTCCCAGTTCAGTCAAGACATACACGTTATTTCCGCTGCATTTCATGTTTATTATTCATTTACTTTATTCTTATCATGTCATTATATCCGTTCATTAAGCGTATTGCTCAGCCATATTTTCTTTTCATGTCTCATACGGCAGGTACCTAAGGACAAGAATCGAGCTTTGAGAGTATGTGCTTAGGATGAGAGCTACCTTAGAATCCTTTCCTTTTTGCATTTAAATACTTATGTTTGGTTGGACACATGTTTTTCCTTTCTACTTCCTTTACTTTATGCATGTTGAGCTTATGTTGGGAGCCGATGTTTGATTTCGGCTCTCCTAATTGGTCTTTATGTCTTTATGACGTTATGCCTTTATTATTCTTTGATGATACGCCATGATTATGACATAAGGGCCTCCTTGTCAAAGTGGGTCGTTACACACACAACCACATCCCCTACTACCTCACGCACTAACACTATCCCTCATACTACCTACACTACCTATGTTCCTCACGCTACCCAACAGCTCCCTTCACCGAACAACACTCATGCTCAAGCCCAACAGCAACCAACAAACACACCATCAACCCAAAACCAAAACACTACCGAACCCAATACACCCCTGGTCCATCACCAACAGACCCACAACCCGCTACCTTTAGTCACCCTCACCTATTGGATCCGGCCTCGTAGTAGCATCCCATGCACCAAGCCCATCCACAAATTCCCAAACACCCCATACAAATACATTGGCGACTGGTACCCGCTACAACCAATATGCATCCTATGGTCACACGTGCAAAGTCCAGAATATCCAAACCTCTCGCACGTATGAATTTTCATATCCCTACTACTTCACATCTTCCCCGATCTCACTTACATGCCCTACGTGACCCAAATTGGCATAAGGCTATGGTAGATTGTTGTCCCTCAATATATGATGATAGATTAAAGATATGAGATGAAAAGATATGAATTTCTAGAGAGAGAAAGTAGAGAGGGAAAGTAGAGAGAAGGAGGTGATTAACTATGTGAAATTAGATTATAGAAAAATGATTACTTGCCACCCTCCTAACATGCTAGGAGGGTGCTTATATGGTCCACCCACATTCGGGCTTTCTAATGGACTATATTTGTTTTGGGTCGGGCTTGAATAAATGCTTAGTACGTTCTAATAAATATTACAATAAAAACCTATGACCGAACATTCTTGTTTGACTCAATATTTTGAGGCTAACAATCTCCCCGAATGTGAGGTCATTCCTCTTCGATATTTGGAGATCAATGGAGATTACGAATTTCGTCATAAATGAGTCTTGAATGTGTAATAGTAGTTTTGTTCCTTCATGCTATGATCTTTGAGCCTTTGTCATTATCTTTTGACTTTGTCTTTTATCTTGAGATCTTCAATCATTCTTGACTTGTCTTTTCCGTTTTGCGATCTTGTGTCTTTATCCACATGTTCATACTTTGCACTATCTTGAAAGCTTGCTAACAATCTCCTTTGAAGAGAGGTCATTCCTCTACATTAACTGATAAGGAAGATTTTGATCATCAGAGTTGCAGAAGTCTTTAGCTTTCTTGATTGTTGAATGTCTTTGGGCATGAGTATGTGGTTTCGAATCTTCGACTTTACTGAGTACACCGTAACGTCACCTTCTCGAGACAAAACTTAGACACGGACTGAATGGCTTTGGCATTCGTCCTAAATCGGTAGCGTTTTACCTCCGGTCGGTGAAGACCGTTACACGATATTAAATATCGTACCTGTGATTAGGTAGATTCAATTAAGAACCTCCTTGACAGGGTTTCGCGGTTGTACTAGTCGTTCTCTTTACTCGACCGTCTCAAAGCAAGACTGCGAACATAAAGAGTGAATCAATTGGATAAATATCTGGTTGGTTAATGTCGTCAATTCTAATTCCTGGAACAAGTTTGATTCATAAATAATCTTACCATTGTTGCTTTCCAGTTGACACAAGCTTGATTCATAAAGAATCTCGCAAGTCACCTACCGTAGCGCTGTTTGATGTTGATGCTAGAAGGATTTCCATTCGTCACTGTGACTACTAATGAATATCACTCTGGACGTTCTGGCAAGACCATAAAGATATTGTGTAGAAACCTGAAACGAGTTTGAATCAATAAAGAAACAAACCACTGTTGCTTTTCAGTTTACACATGTTCAATTCATAATGAATCTTACACATGACCTACCGCAGTGCTGCTTGATGTTAACACTGGAAGGATTTCCACTCATCATTGTGACTACTAGGTAGTATCACTCTGAGTGTTCTAGCAATATCGCAAGGATATAGTGTAGGACTCTCTTGATCGTCATCCGTGTATCCTAACGAGATTTGATTGATCTCTTGGCTCTAGACTCGATTTGTGCACTTTTAGTGGTCGGAGGCTGGAGCAGATGCCACCTATTCAATATCAACTATCTCGGAGTGAGAAAGTCAATAGAAGTCATGTTGATCTCCGTGACAATAAAACAAACTTCTTTTGAGAGAAGCCTGAGTCAGCTAGGGAGGGGTTGTGCATTACATCACTGGGTCCATGATGTGTTGTCTTCATGATGTTTTGACCCGGTTTCTGCCTAAGTTGTATGGAGGGCTTCTTTCTTTAGACCCTTTTATCCTTACATTTCTTTTTCATTCTTCAACCCCTTCAATGCTTACCAAGACATCATTACTAACACCTTGTTGTGATTGTTCCAGTGCTAGCTTCAATACTTAGTCTGCATTCAGCTACGCTCACATTCTACTCCATCTTTCCTAAGGACTTCTAATAATCTATTGGATTGTCCCTGGGAAGATCCCTTCGGTTCTGGTTGGATCATAGGACTTAAACCTAACCACCCTTTTGACACCAATAACGTCGTGAATTAAAGATGTTGTGGGTATTTGATCGTAACCATGAGTGCTTGAGTCTTTAGATCACATTTTAATCATATTTTCTCCCTCTATCTCTAATATATAAAATCGTTTGATATTAGAGATACCAAATTTGATTAAAATATATTGTGTAGAATAGTCTTGAAAACTTTCGGGAGAAAAATGTTTCAAACTTAGCATGAATTTGGAATGCTCCCCCTTAAAATTTGATCCAATTGAATTGTCATTGTGAGGATATGATCTACATTTCGCTTTTTGAGGATAGGAGTTGTTGAACACACAATTTTTGAAAGATTTTGAATAATCATTGAAAAGCTCTTGAAAAAAATTGTGTTCAACGCTTTTTGAAAAACTCTATTTCTTTTTGGCGAAAAGGTTTTCTTAAAGCATAAACTTGAGTTCATAGACTTTGGATGTCTTGACAAATTGATACAAGGCTTTTGACACCCCGTATAAAAATTATCGTTCTAGTGGTCTAATCGAATTGATCTAGGTTTTAATATGCGACTCAGTCGTTCTTTGGTGGAAACAAAAGTTGTGTCGTTGTAGTATATTAAAAGGTGCAAAGACTTAAAAATAAATGACGTAAATTTAAATGGCGTTAAAATAAATCTAAGTCTAATTAAAAGAAAGGGTGCAATATGAAAAACTTTGAAAAGTAAATAACGAGAAATTAAGTGACTTGTAATTAAAACGTGACGAGAATTAAATTTGACAAAGTATTAAAACGTAAACTTGAAAATTTAAACAAGACAAAATATAAAAGTAACCCTAATCGGAATATATTCCGATCAGACTACAATCGGAATGTACACAAACCTCCCTATCGGAATGTTGATCGGAACCTTTGATCGGAAAGCTGTCACCTACCTGATCGGAATACCAAACTCACCTAGATCGGAATGTTACAAACCAAACCCTGATCGGAATGTAGATTGGAATACCCAATCGGAATGCTGTCACCTATCCTGATCGGAATACCAAACTTACCTAGATCGGAATATGTCAAACCCTTTTCCGACCAAGCAAAGGAGTGTTGGTCGGAATATGAAACCCTTTTTCGATCAAGGAGATCGGAATACAGTAAAGAAAACACAAAATAAGCTAAACGAATAAGCTATTACCAAATAAGCACACACCTAAAATCCTAATGAAAACCGTATAAGAAAAAGCTAATAAGCTACAGTTTAAAGACTTTTAAAAACACAAAATGAAAAAAAGTTTACGAAAACAATCTTTTATATAAAAATAACTTTTATAAAAACTTAAGAAATCTTAAAATAAACACAAATAAGCTATAAAAATCAATAAACCAAAACAATCAAAAGCATAAAAACATAACCTTTAATCAAATAAGCAAGATAATAAACACATAAACATAAAGATCAAGCAAGGAAATAAAGGTAGAATGAGAGATTTAAACAAGAAAAGTAAAGGTGCAATAAAAATAAAAGTAACTTACTTGAAAAATAAGGTGCAAGACAAGGTAATTAAAGTGCAATAAAGTAAATGTGCAAGTAAATAAAGATGGAAGAACTAGTGTCACTCTAGCCAACAAAATGAAAATGATTTATCTAATGACTATATATAGGGGAGGATTAGAGAATGCTTAGGAAGCTTCCTCCCCTCCTTCATTTCTTCTTAATTGCACCATTAAGTCCTTCCCTTCTTAATCTTTTGTTAATCTTGGACTTTAATAACTTTTGGCTCGGGATTTCTTTAAACTCGTCTTTTAATTCTTCAATAAATAAGACTTGAGTTCTTCGGCTTTTAGTAAACTTCCGTCTTTTGACTTTTTCTTCGATAAATCTTCAGAATTGGTCTTGGACTTCCGTTCTTTTTGCACTCTTGACTTCTTGACTTCGTCTTTCATCTTTTTCTTCAATAAAAGCCCGTAAATGCCCGTGTTTTCTCCCCTTTTCACAATTACGTCCTAAATCACAACAAAAACACAAACCACGCATAATTCCGACATAAAAGACATAAAATACACGTTTTGGCTCGTTTATTATTGTAATTAAGTGGTAAAAAGGATGTGTGTTTACACGCCTATCAAATCCCCCACACTTGACCATTTCAATGTCCTCATGCAATGCATTAGTTACAAAGCACGTTTTACACTTTTTATTATAATCAATCCACATTGGCCTTTATTAAAGAGATAGAAAACTATAAACATTCAAAGGAAGAAAATAAAGAAATCAAAAACATACCTTGGGTTTTGGAAATGTCATGAATAATCATCATCCTCAAGTTTTCACTTTCTCCAAACCAAGCTTAAAAACGAGATCATTGTTATTATAAGTTAGTAAACTAACACGAACTCATGTGGGCCAATTATTCACTTAGACTCCCTTATTCTTAGGTGTATCTCTTATATTTTATTGTTGTCTTGAATGATCAAGAGGATGCATTGTTGACTTATTTCGATAGTTGTTTAGTCCGAAAATAAAGTGAACGATTTAATCAATAGTTAGCTAAAGGACAAAATCTTTTAAAACTGCTTCTCGGGACCTCATAAATTCATATCTTGGCATAACTCGCTTCGCGATTTGAGACCTTTCTCGGACCGATATTTGGCAGCGACTTCATACTTCAAATCTTGAGAGACGTTCATGAAATAATGGCCTTCTCTTCATAATAGGAATTTCTTCACCTTGAAGTTTTGAGAGATTCTTCATACTTAGACCACGACTTCTTCATTTTTATCCAATCTTTATTTTGGACTTTGATATACAACGATCCGCCTCCTTTTATGACTTGGATCTATTTATTCTCATACCTTGCTAGGGTCTTTTCGGATACACTTCTCCATGACTTTTGGGGAGTTTTTGCTTTTTGTCGTGTGTCTTGATCCTTCATATTGATTTTCGATAAATGATTCTTCACATCACTTGGATCTTTAGCAACAAAATATAGCCCTCATGCCTTGTTAGGGCCTTTTCGGACTCGCCAATCTTCGCATCCCGCTTCAATAAGTTATGCCTTGGCTATGAACTCTAATCCATACCGAGCAACTTTTAAACGATCTTGGGCTAGAAGCTAAGTAACTTTTCAAATCGTACAACCTTATTTATTGCAGATAAATTTATTAACAAGCGATGGGAGAATAGGCTTATAATTAACTCACATAAATTCACGAAAGAATACCAAACTTATAATTGGCTCTATCATCTCTCGTTCTCCACAGTTTAAAATCTCAAGGAATGAGACTCGTGGATGCTTAGTCTATTAAATCAAAGTTTTGGGTTTTCAAGTCGCCTATAAGATCTTGCAAATTCTTAGACTTTTTTAAGTTTAGAAATCGCGTTTTAAAGTTCCCTTGATAAACGACTCTCTAGGATCAATTATAGGAACTTGCGAAAAGTTCGTGTTCTTAACCAGTGAGAGTTAAGACTTTCGCGTTTTATAGCTCCCTATATAAAAGCCTAGCAAAACTTGATTTAAACACGTTAAGGATACTAGCTAGAGTAACTTAGATAAGTAAACTCGGGTTGAGTCAAAAGATTCACAACGTTTGAAAATTAAAACCACTTTATTAAAGTTTATTCTAGCAAAGAAAGAAAATAGCTATACAAAGGGAAAACTAATAGGCCAAAATAGATCAAAAATTTTGAAAAATGTCAAAAAAATTGATTTTCCGGTTAAGATGAGGACAAATACAAGGAAAAGAGCCACTTAACTTCGATAGAAGTCCCCCCTACACTTAATATAAACATTGTCCTCGATGTTTAAGCATGTGGGAGTAAACTCCCCTACACTTAGGACATTGTGCACTTTGTTTAAATCTTGCTAAGGAAGAGACAACTAAAGAGATTCCTATTTTAATATTGAGAAAATAGAAAATAGTGAATCGAAAAGAGTTTAGGATAGAACCGGGAAGAAGGGAACACGGAATCACGGGTCGTCAAGAATAATCAAGAGTGGATCATTGAGCTCGAATCCCTGATTAAGAGAGGAGAGGAAATAGCAAACACCAACGGGTCTCCCCTACACTTAGGATAAAGAAAGCGAAAAGATAGATACATGGGTTGCCTCCCAAGAAGCGCTTGATTTTTGATTACCGAGTCGTGAGCCTGACTCGACCTTGATTACCAGAGGAAGAAGCATGAAACATATCCACCGGGATCAAAGACATAGTTTTCTTCCATCGATTAGCACAAGCTTAAGGCGAACAAGGCAAGCCAAAGAAGAGTAGGCAAGGTTCCCTTAAGCAGCGATGGAGCACGGTGGAAGCAAGGGTGAAGTGGTGAAAGCAGATTTCCATAAGTTCCAAAGATATTTCCTTTTATTTCATCAGGTGGATACTGAGATGGCTGAAGAATATCGATACCGGGGTCGAACACCTTTTCCTTTAGGGGAAAATAGCACTCAGGCTCAGCAGAATGGGAAGAAGATCCGCGAAGAAGATGCACAACCTCGTCCTTAGAAGGTGGACAAAGAGGTGTTAAATCATATGTGCTGCGGATATTGGTGTCGACCGGTTTCTTCTCCTTTGAAAGAATTTTCTTCAAATCCAAAGTAGGATCAAGACGATAATCATCAAAATCATAAGGAGGAGCATCACTCTCATGAGGGAAGTAAGTATTGAGAAAAGTAGAGAAGTCTTCCTCAAATGAGTAATCGTCCAAAGTAGGATCGAGTGATGGCGGAGGATCTTCATCATGTGAAGAATCACTCGAAAGAGTATCGGCCTCATCAAAATCATCATATGTAGGCAGGTTGGGATACTCGGAAGTAAGGTCATCATAATCATCCGAATCTGAGCTAGAATCATCATCATAAGCATCAAAGATCGGTGGATAATCATAAATGGGTGAAGGGTCCAAATTGGATAGAGAATCATCCACATCATCTTGAAAAAGTGGATTATCATTGCAAGACTCGAATAGAGGATTGTTGTAGATGACAAAATCATCGAGCACATTAATCATATTCACTGATTCTCGTCCAAAGGATTTGCTTGTAAGCTTCCCCATTTTAAAAACTTGTGAATCATTCCCGACTCTTAAGATTAACTTACCTTCGGCCACATCAACTAAAGCTCGTCCGGTTCTCAAGAATGGCCGACCAAGTATTAAAGGAATACGAGGGTCCATTTCATAATCAACAACGACAAAATCGACCCGGAAAGTAAATGTGCCAACTTTGATGAACACATCTTTGGCAATACCAACGGGGTAAGCGAGAGTGCGATTTGCAAGTTCAAGAGTCATCTTTGTTGGAGTAAGGTCGGGTAATGATAGTGTTTTCCAAAAACTCAAAGGCATAAGATTAATACTGTCCCCGAGATCAGCTAGGGCAGTAAATTCTTCAGTTTTGTTAAAAATGCAAGGAAACACAAAACGACCGGGATCTCCAAGCTTTTCTGGAAGTTCTTTAAGAATAACTGCAGAGCAGTTTTCATTTAAGCGTGTGTTGGCGAGCTCAATCAGCTTCTCCTTCTTGTTAAGAAATTCCTTAAATGCTTTAACAAATTTCGGCATGTGGACAAGTGCTTCAACAAGGCTAATGTTGATGTTCACTTGAGAGAGCATCTTCATATAGCTTGACACTTGACAGTCATTCTTGGTTAGCTCGTTGGTCTTGCCTAAGAGAGAAGGATATGGGATATTGGGTTTGGTCGGTGAAGGTGAAGGTGTAGGTAAAGGTTGAGATGTTGAAGGTTCCTTCCTAGGTACATCGTCATGACGAGGCGGAGACGGTAAGTGCACTAATACTAAGTGTAGGAGGAGTAGGGATAAATGGTGGTGGAGGAGGTGTAGATGAAGGGGGTGGGATAGGTGGTCCTACTATGGTAACTCCACTACGGGTAGTAATAGCACTCACATTTGCTCGCGGATTGGTGACGGTGTTTGAAGGTAGAGAACTCGAAGAAGAGGGTTGAGCGGCGGGCAAGAAACTAGCAAGCATATTCTTCAAATCATTTGTTTGATTGCTGAAGGAGGATTGGATATTATCGCGAAGCTCGGATCTTATCTCATTTCCTTGCTTGGTAATATCTCCTTTAAGATTGATAATTTGGCTCTGCAGATTCTTGATTTGCTCACCTTGGGTTCTCATTATGGCTTCAACATCGGGGTTAATGGGTGGGGTTTGTTGAGCGGGTGGGTGATAAGGATTAGAAGCTCTTGGTGGGATTTGGTTGCTTCTAGTGTAATTGTTGGCGGGGTTTTGGTTTTGAGGAGAAAAACCGGGTGAAAGGTAATTGTTTGATCGGTAACTCAGCAAATTTCTATCCCCTTGGGGTCGAGCTTGGTAATTTTCCGGTGAATAATTACCATAAGCTGCATACACATTTTCCGGATTTCCTTGAGTAGAAGGACAATCGGTGTATGAGTGAAGACCGCCGCATGTTTCACAAGAAGGTGCAACCGCTTTAACTTGTTGTTGTTGGTTTGAAGCGAGAAGCAAGATACTTTTGCTCATTTCAGTCATCATGCGGGTGAGTTCGGTCATATCAGGGTTTGCTGAAGTAGAAGAAACATTGACTCTCGGGTTGTTCCTTGAAGAAGCGGAGGAATCCCAGTTTTTGTGGTGAGTAGTCATGTTCTCAATAAGCTCTCTACACTCCTCGGGTCTCCTTTTCATGAATGTGCCACCGGCGGCTGCATTAATCGTATCACGATCTCGAAAAGTCAAACCGTTGTAGAAAGTATCAATCAATGTGACTGGAAGCATGTTGTGGTTTGGACAACGATCAATCAAGACATTATATCTTTCCCAAGCATCAAAAAGAGATTCATCGGGATCTTGCATGAAACCGCTGATTTGATTGTGAAGGCTCGTGACCATGGATGGTGGAAAGTAGCGCGACAAAAAGCGTTGAGTCATGTCATCCCAAATATGAATAGAATTCTTCGGGAGACGATCAAACCATTTCTCGGCATGATGTGATAAAGTATGTGGGAAGAGTTGTAGGCGAAGAACATCCATTGTGGCACCGAGTAACTTCATGCTTTGGGTGATTGTAATGAACTTGTCGAGGTGTTTGTTGGCATCATCATCAGGCATTCCGGCGAATGGATTAGTTTGCACTTGCTGAATCATGTGGTGCTTCAACGAAAACTCCGGAGCCGTGATTTGCATCGGCGCAATCGGTCCTCCTCGTCCAAACATGGTAGGTTGACAAAGCTCCTCCATTGTCCAAAGATCGGGCTGTGGAAGAACATTGTTGTTATTGTTGAGGTGCGGTGGATTATTATTGTTGTTAACACCTGACATACTTAAATCTTCTAGAGTCTCGGGCTCTTGATAATTAGAAGATCTAGTACGCATACACCTACAAAGGCAAAAGAAAACAATACCAAACGCAAAGACAATATATATACACAATAAAAATAAAATATTTTTGGATTTTTGAAAATTTTAATTTTTATGGATTTTTATCAATTTTTAATTTTTATGGTTTTTTGAATTTTTTAGCAAGAAAATAACGCTCACAAGTGAACGGATCCCAAAAAGCAACGCGTCTCTCACAGAAAACAGTCAATCTTTACGAAAAGAGCCGGCATCGGCGCCATTTGATACAAGGCTTTTGACACCCCGTATAAAAATTATCGTTCTAGTGGTCTAATCGAATTGATCTAGGTTTTAATATGCGACTCAGTCGTTCTTTGGTGGAAACAAAAGTTGTGTCGTTGTAGTATATTAAAAGGTGCAAAGACTTAAAAAGAAATGACGTAAATTTAAATGGCGTTAAAATAAATCTAAGTCTAATTAAAAGAAATGGTGTAATTAAAAACTTTGAAAAGTAAATAACGAGAAATTAAGTGACTTGTAATTAAAACGTGACGAGAATTAAAATTTAAAAAACTATTAAAACGTAAACTTAAAAATTTAAACAAGACAAAATATAAAAGTAACCCTAATCGGAATATATTCCGATCAAACTACAATCGGAATGTACACAAACCTCCCTATCGGAATGTTGATCGGAACCTTTGATCGGAAAGCTGTCACCTACCTGATCGGAATACCAAACTCACCTAGATCGGAATGTTACAAACCAAACCCTGATCGGAATGTAGATTGGAATACCCAATCGGAATGCTGTCACCTATCCTGATCGGAATACCAAACTTACCTAGATCGGAATATGTCAAACCCTTTTCCGACCAAGCAAAGGAGTGCTGGTCGGAATATGAAACCCTTTTCCGATCAAGGAGATCGGAATACAGTAAAGAAAACACAAAATAAGCTAAACGAATAAGCTATTACCAAATAAGCACACACCTAAAATCCTAATGAAAAACGTATAAGAAAAAACTAATAAGCTACAATTTAAAGACTTTTAAAAACACAAAATGAAACAAAGTTTACGAAAACAATCTTTTATATAAAAATAACTTTTATAAAAACTTAAGAAATCTTAAAATAAACACAAATAAGCTATAAAAATCAATAAACCAAAACAATCAAAAGCATAAAAACATAACCTTTAATCAAATAAGCAAGATAATAAACACATAAACTTAAAGATCAAGCAAAGAAAGAAAGGTAGAATGAGAGATTTAAACAAGAAAAGTAAAGGTGTAATAAAAATAAAAGTAACTTACTTGAAAAATAAGGTGCAAGACAAGGTAATTAAATTGCAATAAAGTAAATGTGCAAGTAAATAAAGATGGAAGAACTAGTGTCACTCTAGCCAACAAAATGAAAATGATTTATCTAATGACTATATATAGGGGAGGATTAGGGAATGCTTAGGAAGCTTCCTCCCCTCCTTCATTTCTTCTTAATTGCACCATTAAGTCCTTCCCTTCTTAATCTTTTATTAATCTTGGACTTTAATGACTTTTGGCTCGGGATTTCTTTAAACTCGTCTTTTAATTCTTCAATAAATAAGACTTGAGTTCTTCGGCTTTTAGTAAACTTCCGTCTTTTGACTTTTTCTTCGATAAATCTTCAGAATTGGTCTTGGACTTTCGTTCTTTTTGCACTCTTGACTTCTTGACTTCGTCTTTCATCTTTTTCTTCAATAAAAGCCCGTAAATGCCCGTGTTTTCTCCCCTTTTCACAATTACGTCCTAAATCACAACAAAAACACAAACCACGCATAATTCCGACATAAAAGACATAAAATACACGTTTTGGCTCGGTTATTATTGTAATTAAGTGGTAAAAAGGATGGGTGTTTACACACCTATCACAAATCCACTTAAGTGTAAGAAGATTTAACTTCTTTTGCTGAGGGTAAGCGCACTAAATCGTACACTCCCCCGTGAATATAGATCCGGGTTGCAATCTGAAAGTGATTACAAGCCATTGTGTTGAGCTCAAAACGTTGAATGTTTCGTGACAATCTCAACCTGTGATAGATTTCTCTACCTGTTGTTAGGATAAGTTATCTTTAAAGACACACTTTCCTTTATTTGAAGTTCGAGTTACAGTCTGACATTTAACTATAACTCGTTTACATGAGCTTAAAAACTTGGAATGTTTTTCTTGAAAGCTCATGACCGAGAAATGTAAGTTTCTCGTTGTTGAGGATAAGTTATCAGTCATGATCAACTTTCCTTTCTTTGAAGTACGAGTCACAATTTGAGGTAATTGTAAATCATTGAAATGACATGTTTTGAAAAAATATTACAACTTTCATTCTAGCTTTATGTACACACTCGTGTCATTATTGAGCGACATTTCTAGGTACATCCATATTATCGATACTGAAATACATGTCGAGAAGAATATTTTTGGTATTTTCAAAGTTTTTCCATTTTTATTTTTTATTTTGTTTTTATATGTATATTTACGTTTTATTTTATTTTTATGTTTTCTCAAGTTTTTCGAAAATTATCAAAAATAGACTTTTGTACAACAGAAGAAGGTGATATCGAATGTACAAAGATGGAACCCTTTGAGGAAGAAGAAGTGGGTTCAGAATCCGTTGTTGTACCTGCAATAACAGAAGAAGAGTTCGTACAAATACTAGTGTTAGGAGTAACAAATTCCTTGTCTATGGCGAAAACATTTGCATTCATGCTAGCGCAGGTTTCATCACTCTTCTTTATTGGAATCCACTTAAGACCAACTTCCATGAAGATCCGACCCGTTGGTTTCCACTGAAGACTAGATTTAGGAGTAGTTTTCTCTTGCACATCGGAATACTTCTTTAGAGAGAAACTATGTCCTTTTTGAATCCACGTTTCAGATTTGTTATTGCTTTTCTTTGCGACGAGTTTGTATCTCCTTGTTGTCTTATGGGATTCTATATTCGATCTTCGTTTAAAGGAACGAGATTTGACCTCATAGAGGTATTGCAAAATGCAATGGTCATGATTTTCATTGTGAATGCCCTTTTTTGCAAGTGGGACATACAGGGAATTTGGGATTCACGAAATTACTTGTTTTCCTTGGTTTTCCAAATCGTTCAGGCGTAGTGTTTGAAACACGACTATTCATGGATGGTTTCCAATTCCTAGATTGTTGGTAAGGGATCCTAGGTTTTGGTTGACTACCATTAGGAGTGTGTTGAACTCTAGCGGGATTTGGTGAACTAGGTTTTGAATACACGGGTTTGTCTTTCTGAATCTTCCCTTTTTGCGTAGCATCCTCTAGGTTGTTGGTATGAAGTAGGTCATTTGAACCTACAGATTTCTTTGTGGACGCGAATGTCACACATTTTGGAGGAGTCCTAGAAGTGCTAGGTGCATTCACATGGTTTGGTTTAGCAATAGTGTGCTTTCTAAATGGAGGAAAATAGGGTGATATGGATGGTTTTGGAACACTTGGTTGCACATCAGTCTTAGGGGGTAACCTAGATTTTACATGGGAAGAATTGGAGAAAGGAGTCGGTTTTCCTAAGATATATGGATTTGGATCCTTGTAGGCATTGGGTTGTCGAACAACAGGTTTCACAACTTTAGGTTCCAAAGTTTTCCCACCCATTTTTGCAACGAGTTTCTTCAACTCTTCTATCGATATTTCCTTTTCTAGCAACTGAGCTTTTAAGTCTGTAATTTCCATACTCATTTCGTTCATTTCTCGACACGATGCTGAAAGTTTTCCTTGAAAGTTATTATCATTTGGTCCTTTTCCGACTTTAGCTTGCTGATAGGTGTGAAAACACCCATCCTTTTACCACTTAATTCTGGCTAAAACGAGACCAAAACACGTAATTAATATCATTTGTTTGGAATTATGCGTGGTTTTTGTGTTTATTGTGTTTTCAGAGCCAACCGGATGAATATTGAAGAAAACATGGGATTGCACGGGTTTCGCCGAAGAAAAAGACTCAAGATGAAGTCTATTGTCCAAGAGATGCAAAAGATTTGAAGTCACTGGGCCTATTTGAAGATTTATCGAAGAAAAGGACCAAAGATGGAAGATTTACATAAGTTGAAGAAACTCAAGTCTATTAAACGAAGAAATTAAAAGACGAGTTGAATTTAATCGACGACAAATCCCGAATCAGAATCGAAAACGTCAACTTTTCTGAAAAGACGAGAAGTCAAGAAGAAAGGGAGAAAGCCCACTCACCAACCAAAAGACAAGCCATATAAATAGATGGATCCCCTCACACTTTTCATTCAGTTTTTAGTTTTTCTTTTCCCCTCTTTTCTCTCTTTTCTGTTGGTAGTCATCACCAACACCACTAGGGTGTTTGGTGATCTTGATTTTTATTGTTCCAAGAATCTTGTAGTTTAATCTTTGTCTTGTGATTGTTAAAACCTTAATCATTCAATATATCAATCTTTCCATTTCATCTTGTTCATCTTCATCTATTTGGTTAAAAGTTTAAGTTCTTATCTGATTGATTTGATCTTCAAAAGTTGTTGGGTTTTATGTTTTTATTGATGGGATTTGTTGTTATTGGTTAGTATATGATTCGTGTTAGTTTTGTTTAAGTTTTTGGTGAAAAACTTGGTGATTTTTGGATCGAATTCGAGTTCCCCTGTTTCTTCGGTATATTACTGTTCTTGAGTTTCCCAGGTTCCGAATGAACCAAAAGTTCCGGATGAACCAAAAGTTCCGGATGAACTAAAAGTTCCGGATGAACCAAAAGTTCCGGATGAACTAAAAGTTCCGGGTGAACAAAAAGTTCCGAATCAGTTTTATCTTCAAAAGATCCGAACCAAGTTCCGAGTGAACTTCCGGACGAAAGTTCCGAGTGAACTTCCGGACGAAAGTTCCGAGTGAATGATTTTTCAAAGTTCCGAACGAATGATTTTTAAAAGTTCCGAATCAATTTTCCTTAAAAGTTCCGGATAAACTTCCGAATCAATACTTCCGAACCAACTTCCGAGTGAACTTCCGAATCAAGAGAGTTTGAAAGTTCCGAATCAACAGCTAAAAGTTCCGGATCAGTTTCTCTTTTGAGCATTTCGATTAAGAGTTGAGTGGTATTTACTTTTTTTTGTTTCAGTTGTTAAAGTTTAAGTTTAATTCAAGTATCAATTTTCTTTTGAGCATTTTTAAGTCTTACTTTCTGTTTCTTCTTACTACTGTTTCTTCATTTTATTTTAATTTTAATTCTAGTTTTATTAATTGTCATTAAATTAATTGTTTTTTATTTAAGTTTTCATGTTAATGTATTTAAACCTTTTAGTAGATTAGAAAACCAACCCCCCTTCTTAGTAACCAAGAACAATCATTCCACTTAGAACCGAGATCAATTCGAGAGGATATCGAGAGAATATAGAACCCATTGAAAATCATAGTATCAAATGGCGCCGCTGCCGGCTCTTCTCGTTAAGATCAACAGTTTTTTGTGAGAACTTGGATTTTGGGATCCGTTCCCCGTGAACGTTAATTTTTCATAAAAATTTTCAAAAACACAAAAAAATATAAAATTTTCAAAAACCTAAAAATTAAAAAACATAAAAACCAAAAATATTTTTGCTTTGTTAGTTCTTTTGCAGGTGCATGCGTACACGATCAACGTCTTATCAAGAGCCCTAGCCTCTCGATAACTTAGACATGGCTGGTGTACAAAACAACAACAACATACCACCTCAAAACAATAATAACAATAACAATCCACCGTTCAACAACATGAATAATAACAACAACAATGAGCCTCTACCGGATAATCGCCCGATGATTGAACTGCTGCAAGCCCATGTAGATGGCAACACTGATCCAATTGTTTTACCCGCGATTGCAGCCAACAATTTTGAGCTCAAATCCGGCTTTATCCAGATGGTCTCCGCTCAACCATTCTTGGGGCGTACCATTGATGATCCACATGACCACATCAAGAGATTCTTACAACTCACCAATACGGTCAAATACAATGGTGTTCCACAAGAGGTAATCCGTTTACAACTTTTTCCCTTTTCTTTAGAGGGACAAGCCTGGCATTGGCTTGCTAAGGAACCGCCACAGAGTATTCTTTCGTGGACGGATTTGGAAACCAAGTTTATCAATTACTTTTTCCCACCCTCCCGTACTACCGCTTTGCGGAATGAAATTATCAATTTTGAACAAAAGTACGATGAGTCGTTTAGTGAATCTTGGGATCGTTTTAAAGATCTTTTAAGAAATGCCCACAACATGGTTTTACCAAAGTGCACCAAATTAACACTTTTTATAATGGTTTAAGCATGAATGACCAAGATTCACTAAACAGTGCCTCGGGGGGTAATCTTTTGGCTAAGACTTCCAATGCTGCTTGGGATATCATTGAGAATAAGTCTCGTGTGCAAACCAAGAGTGTTCGGACCAATGTCGCTAGTGCTAGTACTAGTGACAGCGATAAGCGACTTGAAAAAATCACTGCGCTTCTTGAATCGCTTGCTACCCAAACCGCCAGCAACACCAACAGCATCAACGCTAGAAACGCTAAAGACGCTCAAGTCAATGCTGTTAGCCAACCATGCGAGATATGCGGGGGTCCTCACTCTTACACCATTTGTACCGCCACCCAAGACTACCCTTCTGAGAATGTGAATGCAGCATACGGCACCTATCCTCAACCTGCTTATCAAGCTCGACCTCAAGGTGACCGTAACTTGCTTAGCTATCACTCTAACAACTATCTCTCACCACCTGGTTTTCCTCCAAACAACCCAAACCAACAACAAAACCTCAATCGCCCTCCTCAACAACAACAACCACCTCGTACACCATACATACCTCCTCACAAACAACAACAACCACCTCAAAGAAACAACCAAGTTTACCAACAACCTGCTTATCAACCACCCGCATACAATGCTCATCCCAACCAACCTACCGCTTTACACCAAGAAGTGGAAACCTACATGAGGACTAACGATGTGATCGTGGGAAATCTTCAGCGGGAAGTGCTCAACTTGAAAGCAGAGCTGGTAAAACAAGGGAACGATTTGTGAGCTGACATGAGAAATACTTTGGATAGTCAAACAAATGACTTAAAAAACATGATGGCTAGTTTCTTCCAAGGTAATCAACCCTCTTCTTCGGGTACTCTTCCGAGTAACACCGTTGCGAATCCAAGAGGGGAGATAAAAGCAATCACCACTCGCAGTGGCAAAGGTACCAAGGAACCCGAGCTTCCTATACCTCCACCAGTGGTTGTGACTAAGGAGAACGAGTCACCTGCTCATATTCCTCCTCCTTCTACTTCCCTAATTTCTCCGTCTTCTTCACCTTCTACCCCCATTTCCCCACCACCCGTGGTTGTGAGTGATTCTATTCCCCTAAAGCCTTCTTCTTCATCCAATATACCTTATCCTTCAAGGTTGAGGAAAGAGAAACAAAAGAGCAAGGATGATATTCAAGTTTCAAACTTTCTCAAAATGTTTAAACAATTGAATTTTAACATCTCCTTTGCCGAGGCTCTCTCTCACATGCCCAAATACGCTAAGATGTTTAAAGATCTTCTGAGTGACAAGGAAAAGCTTCTTGATATTGCCAACACCCAACTTAATGAGAATTGCTCTGCAGTGCTCTTAAAAAAATTGCCAACCAAGCTTGGTGATCCGGGTCGTTTCTTAATCCCTTGCAAATTCCCGGGAGTAGAGAATTGCATGGCCTTAGCCGATCTAGGTGCCAGTATTAATCTAATGCCTCTAAGCGTTTGGAAGCAATTATCTCTCCCTGAGCTAGTCCCCACCAAAATGACTTTGGAATTAGCTAACCGTACGGTTGCTTATCCAGTGGGGATAGCCGAAGACGTCTTTGTAGGAGTCGACAAATTCACTTTTCCTGCCGATTTCGTCGTCGTCGACTACGAGATGGACCCTCGTGTTCCCTTGATCGTGGGTCGTCCATTCCTGAGGACCGGTCGCACTCTCATCGATGTTGAAGCCGGTGAGCTTATCATGAGAGTGGGTGACGATAAAATCGTCTTCAACATGGGAAAGTTGTCTAAACAACCTTATTCATACGAGAGTGTTAATTGTATTGACGTTCTGGATGAGGCTTGTGAAGAACACTTTAATGATGCTTGTAAAAATATTCCTACCTCTCTTCCCAATGTTGAAACCGTTTCCTCTATTGATTCATCACTGTCTCTATTTGGAGAAAGTGATTTGTTTTGGAACAATCTTGAAGCCACCATGGGAGATGTGAACTTAGCTAATGATGATTCTCCCACCGATAGGGATGAAGACATGCATTTCTTTGAAAACCTTCTCAATGAAGACAATCCTTCTCCTCCATCTCCCATGGTTATTGCTATCGATACTCCGACTTTGAAAATACCTCCCATCGAAAATCCTCCGGATTTAGAACTTAAGGAGTTGCCGCCCCATCTCGAGTATGTGTTCCTTGAAGAAGAGAAGAAGTCGCGAGTCATCATTGCTAAGGACTTGAAAGATGAAAAGAAAACTCGCCTCATCGCCGTGCTTAAAGATCATAAGAAGGCAATTGCTTGGAAAATTTCTGATATTCGCGGAATTGATCCTCACTTCTGCACACACAAAATTCTCATGGAGGACGACTTTAAGCCCACAATTCAAAGCCAACGAAGGGTGAATCCAAAAATCCATGAAGTCATCAAAACAGAGGTTATCAAACTTCTCGATGCGGGTATGATTTACCCTATTTCGGATTCACCATGGGTTAGTCCAGTCCATTGTGTGCCTAAGAAAGGCGGCATCACCGTTGTGCCCAATGCAAACAACGAGTTGATTCCTACCCGTCTCGTTACTGGGTGGAGAGTTTGTATAGACTACCGCAAACTCAATGATGCCACGAGAAAGGATCATTTCCCTCTACCTTTTATGGACCAAATGCTTGAACGTTTAGCGGGTAATGAATATTACTGCTTTCTTGATGGTTTCTCGGGTTATTTCCAAATACCCATCGATCCCCAAGATCAAGAGAAGACAACATTCACTTGTCCCTATGGCACATTTGCTTACAAAAGAATGCCTTTTGGTTTATGCAATGCCCCCGGGACTTTCCAAAGGTGCATGTTAGCTATCTTCCATGACATGGTTGAACAAACCATGGGAGTCTTCATGGATGATTTCTCGGTTTTCGGGGATTCCTTCTCTTCTTGCCTTGCCAATTTGGAACGTATGCTTAAGCGGTACGAAGACACTCGCCTTGTTCTGAATTGGGAAAAATGCCATTTTAAGGTAAAAGAAGGCATCGTGCTAGGACACAAGATTTCCAAAGCCGGTCTTGAAGTAGACCGTGCTAAAGTCGATGTTATCGCTAAGTTTCCTCCACCTTCAACCGTGAAGGGTGTGAGAAGTTTCCTGGGTCATGCGGGCTTCTACCGTCGATTCATCAAAGATTTTTCTCAAATCGCTCGCCCGATGACCCACCTCTTGGAAAAAGATACTCCTTTTATCTTTTCCAAAGAGTGTCTTAAAGCCTTCAACTCGCTTAAGGATAAGCTAACTAAGGCACCCGTCTTGGTTACCCCTAATTGGGAGCTGCCCTTTGAGTTGATGTGTGATGCTAGTGACTTTGCTATTGGAGCGGTATTGGGCCAAAGAGTGAACAAACACTTCCAACCGATCCATTACGCTAGCAAGACAATGACGGGGGCTCAATTACATTACACGACAACCGAAAAAGAGCTTTTAGCTGTTGTCTATGCCTTTGAAAAGTTCTGCCCCTATCTTGTCCTTTCCACCACAATCGTTTACACCGATCATTCCGCGTTGAAGTACTTGTTGACAAAACAAGATTCCAAACCAAGACTTCTTCGTTGGGATTTGCTTCTCCAAGAATTTAAAATCAAAATTCGCGATAAAAAAGGAGCTGAAAACCTAGCCGCGGATCATCTCAGTAGACTTGAGGATCCTTACCAAGGGGATCATCCGCACAAAGAAATCAATGACTCTTTTCCCTTGGAGACCTTAATGTCTATTAATTCGAATTCTGATGAAACCCCGTGGTTTGTGGACATTGCAAACTACTTAGCGGGTGGAATTCTCAAGGAAGGGTTAACATCCCAACAAAAGAAAAAGTTCTTCAACGACGTTAAGACTTACTTTTGGGATGACCCTTACCTATTCAAACAATGTGCCGACTTGATTATTCGCCGATGTGTTGATGGACCGGCAGCCTTAGAAATCCTTGACGCTTGCCACAAAGGACCCACCAGTGGTCACTTTGGTCCCAACTACACCGCCAAAAAAGTGTTTGATTCGGGATTTTATTGGCCCACCATATATCGTGACGCTCACAATATGGTTAAACGTTGTGATGCTTGCCAAAAACAAGGCAAGATCACACATAAAGATGAGATGCCTCAAAATTTCATACAAGAATGTGAAATTTTTGATGTTTGGGGTATCGACTTTATGGGGCCATTCCCTTCTTCTAAAGGAAACAAATACATCCTTGTAGCCGTTGACTACGTCTCCAAATGGGTTGAAGCCAAAGCTTTACCCACTAATGATGCAAGGGTGGTTTGTAACTTTTTGAAGTCGCTATTCGCTAGATTCGGTGTGCCTCGTGCCATTATTAATGATCGTGGGACTCATTTTTGCAATGACCAATTTGCTAGAGTCATGGCTAAGTACGGTGTAAATCATCGTCTTTCCACAGCCTACCACCCACAAACTAATGGCCAGGCTGAGATATCCAACCGAGGATTAAAGCGAATTCTGGAAAGAACCGTGGGAGAGCATCGTGCCTCATGGGCTGATAAACTTGATGATGCTTTGTGGGCTTTTCGTACTGCATACAAAACTCTAATTGGTTGTACACCATATCGTCTCGTGTACGGGAAAGCGTGCCACCTCCCCATTGAGTTGGAGCATAAGGCTTACTGGGCCTTGAAGTGGGCCAATTTTGATATCAACAAAGCCGGTGACCTACGCAAGATCCAACTCAATGAGCTGAATGAACTCCGTAATGAGGCTTATGAAAATTTTTTAATCTATAAGGAAAAGACTAAGCTCATTCACGACTCTAAGATTAAGAACCGAGAGTTCCATGTTGGAGACAAAGTTTTACTCTTTAACTCTCGGTTGAAAATCTTTTCGGGCAAGCTGAAATCTCGTTGGTCAGGCCCATTCACCATTGCCCAAATTTTTCCATATGGTACTCTCGAGCTCGCTCAACCTAATGGACCTAATTTTAAGGTGAATGGCCAACGAGTGAAGTTGTACTTTGGTGAGGACATCTCTCAGGAGATGATTCCATCCCTCACCACGTTCCCCATGAACTAATTTTGGGTCGAGTCAGGCTCGTGACTCGGTTATCAAAAACAAGCGCTCCTCAGGAGGCAGCCCGAGTATCTATCCTTTTCCGTTTTACCTCCTAAGTGTAGGGGGACCTCTATAGGTGTTTGTATTTGTGTGGTGATGTGATTACAGGGATGAATGCACTCTTGGAACCTTCGAAGAACCGTGCTCCCGTGTTATCCGAAATCCGGTTCTATCTCTCAACTATCATGATTCAATTTTCTTCATACTCACATCTGAAATTGATCACTTTAGTCGTCTCTTCCTTAGCTTGACTTAACCAACGTGCACAATGTCATAAGTGTAGGGGAGACTTTTCCCACATGCTTAAACATTGAGGACAATGTTTATCTTAAGTGTAGGGGGGACTTCTATCGAAGTTTTAAGTGGACTTTTCCATGAAAATGCCTTCATTTAACCGGAAAATCATCTTTTTCAACATTTTTCAAATTTTTTATTAACTTTGGCCATTTAGTCGTAATTTTTAAATTTTTATCGTTGCTTTCATATGTATATGTTCCGCAATAAAGTCAAAAATATTAATAAAATGGTGTAGCTAGTTTAGAAATCTTTGACATATTAGGCCCGTTGTGATTATTTTGACTCAACCCGAATAGACTTATCCAAGTTTATTCTAGCTAGTATCCTTAACCATGTAGACCTTAATTGGTTTATTAGGCTAAGCATCCACGAGTCTCATTACTTGAGATTTTAAATTGTGGAGAACGAGAAATGATAGAGTCAATTATAAGTCGGTATTCTTACACAAGCTCACTTGGTGTAATTATTTGCCTATTCTCCCATCACTTGCTAATAATTTATCTGCAATAAGTAAGGTCATACGATTTGAAAAGTTACTTAGCTTCTAGCCCAAGATCGTTTAAAATTTGCTCGGTAATGATAAGAGTTCATAGCCAAGGCATAACTTATGAAGCGGGGCGCGAAGATTGGCGAGTCTGAAAAGTCCCTAACAAGGCATGAGGATTCCATTTTATTGCTAAAGATCCAAGGTGATGTGAAAAGCATTATTTCCCAAAGTCAATATGAAGGATCAAGACTCACGACGAAAAGCAATCAACTCCCATAAAGATGATAGAGAAGTCTATCCGAAAAGACCCTAACAAGGTATGAGGATAAATAGATCCAAGTCCGAAAAGGAGGCGGATCGTTGTATCTCAAAATCCCAATTAGAGATTGAAGAAATAATCATGAAGTCGTGGTCAACAAAGTTGGAGTACCCCTCAAAAGTCTCCGAGTGAAGAAACTCTATAACGAAGAGAAGACCATTATCTCAAGAACGTCTCTCGAAGATATGAAGTATGAAGTACATGCCAAATATCGGCCCGAGAAAGGTCTCAAATCGTGAACCAAGTTATGCCAAGATATGAACTTTTTGATATCCCAAGAAGCAGTTTTAAGAGATTTTGTCCTTTAGCTAACTATTGATCAAATCGTCCTACTTTGCTTTCAGCATAAATAAACTATCGAAATAAGTCCAAAAATGCATCTTCATGATCATTCTAAGACAAAAATAAAATATAAGAGATACACCTAGGAATAAGGGAGTTTAAGCATATAATTAAGCCATGTGTGTAAGTGTTTGATTTACTAACTTATATTAACAATGATCTCGTTTTTAAGCTTAGTTTGGGGAACGTGAAACTTGAGGATGATAAATCTTCACAGCGCCAAAGCCCTAATGTAAGTCATTGACCTCTTTGCAAGTTATTTCCATGTAGCTATTTTCAAGTGAAAATGGTTTTCTATCCTTTTGTTTCCTTTAAAGTTTAATTTCTTTTAGTACTTTAATTTTTGTTCAATAGTATTTTAATAAGGCCAAGGTTGATTGATTATGAGAAAAGTGTAAATGTGCTTTATCACTAAGCATTGCATGAGGGCATGACAATGGTTAAGTGTAGGGGATTTGATAGGTGTGAAAACACCTATCCTTTTACCACTTAATTCTGGCTAAAACGAGACCAAAACACGTAATTAATATCATTTGTTTGGAATTATGCGTGGTTTTTGTGTTTATTGTGTTTTCAGAGCCAACCGGATGAATATTGAAGAAAACATGGGATTGCACGGGTTTCGCCGAAGAAAAAGACTCAAGATGAAGTCTATTGTCCAAGAGATGCAAAAGATTTGAAGTCACTGGGCCTATTTGAAGATTTATCGAAGAAAAGGACCAAAGATGGAAGATTTACATAAGTCGAAGAAACTCAAGTCTATTAAACGAAGAAATTAAAAGACGAGTTGAATTTAATCGACGACAAATCCCGAATCAGAATCGAAAACGTCAACTTTTCTGAAAAGACGAGAAGTCAAGAAGAAAGGGAGAAAGCCCACTCACCAACCAAAAGACAAGCCATATAAATAGATGGATCCCCTCACACTTTTCATTCAGTTTTTAGTTTTTCTTTTCCCCTCTTTTCTCTCTTTTCTGTTGGTAGTCATCACCAACACCACTAGGGTGTTTGGTGATCTTGATTTTTATTGTTCCAAGAATCTTGTAGTTTAATCTTTGTCTTGTGATTGTTAAAACCTTAATCATTCACTATATCAATCTTTCCATTTCATCTTGTTCATCTTCATCTATTTGGTTAAAAGTTTAAGTTCTTATTTGATTGATTTGATCTTCAAAAGTTGTTGGGTTTTATGTTTTTATTGATGGGATTTGTTGTTATTGGTTAGTATATGATTCGTGTTAGTTTTGTTTAAGTTTTTGGTGAAAAACTTGGTGATTTTTGGATCGAATTCGAGTTCCCCTGTTTCTTTGGTATATTACTGTTCTTGAGTTTCCTAGGTTCTGGATGAACCAAAAGTTCCGGATGAACCAAAAGTTCCGGATGAACTAAAAGTTCCGGATGAACCAAAAGTTCCGGATGAACTAAAAGTTCCGGGTGAACAAAAAGTTCCGAATCAGTTTTATCTTCAAAAGATCCGAACCAAGTTCCGAGTGAACTTCCGGACGAAAGTTCCGAGTGAACTTCCGGACGAAAGTTCCGAGTGAATGATTTTTCAAAGTTCCGAACGAATGATTTTTAAAAGTTCCGAATCAATTTTCCTTAAAAGTTCCGGATAAACTTCCGAATCAATACTTCCGAACCAATTTCCGAGTGAACTTCCGAATCAAGAGAGTTTGAAAGTTCCGAATCAACAGCTAAAAGTTCCGGATCAGTTTCTCTTTTGAGCATTTCGATTAAGAGTTGAGTGGTATTTACTTTTTTTTGTTTCAGTTGTTAAAGTTTAAGTTTATTTCAAGTATCAATTTTCTTTTGAGCATTTTTAAGTCTTACTTTCTGTTTCTTCTTACTACTGTTTCTTTATTTTATTTTAATTTTAATTCTAGTTTTATTAATTGTCATTAAATTAATTGTTTTTGATTTAAGTTTTCATGTTAATGTATTTAAACCTTTTAGTAGATTAGAAAACCAACCCCCCTTCTTAGTAACCAAGAACAATCATTCCACTTAGAACCGAGATCAATTCGAGAGGATATCGAGAGAATATAGAACCCATTGAAAATCATAGTATCACTTGCAAAGCAAGTTCAAGAGAATGACAATGTTTTTGAAGAAAATCACATCGGTGTTGAATCAACGCAAAAGCCTTTTGATCAACATTATCTTTGTGTTTTGAAATCTCAGTTTCAAGGCGTTCACACTCTTTGACTTGATCAAGATATTTGCATGCCACATTAGAATATTCATCTATATCTGCACAAGATGTAAGAGCAACACACTAAATATCTTTGGAGAGACATTCGTGTAAGAGTAGATCATATGCTGTAGAAAACTCGTCTCTTTCAGGTTGATGGTCGTTCACTTCTTGTTAAAGAGATTCCACATATTTCAAATCATCAAACATTTCTTGCTTAATTAATGTTTCAAATTCCAAAATATGTTTTTTGCGTTCTTTCCGCAAGCGGAATCAAAATACTTTTCACAAGCACATTTATATCATGGGGAATTTCTTTGTTTTCTTTCAAAGTTCACGTTTTTTCTAGTCATCATCAACAACTTTTTTGAAATTTTCAATGTTACTCTTGAGAATACTAAGTGCTTGCTTACTCTTGCTTACAGAAGCTTTATATGGCAAGTACTCAATAAATTTTGAAACATTAGTTTCTTAGTAGCAAAAACTTGTCTCCATTTAATTCTTATTTGTTCATATTCGAAAAATATTTTCTCACGAGACTTCTGTGTTTGTGGATTGAAAAGACCATAAAGACTGTTTTCATAAGCATAATTATATGGTTTAACAAATTCTTTATTAACTTTTGGTCTACTCTCTTCTTCCAAATCGTTTGTCTCTTCACTATCGGGCCTAACAACAAGACAATCAAGATCGGTCCATTGGGACTCATCAAGATATAAGTGTTGATTCTCAGATTGAGCTTGCTCAATGTACTTAGGATTTACAAAACTAGATCTATCCTTGAAAAACGAAACAGGTGCCAACATTCTCATGGTTTGAATTGATTGATTAGTTTTGTAAACAATTTTCTTGTAAAAATCAATTTGAGTTTCAAGTTCCACCATTTTGTCGATGTCATTCGCTTGTTTAGTTTTGAAATCCTTTTCCATCTTTTTAACCACTGCTTTCTTTTCATTAACAAGTTTAGTTTTATCCTCTTGAAGAAAACCATTCTTTTGAGTTAACTTATTCACTTTAGTGGTAGCAAGATCCGTTTTGTGTCGTTCCGTACTCAAAGAGGTGTTATAATTACGTTTTTCTTGTTCTAGAAGCTTAAGAGTTTCGTTATAATTCTGTTGATAATCGTCCTTTTTGGCATTAACTAAACACCCTTTGTACCCCTCAACCTCATTGGTATTTTGAAGAAGCTGAGCTCTGTAGCTATCAATGGTCTCACTAGATTTAATTAGAGCATCTTTGCATTCTTCAAAATTGTGAGTGAGCGTAGCGTTTTCCTTCTTTAATTGCTTTTGAGTCTTTCTAGTTTCTTTGACATCTTTTTGTAAAGTGGCAATTAAATTAGCAAGCACAATACGCTCCTCATCATCATACTCATTTGCATGTTGATCATCGTCAGACTCATTATTGTACGTGTCTGGGGGATCAGGTATGATATTGCTATCAACCGTTTCCGTCATAAATGTGTCAATAAGGGTTTGAGTTTGATCACAATGCTCATGCGTATTATCATTGGCAAACACATTATATTCATCATTATGTACCTCTTCCAATGGGTCAGAGTCGAAGACATTATTGCTGATGGCATTCTCAGAACTGATGCCTTGTGTGCCAGTGCTGCTGCTTTCTTTCCCATGTATGGTTTGATCATCTTGCGTACCATGCTTTGTATTCTGTGATGTGTAGCTTTCATTCACATGACCCGATATTGTACCATAGTTTGCCTTGAACCTTTTATCTATCTCTTGTTCGTGAATTATTGTTCTGTGGACATAGGTTTCAATGGATTTGATGTTACTTGGGATCAGGTCTTCGAACGTTTGAGCAGTTGCATGATGTCTCATGAAGCATCGATGTGTACTCAAAGACATGAGAAATTCTGAATCAAAAGCCTTTTCAAATGTCGTCTTGAGTTCAGTGAAGGTGATCTTGCATTCACTCCCAAAAAGTCTTTCTTTGGTGAGTTGTGTCGCAAGTTTCTCCATGGCTTGTATGAAAGCTCTTATGAACGTGCCAGTGGATTCACCTAAGTCTAGCAAGACTTTTGAAAGGCTCGCAAACGATGATTGAAGTATTCTCAAACTTTCCATGCATTTATCTCTCAAGAAGCGTGTCCGTTGTTGTAATTGTTCCATCTCAAGAGTTGTCACAAGTGAACACTCATTGATCTTTTCCATGATGATGGTGTCTTTGTTGATGAAGTGACTTCGGATCTTAAATAGATATGGTGTGATTGAGTTGTGGTTAAAATTCCGAAAAACTTTGTGAAAAACCCTAAACAATGTCTTCGTAAGAAACCAAAAATTATGAGACCAAAAAACTCGCAGGTTAAAAATTTTCAAAAGCACGTTTTTGAAAATTTTATAACACAACTATTCGGAATATATCTTCAAAGAACAATTCGGAATCCAAATAAGTAATCAATCCGGAATCCAAATGGATACACATGTCTGAATAATAAATCGTAATCCTCACAAACGTAATCCGGAATATGGAAAAACAAATGTTAATCCAAATAATATCTCTAAACGTAATCCGGAATCCTATGTTGACCTTATTCGGAATAATGAGCAAACTTGACCTTATCCGAAATATGAATACACTTGACCTTATTCGGAATAATGGAACCAAACCTTGTTCGGAATACCTAAACTCAACCTTATCCGGAATAATGTTTCCAAACATAATCCAGAATCCTAACCCGTACACAATTCGGAATACACGTTCATGACCTAATCCGGAATACTAAGAACCACAACCTTATTCGAAATAAAATACTTGATCTAAGTCGGAATGTGTAAGCTTGAGATTGTAATCCGGAATAAAAATTGATGGTAATCCGGAATATGAAGATGAAGTTAACTCGGAATGCTGAATCTTGACACAATTCGGAATATCAAATCTTGATACTATTCGGAATGCATCTACTTGATACTAATTCGGAATATCAAATCAGTTAGTAATCCGGAATACTCCTACACACAAATCGGAATACAAGCTTATCCGGAATACCTACTTATCCGGAATACCACTTGTGACACTCAATTCGGAATACTCCTTTAATACTAATCCAGAATGAATACTAATACTAATTCAGAATCTTCTAAACCCTAGTTTCCCGACTTAACAAACATATGATGATTCCGAATAGTAAAGGAACCAAAAGATTAAAGTGACGAATTTTATGCCCAATAATCAAGCCAAAACTACCAAAAATTTCGTGAAAATCACCAAAATGACGAACACAAATTCCTACCACAACTTTGTAGACAATTTGTACAAAGATTTAGAGCTCGAAAACACAAAAAAAATTTGAGACGAGATGATTTGAAGATTAAAATCACACGAATCAAAAACAATAACCACAAATCTACCCCATGGGGATTGATACCAATTATTGTCCCTCAATATGTGATGATAGATTAAAGATATGAGATGAAAAGATATGAATTTCTAGAGAGAGAAATTAGAGAGGGAAAGTAGAGAGAAGGAGGTAATTAACTATGTGAAATTAGATTAGAGAAAATTGATTACTTGCCACCCTCCTAACAGGAGGGTGCTTATATAGTCCACCAACATGCGGGCTTTCTAATGGACTATATTTGTTTTGGGTCGGGCTTGAATAAATGATTAGTACCTTAAAAGATGTCTTTTAAGCTAGCCATCAAGCCCGTAATGTCACGACTATTTTAACTAACTATTACAACGTTCTAATAAATATTACAATAAAAACCTATGACCGAACATTCTTGTTTGACTCAATATTTTAAGGCTAACATAGATGAATATAATGCTTTGATTTCTAATGCAACGTGGGCTCTTGTGCCACGTCCAGCTAATGATAATATTGTTCGTTCTATGTGGCTTTTCAGTCATAAGTTTAATAGATATGGTTCTTTAAGCAGGTATAAAGCTAGGTTGCTTGCAAATGGTCGCAGTCAACAACAGGGGTTTGATTGTGATGAGAGTTTTAGTCCAATTGTTAAATAGGCCATGATTCGTACTATCTTGATTATTGCAGTATCACGTGATTGGCCTATACATCAGTTTGATGTGAAGAATGCTTTTCTTCATGTCCATTTATCTGAGACTGTCTATATGCATTATCCACCGGGGTTTGTGGATTCTGCTCACCCTGATTATATTTGTCATTTGCAGCGTTCACTATATGGGCTTAAATAAGCACCTCATGCATGATTTCAACGGTTTGCTAGTTTTGTTACACGTGTCAGTTTTCAACACAACAAAGTAGATACATAGTCTCATCGTCCAAAATGGGCTTAAAATGCATTAAATATCATGAAAAATGCCAAATATATGCTTGTATTTGTTATATGTTTATTTTAGGTACGGATATTGAGAAAATGACAAAAGATCACAAGAAATAAGCAAAAACGAACACGGGAAACGAAGCCGCACAATGAACCAAGCCCTAATGGTGATTTTCCAAGAATAACCCTTGAAGATTTGAAGATTATACAAGAAGGGTCCTCTAGTATTGAGGAATTGACACTTTAAACCATTGTTTATTCATAATTACAAGTTTGGTCCTTAAATTTGTCAAAATTACAAAAAGGGCCCTCTACTTTGAAGAATTGGCAAGAATGATACCTCAAAAATGAAGAATTGTCAATATTAGTCCTCCAAGAAGTCAATTATAAAGTCAAGACCATAAAGTTTGAAGAAAATGCCAAAACAGCCCTTCAAGTATCAAGAAATACCCTTGAAATACTTTTGCAAAACTATTTGGGGCAAAAGTGTGAAAACTAAAACTTCATTATAAAGGGAAATCAGATTTTGTGCTATTAAATGTGAAGTGAAAAGAGAACGGAAGCCAAGGGGTGATTCCTGCCTAGACACCAAAGTTACCTAGACCAACCATGGCCTGCCACGTGCCCTACTCACTCAAAACAGCCAATCACAACACCCCTTTTCTCCACATTAGCTTTCCACTTGGCCGGTTTTATCTAATTTAAATTAGTTATTAACTTGGCGCTAAACACCAAGGTTTAAACACAAAACAGATTAAAACCACCACTATTCACCTATGAACACGAATTGGGCTTTTCTTAATCCTTGTGAATTAAACCTTAATCTTGTCCAGAATTAAGATTAAGGTGGTTATAAACACATCCCAACCCTTAAACCCCATGCCACATCATCCCACAACTCACATGATAAACCCTTGTCTCACTTTTTGGAGAAGATGCCAAAACAGTGACAGCCATCCAACGCCCCACAAAACAACTTCATATCTAAGCTTAATATGAGCCTTAGATCAAGTTCCAACAGCTCACAAGTCCACAAACTGCCAAAGAAACTTCACATGTTCATGAGAATTCAAACTTCCTCAAGGGCATTTCAGGAACTTCAAGACCCAGGGTTCACGTTTTTTTATGTTTACTAGTTCATCATTGTAGCCTATATAAGGCATAGGTCTTGCTATATTTTTGTTTTGCTCTTGGTTTTTTCTTTATCACAAATCTGTAAAGCCTTGTTCATTTTAATGAAAAGTGTTTGATATTGTTGATGAAATCCAAGTGCCAACTTAATTACTTGTTTGTTATTGATATATGATTGTGATTTGAAAGTTCTAAAACCTGTTTTTAAACCTTGTGCAAGAAATTGTGCAAGTGTTCAAAACTTGATATTTTGCTAAATCTTGGTTTAAACCCTGGAATTTTTGGGCTATAAGTGGTTATAGCATCCTGATAAGAAGATTATCAAGGTGTGGTAAGCTTATAGTTTGGGGATATTCAAGGAAGTGGGAACAAGTTTGCATTAATCAAGCTTTCTTTCATTTTTTTTCATTTTCGGTTTTGATATAAACTGCTACTCACCTTGTTGTTCTTAGCAGCTTTGATTGTGGAAGCTTGTGCCCTGTTTTGCTAGGCACATAAGCTCAAAAATTCGTGAGTGTGGATGTACATTCATGAGGTTTGAGTCCTTTTCCCAAAAATCTGATAAAATACTTGATTTTTGTTAATTTGTGTTCTGCTGTTATACTTGTTGTTCTTGTGGCTTAAAATTGTTTGATACTGCATAATGTTGTTGTTATTGTGTTAGATTGGGCTTGGGTAACATTAAATCACACATTTACTTTGTTAAATTTGGATTTGAATAGTGAAAGGGGTGTTTGGGTTAACCTGTTTACGCTTGCAATTTGTTTTTTAATTATTGGTAAGTGTTGTTTTGTGCTTGTATCTGATAATTACTTGGTATTGTGTTGATATATGCAAGTCTTTGGCTTTTGAACATCAAAATCTTGATTGTGCTATATCTTGTTGAAATCTGCTTGTTTTGACCTAAGATTTTGGAAACACATAGATTGTATGCATGCTTAGGCATAACAAGTGATTAAGAAAAGTTTATATAACCTGTTAAGAAGATTTGAGGGTTAGAATCTGGTCTTGTGGTCAAGTATATCAGCAAAGTACCTAATCTGCTTGTTCTTTCTTCATCAGTAACTTTCTTTGGCTTGAATCTTGTTCTAAACCTTGAATCATTACATGAAACCAGTTGATTTATGTTTATTTAAATTAATATAAGCTGTTGTGTGCATTTGGTTTAATTTGGTTGGCTGAATCTTGCTAAAACTGCTTATTGAGTTCATAACTGCTTATGTTTATGTCTGGTGCATATCTGGTGATCTTTTGATTTATTTGTACTAATTGGCTTGTTGTAATTATGATTTTATTTTTTTATTTTCTCCTTGTTATCCACTGATTACTTGGGTGCCTTTTCTTAACTTGAATCCAACAAAAAGTCACATAAGACAAAAAAGTCAAATTAGTCAAGCAGTGGGAACTCATTTCCCCTGAAACTAGCCACTACTAGTGTTCTTTGGTCATTAGCTTATTCATAAGCTATTCTAGCTTATTGGGACTTGCAACAACTTATTTTTTGTGATCAATCTTCCTTATTTGACCCATTTAACTAATCTGGAGCATATTAGGATTTGACTTTGAGCTTTGACTAGAAAACCAAACAGTTTGACTTTTACATAAGTGCTTATTTGCTTATTCCAGCTTATTCAGTGTGCTTATTGGAAAACTTTTTGATTATTTTGCTTAATTAAGTCATTTAAAACCTTTTGCAACTTGAATCAGCACTTGAGGTAGCCTAGAACTCAAAAACGACTATTTTGTCGTTTTGTGAAGAGAGCTTTTGCTTATTTTAGGCTTATTTCTTGGGCTTTTTCAAAATTTCTTTTCACAGATCTCTTTGGTATCCCAAAAGACGATTATGTGTCAAATTAGAGCTTATGGCGTTAGCTTATGGCTTAATGGGCCAAAAAGCCCATTAAGAATAAGCTGTTGACTTATTAAGATGTGATAAGCTCACTTTCAGTTTTTGGGCCTTCAGAGTTTTGTTCTTAAAATCAAATTTTGAGTCATATAGGAAGTTTTGGGCTTATTTGGTGGACTTTTTCTTATTGGGCCAAATCTAAGCCCATTAAGGGTCTTTTTGTCATTTAGCCCATTAAGGGTCTATTTTGGTAATTTCAAGTTCATTTCTGTGTTTGTTAGGTTAAAATAAACTAGTTTGCAACTTTTTAAATTTTTTTATAAATTTTGGATTTTTAATATTATTTTATTACTAAAAAATAAATTTTAGATTTTTGCAAATTTTTCATTTTTCCTAGTTCAAATACATTAAGTTAGGAATTTCAAAATTTTTAGATTAATTTTAGTGTCATTTAATTAGTTTTTAGACTTATTTTAAGTTTTTATAGTTTTTAATCATTTTTCTATAGTTTTAATTAATTTTAAAATTTTCAAAAATAGTTTTAAATTTAGTTAAGTCATTTTAGAGGTTTACAAAGTGAAAAATCTCATTTTGGACTTTTTATTATTTAATTTGATTTTTTTGGGCTTTAGTTAGCATTAAAAAAATTAATATTTAATTAAATAATGGGTTTGAGTGATTTTTTATTTTTTGTAAACTCTGATTACATTTTTTAGGTTTCATTGCAATTTTTTAGAAATTTTTAGGGTAATTTTTAAATTTAGTCACTTTTTACGGTTTTACGTGCACGACTTCGTCTTAGTGTAATTCATAATCGTAACTGTCATCCTTTTCTATTCTCTTTTCTATTTTTCGTTTCTCATAAATTATAATCACAAAGTTAATCATTTCTTTACACAACACACTAGCCTCCTTGAGAACGATCCCCACTTTTGGTCATTTACTTGTGGTTTTCCTAAACTACTTGTTAATACTTACCCTTTTTACCCTTTTGTTCAATTTTGGCGCCACTGCCGGGGAGGCGTGTTGTGTTTTGATTTGAACAATTGTTGTTTTTATACTAGCCATAATAGCTATTTGTATTAGTAGCACTCTACTAATACATATTATTGGTTTTCGCTTTTTTTTTAATATTATTATATTGTATACGTAGAACAATAAATTCACAAGTACTCCAAAAGTGTGAAAACACAACCTTGATTCGGGATTTCATCACTCGATCATTGTATTCGAATCTCAAACAAGAAAAAAGGCAAAATAGATAATTACTTTCGTGAAGCTTAATTTTGACAAACACAAACTATAAGGTGGGTATTTAGATAAAAAAGGGCTAATCGAGGGTTTGCCAACCAAAGTATTATCTAAGTATCATATATATTTTCTTGGTTTCATTTGATTAAACCCTCTTGAACGTCTTGGTGTTCCACCAACGTTCTAAAGTCATCGAAGGCGTTCACCTTTACGTGATCGTTTTCATTCCTTGAGGCTCCTTTAATCAAGAGATTTGATTTGAGGAGAGATTTGTAGATTTTTGTCTACTTAATACATTCACCAAAATCCAAAAAAAAGTAAAAACAATCAAAAACCACAAAAAAATTGGAAAAATTAAAAACACCAAAAAGAATCTTCTTTGCTCATCCCCACGTTGTACGTGACGTTTATGCTTACTCGTAATCAAGTAAGACGTGGACGTAAACGAAAGAACCGAAAGGAGACCACACCTAACCTTTCTAGTGAGGAGTCTCCTATTGACGAACCTATCGTAGAAGAAGAACCAACCATGGCTAATCGAACTATGATGGAGTTACTTCAAGCACCCATCGAGGGTTATGGAGAGGCTATTGTGATTCCCACCATCCTTGCGGAGAATTTTGAAGTGAAAACGGGTTTGTTGTCGATGATCCAAAACAACAAATTCCGTGGTGATGAAAAGGACAACCCGCACAACCATATCCGCCAATTCAATCGTCTTACCGCCACTTGCAAGTTTAAGGATGTTGCTAATGATTCGATTAAGATGATGCTTTTTCCGTATTCCTTAGCGGGGCCCGATAAAATTTGGTTAGAGAAAGAGCCACCCAATTCTATATTGACGTGGAAGTATCTCGTTTCAAAGTTTGTGAACCAATTTTTTCCGCCCTCTAAGATTACGCATTTGAAAAACGAGATTTCAAAATTTTCACAAGAAATTAATGAGAGTTTTTCTACGGCTTGGAATCGGTTTAAGGAAATGTTACATGAGTGTCCTCATCACGGTTTTTCTGACTTGCATCAAATTGTCATGTTTTACAATGGTTTGAATGATCATGAGAGAGATTATCTTAATGCTGTCGCGGGTGGTAATTTTTTGTGTAAAACGGTTGAGGAAGCGTTGTTGATTATTGAGAATAGGTCTAAAGTCTATAGTCCTCGTAACACATCGAGTGTTCGTAAGGCTTCGTCTTCGGCTTCACCTTCATTATCCAATACCATCGATGCTTGCCAAATTGAAGCAAATTTGGAAAACAAAATCTTTGATAAGCTTAAAGGTCTTTTAATTGAATACAAAGTTGGTGAACAAAGTGCTCCCGCTACGGCTAAAGTGATTGAGGTTTCTTGCATGTATTGTGGTGGAGGTCATGATTTCTCCGAGTGCATTACCAACGGTGGTAACACTTCGAGTGCCTACGCGGCCATGGGAACTTACAACAAAAACGGTCCAGTTACCCGCTCTAATCAAATGACTCCACCGGGTTTTGCACCCAATCAAAATGCTAACAACAACTATCGAAACAATCAAGTTGGTTACAAAAACAATTACAAAGGTAACAACTATGGGAATCAAGGGGCTAATAACAATCAAGTTTCAAACAAAAATCAAAACAATGATTTTCAAAACAACAACAAGAGTTTGCAAAATTTGAAAGATCTTCCAAATGAATTTGTTGAATACACAAATGGAAACGATGCTAGGTTTGATAATATTCAAAGAGAGATCATTAACCTAAGATCCTAGTTTAAGAATGACTTGAAAAAGGAGTTGAAGAATGAGTTAGCAAATGAGCTTAAGATCCATACAAACAAAATGGAGGGAAATGTAACTAGGTTACAACAAAACCAACAAAAAAAGGAACAAGGGCAACATGAAATAAAACAAGAGATGCTTAAGGCCGATAAGAGGCAATCTATGTTTGAGGATAAAATTTCATCCATGTTTGAGGCTATAATGTGCAAACCGTCTTCGGGTAGTCTTCCTAGCAATACCATATCGAACCCTAAGGGAGAGATGAAAGTGATTACCACACGAAGTGGAAAGACACTTAAGGAACCGACTCCTCAACCAATTACTCCAACGGTGGAGGAAATTGAGGAAGAACCCGAGGTGGTGGTCGAAAAGGAGCATGTCCCAATCCCACGAAGTACCGCTCATGCCACACCTACGGTTGACCCATTACCATCATTGGAACCCGAGATTCCAAAGGTTATGCCTATGCCTCAACCCACACCACCTTTGCCCTATCCATCGAGACTTAGAAAGGAGAAACGTCAAGAGCGCGACAATTACCAATTTGAACTTTTTATGAAAATGTTTCGTGACGTGCATTTCAATGTGAGTTTTGCCGATGCTTTGGTCATGATGCCTCATTTGCCGCTAACTTTAAGAGTATGTTAAACAATAAGGAGAAATTGCAACAATTGTCTAGTTGTTCATCGGTTTATCTTAACCGCATACCTCAAAAAGTCGGTGATCCCAGTAAATTCTTGATTCCATGTACAATCCAAGATATGGAAGAATGCTATGCCTTGGCCGATCTTGGTGCTAGCATTAACTTGATGACACTTGCAATCTTCAAGTCGCTCAATCTTCCTAATCTTACTCCTTCACTAATGTCTATCGAATTGGCCGATCATTCCACTATTCCCGCATGTGGATTGGACGAAGATGTTTTTGTGAAAGTGGGAAAGTTCTATTATCCGGTAGACTTTATCGTTGTCAATATTCCCACGGATCCTTAAGTTCCTCTTATTTTAGGTCGTTCTTTTTTAGATACGTCTATGGCTTTGATTGATGTGCATGCTAGAAAGATCACCTGACGTTTCAACGACGAGGAAATTGTTATAAACGCAACTCAAAATTCTCCAATTTCTCATGTTTATTCCGCCGCAACCATAAACCTCGTTGATATGATTGACATTGTTTGCGAGAATTTTCACAAGAAGTTCTAGGTTTTGGTGACGATGAAAATAGTGGCAATCCCACTATGCTTGATCCCATTCTTGATAATTCGACACCATCCTTCACTCCATTTGAAGGTGGTGGTTTTACGTTGAAAGAATTTGATGTTCCACGTACTTGTGACGAAGACCTCGACAACGATGAGGACTTCTCGATTATCAAGGATTTTCTTAACGATTTCCCATTTCCTCCACCCGAGGAGGTTATGAGTATCGAGCCCAAATCTTCAATTGAGGAACCACCAATCCTCAAGTTGAAAGATTTACCTCCTCATCTTGAATATGTATTTTTGGAGGAGGGCGACAAGTTGCTGGTTATTATTGCGAAAGATCTTTCGAATGATGAAAAAACCGCACCTGTCGATGTTCTAAAGGATCACAAAGGGGCAATTGCGTGGAAATTATCCGACATTAGGGGGATTGATCCCAAATTTTGTACCCACAAAATCTTAATGGAGGAGGACTACAAACCCGCAATCCAATGTCAAAGGAGGGTGAACCCCAAAATTCACGACGTCATCAAAAAGGAAGTCCTAAAACTCCTTGACGCGGGAATGATTTACCCTATTTCCGATAGCCCTTGGGTGAGTCCTATTCATTGTGTCACTAAGAAGGGAGGAATGACCGTTGTGCCAAATGATGCCAACGAGTTAATTCCAACTCTACTCGTGACCGGTTGGAGGGTGTGCATCGACTATCGTAAGTTGAATGACGCCACTAGAAAAGACCATTTTCCCTTGCCCTTCATGGACCAAATGTTGGAGCGTCTTGCGGGAAACAATTTCTATTGCTTTTTAGATGGTTTTTACGGTTACTTCCAAATCCCCATCGATCCTCGTGATCAAGAAAAAACTACGTTTACGTGTCCATATGGAACGTTTGCCTATCGTAGAATGCCATTCGGACTTTGCAATGCACCGGGAACCTTTCAAAGGTGCATGATGGCTATTTTTCATGATATGATCGAGAAGACGATGGAAGTCTTTATGGATGATTTTTCCGTGTTTGGTTGTTCGTTCACTTCGTGTTTGTCGAATCTTGAGAGAATGTTGAAACGTTGTGAGGAAACCAACCTTGTGCTTAATTGGGAAAAATGTCATTTTATGGTTAAGGAAGGGATCGTCTTAGGGCAAAAGGTTTTGAAAGCAAGGATTGAGGTAGACAAAGCTAAGGTAGACGTCATCGCCAAATTACCTCATCCCAAAACTATTAAGGGAGTTAGGAGTTTCATAGGCCATGCGGGCTTTTATCGTCGATTCATCAAGGATTTTTCAAAGATTTCTCGACCTATTACACATCTCCTCGAAAAAGATGCTCCTTTTGTCTTTAACGAAGATTGTGTACGAGCCTTTGAAATACTTAAGAGGAAACTTACCGAAGCTCCCATTCTTTTTGCTCCCAATTGGAACCTCCCCTTTGAGCTCATGTGTGATGCTAGTGACTACGCTATTAGGGCCGTATTGGGGCAACGTCATGAAAATCACTTCTTGCCTATTCCACTATGCTAGCAAGACGATGACCGAGGCTCAACTTAAGTACACTACAAAGGAAAAGGAATTCCTTGCCGTGGTGTATGCTTTTGATAAATTCTGACCTTACCTCATCTTGACTCGATGCATAGTGTATACGAATCATTCGGTTATTAAGTATCTCATGGCTAAACAAGATGCAAAGCCGATATTACTTCGTTGGATTCTCCTCCTACAAGAATTTGATGTCGAAATCCTTGACAAAAAAGGAGCCGAGAATCTAGCGGCCGATCATCTTTCTCGTTTGGAAGATCCTCACCAAAATGTTTATGAGCCAAAGGAAATCACCGAAACATTTCCTCTCGAGACACTTGGTGTAGTGAATTATAAGCTTGATTCATCTACCCCATGGTTTGTGGACATTGCAAATTACCATGCGGGCAACTTCATCATTAAGGGTATGACGACTTAACAAAAAAGAAAATTCTTTCGTGACGTCAAGTTCTACTTTTGGAACGAACCTTATCTATTTCGGACTTGTGCGGATCAAATGATTCGACGTTGTGTATTTGGCACCGAATCTTCTAATATCCTTAGAGCTTGCCATGAGGGACCCACGGGTGGTCACCACGATCCTAATCTCACGGCTAAGAAGGTCTTTGGTGCCGGATTCTTTTGGCTTACTATTTATCGAGATGCACACGCACTTGTGAAGTCGTGTGACTCATGCCAACGACAAGGAAAAGCCTCACAAAACGATGAAATGCCACAAAATATCATCCAAGTGTGTGAGATCTTTGACGTTTGGGGAATTGATTTAATGGGGCCGTTGACATCATCTCGTGGTAATAAGTACATCCTTGTCGCCGTTGACTACCTATCTAAGTAGGTGGAAGCTAAGGCTTTGCCCACGAACGATGCTCGTGTGGTAGTAGGGATGGCAACGGGTCGAATTCGGGTCGGATTTTACTGAACCCGTACCCGCACCCGTTTATAATATCCAAAACCACATGCGCCCCAATACCCGACGGGTACCCGATTACTATTACCCAACGGGATTTCGGTTTTTACCCGCGGGTATCGGGTATCCACAATTAAATTTCGTTGGACATAATTGTTCGTATAAAGTTAAAAAAACCCAATGAAAAAAATCAAAATACCCAACGGGTTTTCGGTTTTTACCCGCGGGTATCGGGTAACCACAGTGGTAGTCAAGTTTTTGAAAAGCTTGTTTTCTCGGTTTAGAACCCCTCGTGCGATCATAAGCGATCATGGAACCCATTTTTGTAACGACCAATTCGAAAGGGTCCAAAGGAAATATGGAGTTACACATCGGCTTTCTACGGCTTATCAACCACAAACGAGTGGGAAAGTCGAGGTTTCAAACCGAGCGTTGAAGAGGATCTTGGAGAGATCGATTGGAGAAAACCAACAATCTTGGTCGGATAAGTTGGACGATGCTTTATGGGCCTTTCGGACCGCTCATAAGACGCCCATCAGGTGCACTCCTTATAAGCTTGTGTATGGGAAGAATTGTCACTTGCCAATTGAACTCGAACACAAAGCTTATTGGGCCCTTAAGCATTGTAATGATGATATTGAGACCGCGGGAAAACACCGGAAAATGAAATTAAATGAATTAGATGAATGAGAGACATTACTTATGAAAATTCAATGATTTACAAAGAAAAGACTAAAAAGTTTCATGACTCAAAAATTAAAAACCGGGTTTTTAACATTGGAGATCAAGTGTTGCTTTTTAACTCTCGTTTGAAAATCTTTTCCGGCAACTTGACATCCCGTTGGTCCGGTCCATTCACCATTACCCAATTTTTTCCTTATGGTACCATTGAGCTAGCTCAAAATGATGGCCCCAATTTCAAGGTGAATGGACATAGGTTGAAGCCCTACTTTGGCGGGGAAGTTCCATCCTTGAACTACCTCGACCAAGTCACCTTCCCCAATGATAAATAGTGTTGAGGGGATCGAGTCGAGCTCATGACTCGGTAATAAAAAACGAGGTGCCTCGTGGGGGAGTCCCATGCGTATCCTATGTACATATTATCGCTTTCTAATGTAGTAACGTGAGGGGATTTGTGCCCTTCCAACCTTTGTTTCGTGGTTGTTTGTGAAATGTTGTTTTTAGATGATCATGATCTTCACGATTGGAGCCTCTCGTGTGCGTTTTATGGGAGCACTCGATCGTTTGCTTGGAAGAATTTCTCAATATCCATGATATATCCTTTGACGTTCTAACCTTAGGTTTTTAGCACACTTCATAAACGGCTTTAAATTTAACGGTTACACCCTTTTCATGCTAGATTATGCATTCGACTACGTCTATAGTATGGGGGTTTCCAACCCTTATACTCGAAACATTGAGGACAATGTTTAAATTTAGTATGAGGGGTGAATAGATACTTGCCTTGCCAAACCTTCACGCTTTCCAAAGTTTATCTTTTTTTTATCGTTTTTGTTGCAAGATAAGGCTAAAAATGGCCAAATTTTAAATTTTTTCTCATATTTTATAAGTGTTTGAAGACACGAATGTAGATTTTCCGATGGCGAGAATAAAAGTAATTTTTGACTCGACCGTGCGTGTTGAGCACTTAGCTTCGATTCCTTAACTTTATATTAGGCTAAGTCTCTTAAATGAGGACGGGAAATGAGGAGTTAAATATAAGTTACTATGCTAAACGTAGAGTACTCGAATTCTTTCAAAAACTCATGTGTTCTCGTAATTTGCTTATTCTCCCTTCGCTTGTATATAAATTTTGATTAATAAGTATTGGCTTAGCGGTTTAGTCTTGATTGTTGGTTTCTAGTCTTTTCTAGTAGCTTCCATGTAATTAAACTGGAAAGACATTAAGGTATCGTCAGCGTCACGGTTTTGAAGTATTGGCAACCCGAATAATCGAAAGCTTCACCCAATAATAAGATTTCAAGTGCTCACCTAAATCAAGCAAACAATTTGAAGCTCACAAGGCCGAAAAATCTATGCAAAATTGAAAGTGAATTATGCCTTAATCTTTGAAGCTTTAAAGATCCAGAATTCGCTTTTAGCGTGAGGATATACGTCTTTGGCCATAATAAACACCTCATGGCGAGGTTAAATAAAAGGCAAGGCAAGACTGAAGTCATAATAAAAGCTTCATGGCGAAGTTGAATAAAAGATGGAGGTAAACCTATGATAATAAGGCCCATCCGTTAGGGGGCGTATAAAAGTCTTGGTAATAAGTCTCATGTCAAAACCGTTATAAAACCGTGTTTATCGATCCTTCTTGTTGACTTAATTTTTTGACATTGTTGTCTATTAGGAGGGGTTATTAATTCGATGGTCTTGGTTACACCGTTATGACTCTATTTTTAGACTTAAATCTCTATCATCGCATAAGTAAAAAATGTATCCTCGTGAAACATTCAAGACAAAATAAAATATAAGAGATACCACTTAGGAAAATGGGAGTCTAAGTACGTGATTAGGGCATATGAGTAGTGTTAGCATTACTAACTTATAATGACAATGATCTCGTTGCACGCTTGGCACGGAATTGGGTGAAAATCGAGGACGACAAAATTATTTCTAACGAAACATTCACATGTTCTTGTTCTGTGAACCTAAACGTCCCATTTTGTGATGAAAATCATACATTATGTCTAAACGCTAGTAGTAATAGTAGTAGTGTAGCTAGTTTATTATTCAATAAAAGTGCATAAAAATGAATTTTGGAGATGCTATGATACTTTATTCTAGCATTACGTGAGGGCACGGCAATGGTTTACTATGGGGGAGTGATGAGACTGCTTTTATACATAGTCTCATCGTCCAAAATGGGCTTAAAATGCATTAAATATCATGAAAAATGCCAAATATATGCTTGTGTTTGTTACATGTTTATTTTAGGTACGGATATTGAGAAAATGACAAAAGATCATAAGAAACAAGCAAAAACGAACACGGGAAACGAAGCCGCACAATAAACCAAGCCCTAATGGTGATTTTCCAAGAATAACCCTTGAAGATTTGAAGATTATACAAGAAGGGTCCTCTAATATTGAGGAATTGACACTTTAAACCCTTGTTTATTCTTAATTACAAGTTTGGTCCTTAAAGTTTGTCAAAGTTACAAAAAGGGCCCTCCACTTTGAAGAATTGGCAAGAATGGTCCCTCAAAAATGAAGAATTGTCAATATTAGTCCTCCAAGAAGTCAATTATACAAGTCAAGACCATAAAGTTTGAAGAAAATGCCAAAACAGCCCTTCAAGTATCAAGAAATACCCTTGAAATAATTTTGCAAAACTATTTGGGGCAAAAGTGTGAAAACTAAAACTTCATTATAAAGGGAAATCAGATTTTGTGCTATTAAATGTGAAGTGAAAACAGAATGGAAGCCAAGGGGTGATTCCTGCCTAGACACCAAAGTTACCTAGACCAACCATGGCCTGCCACGTGCCCCACTCACTCAAAACAACCAATCACAACACCCCTTTTCTCCACATTAGCTTTCCACTTGGCCGGTTTTATAACTAATTTTAATTAGTTATTAACTTGGCGCTAAACACCAAGGTTTAAACACAAAACATATTAAAACCACCACTATTCACCTATGAACACGAATTGGGCCTTTCTTAATCCTTGTGAATTAAACCTTAATCTTGTCCAGAATTAAGATTAAGGTGGTTATAAACACATCCCAACCCTTAAACCCCATGCCACATCATCCTACAACTCACATGATAAACCCTTGTCTCACTTTTTGGAGAAGATGTCAAAACAGTGACAGCCATCCAACGCCCCACAAAACAGCTTCATATCTAAGCTTAAAATGAGCCTTAGATCAAATTCCAACAGCTCACAAGTCCACAAACTGCCAAAGAAACTTCACATGTTCATGAGAATTCAAACTTCCTCAAGGGCATTTCAGGAACTTCAAGACCTAGGGTTTACGTTTTTTATGTTTACTAGTTCATCATTTTAGCCTATATAAGGCATAGGACCTGCTACATTTTTGTTTTGCTCTTGGTTTTTCCTTTATCACAAATTTGTAAATCCTTGTTCATTTTAATGAAAAGTGTTTGATATTGTTGATGAAATCCAAGTGCCAACTTAATTACTTGCTTGTTATTGATATATGATTGTGATTTGAAAGTTCTAAAACCTATTTTCAAACCTTGTGCAAGAAATTGTGCAAGTGTTCAAAAATTGATATTTTGCTAAATCTTGGTTCAAACCCTGAAATTTTTGGGCTATAAGTGGTTATAGCAACCTGTTAAGAAAATTATCAAGGTGTGGTAAGCCTATAGTTTGGGGATATTCAAGGAAGTGGGAACAAGTTTGCATTAATCAAGCTTTCTTTCATTTTTTTCATTTTCTGTTTTGATATAAACTGCTACTCACCTTGTTGTTCTTAGCAGCTTTGATTGTGGAAGCTTGTGCCTTGTTTTGCTAGGCACATAAGCTCAAAAATTCGTGAGTGTGGATGTACATTCATGAGGTTTGAGTCCTTTTCCCAAAAATCTGATAAAATACTTGATTTTTGTGAATTTGTGTTCTGTTGTTATACTTGTTGTTCTTGTGACTTAAAATTGCTTGATACTAAATAATATTGTTGTTATTGTGTTAGATTGGGCTTGGGTAACATTAAATCACACATTTACTTTGTTAAATTTGGATTTAAATAGTGAAAGGGGTGTTTGGGTTAACCTGTTTAAGCTTGCAATTTGTTTTTGAGTTATTGGTAAGTGTTGTTTTGTGCTTGTATGTGATAATTACTTGGTATTGTGTTGATATATGCAAGTCTTTGGCTTTTGAACATCAAAATCTTGATTGTGCTATATCTTGTTGAAATCTGCTTGTTTTGACCTAAGATTTTAGAAACACATAGATTGTATGCATGCTTAGGGATAACAAGTGATTAAACAAAGTTTTTATAACCTGTTAAGAAGATTTGAGGGTTTGAATCTATTCTTGTGGTCAAGTATATTAGCAAAGTACCTAATCTGCTTGTTCTTTGTTCATCAGTAACTTTCTTTGGCTTGAATCTTGTTCTAACCCTTGAATCATTGCATGAAACCAGTTGATTTATGTTCATTTGAATTAATATAAGTTGTTGTGTGCATTTGGTTTAAATTGGTTGGTTGAATCTTGTTAAAACTGCTTATTGAGTTCATAACTGCTTATGTTCATGTCTGGTGCATATCTGGTGATCTTTTGAATTATCTGTACTAATTGGCTAGTTGTAATTGTGATTTTATTGTTGTTATTGACTCCTTGTGATCCACTGATTACTTGGGTGCCTTTGCTTAACTTGAATCCAACAAAAAGTCACATAAGACAAAAAGTCAAATTAGTCAAGCAGTGGGAACTTCTTTCCCCTAAAACTAGCCACTACTAGTGTTATTTGGTCATCAGCTTATTCATAAGCTATACTAGCTTATTGGGACTTGCAACAACTTATTTTGTGTGATCAATCTTCCTTATTTGACCCATTTGACTGATCTGGAGCATATTAGGGTTTGACTTTGAACTTTGACTAGAAAACCAAACAGTTTGACTTTTACATAAGTGCTTATTTGCTTATTCCAGCTTATTCAGTGTGCTTATTGGAACACTTTTTGATTATTTTGCTTAATTAAGTCATTTAAAACCTTTTGCAACTTGAATCAGCACTTGAGGTAGCCTAGAACTCAAAAACGACTATTTTGTCGTTTTGTGAAGAGAGCTTTTGCTTATTTCAGGCTTATTTCTTGGGCTTTTTCAATATTTCTTTTCACAGATCTCTTTGATATCCCAAAAGAAGCTTGTGTGTCAAATTAGAGCTTATGGCATTAGCTTATGGCTTAATGGGCCAAAAAGCCCATTAAGAATAAGCTGTTGACTTATTAAGCTGTGATAAGCTTACTTTCAGCTTTTGGGCCTTTAGAGTTTTGTTCTTAAAATCAAATTTTGAGTCAGATAGGAATTTTTGGGCTTATTTGATGGACTTTTTCTTATTGGGCCAAATCTAAGCCCATTAAGGGTCTGTTTTGTCATTTAGCCCATTTTAAGGCCCAATAGGGGTATTTTGGTAATTTCAAGTTCATTTCTGTGTTTATTAAGTTAAAATAAACTAGTTTGCAACTTTTTAGAATTTTTTATAAATTTTGGATTTTTAATATTATTTTATTATTAAAAATTAAATTTTAGATTATTGAAAGTTTTTCATTTTTCCTAGTTCAAATAAATTAAGTTAGAAATTTTAAAAATTTTAGATTAATTTTAGTGTCATTTAATTAATTTTTAGAATTATTTTAAGTTTTTATAGTTTTTAATCATTTTTAAATAGATTTAATTAATTTTAAAATTTTCAAAGATAGTTTTAAATTTAGTTAAGTCATTTTAGAGGTTTACAAAGTGAAAAATCTCATTTTGGACTTTTTATTAATTAATTTGATTTTTTTGGGCTTTAATTAGCATTAAAAAATTAATATTTAATTAAATAAAAGGTTTGAGTGATTTTTGATTTTTTGTAAACTCTAATTACATTTTTTTAGGATTTATTTCAATTTTCTAGGAATTTTTAGGGTAATTTTTAAATTTAGTCACTTTTTACGGTTTTACGTGCACGACTTCGTCTTAGTGTAATTTATAATTGTAACCGTCATCCTTTTCTATTCTCTTTTCTATTTTTCTTTTCTCATAAATTATAATCATAAAGTTAATCATTTCTTTATACAACACACTAGCCTTCTTATGAACGATCCCCACTTTTACTTGTGGTTTTCCTAAACTACTTGTTAATACTTACCCTTTTTACCCTTTTGTTTTTCCTAAAGCAAAGGTGTGTAAAAATACAACTATCATGGATGACATTAGCTTCGTCAGCGGCTCTCCTACAGCGTATAATTACATCCATTCACAGTGAGTTTGCTATGACTGATCTTGGCTTTCTCAATTATTTTCTTGGTATATCTGCACAGCGATCTACTTCAGGATTGTTCTTGTCTCAGTCCAAATTTGTAGAATAAATTCTTGAACGGGCTCACATGCAACATTGTAACCCATGTAGGACCCCTGTGTACTGAGTCCAAGCTTGGTTTTGATGGTGACCGACTTAATGATCCTACTTTATATCGTAGTCTTGTTGGTGCTCTACAGTACTTGACTTTTACTCGTCCGGATATATTTTACGTTGTGCAACAAGTATGTCTTTACATGAATGACCCTCGTGATCCACATTTGACTGCTTTGAAGCGCATCTTACGCTATGTTCGTGGTACCTTGATCATGGACCCCAGCTTCATGTTTCCTCGATCGCTCAACTTACTACATATACTGATGCTAATTGGGTTGGTTGCCCTGTCACTCGCAGATCCATTTCAGGATATTGTGTGTTTCTTGGTGATAATATTTTGTCTTGGTCTGCCAAGCGGCATGTTACTTTGTCTCGGTCTAGTGCCGAGGCAGAATATCGTGGTGTTGCAAATGTTGTTGCTGAGACCGCATGGCTTCCGAATTTATTGCTTGATCTTCATGCCCCTCTTGCCACAGTTACTCTTGTTTACTGTGATAATGTTAGTGATGTATATATGTCCACTAATCATGTTCAATAGCAACGTACTAAACACATTGAGATTGATATCCACTTTGTCCGAGATTATGTTGCCTATGGTCAGGTCCGTGTACTTCATGTTTCATCCCGGTTTCAGTATGCCGATATCTTCACCAAACGTCTTCCGAGTGCTTTGTTTCTTGATTTTTGCTCTAATTTGAATGTTCGAATACCTCCCGCTCTAACTGCGGTAGAGTATTAGCATTACATCTATCAAGGCCAACGATCATTGCCTGGCCTGTGGCCCATCTTTGGTGATGTTTGACATTCGTATATTTATATTGAGATTATATGTCAATTGTCATGATGAGGAATTAATTAATCAAGCATTACAATCTCGTAATATTATTTTTTGTGAAATAGTTAATTACAGTATTTCTTAAAATTATTTTAAATTAAAAGTATCATTCATTATTCGTAAATATAATCATTAAATAATGTATTTACAAAATTTTAGTTTCAAAATATCCGCAACCGCAATGTACGAAGACCCTGCTTAAATTTAAGAAAAAACCTATCCTACGTACCGTATGTCATACGGAGTAATATGTTTAACGAGATATTGAGACCATCATTACGACACTTGGGGTAGAGTACAGATCATCGAAAAGGAAATAATTTATTTCGAAGTTATCTTCAAAAATAAATGCCATGTTTAACATAATTTTCTACAAATCAAACTCAAGAATTTCAAACGTATCATAATCAATAATGATCTTCCATTTGATTATACGAAATGAACGACGGACCCACATGGGTACAACAAAACGACAGTTGTTAATTATACAAAGTGGTTCCCACGACAAAGTAAAACTAGATTATATATATATATATATTTGCCACCTCATCCCCACGACCACGCACGAACGACACGAAACATACTTTACATAACCACCGTACTTCTCGCTCGTTCCTCGTATCATCATCAAACTAAAACAAATTTCACTTTTATCAGTTTCATGTTCCATATCAACTCACCGATATCAACTTTAAGGATAGTAAAAATGGTTGTTTTGGTTAGTTGACTTGTAACCGAGGGCAAGTGTATCATCAACAGTTTTTCTAATATTTATTGCTGAAAGAAAACTCAAGTTTGAAACTTCTTTACTTTCTTAACAAACTTTTCTTTTGTTTTGTTTCATCATATTTAATGTTTTGATTCTATATATTTTTAATTATTCTTTGCTTTATTATTACAAAAGAAACCATCCACTTTCCTGTTAAACTTTTGGTCTTAACAACATATGTAAAGCTACTTTTCATCATTTTCTACGTTTTTTTGGGAGTTCTTTCAGGTGACATGAAGATTTTTGATTTTGTATGTTTCCTGTCTCTCTCTATATATCTTTATCTTTGTCTTTCTTTTCCTATATGTATGTATATATGCATGTATTTCACGTGGTAAAAATGGAAATCTTGGTGTAAAACTGTAAATGACATCGTTTAATAAGGTAAATTTCTGAAGGTGTTAGGTATGGTTTTTTTAAAGCTAGAATTACTGGTGGAAATGAAACATGTAAATAGTATGTGAAAAGAAGCAGATTCTATATGAGGTTTTGGTGTTAGGTAGCCGTAATTATCTTCGAGGGTGTTCATAGAATAAGTTCAAAAGAATAAATATTTGCGTATAGATACATACATACCATCAGTTATATGCTTGATGTTTGTGTATTTAGTCAAATGTTACTGTATAATTTATGGGAAATACGAGCATGGCATTCGTAGCTGGATTTTGGTGAATAGGGATGAAAAATGCGTTTAAACAATTTTTTAACACAAAATTCAATCTGCTTTACAAAAGGAGTAGCTATTTGCCCTTATAGAGTCAAATTAACTATTGTGTTTCAAACATTAAGTTTGATAAAGTACTTGTTGGGATGTAAGATAATGTGTTTTCGTTGTCATGTATTCCTAAGTTTATCTAGAAATCGTGATATTTGTGGGAAATGAGCGCAAGCATATTGGTTTTCATGTTTTGAAGTGTCTAGCTAGCTCTGGCTTATGAACAAGGATGCATGCTTTGACCTTTACAGAGTCAAACATTGTGTTTTCATTTTGATCTGGAAATTACTTCTAATTTAAAATAACATGTTGATTTATTTTAGTTCTTTAAATGTTTAATTATCAGTTTTATTTTATTTTTAGATAAATAACGTGTGTCCCTATCGATTTTAGTTTTTAGTGATGCAAAAGCTCTTGAGCTGATTCTAGAAAGTCAATACGGCCTCTGCCCCAGAAACATACTCTAGAGTCTAGAAAATGGAAGATTGACTTTAATATTTATAAATCTGTTTCAACGATTTCAGGTTTCACTAATGTCTGATACCAAAAATAGAAGAAATGTCGGCAGTCTCGTTATCATGGCATCTCTAATCTTCGGTTTTTATCTCCTCGGAACTGCATTCTTTGCAAATGACCTCAAAGTACTCTAATTTTTCTTTTACAGTTTATTGAATTTTATTTGATTATTTACAGTTCCAAAGCCTAGTAATGTAATCTCCAATTTGTAGATTCCACAAAGATCAAAAATGGAGTTGAAGGATCCATCAAACTGCAAGGTTTTTATCATTAGAAAAGATATATTATATTTTTAGTTTCTTAACAACTTAACACTAAAATTTCTTAATTATTTTAGAATCGCTGCCAGCCTCCAGGCAGTCAGGCATTGCCCGAAGGAATTCTTGCTAAAACATCTGACTTGGATATGCTGCCTTTATGGGGTTGGTTTGATGACGGTGTGAGTTTTGCACCTTTTTACTGCTTCATATTATCAGTTTATCACTTTTTGCTTATTATGGTTACAAAATAGTATTCTAAAAGCAATGATATTTATTTGGATTCTTTTAATAAGAGGTATGATAGATGCTTAAATGATAAAAGTAATTTTCTCAATTACATTTCTATATGTTTCAGACCCATTCAAAACCTTCCACAAGTTTGCTGGCGATTCCGGCTGGAATAAAGCAAAAGTATTTGGTTAATAAAATTGTAACAAAGGTAAATTGCTTATCTGAGTACTTGTGTCTAGTTATGTGTATGATAATGTGCGAGAAAATGTGTTCATGAATACTAATTAGATATATGCCCTTCTTATATGTATAGTATTCTTGAATTTAAAATTCTTAATGGAACTATTGTGTCACAGTTTTTAGAGAATGACTTTGTCGTTATGGTCTTTCATTATGATGGCGTTGTTGATCAATGGGATGATTTACAATGGGCTAATCGTGTCATTCATGTCTCGGCCGTGAACCAAACAAAGTGGTATGATCTTTTTGCCCCAACTATTTCTGCTATCTAATATCTATGTATAGAATGCGTCTTTTATATAATTTCTGTTTGTGGTATTCGTATTCTTTAAGGTGGTTTGCTAAGCGTTTTATGCACCCAGACATAGTGGCAGAATACGATTATGTTTTTCTTTGGGATGAGGACCTTGATATCGAAAACTTTGATCCAGGCCGGTAAGTTTATACTTCATAACTACTGTTTCTTTGATCCTATCCACAACCCTTTATATATGGGGTGCTTGGAGTTGGTTATTTTAAAATTAAACTAAGTTTACTTATTACCTATTTACCCTCTAAACATCTACATATATTTTTTTTCCAACTTAAATTATAATCATAATTTCCACAAAAATTTGTGACATCTGATTTGTATCTTGCCCTTCTTGAGATGATGATTATTTGTTAAGAGAAATACGTGTCGTGTCTTACAAAAGCATTCGTTTATAGGTATGTGTCAATAGTTAGAGAGGAAGGTCTTGCCATATCCCAGCCAGCATTAGATCCTTCAAAATCAGAAATCCATCATCAAATTACTGTACGGCAAAGGAACTCAAGAGTTCACAGGTTTACAGATTGTTGATTTTCAGTGCCAACAAACTCTTGAAATAGAAAGAAAAAAAAACTGACCTTATTTTGCTGTTAACAGGAATTATCTAAAGTTAAGAGGCGGCGGAAGGTGTTATGACAATAGCACAGGTCCTCCATGCTCGGGGTAAAAGAACACCCACCCTTTTGTAGGCGTTATTTTGTGTTCTAGACATTCCGGCCTGATTTAACTTAATAAAGAAACATAACATACTATCATAGTTACTTTATGCACGTCTTGTATTGCAGTTGGGTAGAAATGATGGCTCCTGTGTTCTCAAAAGCGGCATGGCGATGCGCGTGGTATTTGATCCAGGTTTGGAGATTACATTAGTTTCAAAAACTTTTTTCTTTCACCACAATATCTCATGGTGATATATGATGTTTCATTTGTTGGACAGAATGATTTGATTCATGCATGGGGCATTGATTTTCAGCTGGGCTATTGTGCTCAGGCAATCATCTATCACTCTATTATAACTCTTGTATGAAATCTGGCTCCATTTGTATTTTTAACTAACTGATCTATAAATATGTTTGTTTAGGGTGACCGAAAACAAAAAGTTGGCGTAGTTGATGCTGAATACGTAGTTCATATGGGTGTTCCTTCCCTCGGTGGTGCAAACCATGTAAGTATACGTATACACCACACAATGCTACATTTTACGTAGTTTTAGTGGTCGCATCGCATGATTACATACGAGTGAGATTTTTTTGTTTTGTGATGTGTAACCAACTATTTTGTTATTGCATGTAGGCGAGCAATGTGTCACTAGATCATATAAATGCACAAGATTCAACAGATACGAACGATCTTGTAAAACCGGTATCTATCTCAAACCAACTCCTTATCCATCATTTTTTTGTGCTTTTAGTTGCATTCATAATGCTATGTTTATTAATTGCAGTCAAATATTAGTGATTTGCATCCTGGCAACGGCAGATCTGAGGTATGTCCCCTCCCCTGTACCGTTGACCCATTTGAAAGTTGGAAGTACTCATTGTTCATACGCGCGCACGCGCACACACAAACACAAAAATCATTGTGACTTGCAAGTTTAACGGAGTACAAATTTCGAAAGAAACCATTAATTTTGTTGCATAAGAACATTTTCATAGTTTGCCCCCACATTCAATTTCTTGCTTTTAAAAAAAACGAGTATGCATAATTTCTTTGTTTATACCTTGTCTTCAAAGGAAAATAGCAACGGTTATCTCTTTCCTTTTCTTGCTATATATATTCCTTCCTTGAAGTTTAACCTTCACATTTAAACGTAGGTGAGAATGCAATCATACCTTGAAATGCGTATCTTCTCGCGTAGATGGAAATCAGCAGTTGCAAACGACAAATGTTGGGTTGATCGGTATGCAAACAACACAAAAGCCTAAATACTTTTTGGATTCTCGTTAACAAGAGAAGATTGATCAATACTTACAAAATCGTCAATACATCATGTATCTAGCCATTTATGATTCTTTGAGCAACAATAAAACTCAGAATCCTTGTTCAACGTATAGTTCCTTGAGTCGCCCGAGAAAGTAATTATCCATGTTTCGGTTTTTGAATTATCGGCTCTGGAAAGATGTTGATGGTGTATAAGTGGATGATTGCGAAGGATTTTTCTTAATTCGGTAGGATAAACAATTTCCAGGATAGTACATAGCATATGTGATCAATGTATAGGTGATATGATGGTCATCTTTTATTTATTTTTAAACTGTTGAATGTCCAAGTGTTAATACTAGTCGCAAGTAATCTTGAAATGCTGCTAGCTTATTGATGCGGTTCCTTATCCCTTCTTGTGCTTCTTGGTTTCCGACGACTTACTAAGTTACTTGGCTTAAAAGTTAAACATACATACCTAAATCAGATAAGTTGGCTTCCTTCTTGGTTTCATTGCCATCTATGAGTAAAACAATAATAATCACTCAAAAAGGTTGTTAAGGAGGTATATCTGCAATGACTCTCAGCTATTATAGCAACCTTATGATTACTCGTCTTGCAAGGGTGTCAAAAAAGTCTACGCGAATGTGACCTGAATCGAGTATATTCGGGTCGGGTTACTCATGTTTTAATTTTAATTCGGGTCAATCCCCTTGGTTTCAATTTTTATTCGGGTCAATCCGACTAACCTAAATTCAAAATCGTGTTGGATATCGGGTAACTTATTTGTGTGTAACTCGAGTCAACTCAATGAATCCGAATAAGATTTGTTTCTTTTTTTTATTTAAATTATAGTATATATCTTATATTTAAAAGGGGTAAAAAAGATTTTCTATATACAATTAATTGACCCGAACTCGAGTTCAAATCAAATCAGGTTCAGACTACTTATTTTTAGCCTTGACCTAAATTAAACTCGAACCTAACCCTTGACCTAAATTAAACTCGAACCTAACCAACCGACCTGATTTACACTCTTACTTCTAGCAATATCGGGTATTCACACTATTAAAGTTATCGAGTATTCATACTGTTAAAAGTAAAAAATACTCTCTGTTCCAAAATAAATATTTATTGTTAGCTTTTGAAGTCAACCGTTTTCAACTTTAACCTTAAATTATTTTGTTCGTATTATATAACACTCGATTCAAATTATACGAATGGATTAAGTTTTAAATATATTTTAATTAGTATAACTTTCACTAATTATTATATAACACAAACAAAATAATTTAAGGTTAAAGTTTATAAAAAATAACTCCGAAAATAAAAAATGGACATTTAATTAGGAACGGGACGAGTAATTAAAAGAAAAGGTGCTAATCTCTTTGGGGAACAAATACTAATAGATAGAAAGACTAATCAAAATACATCATCAAATGACTCTGTGGCCCAATGGATAAGGCGCTGGTCTACGAAACCAGAGATTCTGGGTTCGATCCCCAGCAGAGTCGGTTTTTTCTTTTTCTTGTTGTTCTACAGCAAAATTCCTTTATATCGTTTTTTGCACTTCACTTCTATTTTATTTTTTCATATCAAAAGACATGCTTATTTGTGCTTTAATGTGTTTTGATTTGGATTAAAGTAAACTCCAAACTACACCTACATGGTTTGTCGAATTTTATGATTTACATCCGACAGATAAGTTATTCAATGTACATTCCCACAAATGAGAGAAGCAAACATCTACGGCCCGTTACCTATGTACTAACATAAGTCCACCAGCATAGCTAGTGGTGGGCAGTGGCAATGTCAATGCCGGTGTCAACTTCGACCGCTGGTGTTTGGCGGAGTAGTAGCGGCGGCTGGTGTTAGGGACGACATGATTAGTATTGACTGTGTTATGGACTCGGGGTGATGGTTATGGATTGTGTGGTGGCGGTATAAAGCTGAGGTGGCCAGATTTGATTTAAGGCGAGACAAAGGAGATGAGGGGTGTTTTGTTAGATTATGAATTTGTTTTCCGCTTGTGGTTTCATTTCGGTATATCGATGATAGTAAACAATTCACTGATGCAAAAGTTTCCTTTCGGACTGAAAAACAAGATGGTTACAATTTTCAAATAACTCAACAGCAATACTTCTGATGCAACAAGTTTTTTAAACATGTTTTAGCTTTGGTTCAACATCCCCGTCATGTTTGCTCATTACCTTCGTTAAAAAGGTCTTTATGAAATTTTAAAGCTCCATGTTTCAAACCCACAAAACACCATTGTATCCTATTCGAAAACTACTGAACATTGACACTAATTTGTAATTTTGTTTTACCAGAATACACGAAAAAAGAAAGCCATACGACAACTTTTCCATGTCATTTCTTTTTACCTTTGTTCTTTCTACTCTTCTTCCCCTTGTTTCCTTTCCCTTTCTTGTTATCATCATGAGTATTATCACATTCAGTTTGATTTTCTATCACCTCTGAAGCTTCATCACCTACCCTCTTTGTCAGGCCAATGACATAACGGCTCAAAAATTCATCAATCTTTGGCCTATTACTTTGCAGCTTCTTCAGAGACACTACCACACCCTCCTTGAAAGTTGAATTATCCGTGTCTTGTCGACTGAAAAGGGTAATAGGATTTCAGTTTAGATTGGTTCAAACAATAAGCAAATAAAAAACTACGTTGACAATAGCGGAAGTTTAACCCTTTGTCAAATGCAGAAGAAAGCAGCCCAAAATGCTCATATGCATCACGTATAAGTATTCCATCTTTGCCACGACATATTTTTTCATCCACGAGGATGGTAGCTAATGTGCCTATAACTTTATCAATTTCCTCCTGACAAGAAAACAGAAGCCATTTACTTCACGATAATGACAATTACTTTAATAGTAGTGATTGTTCATTACAAGTACACTAAGATATAATCATACCTTTATCATAGCTGCAGTAGGTAACGTGTTCACTGCCACTCCCATGTTACCATTTACAGCCTCAGATATTTCTTCTATAGCTTTCCAATTCATATGCATGTTTAGATCTGAAAATGTGTTAGAAGTCGCTACCTCTGGAGTCGTACCAACACCAGCATTGTTTGATGAAGTCTGGCCAGTATGTTTATATTTCCTCGGAAGCAATTGACTCATTATACGTGTTTAGTTTTCTTAAGATCCACAAATATAGCGCAAGGAGCATGGATTTTAGGAATCACCTCTCCCAAATACACAATCAGGAGAGGATCCTCTATGCTTTCAAACGCTTCTGCAACAACTTCTGGATTCAAGTTTAAGTATTGACCTAAACTTGTCCTTTTTAAATTAAACACAAACTTCTTTGGAAGCAAATAATCAATAGTCTTCCTACGCAGCAAATCAAGTAAATCTTTGGAATAATTTGGTTCTTGCAGACAAATTAAAGATGCCATCATTACCAGCCTCAAAGCCAAAAGTGGAAGGTAACAAGAGACATTAATCTTTGATCTTCGGATCCAGGATTCAGTATTCACTTTATTGAAGAGAATTTGTTGGATTATGTCAAGAAAAAAGACTAAGTGTTTAGGCTTAAACTTTTCAGTATATATCTGGCCCATTTCGGGGAAGGTTGGATCGGTAGAGGGAAGATGTGCAAACCATTCAACAAAAGAAGCTTTTGTAGTGAAAAGGATTCCTGAATAAAAAGATGTCAGGAAGAGAAACCGGTCCAGAAGATGCACAAAATTGTGAGGTGATATGTACCCAGGACTCTCCCTATTCATAAAAGTATCTTGCAAAGGAGTCATGAATATTGTAACAGAATTATCTCCCATGGTCAATTGTTGCCCAAATGACTTCCATTTGGGTTTCCAACGAAGCTCAGTCATAGTCTTTTTGTTTTTTGTTAAGCTGTGTTCTGGAACAAAGATATATCATCATAACCCTCCCAATTGTCCAATAGGTGAGCTCGCCCTTGATGTCGACATTTTTAAGAATAAATTCATCAAGCAAGTTTACTGAAAGATCAGTCTCCCTTAAGGATACCATGTTCTCAGATACTACATTCCGCCAGTCCAACGGAAACACAAGATCAAAGTAACTTAGAGAAATGTCAACGAAATATTGCAGCTTCTTTTTATAAGGATTTGTGAGGTCATGATACTGAAAGTCTAAAAGAAACTTGGAGACCTCAAAAATGTGGAGGAGAGATATGCTTTGGTGAAACGCAGAACCATTTGACTTTGACCTGCGCAGAGCGTCAAGAGTTTCGAGTACCTTTATACCCACATTAAGTAATTCTGATTGCCAATAAGACCGAATAGCAAACACCAACTCCCTGCCATCAAAATGAATACACTTCTCATCCGTATGAAGACCCTTGTTACCAGTGTTTCTTATCCAATCAGCATCCTTGTTGAGCAACAAGTATACAGTGTTTCCTTTTACACACTGTTTCCTCACCCCAAAATAATACAAACAGAAATCAGCATGATCCGACTGTGTAATTGGTTCTTCATTTTCGGGACTTTCAATACTTCGGAAGATATTAAGGATATGCTTGTTCCACAGATTCCAATAGAAAACAAGAGTTCTAACAGAAACTCGGTTCTGAAAAATCTTGTCTTCGCAGTGCTTATATATATCCACAGGTAAATTATCCTCCCAATCATACTTTGAGGAATTCAAACGAACAGGCTTATCTAATATTTTCCTAATGGACAAGATTTCTCCCCTTAGACTGCTGTTGTTCTGAGAAATGTGCAAATCTTTCTTTAGCTCAGGCAAGCTATTGAGCTGATCAGAGAGTATTTTAAGCTCACTACAAACAAAATTATGCATAACGTCAGAGTCCATCTTCGCAAGCAACTTTACTTTATTACAGAGTTCTTCCTTTTGAGCAAACTCCTTCAGTGGCCAGCCTCTGTTTCCGTTTCCCCATAATGAGCTATAAAACACATACCGAAGTAACAAAAGACCAGCCTCCTTGAAATGTCCAGCCTTCTCCAAAAGATCAGCTTCTTTTAGAGAATTACCCCATGAACTCGCTGACTCAGCAGCTTCAAGAAAATGACCAGATTCTTCTTCCAACAACAAAAGTTTATCAAGACAGCCTAACGACCTCAAGAACATACGTCTAGATTCCATAAAAGAAAATGCCCCGACAAATTTCATCATGGATTCAGAATCCTCATGTTCATGAAATTCAAGAGCACAGCTCTCCAAAAATCCTTGCTCAATTTCTTCAAATTCTTTACTTTCAAAAATAACATGTTCTTTCCAGTAGTTTATATACTGCAACCCTTTATCAAAAAGTTTCCCTCTTTTGCAAACTGATAGACAATTGAAGAACTGGTCTCCTTTGGCATACGCTTCCGCGGCTTCACTATAACACCCTGCTACAGTGAAACACTCCGCTGCTGCATCAAACTTTCCACACTTATGCATATAGATTTTTCCTGCAGAAACAAACAAGTTCAAAATGGGTTACACCATTTTTGCTCTTTCTTTATTCTTTTAAAAATATTTTTATGAGTTTGTATGTATTAAAAAATGGTTTTGAGACTATCAACCAGTTGACCGGTTCCCCTTTCAGTTAATTTATTTTATTGAATCCATTAAATCGATATGAGAGAAACTGTGAACAGTTCAAATGATAATAATAACATTCCAAATGTTGCTTAGACAGGTCTTTATGATTAGATAAAAATAATTACCAGCTCTTTCTATATACCGTAAAGAAAGCACTCTAGCAAAATTAACTGACTTATCTACTCAATAATTCTACGGACCAGTATTTATATTAGAAAAAACATTTACCAGCTCTTTCATACTCCCCCAAATCACAATAACATGTAGCAGAAAGCTCAAGTTTTCCAATAGACTCGAACAGCAGTGCTGCTTCCCTCAGATAACCCTCAAAAGCTTCATGATTTGTTCCCCGCATTTGATAAGCAGATGCTCTAAGACCAGAAGCTTTGGCCAGTTTTTCCCACATTGTGTCTCCGGCTCTCCCAAAACACATAGTTGCCATAACAAAATTGTTCCCATAAAAAAGCTGAAAACAATACGATAATCATGTCAAATAAGGTAGCAATCATATGAAAAGTAAAGCGATGATAAATAATTAATAACCTTTTTTCCACGTTCGCGCCACTCCTGAGGACTGCTAGCAACCTGCATAGCCTGAGCCACTGAATCATCTAGTATTTTAACCTGAACGAGTCCCCTCTTTTTCCAGTAGTCAAACATAGGTTTAGAGAGCTTATCTTTATTCTCACATATCCATAGTCTTTGCCTAGTTCGAGTTATGGAAACATACAATTGTTTCAATTCTGAACACAAAACACTATGTTTTGCCTCACTGAATGCCGGAAAAGATTGAGGAAGCTTGTCTTCAAGCCAATCATACTTCTTCATGTATCCATATATAACTCTCCACTGATCTTCCAAAGGGGATGTCCCAAAAAAGTTGTACAGCAATACATCCTAATATAGAAAAAAATAAACCGTTAATAATCATTTCGGGCCTTTGCACTCCACTATAGCAAGAACAAAAATGATTTAAGAATCTTACATGAAATTCAAGACCTTTGCACTCCACTATAGTAAGAACAAGAGCATTTTTTCCAACATATTCACAAACTTCTGTTTTCGCGTGATCATCACGTACCAATATCACTTGTTCTGCCCCAAAGCCTACGATATCTTCACCACTTCCACTACCACGGCCACCAAAAATAGTCGCAATTGCGTCTTCATCGTCACCAGACTCAAGTAAAACAGGAGCTTCACCAGATATAAGACTAATTTCAGGCTCTAACTTGTCAACTGAGTGAATATGGTAATGGTACAAAATGTCAATGACACTCTGAGCTAAATCAAGCACACCAGCATGTGTTCTGAAATTTTCTTTTAATTGTTTAATCTCAGATACAAGACCTTTGTATTGTTTTCCAGATGTTCTGGTGCTTAGGAACTCTTTATAAAAAAGAGATCGTATATCTTGAAATCTAAAATCAATTCCTCTTGCGATAGTCTGTGCAGTGTCACCAGCAAACATAAATCCTTCTTCAACATTTTGGCAAATATATTTAAAGAGAGAAATCTGCCTCATACTAAGATCTTGCACCTCATCGATATAAACAAAATCCATTTGGTCACCTTCATAGTTCCCGTTTTTAAGCCGGTGATGAATGTCATTAACTAGATCACCTAAATCAAATTCTCCCCTTTCACTTTTCATCTTTTCGTAGGTTTCAAAGAGGGTGTACACAATATCTCTTTTCTCTTTACTTAAAGTGGAAGAACGATTTTCGGCCAGTAGACAGTAACTCTCATAACTCAATTTTCCATCACTGCATTCCCCTGTTTTCAGGCCTCCTTTTATATGAGAAATAATTTCGGTGAACACTCTAGAGCTATCAAGCTGCTTTGTAAGATTTGTATTGAAGTGGGGCCAATAAAGTGAAGAAAATCTGTCAAACGTTACCTCCCTTAATCTTATAATAGTTTGCAATGTAACAGATCTTGAGCTTTTAGAGTTACCATGAGAACCTTCTCTTGCGTTAAGAAATCTTTCGAAGAACGAACTTCCCAAAGTACCATCCAACATCCTTAGAAACTTTTGAAAAGTTATAACGAGTGGGTAATATTTCACCGGGATATTAATAAATGTGTCAGGAATATCGTTGAACTCTGATGGAATAACGTCCCTGTTATCAAGATTGGTATCTGCTGATGAACTACCATTACTTGAAATACTGTCAATACATTAACTCTTGAAGTCAGAAACACAACCAAAAAGATGGAAAAAAGAGAAAAAGGATGAGAATTTACGCACCTTATTAGATGGGAAACATTCTGTTTCACAGCATAACATAATTTTGGGCTGACAGTCACAAAAAGCTGGTGAAGAACACTCGGTTTGCTAATTTCAGGATCGTCATCAACTACAGCATCTCTAATACGGCTGCTTTCTGCTTCATAAATCCCATCAGAAGCAATTCGAAATTTGTTTTCGTGTTGGAACAACTTCATTGTCAGAGTGGTGGTTTTTCCAGTTCCTGATCGTCCAATGATAAATGAACTTTTAGGAGAGAGAATTATGTCCATCTGTTCATCAGTGACTTGCATGGGTAGATCAACTTCATCACCAGAAAGCAAATGGCTCACGACCCCACGTGATAAAGAGTAGAACTTCATAAGCAATAGGCTTTCACTGACTTTTGAGTTTTCAACATAATTTCTAGCATTACCAGGATTCACGATCGCTTCACTTTCGTCTTCACAGGCACTTAAATATCGAAATCGGATAATGTTTTGGGATTCTGGCCAACTCCTAGGAACTTCCAAGTTCCTGGATATAAAGAAGGTGGAATTAGCATATATAATCACTACTTTAAGAGTTAAAAGGTCACTAGACAATAAATGAGCATACCCCTCTAAACATTTTTCAGTGCACCGATTAATATAATAATCTGTGTAAGCAGAAAATATGCTCTCAAGTCGTTTTTTGAGTTGTGGAATCTCCAAGGTAATATATTCCAAACCTTCAACACTTGTGTATATTCGACTTCCTTGATGATGTCAATAGTGCAAATCACATAGATCCCCTGAACCTTAAACTGTTTCAAGATTTGTGAAGAAGTTTCACAGCACAGGTCTACACTTCTGTTCTTAGGCCGCCAGCCACTAGAAAGTTTCAGTAAAAGGTTTAAAACCTGCTTTTTTAAGCGAGAACCCGTCAACTTTCCAAACGATCTTCTGAAATCGTCACTGAAGAGAACCTGATGGCATAAAGTCAGACAAACATGAAGAACATAGTAGGATACTGCATAATGATGTAATTTGGCAAAAATAATCACACACCTTCCATTTTGCATGTTTAAATAGTACACTATTCCCATTAACCAAGTCATCAAGTTGTTCTAACTCCTTCTTTGCTCCTATTATTGCCATCTTCAAGCTTTCATCAGCATCAGCATCGAATAGACAATTCCGATTTCTTGCATCACAGACTAAGTTCTTCCATATGGACTCACTATCAGTCAGGGTCCTTTCATTCCCCAATATCCAAAGACAATGTCTGCAGTAAAGATCAAAGGCAATATCATACTTTTTATTAGTCAGAAAGTATCCATATAGATCAATTGTAAATTAAGTGAGAAGATAGCGCACCGTGCTCTTGTCAAGGCAACATTAGTCCTTTGAAGACTAGATATGAAGCCAAGAGACCCATGGATATTAGATCTTACTGTTGACAAAATAATAATATCTTCTTCTCCACCCTGGAAGCCGTCAATTGATTTCACTTTCACTGAAAATCCATCAAGTTTCTCATACCTGTGAGCAAGTTTTTCTTGAATCGAAGCGACTTGGGCAGCATAGGGAGATATGACGCCGATTGTAAGCTTCTTTTGCGTGTCCTGCCATGCTGTAAATATGACAGGAACGGTTAAGTAAGCATTGACCACAAAGATACAAATGCTATATTTAGAAATGACATAATCAATATGCACACCTCTATAGAGATTTTTCACAATTTTAATCACAATAGCCACCTCACCCCATATTTCTTCGGCTTCTTCCATCATCATCCTTTTCTTCTTTCCCACCAACGACATTTATAAGGGAATAGGAGCCGAACATTGGTCCAGAAAGATACCTTTTTCCATAACTTTCAGATAAAACATCCTGTGCATCTAGGATTTGATTTTGATAAAACTTCAAATTTGGGAAGCGACTGATTGAAGGATGCATTCTGTATTGGATGTTGAGAAGATGTTTCGAATGACCAAAAAAACTTAATCGGTCAAACAAGCTTCTTCCGAAGCCAGATTCAATACAAACCTGTCCACCAACATTTAGGCTATCAAATATAGCTTTAAAACTATAAATAGATACATTAATAAGTACAGACTTACATTGCTATTCACCATCGCAGGCAATTGACGCTCATCTCCAATAAGAATGGCGTGCTTCATTCCTGGAAGTTGAAGGGGAATGGTGGACTCTGCCTCCTTCGATTGAGCAGCTTCATCTATAACCAATATATTCAAAGGCTCCATATTGACAGCATGCAACTTGTAGGAACTTGAAGTTGTGCAAAATATAACAGACGCTCTTTCAAAACAAAATTGTGTTATTGCATATTTGTTTGAAAAACATGGAAGAGCGAGTTCTTGAAGAGATACTTGAAGAGTTCTTAGAACAGATAAAGACATGGCTCTATCAAAAACGATGAATAGCGCATTCCCTGACTTAACAAAATCACCTCGCTATGATTTGGAATTAAAGAGGTCTTCAAGTTCTTCGGAAACCAGGTTCTGTTTAAACAGCAACAGTTCCAAAGAGCTAATATTATCCAGAAGAGATATCATATTAAGGAAATTTGATTCCCCCATGAAACTTCTCGGGATATGAGTACAAAATGTAAGAATGCACCTTCTGAGTGGCGGTGCAAGAGAATTGAATCGCTCTTGCACAAACTCACTAAATAATTTAATTTCCAACATTGTTCTTTTATCTTCATTCTCCTTCCGCAGTTGCTTTTCTTTCAGGAATTCATTTTCTATAAAACTATAATATTCTGAAACACAATTTTCTAATAAATCAATCATCGATCTTATGCAATGCTTCCACCCAGTCACTGGCCCTAGGCACTCGGCAATCCTCTTTACCCGATGCTCAAGATAAACTTCTTCAATGTCAGTACTAACTTCTAATCTCTCTTTGCTGCCAAACAAGAGCAAATCTCCAACTGAACAGAAAAAATCACCACTTGCAATTGTAGTTTTAAATGACTCTCTTGCCAAGCTTAGCATGCGTGAGGCTAATTGTTGTATAGCCACATTCGTCGGAGCACATGTAAGAGTCCTTTGTTTCATTTGCAAAAGGATGAAAAGTAAAACACTAGCCGTCAATGTTTTCCCCGTTCGAGGTGGTCCCCATATTTGTTCCACATATGAAGTATGACAGCATTGCGTTTTACAAAGCGCCGCCATAACTGCTGTCTTTTGGGATTCATTCAGATTAACCAAAAGATGTAGGACTTTTTGACATAAAATGTTATCATAACCAGAAGAGCAGATATCGCACTTCTCCTTAACCTGTAAACAACATATTCATAATCAATGACCATAATTTCACTAAACAGAAAGGAAAATTTAATTAACTAGTTTCTCACCTTAGAGTCAGAGTAAAGAACCTCTTTGATGATTTCAAGATTTCTATGCACGTGCAATGAATTCCATATTCTTTTCTGAGTTGTTACATTCATCAAGAAAACTGCAAGCATCCCGTCTTGTAATTCAATTGGTTGTGATGCCTTTACTCGTATAGATGTGCTATCATCTTCCTTGCTTATGACGACTGAAAGAGCCCATGTTCTTCCCGCACGCTTCAAATCAGAAACAGATTCCGGTTTCCCATCTACTAACAGAAACAGATCACCAGGTAAAGGATCGTAATCATCTCTACCACGTACACTATACTGATTTTTCCAAGGACAAACAATAACATCATAAACCCTATTTTCACCACTTGTTGACTCGTTAAAAGCTAACATATCAGCAAGTGGAGCTCTATGCATGATCTCCATGGAAGAAGCCAGCTCGGACCGCGTTTCCTCTAACAAAGGATAACAAAAGAACCAAAATAGTGTTCTTCTGACTCAAAAGTAAGCGGTATATTCTCCACCTACAAATGATGCATCAATTCGTCAAACACATTCATGTAAGTGATGTAACCAAGCTATTATTATCCAAACAGTAAAACTCAATCAGTTTATACAGATATAAAAACAACAACTAAGGAAAATTATCAGCAAGTCTTAACAGGTTTATGATTTCTGTTTTTAAAACATACATTTTATAAACTATTTACATGTCACTAATTACAAAACACAAAACAATGATAAACCTTCCAGTCGAAAATCAAGGATGGAAACGTTAACTTTTAAGGTCAAATAGGTCAAACATTGACTTAAAAAACTAAATGGATTCTATATTACCTCCTCATTTTAACTACTCATTTACTTCAAATAAAACCATGTTAAAAGTTTCATCCAAAGATTAAAAAATTGCTTATCTGCTTTCAGAATAACCACATAAATACAACTTTAAGCACAAAGCGTTTTTGGGATTGCTTATATTTTTCAGCAAATGCTAGTGTTTGGGTTTGCTTGTTTTAGGTATATCATGAATTACATTTCAAATACTAGAGTGAACATCTCAATTTAAAGGTTATCCAAAAATAAGCACATAAGTGAAGCAGTTTCGATCATCCAAACACTCCAAGCAGAGACGATAAGCAATCCGAAACACCCTCACATTGAACATAACTCAATCATTTCATATGTGTTATCATCATTGATTCACAATATAAAGCAAGAGTTTACAGAATGAGCATAAAAAGAATAGCCAAACCCCAAATGACATAAGTGGGTGTTTGTTTCGGCTTATGTGGTTTTGGGCTTATAGTTTCATAACCTCAATTTTAATGGCTTATTTTAATAAACTCATATAAGCCGAAAAGATTGAAAATAAGGCACAAAAAGCAAGGTTATGAAACCAAATAAGCGACAAGAAGCCGGTTATATAAGGCGAAAGAAACACCCCTTAAGTGATACCAAGAAAAAGAAGTAAAATTTGCAGTAAAAATAATAAATATATGAAACAAAGTAGAAGAATATATAAAATGGTAAAAAATAAAAGAGACCTTATTCTTGTAGAGATCTTGATTAAGAATGTCATCAAGAGACCATGAAAAAATGCGCTTTGTAAACTCATCTTCATGATGCTCATCATCACCCAAACGCCTTTTTTCCATTTTCACCTTCAACATGTGTTTCAGGAAATGGGTTTTTATCTTTTGTTTCGGTCAAATAATTGAGAACCCAATTATTTATTTTATTTTGAGGGTTTACTAAAAGTAGTAAGAAAAGGAACTGAAATGGGTTTAGAGACAAAGCATACGAGGATGAATATGGCAAATAATTGAAAGACTAGTTACAAGATTGTACAAGTCCTATTGCATGATGTACAACGTCATAAAGAATGAGTCGTTTAACTTTTCCAAAACATTTCAAACTGAAACTATGGTCTAGTTCAACTTTCAAGATAAAACTGACGCGACTTTGTTACTCTTTCCGCATAAAACAGAAACACAAAATTATAAGTATAACGAAGCGTTCAGACTCGGGTGATGCTTCGGCATAAACTTTTAACTTCATCCTAAATCATAAGAAATTACATATCAAATCTAGTAATTACAAATTAAATTTCAATAATTCTTTATATGATTGATCACGGTCTTAAAAAATAACTTTGTCACTTTATCATTATAAACTCAAACTATAGTAACAAACCAAAATTTTAGCTAACTACATATTATTAACTAAATCCAAATTAAACATATCCTACTTGACTATTTGTAAAGTTAAACTATAAAAATGCAATACAACAAAAGATTTTACGAATTTATTTAAATCCTTAAATCGTATTAGGTATTTACAATACAACACGATGTTAAACACTAAATGATAGAACACTTATTTATCACTCTATTGCTGAACGTCCACATGATTTGACTTTTTCTTTGCTTTCCAATCTAACCCGCATTCTTGTCTATTTCCACTTTTGTTCCTATCTTAGTGATCTCTAAAAAATAACTAACTGGTAACTGGCCCATAATCTTTTGAAAATTATTGGCCCAACATTTATCAACACCTAATCTGATAGTTATCCATAATATTGTGTTAACCTAATATCAGCCGCTCATCTTTGACATTTATCTAGTTTTGCTATAAACAACACAACCTCAACAAAAATACGTCCTTTCTTCCCTTACGATGTGGTCTTGCATCAACAATTCAACATGCACAAAATGAATCTCATCCCACCAAGAAACCAAAAATGTCCCTTGTTGGTTTCATTTTGCATCAAAGCTCAACGACATACACAAACCCTTTAAATCCTATTTAGTTATTGTAACCACACGAAGAACTCACCTAAGAGAAGGCTTCAAGATCTTTTCTTAAGATCTAAGGTAGGTAAAGTTCATATCACATAGTTGTTATTGGTAAAGTTCGCGCTCGAAAATTTTTAAAAGATTTGTGACCAAACTGAGATCTTTATGTTTTATTCTTTTCGGATCTTTTATTTGGAGATAAGGTTTGTTGTAGTTGTCTCAGGGGGTGGGATTATGATATATGTTGGATTTGATGATGTTCATACAGTTGTAGTTCTTGTGTGTTGTCTTGAGTCGGCTGAGTTGTCTTGAAAATTACCGAGTTGACTCAGTCCGTTATGACTCAGATGTGGTAAAGCTTTTCAAACTAAATGGCAGAGAATGATGGCGACGAAAATGTTGATTGTTTGCCATTTATAATCTTAAAAAATCCAACAAAAAATCAGATTTAAAAACTTATTAATGTACTATAATTATTGTTGTAAGCAATTGAAAAGATATGCTATTTGAAACGTACGGAAACCAGACCATCATAACATATTTATTTTACACAGTTTTTTTTATATTAGTGTTTAGTAATTTTGAAAAATTTTTGAATAATAAAATGAATCTTTAAGACTCCCCATTTAATATATGCGGCTGAATCTTTATAGATATAAGATAATAAGGGTTTTGCTAATGACAGCCCTAAGGGTTGTCGTTAAAAAATAAATTCTTATTACAAATTGGTTGTAATGAATTAAATTAGCCGATCAGAATCAAGTGTTAATTGTTAATCCATATTTTCAAGGATTGTCTTCACTTTTTTCAGAATATCCATTCAATCGTAGTAATTCATTATAATATTGTAATAAAACTTTACTTCTTAATGACAACCTGATGGGTGTGAAAACACACATCCTTTTTACCACTTAATTACAATAATAACCGAGCCAAAACGTGTATTTTATGTCATTTATGTCGGAATTATGCGTGGTTTGTGTTTTTGTTGTGATTTAGGACGAAAAGGTGAAAAGTGGAGAAAACACGAAATTTCACGGGCTTTTATCGAAGAAAAAGACGAAAGACGAAGTCAAGAGTGCAAAAAGAACGGAAGTCCAAGACCAATTCTGAAGATTTATCGAGGAAAAAGTCAAAAGACGGAAGTTTACTAAAAGCCGAAGAACTCAAGTCTTATTTATGAAGAAATGTCGAGACGGGTTCAAAGAAATCCCGAGATAAAGTCATTAAGTCCAAGATTAACAAAAGATTAAGAAGAAAAGGACTTAAGTGTGCAATTAAGGAAAAGAGGAAAGAGGGAGGAAGCTTCCTAAGCTCCTCCCTAATCTCCTTATATATAGTTTTCTATGTTTTCATTTTCATTGTTGTTAGGTGGCTTGACAAACCACCACTTCCACCATTTTCATACATTGTTATTTAATTTCTTCTTGTATTTGCACCTTTAATTTCTTACCTTTAATTCAAGTAAGTATTCTTAATTTTGTTGTTTTAATCTTCTTTGCCTTTGATCAAGCTTTCTATCTTTCATCTCTTTCTACCTTTCTTTGTTTTTAGTTGATTTTGGTGCAAATTACATTTGATCCGTGTTGATCTTGATGTTTTCGTGCTTAAAAAGTTCATCTTTTTATTCATCCATGAGTTTTTACATGGATTAAGCTTTGAGCTTGACATGCTTATTGGCTTAATTTGTGTTTAGCTTATTTACTTTTTAAAAGTTTTCTTTAAAAGTTCATCTTTTTATGGTTTGATTTGAAAGTTTGCTTATTTTAAGTTTGCATAAGTTGTTATTTGAGCTTAGTTAGTCCTTTCCACTTTATATTCGTTCAAGTTTTGGTGAGAGCTTATCAAAATAGCTTATCTCCTTTGCTAATTTTCGAATCAATGGGTAATCGGAAAAAGTAGAAACCCTTTTCCGATTGGGTTATTCCGATTAGTGCTCCCCCTCCTTATTCCGATCTGTTGATCGGAAAAGGGTTTTAGTGTATTCCGATTGTGATGGTTTTATCCCATTCCGATCTAGCTCAATTTTTGGTATATTCCGATTATGAGATTTTTGCTATATTCCGATCTGAGGTTATTATCAATATTCCGATTGTGGGCTTCAGTATTCCGACGGGTGTTGTTTGCATATTCCGATTAGCATTATTGTTCTATATTCCGATTGGTCTTGTTTTTCAGCTATTCCGATTTGCTTTGTTTTCTAGTATTCCGATCATGCTTATTTTCCGACCAATGCATTCCGATCACTTCCCTTCTCAACATTCCGATTAGCATCTTTCCGATGGGGATTCCGACGGGATTCCGATTGGACTTTCCGATTGGGTCAAGTTTTGTTTTTTTATTATTTATTTTTAGAGAAAAAGTGACAGTTTTTCTCGTCTTGATTTTAGTCTATTTTAATTATGTTTTGCATTTTTATTTGATCGTTAATTTACTTTTCGTTAAGTTTTAATTTTACGTCATTTAATTTCTCGTCATTTATTTTCAAAGTTTTAAATATTGCACCGTTTACGTTTCAACTAGTTTTAGTTTTAATTACCCGTCATTTATTTTAAAGTCTTGCACATTTATTTTACAACAACATAAAATTTTGTATTTACCAAAAATGACTGAGTCACACTTTAAACCGGAAATCAATTCGAGAAGATACCGAGAAACGAACTTTTTCAACTAGTATCTTAGGGCTGTCATTAGAAAAACCCTAATAATAAAAGGGTATACTGTTTTTTTAGAACGGAAAATGTTAGTGGTTAATGAGTCGAGTCGTTTAGTGACATCTAAGCGATAGAATGTGTCTTCTTCGAACTATCGCCTTGTTATATTAAACTCCTTATCAGCTTCGCCTGATAGCCATTGGTAGGTGTTGAACTCAAGACCTCCATAAAACCTCCCCTAAAAAACCACTTACCCAATGTTCCAATCAACAGTTGCTATTCTCTCAATCCTCACTGTTCCAATAAACAATAAGGGATCTTATAAAAAAATGGCCTCTCACAAACGCCTTTTGGGTCATTCTAAGGCCGTTGATGGCGTCATCCCCTGTAGCACTCTTCTCCACCATTGATCTCTCCTATATAAATAGATCTAATAATTTTGCCACCCACTTCCTAAAAAATGATCGGTTGTCTTTTGGTCCCTTCTACATCATCTCTGATTTGAACCACATACCCACAACCCACAACCGTCTTCGTTGTTGTCGGCTTCTTCGTTGTCGTCATTCATGGTGTAGGGCGTTGATGGTTGGTAGGTGGCATTGGTAAGCTTAGGTTAGTGGTTTCTTTTGTGGGTTATCTTGATTTATTGTGGATGGCCATAAAATTAATGTTGGATTTAATATATTGATGTTGATTGTGGCGGGATGAGTTGGTGCATATCGAGCCAATTGATTGAAAACCCAACTTTTTAGGTTAGTTGGGACCTATTTGTTGGTCCTTCGTTGAATCTTCTTATTGATTTCAATGGTGTAACAGTTATCTGTTATTGTAATTTTATTGATGTCTTACTTCGGTTACTACATGGATGATCCTATCCATGTTTTGTGTGAGCACACCTTCAATGTCTTCATCATCGAGTGAGTCGAGCTCGTAATCCATCTCTCCAGCAGGCGGTCTTTGTCTTTCCTTGTTGGGGGCGTGTGGTGCTGGCCCCGTTTCAGGTTTTTCTAAGGTAAGAGTAGGTGGTGGGGTGTTCAGGGACGTGTTTGCACCCCCAGTAGATTGTAGTACCTTGTTGCGGCTGTTAAGCCCTCCTGCCTGCCCAGTGAGAGGAGGGGTTACGGCGATGTCTCCCCCCGATTTCCGGTTCCCCGCATTGACGTTCCTTGGGTTTCCCTGATAAGGGCTTCCCTACGTCATCAGTAGAGTTTGAGTTTAATGTAAGGTCCCATAGATTGCGCCAACTTGTTGATACAAAAGTTGGACGATCCTAGCTTGACCCGAATTAGGCTTAATTCGGATGTCTGGGCTCCGGCTCTTGCACCAAGTGAACTTTCGGTTTGAGATCCTGCACACTAAAGTAACACGTTGTTAGGCTTACCGTGGGAATGTATCCCACGATTAGACTCCAGCATAAGAGTAAGTAATTGGTTAGGGGTTGATAATGCGTGAGATTGTGAGAGTAAGAATGTGATACCTTTGTGGAACCCTTGGGGGTTCCTTATATAGGTGGTAAGACCCTAATGGGATTTTACCAAAGCTTCGGCCCCAAGTAACGGATAAGGACCATAATTAGTTGATTGTTATCTTCTAATTATGGTTAGCGTATATCCTCTCTCTTAGGATAAATCACAGTCCCAATTGAGTTGTGATTATGTTCAACCCCGTCCCGGCCATGCCGGGCCATGGGCCGCATATGACTCATGTTGCCACTGTTCATCCGAAACCCATAGTCCCAAATGACACTGATCCAACCCATCCGTGATGGCCCGGATACGGGTAGTACCCGTGGGCCGGGTTCATGACCCGGCTAGAGACTATACGTCATTGATGTGATCGTGATGGTATATGTGATAATTAAGATACGTTATTGGGTAAATTAGAAAATTACCTTTAGGAAAAAGTAATAGACTAACATTACCAAAGACGGATTCAATTAAACATGTTGGTGAACCAAGTTCGTTGTACACGAAGATCGAGTGAATTTGAGACGTTTTGTTTCGATTTGGACAATTGATTCGAATTGGTTTTGGTTTTTAAACTAAAATTAAATTCTACAAATTAAACCTAATTTAATCCTAAAGTGCATGAATCGTTCCCAATTTAATCTAAAAAACAATTATTTAATATTAAAACTTTTAAACTATTTAAAACCAACAATCTATTTAAAAATCAATATAAGAATTAGACTACTTACTTAAAAATACTTTTACTCTTTAATTGACAAAATCTATTTTTAAAACTATTTTTATTTAAAACTAAATTAATTAAATTCTAATTATTTTAAAACTAATTTTTTATAACTAATTAAATTTCTAAAATTAATAAAACATCTTTTTTTATTTAATCATTATTTAATCTATATAAAGTTAAATTTATAAAACTAATTAAAAATATGTAATTATATTTAATTAAAGACTGACGAAACAAACTGACTATATTAATAAGGTAGACTGAAATATAACACAAGAAACAACCTAGCTCAGAGGGCTAAGTCGTATGGCCTGTGACCAGGAGGTCACAGGTTCGAATCCCACTATGGGACATTGTTTTGGATGATTTAACTTTTGGACAAAAGATGAAAACCAAATAAGGTCACAGTGATGACCTTTGTGTTATGTAATTGTTGACTGATAGGAATCAGTAATTAAGCTATCAAATCAGTTTAATTATGATAGCTTTTGTATCAAAGCAGACTAACAAAATCAGCAAAACATATATTAGCAACAAAGTTACACGAAAAGCAGATCACATGTTACAAAAATACTGAAATAAAAACCATATCAGCTAATTTATAATTCCAGCAAAGAGAACTAAATTAATTAGCAAAGTGACCTAACTAAGCAGATGCAAAACTATAAATAAGCAAATATTAAGCAAACACAAGCTCATAAATCAGTCAACTTCTTCATATCAGCAAATGCTTATAAGATTCAGCAGATATAAACATGTAAAAGCAAAATGAGGATCCAACAAACCTTATCAGTTTATACGACTAAATAACTTGCTTATTAAAAAACCAGTAGCCAATTGACACAAACAAGCATAAACAAAAAAAATGAACCAGATCTGAAAAGCAATAATTAATCCAACACTCTTGCTTGAAACAGATTTAAACACATGACTTCTAAAAAATATCAGATAAGAAAAACTTTTGAGTAAAACAATTTATTTAAACCTTACACTAATCCCATCAGTAAACTTATCTAAACAAGCTTATATTAGTTTAAAAGCTAACAATCACAACTTATTCATTCAGTTTCATAAAACAGTACATTAAAACAATATGACAGCAGATAAAATCATCAATAGAAATCCAAACAGATACGATAAAACTTAAATCATAACCCTACAATTCATGTATCATATAACTCATTAACAGATTAATGGTTAAACATATAAAATAACATAAAATTAAATTGATGACATACCATTTGTAGAAAACCTTTGAGAAGAAGATTGTGCTGAACAGTCTTATGAACCCGAAACGACACCATCAATCACCACCATACGAACCATCAACACTTCATGCGGACCAGTTTTTTTAATGAACTTTCCAATGGGGAAAGTTTTTCCCCAAATTTTACTTTGATTATTTAATAAAAGCTATTAATTAGCTTTATCAAATAATATTCATACAATGTCAAACAGATTATAAAAATAATAATTGTAATAAATTTTTGACAGTAAATTAAATAGAGACAAATTCAACTCAATTAAAACTTTTATTAATCACTTGAAAGGATTACAATACTAAGAAAATAAAATTACAATTACTCCTAAATCTATTTTAACATCATAACAGTAAAGTAAAAATGGGACGCCTCACTCATCTTTTAAAGGGGGTATTTATAAGGAACCCGAAGGTGTTGGGGTGGAGTTTGTTGAGGACGAGAAAACAATCTTGGCCCTTGATTTGGCATCTCCACATTCTCTCTCTTTTCTCCTTTGATCAACGGTTGAGATGAGCCAACTAGCACACGGATCGCCAACGTGGCATCCAAGTGTGCTAGTTGTGCTAGTTTGGTGATGAGGTGTCTCCTTTTTATTGTTGGATTAGGATGGATGAGGTGTTTTGTCAAATAAAACGCTGCCACGTCGAAGATGCCTCCATCTTTTTGTTCTGGATTAAGGGGGAATTAATTTCCAACTCGTGCGAATCACACGAGTGAGATAAAACCCCCAATTTATTCATTGATTTAGTGAATTAGGGTTTTGAGGGAATAGTAATTTTACAGGTTTATTTTGGTTTGGGATGGGGAAGATAAAGGTGAAAGAGAGGATACATAGAATGTATCGAATGAAATAAATGGTGGGTGAAATAAACGTGTGGTGTGAATGTTGTGTTTGACCGGGTGAGAGAAAAGTTAAAATAACTTTCTTTCTTTTTTTTCTTTTTTGTGTTACATTGTTTGTAACGCTTGCTTTGACCATTCTTTTCTTGACCTCCCAATATTTAACTCTTCCACCGTCCAACAATTTTAGCCAAATGGGCTTTGTGACCCATTATCCTCATGTCTCATTTAGATCGCATAATATTTGGGCCCAAACCAAGTGTTAACACATTTCCATACGTCTCAAGTGAATTGGGCTTGTTGATGCAACAACTTGATATTTTCCATTAATGGGCTTTTAGGCCCATTAAACATAAGTGTGGGTCCCACTTGGCCCAATTATCCTTAAAAAATCGAATCCCGTCTTAAAATGATTCGTCATTTGACTTTTGATAAAAATCCTTCAAATCTCGTGTCTGTCTCGCCGGTTTTCGTGAACTTGGTACCTACACACATCAAACAACAAAACAAGCATATACAATGCCATTTTCATGATATTTATGCATTTTAAGCTCATTTTAAGATACAAATGATATGAGTAAAATCACTCATATCAAACTCCCCCTTGCTAAGCAATTGTCGTGTCCTCACGCAATGATAAAATAAAACACTAACTATACTTTTATTCAACTTTTGACAACTTTATTTTGCAAAGACATAATGTATTGCTTTCATTATTTGAAAAATAACTTTTAGGATCATAAAACTCAAATAGATTCATCGTCCTCGACTTTTCATTTTTCCAAGCCAAGTGTAAAAACAAGATCATTGTCAATCATAAGCCCCAAAATTAAAACAACTCATACAAGTAATTTGTGTTAAACTCAATCTCCTATTATTCCTAATTGTATCTCTAGATTTTATTTGTCATTCACACAAAGGCTCATTTGACTTATTTGATATTTATTAGTCCAAAAATGAAGGCACGAACGGTGTAAACTCAACACTCAAAACCTAACCTCGACTTTAAAAACCGTTGTCACTAAAGAAAGTCCACATCAAGGATAACTTAACACGATTTGAGGGATAAATCCCCGGACCCGAAATTTGGCTAATAGGACTACTTAAAAGCAACAATAAAAACCTTCAAAGTCAATTATGACCTTATTAATGGAGTTAGCAACAATTACATCATAACACGTTTTGGCTCTTTAAGATGCAATTGTGCTCCTTATTTAAAATCCACACCCTAAGGCTCCTTGGATAAAAATAAGGGAATTGACATTCACCATCCCACCTTATGGCTCATGATGATGAAGCAATTTTATTCAACACGTCCCCTTTCCATACACCCTAAGGCTCTAATGACAAGGTTAGTGCTACATGACTCCCACCCGATGGCTCCTAGAGAACATGTTTTTATTTATTCTTCTTTATTAATATGATATTTATAGTAAGCCAAATTTCTGCAATCCCATGATCAAAAGTCCATGACGTTGACACCCTTAATGTGTTCTCACTTTAATTACAAGGGAAGAAAAAGAAGGAGTTACGAGTTAAGATATCAAGCCTAAACCGCTAAAAACTTCATTTATTAAGCAATTATTATTCAAGTGTGGAAAGTAAATACGAGGAGATTAAATCAAACACAAAAATACTTACACAAAGAAGAATTAATTTTAGAAACTTATGATTGAACTCTATCATCTCTTGTTCTCCATATTGTAAAATTCCAAAAATGTGAAATCAATGGATACTTAGCCTATTAAATCAAAGTTTTGGGTTTTCAAGTCATCTATAGGATCTTGCATCTTCTTATACTTTTTCAAGTTTTAGAATTTGCGTTTTAAAGTTCCCTTGATAAACGACTTTCTAGGATCAATTATAGAAACTTGCGAAAAGTTCTTGTTCTTAACTCGTACGAATTAAGACTTTCGCGTTTTAAAGCTCCCTATATAAAAGCCTAGAAAAACTAAATTCAAATACGTTAAGGAAAAGCTAAAGTAAAAACCGAGTCGAGTCAAAAACTATTTTTATTTTCACCAACGGAAAGCCTACATTTGTGTCAAAAGCACTTATTTTATTTATTAAAACTTAAAAATTACACTAAAAATTTAAATTTTTTATGAAAAATGAGAAAAACAATTACGTTTGGACACGACAAAAGCAATATCAAGCGATTATATCGATTGACTCCCCCATGCTAAAACCAAACATTGTCCTCAATGTTTCTTAGCTCAAGAGTAACACCCCCTTGCTAAAACACGAAGAGTCTAATGCAAAATCCTAACATGGAAAGAGCACGCAAATCTATAAGCCGTTTATTAATTATGCCTCAAGATAAAACGTTAGTCGATAAAAATCAAAGGATAGAGAGTGTGCCCCTTTTTGGCAATCAAAGAATGAAAGATCAAGAGGACCGGCAAAAACCAACACGAGAGTCTTCAATTATTAGGGTCATACCTAAGATTCACTACACAACAAAACACGAGCACGAGCTTGAAAGATCAAGCCTTATTAGTGTTAGAAAATAGAAAGAAGATAGAATGTATGGGACTCCCCCACAAGGCACCTCGTTTTTGTTAACCGAATCATAAGCTCGACTCGATCCCCGCATTCATTGGTCCTTAGGGAAAGTTTGAAGATCCGGAACAACCTCCGGAGGTATGTCCCCTCCAAAGTAGTGTTTCACACGATGACCATTCACCTTAAAGTTAGGCCCGTCTTTTTGAGCTAGCTCAACGGTGCCATAAGGGAAAACTTGTGAAATGATGAATGGTCCGGACCAACGGGATTTAAGCTTGCCCGAGAAAATCTTAAGTCTAGAGTTGAATAAGAGGACTTGATCATCAACATTGAAAATGCGGTTGTTGATCTTAGAGTCGTGAATCCTCTTAGTCTTCTCTTTATAGATCAAAGAATTTTCATAAGCTTGATCCCTTAATTCACTTAGTTCATTCAATTGAACCTTGCGATGATCACCCGCGGCCCTCAAATCAAAGTTACAATGCTTAAGAGCCCAATACGCCTTATGTTCGAGTTCAATTGGCAAGTGGCATGCTTTTCCGTAGACCAACCTAAATGGTGTGCAACCAATTGGCGTGTTGTAAGCCGTACGGAAAGCCCACAATGCATCATCCAATTTATCCGACCATGAAGTGCGATTCTCTCCAATAGAACGCTCTAAATCCTTTTAAGAGCTCGGTTTGAAACCTCCACTTGACCACTCGTTTGAGGGTGATAAGTCGTTGAAAGTCGATGAGTGACACCATATTTCTTTAGAACTTTTTCAAATTGTTCATTACAAAAATGGGTCCCACGATCACTTATAATAGCCCGCGGAGTTCCAAACCTAGCGAAGAGTTGTTTCAAAAATTTCACCACAACTCGAGCATCATTCGTGGGCAAAGCCTTAGCTTCGACCCATTTAGACAAATAGTCCACGGCTACGAGAATGTACTTATTTCCTTTCGAAGATGGAAATGGCCCCATAAAATCGATCCCCCACATGTCAAAGATTTCACAAACTTGGATAATGTTTTGAGGCATTTCATCCCTTTGTGAGTTCTTTCCTTGACGTTGACAAGCATCACAAGTCTTGATCAAGTCTTGGGCATCACGATATATAGAAGGCCAAAAGAAGCCGACATCAAAGACTTTCTTCGCGGTGGCGTTGGCACCATGATGTCCCCCGGTGGGTCCCTCATGACAAGATTTAAGGATATCTTGAGCTTCCTTGCCAAACACGTACCTACGAATCACTTGATCTGCGCACATACGAAACAAATAGGGGTCGCCCCAAAAGTAATAGGATATATTCTTGAAAAACTTTCGTTTTTGTTGGGACGACATACCCTTGATCACAAACTTCCCCGCATGGTAATTTACAATGTCCGCAAACCATGGGGTACTATTATCACCACGAAAAGCAATCATACCAAGCGTCTCGAGAGGAAATGTTTCATTGATTTCCTTGTTCTCTCGATCGCTTTGGTGAGGATTCTCAAGTCGAGATAAATGATCGGCCGCGAGATTCTCGGCTCCTTTTTTGTCTAGAATTTTGACATTAAATTCTTGAAGGAGGAGAGCCTACCGGAGCAACCTCGGCTTAGCATCTTGTTTATTAAGAAGATATTTGATATCCGAGTGGTCCGTATACAATATGGTTTGAGACAAGACGAGATATGGTCTAAACTTTTCAAAAGCATACACAACGGCAAGAAACTCCTTTTCTGTTGTAGTGTACTTTGTTTGAGCATCCGTCATAGTCTTACTTGCATAGTGTATAGGAAAGAAATGTTTTGACTTACGTTGCCCCAACACCGCACCTACCGCGTAATCACTAGCATCACACATAATTTCAAAAGGTAGGTCCTAATCCGGAGCAACTAAAATCGGAGATTCGGTTAATTTCTTCTTAAGCATCTCAAAGGCTTGAATACACTCATCCGAAAAGATGAAAGGAGTCTCTTTTCCCAAAAGATGGGTCATAGGCCGAGCTATCTTAGAGAAGTCTTGTATAAAACGTCTATAGAAGCCGGCATAGCCGAGAAAACTCCTAACTCCCTTAACAGTGGTGGGCGGAGGTAATTTGGCAATCACGTCGATTTTAGCCCTATCAATCTCAATACCGGCCTTAGAGATCTTATGTCCTAACACAATTCCCTCTTTGCACATGAAGTGACATTTTTCATAATTAAGCACAAGATTCGTTTCCTCACAACGTTGCAACATTCTTTCCAAGTTAGAGAGACATGAAGTGAAAGATTCCCCAAAAACCGAAAAGTCATCCATGAAGACTTCCATGGTTTTTTCGATCATATCATGGAAAATGGCCATCATACACCTTTGGAATGTCCCCGGAGCATTGCATAATCCAAAAGGCATTCGACGATAAGCAAATGTTCCATACGTACAAGTGAATGTGGTCTTTTCTTGATCACAAGGGTCAATGGGGATTTGGAAATAGCCGGAAAATCCATCCAAAAAGCAATAGAATTCATTTCCCGCTAGTCTCTCTAACATTTGATCCATAAAAGGTAATGGAAAATGATCCTTCCTAGTGGCATCATTAAGCTTCCTATAGTCAATACAAACACGCCAACCGGTCACAAGTCTAGTAGGAATCAATTCATTATCCTCATTAGTAACAACCGTCATTTCTCCTTTCTTTGGAACACAATGCATGGGGCTAACCCATGGACTATCCGAGATAGGGTAGATCATTCCGGTGTCTAGAAGTTTGGTGACTTCCTTTTTGATCACCTCATGAATCTTTGGATTGACCCTTCTTTGATTTTGGATAACGGGTTTATAATCATCCTCCATTAGAATTTTATGAGTACAAAATTTTGGATCTATACCCTTAATGTCGGAGATTTTCCATGCAATGGCCCGTTTATGTTTCTTAAGCACTTTAATAAGTTCATCCTTTTCATGTTCCTTTAATCCCTTAGCAATAATCACGGGTAACTTATCTGTTCCTTCAAGAAAAGCATACTCCAAATGAGTGGGAAGTTCCTTAAGTTCTAGTTCAGGTGCTTCTTCAATAGATGTTTTCACTTTAGTCTTAATTTCACTCACAACTTTTAATTCCATAGGTGGTGATTCAAAAGGATCCATATTCAACAACTTTTCAATCAATGCAATATCTCTCTCGGGATCAAAATTCTCACTATCAAACTCACTAGGATCGAATGGTTTGCTAAGGTAATCATCAATTTCCTTATCGATTTTTGAATGACCATTATCCTTGAGCTCTTCTAGAACGAAGTCCCCTCCCTCAAATGGAGTGAGTGGAGGTTTAGCCAAAGAGATAATAGGATTCGATGAAGTGGGATTGCCACTTTTAGAAGTATCCGAAAAACCAAGCATATCTTTTGAAACTTCTTCACTAGAAACATCAATCACATCGATTTGATTGATTGATTCCTCGTCGTCCTCGGAAGAAGGCTTCGAGATATTACCAACATAAAGAGTGATACTTTCATCATCAAAACGTAAAGTCAATTTCCCCTCTTGCATGTCAACTAAAGAACCAGCCGTATTTAAAAACGGTGTTCCCAAAATAAGAGGCACACGAGAATTTTCCGGATAATCACAAATTACAAAATCCGCTGGGAAGATGAGCTTTCCTACTTTGACTAACACGTCCTCGGCTATACCTTTTGGAAGGGCGTTCGATCGATCCGCTAGCTCGATAGTCATCTTAGTAGGTGTAAGCTCGGGAAGTGATAACCTTTTCCACACGGAAAGAGGCATCAAATTAATGCTAGCGCCAAGATCGGCTAATGCTAAGCATTCTTTCATATTAGGGAAATCACATGGTATCAAAAATTGACCGGGGTCTCCAAGCTTTTTGGGAAACTTTTTAGAGAGAACCGCAGAACAACTTTCATTTAAGGATGTCGATACTTCAACCAATTTCTCCTTATCGTTCATCAACTTTTTGATTGTTGAAGCAAACTTAGGCATGCTAAGCAATGCATCCGCGAAACTAAGATTAATATACATTTTCATAAATACCTCAAGAAACGTAGATACTTGAGCATTGGTCTTTTCGCGGAGCTTCTCTTTGTTAAGTCTCGAAGGGTAGGGTAGTGTGGGTTTAGTCTTCGGAAGCTCGGGTTCCGGAATAGGCAATTGGTCTACCTTTGGTGGAATAGGAATATCCTTTTCTTTAACCACCTCGGGTTCTTGCTCCACTTCCCTCACCGCAGAGGTACTCACATGTGGAAGCAAAGGTCCATCTAAAGCCTTCCCACTACGTGTGGTTATAGCTTTCATCTCACCCTTCGAGTTTGGAATGGTGTTGCTAGGTAAGTCACCCGAAGAAGAGGAGGGTTTGCTCATAAAAGACTCAAACATCGAAAGCAATTTGTTTTGACCTTGTTCCATACTTTGTTGCATACGATTTTGACTTTCCTCTAATATTTGCTCAAATCTTTTTTCAATTCTTTGTTGGTTAAGCTCAATCTTATTATTTTGCCCTTTAATCGTATTTTGAAACTCATTTTTCAAAGTTGCCATTTGTCCTTGAATATTATTTTGAAAAGCTTTCAAATTTGCCTCATTCGTTTTAATGTAGCTTGACAAATCATTTTGATTATTGCTTTAAAAACCTTGATTGTTTTGATTAGCATTTAACCCATTTCCTTGATTAAAATTCCCTTGGTTACCACGGTTAAAATTATTCCCATTATTTCCATTTTTGTACCTATTTTGAACCGGTGGAAAACCCGGTGGAGCAACATGATTTTGACGAGGAACTTGACCGTTGGAGCCATAAGTTCTCGCCGCGACAAAAAGAACTAGCTTGATCAAACCCCGTGGTTGAACAAGCATAATTAGGATGTGCTCCACCACATGATACACAAACATTCTCAACCATATTAATCGATCCATGAGGATTCTTCCTAAGCTCATTCAAAATTGTGTCAATCTTAGAGTCCAATCTAGCAATCTCGGGATTAGATGAATTCACATTGGAAACACCCGGTGTGTTTCGTGAATATTGTGCTCTAGACTTATTCTCAATTATACCCCACGCGTCTCTCGGAGTTTTTCTTACAAGATTACCACCCGCGGGGGCATTTAAAGAATCTTGTTCAATCATATTAAGTCCATTATAAAAAGTATTGATTTGGTGCAATTCCGAGAAACCATGGTGTGGACATTGTCTTAACAAATCTTTAAATCTTTCCCAAGCAACCCCAAACGATTCATGCACTTTTTGTTCAAATCTAGTGATCTCGTTCTTAAAGTGTGTTGTTTTGGATGGTGGAAAGAAGTAATCCATAAACTTAGTCACTAAATCATCCCATGTCAAAATCGAACCCGGTGGTTCTTTCTCATACCAAATCTTAGCGTTACCCTCGAGCGAGTACGGAAAAATCATGAGATTAATCGCGTCATTCGGCACATCTCTAAACTTGAGAGTCGAGGTAATACGATGAAAATTCCGAATGTGAGAGTGCGGGCTATCGGTCTCATTGCCATGAAATTGGTCGGCACGAATGAGCGATAGAAGACCCGACTTAATCTCATAATGATCCGCCAAAATAGCCGGCACAACGATTGCTTCCCCATACCCTTCGGTGGGTGCACGGAGCAATTCCTCCATTGTTCGGTTATCGGCCATCTCTACAACAATAGGTGGAAGCTCGGGTTCCACTATTCGTTGTTGACGATTTCTATTTCTACGAGGAATATTTTCAAGCCTATTAAAATCAATCGAAAGTCGAGAAGATCGTAATTGCATAAACCAAAGTAACGAAAATTTTAGAGGATTGAAGAAAAGAAATTAGACAAGAAGAAGATTATTTTTGGTACTTTTATTTGGTATTGCTCAATAAAAAATGATCGATAAAAAACAAGGAATAAGGATAACTACTATGGAAGTAAATTACCCTCGGTCGACTTTGAAACGATAGGTGAAAACCTAAACGTCTCGAGGTTCAATAAGTAAACAACAAAAATAAGATTTTAATAATACTTGAGTTGGCAAACCAATAATCGGCCGTCCCTCTCAAAATACGCACAAGCAAGCGGGGAAACGAGGTGGCACAAAGCACTTAAAAACCTTTTTCCTTAGACGGCCTTTTATAGCACGTCGCCTTATACCTACCTTATAGTTTGTATAAATCGAGTTCAAACTTCTTATTAGTATTTATCTATTTTGCCTTTTTTTGGATTCGAATACAATAGCTAGGTGATGAAATCCCAACTAAGGTCTTATTTGGAAAGTAGGTAAATTTATTGTTCTACGTAATACAATATATTAATCACAAAAAACGAGAAAAACGATACATACTATAATAATAGAAAAATAACAAAACTTTCCGAGGACGGAAAGGGTCTTCAAATCAATGATCAACAAATGTCACAACGACGAATCGTACACAAGATCCCCGGCAGCGGCGCCAAAATTTTGATGTGATCGTGATGGTATATGTGATAATTAAGATACGTTATAGGGTAAATTAGAAAATTACCTTTATGAAAAAGTAATAGACTAAAATTACCAAAGACGGATTCAATTAAACATGTTGGTGAACCAAGTTCGTTGTACACGAAGATCGAGTGAATTTGAGACGTTTTGTTTCGATTTGGACAATTGATTCGAATTGGTTTCGATTTTTAAACTAAAATTAAATTCTACAAATTAAACCTTATTTAATCCTAAAGTGCATGAATCGTTCCCAGTTTAATCTAAAAACAATTATTTAAAATTAAAACTTTTAAACTATTTAAAACCAACAATCTATTTAAAAATCAATATAAGAATTAGACTACTTACTTAAAATACTTTTACTCTTTAATTAACAAAATCTATTTTTAAAACTATTTTTATTTAAACCTAAATTAATTAAATTCTAATTATTTTAAAACTAGTTTTTTATAACTAATTAAATTTCTAAAATTAATAAAACATCTTTTTTTTTAATTAATTATTATTTAATATATATAAAGTTAAATTTATAAAACTAATTAAAACTATGTAATTATATTTAATTAAAAACTGATGAAACAAACTGACTATATTAATAAGGTAGACTGAAATATAACACAAGAAACAACCTAGCTCAGATGGCTAAGTTGTATGGCCTGTGACCAGGAGGTCACAGGTTCGAATCCCACTATGGGACATTTTTTTGGATGATTTAACTTTTGGACAAAAGATGAAAACCAAATAAGGTCACAGTGATGACCTTTGTGTTATGTAATTGTTGACTGATAGGAATCAATAATTAAGCTATCAAATCAGTTTAATTATGATAGCATTTGTATCAAAGCAGACTAACAAAATCAGCAAAACATATATTAGCAACAAAGTTACACGAAAAGCAGATCACATGTTTACAAAAATACTGAAATAAAAACCATATCTGCTAATTTATAATTCCAGCAATGAGAACTAAATTAATTAGCAAAGTCACCTAACTAAGCAGATGTAAAACTATAAATAAGCAAATATTAAGAAAATACAAGCTCACAAATCAGTCAACTTCTTCATATCAGCAAATGCTTATAAGATTCAGCGGATATAAACATGTAAAAGCAAAATGAGGATCCAGCAAACCTTATCAGTTTATACGACTAAATAACTTGCTTAATAAAAAACCAGTAGCCAATTGACACAAACAAGCAGAAACAAAAAAAAATGAACCAGATCTGAAAAGCAATAATTAATCCAACACTCTTGCTTGAAACAGATTTAAACACATGACTTCTAAAAAATATCAGATAAGAAAAACTTTTGAGTAAAACAGTTTATTTAAACCTTACACTAATCCCATCAGTAAACTTATCTAAACAAGCTTATATAAGTTTAAAAGCTAACAATCACAACTTATTCATTCAGTTTCATAAAACAGTACATTAAAACAATATGACAGCATATAAAATCATCAATAGAAATCCAAAAAGATACGATAAAACTTAAATCATAACCCTACAATTCATGTATCATATAACTCATTAACAGATTAATGGTTAAACATATAAAATAACATAAAATTAAATTGATGACATACCATTTGTAGAAAACCTTTGAGAAGAAGATTGTGCTGAACAATCTTATGAACCCGAAACGACACCATCAATCACCACCATACGAACCATCAGCACTTCATTCGGACCAGTTTTTTTAATGAACTTTCCAGTGGGGAAAGTTTTTCCCCAAATTTTACTTCGATTATTTAATAAAAGCTATTAATTAGCTTTATCAAATAATATTCATACAATGTCAAACAGATTATAAAAATAATAATTGTAATAACTTTTTGACAGTAAATTAAATAGAGACAAATTCAACTCAATTAAAACTATTATTAATCACTTGAAAGGATTACAATACTAAGAAAATAAAATTACAATTACTCCTAAATCTATTTTAACATCATAACAGTAAAGTAAAAATGGGATGCCTCACTCATCTTTTGAAGGTGGTATTTATAGGGAACCCTAAGGTGTTGGGGTGGAGTTTGTTGAGGACGAGAAAACAATCTTGGCCCTTGATTTGGCATCTCCACATTCTCTCTCTTTTCTCCTTTGATCAACGGCTGAGATGAGCCAACTAGCACACGGATCGCCAACGTGGCATCTAAGTGTGATAGTTGTGCTAGTTTGGTGATGAGGTGTCTCCTTTTTATTGGTGGATTAGGATGGATGAGGTGTCTTGTCCAATAAAACGCTGCCACGTCGAAGATGCCTCCATCTTTTTGTTCCGGATTAAGGGGGAATTAATTTCCAACTCGTGTGAATCACACGAGTGAGATAAAACCCCCAATTTATTCATTGATTTAGTGAATTAGGGTTTTGAGGGAATAGTAATTTTACAGGTTTATTTTTGTTTGGGATGGGGAAGATAAAGGTGAAAGAGAGGATACATAGAATGTATCGAATGAAATAAAGGGTGGGTGAAATAAACGTGTGATGTGAATGTTGTGTTTGACCGGGTGAGAGAAAAGTTAAAATAAGTTTCGTTTCTTTTTTTTCTTTTTTGTGTTACATTGTTTGTAACGCTTGCTTTGACCATTCTTTTCTTGACATCCCAATATATAACTCTTCCACCGTCCAACAATTTTAGCCAAATGGGCTTTGTGACCCATTATCCTCATGTCTCATTTAGATCGTATAATATTGGGCCCAAACCAAGTGTTAACATATTTCCATACGTCTCAAGTAAATTGGGCTTGTTGATGCAACAACTTGATATTTTCCATTAATGGGCTTTTAGGCCCATTAAACATAAGTGTGGGTCTCACTTGGCCCAATTATCCTTAAAAAATCGAATCTCGTCTTAAAATGATTTGTCATTTGACTTTTGATAAAAATCCTTCAAATCTCGTGTCGGTCTCACCGGTTTTCGTGAACTTGGTACCTACACACATCAAACAACAAAACAAGCATATACAATGCCATTTTCATGATATTTATGCATTTTAAGCTCATTTTAAGATACAAATGATATGAGTAAAATCACTCATATCAAACTTCCCCTTGCTAAGCAATTGCCGTGTCCTCACGCAATGATAAAATAAAACACTAACTATACTTTTATTCAACTTTTGACAACTTTATTTTGCAAAGACATAATGTATTGCTTTCATTATTTGAAAAATAACTTTTAGGATCATAAAACTCAAATAGATTCATCGTCCCCGACTTTCACTTTTCCAAGCCAAGTGCAAAAACAAGATCATTGTCAATCATAAGCCCCAAAATTAAAAGAACTCATAGACTTGATTCTACACAAATTGACCGAACATGAGAAAATCATGGAAGCGGTGCAAGAATCTACTAGACAAATGCAAGAGTCCAACGATAGGAAATTCATGCTCATTTTAGAAAACTATCGAGATCAATTTGATATTGAGCCGTCTTTGAGTGATGATATTGAGGCTAACACCACTACTAGTAGTGATGTTCCCATTGTGGATCCTTCCATCTCTCCGCCAATAAAGGAGAGACAAGGCCCGAAGATTATCATGAGTTTTACTCACCCTCCGGTGTTGACACCCACGGATACTATTAGCTCTCCTAGGGATGAATTATCTTGTGATTCCGACTACATTTTTAATTATTCCTCGGGATCGGATGAGGATGATTCGCCTATTTTACCAAGACCGACTTTTGAAAACCATGATACTAATGATTTATCGGATTCTTTACTCCTTAGTGATGACTTTTATACCCCGAGTATCGAGAAATTCCATCACGAGGATGCTTTTTATGATCCCGTGTTATTAGATTTCTCGCATGAGCTTAATTGTGATCATGGTATTGATGAGAAGGCAAATGGTGTTTTAAAACTTGATATTGATATTGATTTTGAGAACTCGGATTTTGATAAATTCACATTTGCCTCTTCGCCAATTACTTTTGATTCTACCATCGATTCTCATCCAATTATCGAGGAGTTACCTAATCAACACTCCTCTAATGAGAATTACGTTTACCACATTCGTGAGGATTTAACTTATCAACAAATCCCACAAATGAATGATGGTTTCGTACTTGATCATGATCTCTTCGAGAGAATTTCTAAAATCCTCAATGAGGGGAACGACAAACCTTTGTTTGACGAGCCTATCTATGATGAAGAAATCGAAGAGATTCACGTTCATGAGGATGAATGCTTTGACCCGGGAGGTGACATTGACCATTCTATGATTGATACCTTTACGGCTTTGCCGAATAGTGACCATCTATTGTCTTTGGGGGATGACAATTTGTCTCCTTTACCCATCCCACCTCCCGTGGATCACGACCTCACATACTTTTCGTATGTTGAGAGGACCTTTTTACCTTCTATGACTTATCCTCCTGCCTCTCATTTATTATGTTCATCTGGGACCGAGGATAAGATTTTTGATCCCGGTATAACATTCGAGGCTTCCCCATGGACCATTTAATTCGGGGTCGAGTCAGGCTCGTGACTCGGTTAACAAAAACAAGCGCTTCTCGGGAGGCAACCCGATTATCTATCTTTTATATATTTTCACCAATAAGTGTAGGGGGGAGCCGTGTTGGTTGTTTGTTTTGTGTGTTGTGATTGTGTAGGTACATGTGCTTAATGATCCACTTTTGGTACTTTTGACGCGACCCGTGTTCCCGTGTTACCCGTGTACCCGGTTCCTTCGATAAGTTTTTGCTATTGTGATTCAATCTTGTATATAAATAAAACACAAATAAATGTAATCACTTTAGTTGTCCTTTCCTTAGCTCGATTTTAAACAACGTACTCAATGTCATAAGTGTAGGGGAGTTTATTCTCCCACATGCTTAAACATTGAGGACAATGTTTATATTAAGTGTAGGGGGATTTCTATCGAAATTTTAGTGGCCTTTTCCATGAATTTGACCCCATTTTAACCGGAAAATTTAAAAAAAATTTCGACGTTTTTCAAATTTTTTATCTATTTTGGCCTTGTAGTATTTTTATTTATTTTCTTTCCTTTTATTATCGCATCTTATATTTTCTATTTCAAGAATAAAGTCAAAAATAATAAATAAATAAAATGGTTTTAACAAGTTTAGATATTTTTGATATATTAGGCCCGTCGTAAATATTTTGACTCAACCCGAGTTTACTTATCCAAGTTTACTCTAGCTAGTATCCTTAACCATATGGACCTTTATTGGTTTATTAGGCTAAGCATCCACGAGTCTCATTCCTTGAGATTTTAAATTGTGGAGAACGAGAGATGATAGAGTTTATTATAAGTTTGGTATTCTTTCATTAACTTATGTGAGTTAGTTATGAGCTTTTTCTCCCATCACTTGTTAATAAATATATTTGCAATAAATAAGGTTGTACGATTTGAAAAGTTACTTAGCTTCTAGCACAAGATCGTTTAAAAGTTGCTCGGTATTAATTAGAGTTCATAGCCAAGGCATAACTTATTGAAGCGGGATGCGAATATTGGCTTATCCAAAAAGGCCCTAACAAGGCATGAGGATACCCGAGTCCAAAAAAGCCCTCACAAGGCATGATGATTCACTTTTTTTTGCTAAAAATCCAAAGATGACGTGAAGATCATTAATCCAAATCAATATGATGGATCAAGACACACGACGAGAAGCAATTACTCCCCTAAAGATCATGGAGAAGTCTATCCAAAAAGACCCTAACAAGGTATGAGGATAAATAGATCCAAGTCCGAAAAGGAGGCGGATCGTTGTATATCAAAATCCTAAATAAAGAAGAGGATAAATGAAGAAGTCGTGGTCAACGTTTGAAGCATCTTTCACTCGTAATGAAGATGTATACCAAAATGAAGAGAAGACCATAATTTCAAGATCGTCTCTCAAGATTTGAAGTTTGAAGTACAAGCCAAATATCGGTCCGAGAAAGGTCTCAAATCGTGAAACGAGTTATGCCAAGATATGAACTTTATGAGGTTTCGAGAAGCCGTTTTAAAAGATTTTGTCCTTTAGCTAACTATTGATTAAATCGTCCCACTTTATTTTCGGCCTTAATAAATTATCGAAATAAGTCAAAAATGCATCCTCGTGATCATTCAAGACAAAAATAAAATACAAGAGATACACCGTAGGAATAAGGGGGTCTAAGTGATTAATTAAACCACATGAGTAAGTGTTAGTTGTGCTAACTTGTAATAACAATGATCTCGTTTTTAAGCTTGGTATGGGGAACGTGAAACTTGAGGGTGATTAATATTCATGACACCAAAGCCCTAATTCAAGTCTTAGATTTCTTTACGAGTTTTTTCCATCAAATAATTTCCAAGTTAATAAATGATTATAACTTTTGTTTCCTTAAAAGTTTTTATCTTTTCGTCATAGTAGTAGTAGTGATAGTAATAAAGGCCGAGATGGGTTAATAATGAGAAAAATGTAACTTACGCTTTAAAATAATGCATTGCATGGGGTCATTGCAATGGTCAAGTGTAGGGGATTTAATAAGTGTGAAAACACTTATCCTTTTGCCACTTAAATCAAGGAAAAACAAGACCAAATCATGTGTTTAATGTCTTAAAAGTCGGAATTACGCGTGGTTTTGTGTTTAATTAGGTACAAATGATCAAAAGAAGAGAAAACACGGGATTTCATAGTTAAATGTTGAAGAAAAGTCCAAAAAGAGACGAAGACAAAGTCAAAGATCAAAAGTGTGCCGAAATTCAAGAAACTCGGCTAAATCAACACGGGATTGAAGGAAAGATCGAGAAAGTCGAAATCAAGTTCGTTTTTAGAGGATTAAATATTTTTTGAAGATTTTGGGCTTAGTGGGTCCCACAATTGGGTTAATGGGCTCAAAGGCCCATTTGAAGTACATTTTACTTATTAAATATTACTAGGCCCAAATTAAGCCCTAATGCTAAATGATACGGATGAAATGGGCTCTCAAGCCCAATTGCACAAAATTGAAACGAATGAAAAGAGGATAAACTAAGCCTGGTCAAACTTTGGGTCAACTAAATCCACACGTTTCACCCAATTTTATCTCACAAGTTATTTAAATCCAACCTCATCACACGTTGGTTAAAAAATAAACCCACTCACACGGTTTGTTTTGTTCAAACCTCTCCCCCACGTGTCTACATCACGGGTCAAAGCCCACAAAATTCCCAACCAACACCCCACTCACATTAAATAAAATAAACGTTTTGTTTTTTTTCCCCATTCGATGAAAACAATGTATCACCCTCCCATTTACTGTTTTTCTTCTTCCAAAACACACAGCCACCATATTTCTTTTACCCCCAAAACCCTAATTCACCACAACATTTACACCATAGAAAAAAAGGGGCTTTTACCATCATATGTTAATTCACACAAACACAATTAAATCCCCCAATTTTTCGGATGCTCCACCATAGTGGTCCTATCTCTCTCATCCGACGTGGTCTTTTCCTTGCTTTTAATTGGCCAAAACACCTCAACACTCAATCCACCCTGGCAATCCGTGGCATGAGTTGATTTCAGCCGTTGATTTGAAGAAAAGAAAGAGAAGAGAAGATTTAAAGGCCAAGATTTATTTGCTTAATTGTTAAGCTATGAAGAGGGTTTTAGGGGTTTTGCCTATAAAAACCCCATTTCATGTGTAATTAGTCAAGCTTTTCATTATTTTTCAGTTTTTTAATTAATTTTAGGAGTAGTGTAATTTAGATTTAAATTTCTGAAAATTAGTTTAGGTTATTGTAATTTTAAATTTCAGTAAATGTAATTTTATTTTATTAATGAAGAGTTTATTTAAATTAATTTTAGTCTCATTTACAATTTCTGTCAAAGTTTGTTTTCAATCTGCTTCTTTTTCTTGATTACTGTTCGCATGATATTATTAATATAAAAAAAAAATAAAAAAAAAATAAAGTCATTAATGTTGCTGTTCGATGCCCCACTGTTCTTGGTTCGATGTTTGGTTCGAGAGATTAATGTTGATGACGTTTGATGATTCGAAGATGGTGTTTGTACTCGGTGAAAAAGGGGGCACAACGCCTACCTTTGACCCAAAGGATCCATCACAAGGTTCTAGTTCTCATTTTTAATTTTCTTGTTTTTGTTTGAGTTTAAGTTGTATCAGCTTTTATAGTTTGTTATTTGATTTGGATTATTATTATTTGATTTATATGAATCTGTTTATGTAGTTGGTTTGAATCTTTTTATTTAAGTTTGATTATATCTGTTTAAGTTTAGAATTGCATCTGCTTATCTGTTTTGGAATCGAGTTATGTTATTTATATTTTCAGCTTATATTTGATTTTCAGCTTATTTTGCTTATAGTTGTTAGTCTATTTTGCTTATTTAGTTTAGTGGTATTTTTTTAGCTTATTATTTGTTTTTTGCTTATTTGCTTTATCTGCTTATTTGGTTTGTCTTTTTCTTATTGTTTGGTTTGTTCAGTTTTTAGTTTGATCTAGGATTTTTGTGCCTTTAAACTTTTCAGCTTATTAAGTTTTAGCTTATTTGCCCTATTAGCTTCGTGCTTATTGCATATTTAACTAGCGTATTTGATTTATGATTTGTACTGTTATTCAGCTTTACCAACAGATTCTACTGATCTGTTGATGTTATAAATCTGTCCAAAAACAAAAAAAAAATAAAAAAAATAAATAACATAAATTTCGTCTGGGGTTGGATTCGAACCCCAGACCTCTCGTTCATAAGCCCAACGCACCAACCACTTGATCTATTACTACTTTTGTGTATTGTTTCGTAGCAGTTCATTAATATAGGTTCAAAATTTGCTGTCAGTTTTATTTATAGTGATTTAAAACAAGTTTTTAGTTTTGTTAATTTTATTTAAAAAGTAATTAAATAGATTTTTCTTTATTCAGTTTTTTTAATTAGTTTTAAAAATTTAGATTTAAGTTTTTTTAAATTAGTTTTTTTTAAAGTCTTTATTTTAGTCTTTTGAGAATTAGATTTAAAGTCTTTAAAATAGTTTTTTTTTAAAATAGTATAAAATTAGTTTATCTCAATTAATTAAGTTTTATTTTAAAATATATTTCGTTAAATTTTTTTTTTCTAAAAGTTTTTTTATATATAAATTTAATTAATTTTGTCTAAGATTCAAAATAGATTTTACTTAAATTAGATTTAAATTTTAAATAGCTTTTAGTTTAATTAGTTTTTAATTCAATAGATTTTTAGTTTTAGATATTTCAAAAATACTTTTCACCAAAAACAAAGTTAAGTCAAAACGATAAATCGGAAATCAATTCGAGTGAGTCGAGGAACGAGATAATAGAAATAAAAAGGGTAAACAAAATCTTTTTTTTCATTCACCCAAAGGCTCATTTGACTTATTTGATATTTATTAGTCCAAAAATGAAGGCAAGAACGGTGTAAACTCAACACTCAAAACCTAACCTCGACTTCAAAAACCGTTGTCACTAAAGAAAGTCCACATCAAGGATAACTTAACACGATTTGAGGGATAAATCCCCGGACCCGAAATTTGGCTAGTAGGACTACTTAAAAGCAACAATAAAAACCTCCAAAGTCAATTATGACCTTATTAATGGAGTTAGCAACAATTACATCATAACACCTTTTGGCTCTTTAAGATGCAATTATGCTCCTTATTTAAAATCCACACCCTAAGGCTCCTTGGACAAAAATAAGGGAATTGACATTCACCATCCCACCTTATGGCTCATGATGATGAAGCAATTTTTATTCAACACGTCCCCTTGCCATACACCCTAAGGCTCTAATGACAAGGTTAGTGCTACATGACTCCCACCCAAAGTCTCCTAGAGAACATGTTTTTATTTATTCTTCTTTATTAATATGATATTTATAGTAAGCCAAATTTCCGCAATCCCATGATCAAAAGTCCATGACGCTGACACCCTTAATGTGTTCTCACTTTAATTACAAGGGAAGAAAAAGAAGGAGTTACGAGTTAAGATATCAAGCCTAAACCGCTAAAATCTTCATTTATTAAGCAATTATTATTCAAGTGTGGAAAGTAAATACGAGGAGATTAAATCAAATACAAAAATACTTACACAAAGAAGAATTAATTTTAGAAACTTATGATTGAACTCTATCATCTCTTGTTCTCCATATTGTAAAATTCCAAAAATGTGAAATCAATGGATACTTAGCCTATTAAATCAAAGTTTTGGGTTTTCAAGTCATCTATAGGATCTTGCATCTTCTTATACTTTTTCAAGTTTTAGAATTTGCGTTTTAAAGTTTCCTTGATAAACGACTTTCTAGGATCAATTATAGAAACTTGCGAAAAGTTCTTGTTCTTAACTCGTACGAATTAAGACTTTCACGTTTTAAAGCTCCCTATATAAAAGCCTAGCAAAACTTAATTCAAATACGTAAAGGAAAAGCTACGGTAAAAACCGAGTCGAGTCAAAAACTATTTTTATTTTCACCAACGGAAAGCCTACATTTGTGTCAAAAGCACTTATATTATTTATTAAAACTTAAAAATTACACTAAAGATTTAAATTTTTTATGAAAAATGAGAAAAACAATTACGTTTGGACACGACAAAAGTAATAGCAAGCGATTATATCGATTGACTCCCCCATGCTAAAACCAAGCATTGTCCTCAATGTTTCTTAGCTTAAGAGTAACACCCCTTTGCTAAAACACGAAGAGTCTAATGCAAAATCCTAACATGGAAAGAGCACGCAAATCTATAAGCCGTTTATTAATTATGCCTCAAGATAAAACGTTAGTCGATAAAAATCAAAGGATAGAGAGTGTGCCCCTTTTTGGCAATCAAAGAATGAATGATCAAGTGGACCGACAAAAACCGAACATGAGAGTCTTCAATGATTAGGGTCATACCTAAGATTCACAACACAACAAAACACGAGCACGAGCTTGAAAGATCAAGCCTTATTAGTGTTAGAAAATAGAAAGAAGATAGAATGTATGGGACTCCCCCACAAGGCACCTCGTTTTTGTTAACCGAGTCATGAGCTCGACTCGATCCCCGCATTCATTGGTGCTTAGGGAAAGTTTGAAGATCCGGAACAACCTCCGTAGGTATGTCCCCTCCAAAGTAGTGTTTCACACGATGACCATTCACCTTAAATTTAGGCCCGTCTTTTTGAGCTAGCTCAACTGTGTCATAAGGGAAAACTTGTGAAATGGTGAATGGTCCGGATCAACGCGATTTAAGCTTGCCCGAGAAAATCTTAAGTCTAGAGTTGAATAAGAGGACTTGATCACCAACATTGAAAATGCGGTTGTTGATCTTAGAGTCATGAATCCTCTTAATCTTCTCTTTATAGATCAAAGAATTTTCATAAGCTTGATCCCTTAATTCACTTAGTTCATTCAATTGAACCTTGCGATGATCACCCGCGGTCCTCAAATCAAAGTTACAATGCTTAAGAGCCCAATACGCCTTATGTTCGAGTTCAATTGGAAAGTGGCATGCTTTTCCGTAGACCAACCTAAATGGTGTACAACCAATTGGCGTGTTGCAAGCCGTACGGAAAGCCCACAATGCATCATCTAATTTATCCAACCATGAAGTGCGATTCTCTCCAATAGAACGCTCCAAAATCCTTTTAAGAGCTCGGTTTGAAACCTCCACTTGACCACTCGTTTGAGGGTGATAAGCCGTCGAAAGTCGATGAGTGACACCATATTTCTTTAGAACTTTTTCAAATTGTTCATTAAAAAAATGGGTCCCACGATCACTTATAATGGCCCGTGGAGTTCAAAACCTAGCGAAGTGTTGTTTCAAAAATTTCACCACAACTCGAGCATAATTCGTGGGCAAAGCCTTAGCTTCGACCCATTTAGACAAATAGTCCACGTCTACGAGAATGTACTTATTTCCTTTCGAAGATGGAAATGGCCCCATACAATCGATCCCCCACATGTCAAAGATTTCACAAACTTGGATAATGTTTTGAGGCATTTCATCCCTTTGTGAGTTCTTTCCTTGACGTTGACAAGCATCACAAGTCTTGATCAAGTCTTAGGCATCACGATATATAAAAGGCCAAAAGAAGCCGGCATCAAAGACTTTCTTCGTGGTGGCGTTGGCACCATGATGTCCCCCGGTGGGTCCCTCATGACATGATTTAAGGATATCTTGAGATTCCTTGCCAAACACGCACCTACGAATCACTTGATCCGCACACATACGAAACAAATAGGGGTCGTCCCAAAAGTAATAGGATATATCCTTGAAAAACTTTCGTTTTTGTTGGGACGACATACCCTTGATCACAAACTTCCCCGCATGGTAATTTGCAATATCCGCAAACCATGGGGTATTATCATCACCACGAAAAACAATCATACCAAGCGTCTCGAGAGGAAATGTTTCTTTGATTTCCTTGTTCTCTCGATCGCTTTGCTGAGGATTCTCAAGTCGAGATAAATGATCGGCCGCGAGATTCTCGGCTCCTTTTTTGTCTAGAATTTTGACATTAAATTCTTGAAGGAGGAGAGGCCACCGGAGCAACCTCGGCTTAGCATCTTGTTTATTAAGAATATATTTGATAGCCGAGTGGTCCGTATACAATATAGTTTGAGACAAGACGAGATATGGTCTAAAATTTTCAAAAGCATACACAACGGCAAGAAACTCCTTTTCCGTTGTAGTGTACTTTGTTTGAGCATCCGTCATAGTCTTACTTGCATAGTGTATAGGCAAGAAATGTTTTGACTTACGTTGCCCCAACACCGTACCTACCACGTAATCACTAGCATCACACATAATTTCAAAAGGTAGGTCCTAATCCGGAGCAACTAAAATCGGAGATTCGGTTAATTTCTTCTTAAGCATCTCAAAGGCTTGAATACACTCATCCGAAAAGATGAAAGGAGTCTCTTTTTCCAAAAGATGGGTCATAGGCCGAGCTATCTTAGAGAAGTATTGTATAAAACGTCTATAGAAGCCGGCATAGCCGAGAAAACTCCTAACTCCCTTAACGGTGGTGGGCGGAGGTAATTTGGCAATCACGTCGATTTTAGCCCTATCAACCTCAATACCGGCCTTAGAGATCTTATGTCCTAACACAATTCCCTCTTTGCACATGAAGTGACATTTTTCATAATTAAGCACAAGATTCGTTTCCTCACAACGTTGCAACATTCTTTCCAAGTTAGAGAGACATGAAGTGAAAGATTCCCCAAAAACCGAAAAGTCATCCATGAAGACTTCCATGGTTTTTGCGATCATATCATGGAAAATGCCCATCATACACCTTTGGAATGTCCCTGGAGCATTGAATATTCTAAAAGGCATTCGACGATAAGCAAATGTTCCATAAGGACAAGTGAATGTGGTCTTTTCTTGATCACAAGGGTCAATGAGGATTTGGAAATAGCCGGAAAACCCATCCAAAAAGCAATAGAATTCATTTCCCGCTAGTCTCTCTAACATTTGATCCATAAAAGGTAATGGAAAATGATCCTTCCTAGTGGCATCATTAAGCTTCCTATAGTCAATACAAACACGCCAACCGGTCACAAGTCTAGTAGGAATCAGTTCATTATCCTCATTAGTAACAACCGTCATTTCTCCTTTCTTTGGAACACAATGCACGGGGCTAACCCATGGACTATCCGAGATAGGGTAGATCATTCCGGCGTCTAGAAGTTTGGTGACTTCCTTTTTGATCACCTCATGAATCTTTGGATTGACCCTTCTTTGATTTTGGATAACGGGTTTATAATCATCCTCCATTAGAATTTTATGAGTACAAAATTTTGGATCTATACCCTTAATGTCGGAGATTTTCCATGCAATGGCCCGTTTATGTTTCTTAAGCACTTTAATAAGTTCATCCTTTTCATGTTCCTTTAATCCCTTAGCAATAATCACGGGTAACTTATCCGTTCCTTCAAGAAAAGCATACTCCAAATGAGTGGGAAGTTCCTTAAGTTCTAGTTCGGGTGCTTCTTCAATAGATGTTTTCACTTTACTCTCAATTTCACTCACAACTTTTAATTCCATAGGTGGTGATTCAAAAGGATCCATATTTAACAACTTTCAATCAACGTAATATCTCTCTCGGGATCAAAATTCTCACTATCAAACTCACTAGGATCGAATGGTTTGCTAAGGTAATAATCAATTTCCTTATCGATTTTTGAATGACCATTATCCTTGAGCTCTTCTAGAACGAAGTCCCCTCCCTCAAATGGAGTGAGTGGAGGTTTAGCCAAAGAGATAATAGGATTCGATGAAGTGGGATTGCCACTTTTAGAAGTATCAGAAAAACCAAGCATATCTTGCGAAACTTCTTCACTAGCAACATCAATCACATCGATTTGATTGATTGATTCCTCGTCGTCCTCGGAAGAAGGCTTCGAGATATTACCAACATAAAGAGTGATACTTTCATCATCAAAACGTAAAGTCAATTTCCCCTCTTGCATGTCAACTAAAGAACCAGCCGTATTTAAAAACGGTCTTCCCAAAATAAGAGGCACACGAGAATTTTTCCGGATAATCACAAATTACAAAATCCGCTGGGAAGATGAGCTTTCCTACTTTGACTAACACGTCCTCGGCTATACCTTTTGGAAGGGCGGTCGATCGATCCGCTAGCTCGATAGTCATCTTAGTAGGTGTAAGCTCGGGAAGTGATAACCTTTTCCACACGGAAAGAGGCATCAAATTAATGCTAGCGCCAAGATCGACTAATGCTAAGCATTCTTTCATATTAGGGAAATCACATGGTATCAAAAATTGACCGGGGCCTCCAAGCTTTTTGGGAAACTTTTTAGAGAGAACCACGGAACAACTTTCATTTAAGGATGTCGATACTTCAACCAATTTCTCCTTATCGTTCATCAACTTTTTGATTGTTGAAGCAAACTTAGGCATGCTAAGCAATGCATCCGCGAAACTAAGATTAATATACATTTTCTTAAATACCTCAAGAAACGTAGACACTTGAGCATTGGTCTTTTCGCGGAGCTTCTCTTTGTTAAGTCTCGAAGGGTAGGGTAGTGTGGTTTTAGTCTTCGGAAGCTCAGGTTCCGGAATAGGCAATTGGTCTACCTTTGGTGGAATAGGAATTTCCTTTTCTTTAACCACCTCAGGTTCTTGCTCCACTTCCCTCACCGTAGAGGTACTCACATGTGGAAGCAAAGGTCCGTCTAAAGCCTTTCCACTACGTGTGGTTATAGCTTTCATCTCACCCTTCGGGTTTGGAATGGTGTTGCTAGGTAAGTCACCCGAAGAAGAGGAGCATTTGCTCATAAAAGACTCAAACATCGAAAGCAATTTGTTTTGACCTTGTTCCATACTTTGTTGCATACGATTTTGACTTTGCTATAATATTTGCTCAAATCTTTGTTCAATTCTTTGTTGGTTAAGCTCAATCTTATTATTTTGCCCTTTAATCGTATTTTGAAACTCATTTTTCAAAGTTGCCATTTGTCCTTGAATATTATTTTGAAAAGCTTTCAAATTTGCCTCATTCGTTTTAATGTAGCTTGACAAATCATTTTGATTATTGCTTTGAAAACCTTGATTGTTTTGATTAGCATTAAACTCATTTCCTTGATTAAAATTCCCTTGGTTACCACGGTTAAAATTATTCCCATTATTTCCATTGTTGTACCTATTTTGAACCGGTGGAAAACCCGGTGGAGCAACATGATTTTGACGAGGAACTTGACCGTTGGAGCCATAAGTTCCCGTCGCGGCAAAAGCACTAGCTTGATCAAACCCCGTGGTTGAACAAGCAAAATTAGGATGTGCTCCACCACATGATACACAAACATTTTCAACCATATTAATCGATCCATGAGGATTCTTCCTAAGCTCATTCAAAATCGTGTCAATCTTAGAGTCCAATCTAGCAATCTCGGGATTAGATGAATTCACATTGGAAACACCCGGTGTGTTTCGTGAACATTGTGCTCTAGACTTATTCTCAATTATACCCCACGTGTCTCTCGGAGTTTTTCTTAAAAGATTACCACCCACGGCGGCATTTAAAGAATCTTGTTCAATCATATTAAGTCCATTATAAAAAGTATTGATTTGGTGCAATTCCGAGAAACCATGGTGTGGACATTGTCTTAACAAATCTTTAAATCTTTCCCAAGCAACCCCAAACGATTCATGCACTTTTTGTTCAAATCTAGTGATCTCGTTCTTAAAGTGTGTTGTTTTGGATGGTGGAAAGAAGTAATCCATAAACTTAGTCACTAAATCATCCCATGTCAAAATCGAACCCGGTGGTTCTTTCTCATACCAAATCTTAGCGTTACCCTCGAGCGAGTACGGAAAAATCATGAGATTAATCGCGTCATTCGGCACATCTCTAAACTTGAGAGTCGAGGTAATACGATGAAAATTCCGAATGTGAGAGTGCGGGCTATCGGTCTCATTGCCATGAAATTGGTCGGCACGAATGAGCGATAGAAGACCCGACTTAATCTCATAATGATCCGCCAAAATAGCCGGCACAACGATTGCTTCCCCATACCCTTCCGTGGGTGCACGGAGCAATTCCTCCATTGTTCGGTTATCGGCCATCTCTACAACAATAGGTGGAAGCTCGGGTTCCACTATTCGTTGTTGACGATTTCTATTTCTACGAGGAATATTTTCAAGCCTATTAAAATCAATCGAAAGTCGAGAAGATCGTAATTGCATAAACCAAAGTAACGAGAATTTTAGAGGATTGAAGAAAAGAAATTAGACAAGAAGAAGATTATTTTTGGTTCTTTTATTTGGTATTGCTCAATAAAAAATGATCGATAAAAAACAAGGAATAAGGATAACTACTATGGAAGTAAATTACCCTCGGTCGACTTTCAAACGATAGGTGAAAACCTAAACGTCTCGAGGTTCAATAAGTAAACTACAAAAATAAGATTTTAATACTAATTGAGTTGGCAAACCAATAATCGGTCGTCCCTCTCAAAATACGCACAAGCAAGCGGGGAAACGAGGTGGCACAAAGCACTTAAAAACCTTTTTCCTTAGACGGCCTTTTATAGCACGTCGCCTTATAGCCACCTTATAGTTTGTATAAATCGAGTTCAAACTTCTTATTAGTATTTATCTATTTTGCCTTTTTTTTGGATTCGAATACAATAGCTAGGTGATGAAATCCCAACTAAGGTCTTATTTGGAAAGTAGGTAAATTTATTGTTCTACGTAATACAATATATTAATCACAAAAAACGAGAAAAACGATACATAATATAATAATAGAAAAATAACAAAACTTTCCGAGGACGGAAAGGGTCTTCAAATCAATGATCAACAAATCTCACAAAGACGAATCATACACAAGATCCCCGGCAGAGGCGCCAAAATTTTGATGTGATCGTGATGGTATATGTGATAATTAAGATACGTTATAGGGTAAATTAGAAAATTGCCTTTAGGAAAAAGTAATAGACTAAAATTACCAAAGACGGATTCAATTAAACATGTTAGTGAACCAAGTTCGTTGTACACGAAGATCGAGTGAATTTGAGACGTTTAGTTTCGATTTGGACAATTGTTTCGAATTGGTTTCGGTTTTTAAACTAAAATTAAATTCTACAAATTAAACCTAATTTAATCCTAATGTGCATGAATCGTTCCCAATTTAATCTAAAAAACAATTATTTAAAATTAAAACTTTTAAACTATTTAAAACCAACAATCTATTTAAAAATCAATATAAGAATTAGACTACTTACTTAAAAATACCTTTACTCTTTAATTGACAAAATCTATTTTTAAAACTTTTTTTATTTAAAACTAAATTAATTAAATTCTAATTATTTAAAACTAATTTTTTATAACTAATTAAATTTCTAAAATTAATAAAACGTCTTTTTTTAGTTAATTATTATTTAATCTATATAAAGTTAAATTTATAAAACTAATTAAAACTATGTGATTATATTCAATTAAAAACTAACGAAACAAACTGACTATATTAATAAGGTAGACTGAAATATAACACAAGAAACAACCTAGCTCAGATGGCTAAGTCGTATGGCCTGTGACCAAGAGGTCACAGGTTCGAATCCCACTATGGGACATTTTTTTGGATGATTTAACTTTTGGATAAAAGATGAAAACCAAATAAGGTCACATTGATGACCTTTGTGTTATGTAATTGTTGACTGATAGGAATCAGTAATTAAGCTATCAAATCAGTTTAATTCTGATAGCTTTTGTATCAAAGCAGAGTAACAAAATCAACAAAACATATATTAGCAACAAAGTTACACGAAAAGCAGTTCACATGTTACAAAAATACTCAAATAAAAACCATATCAGCTAATTTATAATTCTAGCACAGAGAACTAAATTAATTAGCAAAGTGACCTAACGAAGCAGATGCAAAACTATAAATAAGCAAATATTAAGCAAACAGTTTATTTAAACCTTACACTAATCCCATCAGTAAACTTATCTAAACAAGCTTATATCAGTTTAAAAGCTAACAATCACAACTTATTCATTCAGTTTCATAAAAAAATACATTAAAACAATATGACAGCAGATAAAATCATCAATAGAAATCCAAACAGATACGATAAAACTTAAATCATAACCCTACAATTCATGTATCATATAACTCATTAACAGATTAATGGTTAAACATATAAAATAACATAAAATTAAATTGATGACATACCATTTGTATAAAACCTTTGGGAAGAAGATTGTGCTGAACAATCTTTTGAACCCGAAACGACACCATCAATCACCACCATACGAACCATCAGCACTTCATTCGGACCAGTTTTTTTAATGAACTTTCCAGTGGGGAAAGTTTTTCCTCAAATTTTACTTCGATTATTTAATAAAAGCTATTAATTAGCTTTATCAAATAATATTCATACAATGTCAAACAGATTATAAAAATAATAATTGTAATAAATTTTTGACATTAAATTAAATAGAGACAAATTCAACTCAATTAAAACTTTTATTAATCACTTGAAAGGATTACAATACTAAGAAAATAAAATTACAATTACTCCTAAATCTATTTTAACATCATAACAGTAAAGTAAAAATGGGATGCCTCACTCATCTTTTGAAGGGGGTATTTATAGGGAACCCGAAGGTGTTGGGGTGGAGTTTGTTGAGGACGAGAAAACAATCTTGACCCTTGATTTGGCATCTCCACATTCTCTCTCTTTTCTCCTTTGATCAACGGCTGAGATGAGCCAACTACCACACGAATCGCCAACGTGGCATCCAAGTGTGCTAGTTGTGCTAGTTTGGTGATGAGGTGTCTCCTTTTTATTGGTGGATTAGGATGGATGAGGTGTCTTGTCCAATAAAACGCTGCCACGTCGAAGATGCCTCCATCTTTTTGTTCCGGATTAAGCGGGAATTATTCCAACTCGTGTGAATCACACGAGTGAGATAAAACCCCCAATTTATTCATTGATTTAGTGAATTAGGGTTTTGAGGGAATAATAATTTTATAGGTTTATTTAGTTTGGGATGGGGAAGATAAAGGTGAAAGAGAGGATACATAGAATGTATCGAATGAAATAAATGGTGGGTGAAATAAACGTGTGGTGTGAATGTTGTGTTTGACCGGGTGAGAGAAAAGTTAAAATAACTTTCGTTTCTTTTTTTTTCTTTTTTGTGTTACATTGTTTGTAACGCTTGCTTTGACCATTCTTTTCTTGACCTCCCAATATATAACTCTTCCACCATCCAACAAGTTTAGCCAAATGGGCTTTGTGACCCATTATCCTCATGTCTCATTTAGATCGTATGATATTTGGGCCCAAACTAAGTGTTAACATATTTCCATACGTTTCAAGTGAATTGGGCTTGTTGTTGCAACAACTTGATATTTTCCATTATGGGCTTTTAGGCCCATTAAACATAAGTGTTGGTCCCACTTGGCTCAATTATCCTTAAAAAATCGAATCCCGTCTTAAAATGATTCGTCATTTGACTTTTGATAAAAATCCTTCAAATCTCGTGTCGGTCTCGCTGGTTTTCGTGAACTTGGTACCTACACACATCAAACAACAAAACAAGCATATACAATGCCATTTTCATGATATTTATGCATTTTAAGCTCATTTTAAGATACAAATGATATGAGTAAAATCACTCATATCAGTCATCAATAATACCCATCAAGTCCTAAAAATTGTCTAATTTCTGTAGGCGTACTAGGCTTACTCCAATTCTTTACTGCTTGAATCTTTGCAGGATCCACACGAATACCTTGGCTATCAATGACATGTCCTAGGAATTGAACCACACTGATAGGTGTGTAAACATCCATCCTTTTTACCACTTAATTACAATAATAACCGAGCCAAAACGTGTATTTTATGTCATTTATGTCAGGATTATGCGTGGTTTGTGTTTTTGTTGTGATTTAGGACGAAAAGGTGAAAAATGGAGAAAACATGGGCATTCACGGGCTTTTATCGAAGAAAAAGACGAAAGACGAAGTTAAGAAATCAAGAGTGCAAAAAGAACGGAAGTCCAAGACCAATTCTGAAGATTTATCGAAGAAAAAGTCAAAAGACGGAAGTTTACTAAAAGCCGAAGAACTCAAGTCTAATTTATTAAAGAATTACAAGACGAGTTTGAAGAAATCCCGAGACAAAGTCATTAAAGTCAAAAGATTAAGAAGATTAAGGACTTAATGACACAATTAAAGAAAGAAGAAAGAGGGGAGGAAGCTTCCTAAGCACCTCCCTAATCTCCCCTATAAATAGATGATTAGTGTTTTCATTTCAAGTTGTTGGATGTATTGACAACCCACCTCTTCCACCATTTTCATTTGGCACCTTAAATTCTTGCACTTTAATTTCTTGTATCGCACCTTTTAATTCCTTTTAATTCCAAGTAAGTTTTATTTAATTGTTGTTGAAACTTTACTTTTCTTGTTTAATCTCTTATCTTCCTTTCTTATTTGTGTTTAATCTTTGTGTTCATGTTCTTGAGTGTTATGGTTTTCAATCAAGTGGGTTTTGATTGATTTGGCTTTATTGTTAGTTTTGTTGATTTGTTTTGATTGATTATCATTAGTTGATCATTTGTGGTTAGTTTGATTTAATCTTTTGGTTTATGTTGGTTAGATTTGGTTAAATTCTTGTTTGGTTTTCATCTCCCTGTTCTTCGTTTAAGTTACTGTTTCCCAGATTATTCCGAACCAGCCGTGTTCCGAATGAAGGATTTGTTATAAAATGTTCCGGATCAGCATAAAGTTCCGAATGAAGCTTTTAAGTTTAAAACATTCCGAATGAAGCCTTTCTTTAAATGTTCCGAATGAAGCCTTTCTTGTTTTTATTCCGAGTGAAGCCCAAATGTTCCGGATCAATCTGTTCATCCGGAATAATCAATATTCCGGATGAAGGATATATTCCGGATGAATCATCAAAGTTCCGAATGAAGCTGTTTTAATTTTTATTCCGAATCAAATCTTTTGTTCGAATCAGTGTAATGTTCCGAATGAGTGATTTCTTTCGAATGAAGCAAATGTTCCGAATGAAGGACATTGTTCCGAATAAAGGACATTGTTCCGAATGAAGGACATTGTTCCGAATGAACACTTTTGTTCCGAATGAAGGAATTGTTCCGAATGAACACTTTTTCTTAGTTTTTATAATTTCAGTTTTAGTTTATTTTTAAATTCATGTTTTTAAGTTTTGAGCTTTATTTTTCCCGCCTTTTTACTTGATCGCACTTTTAATTTACTTGCATTTAATTTTAGTTTGCCTTATTTACTTTTAAGTTTGCCTTTTTATTTCTCGTCACGTTTTTAATTTCTCGTCATTAATTTCCTGTCAAGTTTTTATCTTTCAGTATTTCTTTTTACCGTCTTTATTTTATTTTATTTTTATTTGTTTCAAGTCTTTATTTTTAATTAGTGTAGTTAACGACAACCATTCTATTTCTTTTCTACCAAGAACAACTGAGTCGCGCTTTGAACCGGAAATCAATTCGAGAAGATACCGAGAAACGAATTTTCAACCTAGCAAAATCCTTACATTAAAATGGCGCCGCTGCCGGCTCTTTTCGTGAAGATTAACGGTTTTTTGTGAGAGACGCGTTGGATTTTGGGATCCGTTCACTCGTGAACGTTCTTTTTCGTGTCAAAAATTTTCAAAAATCCAAAAACTTTTGAAAAATCATAAAAAGCATTTCTTTTTCAAAGTTCTGCACCAAAAAATTCTTCTTGCTTATCTATTTTTCTTTATGGATTCTTATGTCCATTGCGTCGGGTGTGGGAGACGATTATACGGGAACGACTCATGTCAATGGTGTACATGTGAGCGATGCGGAAACGATATCGACAATACACAATTCGGATTCGGATTTTGTCCATTGTGCAACTCGACTAATTCGTCCTTTTTGAATCCACCTCCTGTTCCCCCGTGCATCTATTGTGGAAGCGATTCTCATTGGCATGTTTCATGCCCGGTTAGATACCCGTATGGTCACGAGCAAGAACCGGGTTACAATCATGACAATGGTAATAGCTATCCAAATGACGCACCCAGTTTTTCTCCATACCCATGGTGCTATATTTGTGGGGGCCCTCACGATGCTTCTTCTTGTGATCCGTCGCAAGTCTTTGAGAAAGTTCCGTGCTATCATCCCAGTGTGTATAACTTTGAGCCCCCACATCACACCCTCAATCATTAATACTCTCAACAAATTAGTCTTGACCAACAACTCACTTCTTTGAACCATGTTCTAGAAAGTTTAGCTCAAATCCGAGCTGACTTGCATCGGGAAAGGCAACCTTTGCTTGATGTGGACGAAACCTGAAAACCACCAACACCTTTTTGAGCCAATTTGGTCGTTTTCCCTTCTTTTCTACACCAAAATTTTTAATTACTGCGTGGGATAGAATTGGTTTAATTGAACATACTCGGGGAGATGAACAACAAAAATTGCTTCATGAGATTCTTAAAGATGTGGAGGTTATCAAGGAAGAGTTAGCCGACTATGTCACTCCTAATTGGAATGGTCCCGTCTATTATGATGATGATGACGACGATGATGTCTACGCTCTCGACCCATCTACTGAAGTTGCTGCTCCTACTCTCGATATTCCTAATGCGTCTAAGGATGATGATTCATTGAGTGAGATTAGTGATTTTGGACTCGATAAATTATTTGATGATGAGGTTTGTGACATGCCTACTGCTATGGAGTCTGAGGACGACGTTGCTCTTACGGAAGAGGTCGATCCTAATGATGACGATTTTTCTCCACACTATGAGAATTTCACTTTTGAAATTTCTCAATCTCCACCGGGAGATGCGGGCGATGACGATTTATTCTTTCCGGCTTACGAGAAGTTCACCAATGAACTTGCTCTTGAAGATGAGGTGGAAGACGTGATTCTCCGTGACAGATTACGGAAAGTGCATCTTCTTATTGCTCAAATCGAAGAGTTGACTTCTCCTCCTCTTTCCGAGTCTTTACCTCCATCTATTCCTCCCGTTGAAGATAATGACCCATTGCTGGAAGAAATCGACATTCACTCCATACCTCCAGGTATTGATGATGATGACACAGAGGGGGATATTATTTTTGATAATTTGCTGCAGGAAGGTATTGTCCCAAGTCCCTCTCCCGAGCACCTTTCATCCTCCCCTTTAGCCACTATTACGGAGGATGAGTGCTTTGACCCGGGAAGTGACATTGATTATATTATGATTGATAACATTACGGCTTTGCCGAGTGCTCAGCATCCATTGTCTTTGGGATGACAATGTGCTTACTATACCCACCCCACCTCCCGTGGATCTTGATTTCACATACTTTTCGTATGTTGAAAGGACCTTTCTCCCATTCAAGACTTATCCCCCCGGCTCTCCTTTGTTGATGTCAACCGGGAACGAGGACAAGGTCTTTGATCCCGGTATTACATTCGAGGCTTCCCCATGGACCATTTAATTCGGGGACGAGTCAGGCTCGTGACTCGGCTAATATAAACAAGCGCTTTTTGGGAGGCAACCCAATTATCTATCTATCTTTACTTGTTTTCACCATAAGTGTAGGGGGGAGCCCCGTTGGTGTTGCTTGTTTTCTTTCTCATCATGTGCAGGGATTAGAGCTTCAAAGACACACTCTTGATGACTTTTGACGAACCGTGATTCTGTGTTCCCATCTTCCCGGTTCTATCCTAAACTCTTTTCAATTCCCTATTTTATATTTCTCAATATTAAAATAGGAATCTCGTTGGTTCTCTTCCTTATCAAGATTTAAATAACGTGCACAATGTCCTAAGTGTAGGGGAGTTTATTCCCACATGCTTAAACATTTAAGACAATGTTTATCTCAAGTGTAGGGGGGACTTCTATCAAAGTTAAGTGGTCTTTTCCTTGTATTTGTCCTCATTTTAACCGGAAAATCAATTTTTCGACATTTTTCAAAAATTTTGATCTATTTTGGCCTAGTTGTATAGTTGTATTTTCCTTTGTTATGGTTATTTTATTTCCTTGCTAAAATAAATTTTCAATAAAGTGGTTTTAAATTTTTCAAAGTCGTGAATATTTTGACTCAACCCGAGTTTACTCATCTAAGTTTACTCTAGCTAGTATCCTTAACGTGTTTAAGTCAAGTTTTGCTAGGCTTTTATATAGGGAGCTATAAAACGCGAAAGTCTTAACTCTCACGGGTTAAGAACAAGAACTTTTCGCAAGTTCCTATAATTGATCCTAGAGAGTTGTTTATCAAGGGAACTTTAAAATGCGATTCCTAAACTTGAAAGAGTCTAAGAATTTTCAAGATCCTATAGGCGACTCGAAAACCCAAAACTTTGATTTAATAGGCTAAGCATCCACGAGTCTCATTCTTTGAGATTTTAAACGGTGGAGAACGAGAGATGATAGAGTCAATTATAAGTTTGGTATTCTTTCGTGAATTTATTTGAGTTAATTATAAGCCTATTCTCCCATCGCTTGCTAATAAATTTATCTGCAATAAATAAGGTTGTACGATTTGAAAAGTTACTTAGCTTCTAGCCCAAGATCGTTTAAAAGTTGCCTGGTATGGATTAGAGTTCATAGCCAAGGCATAACTTATTGAAGCGGGATGCGAAGATTGGCGAGTCCGAAAAGGTCCTAACAAGGCATGAGGGCTAAATTTTGTTGCTAAAGATCCAAAAGTGATGTGAAGAATCATTTATCAAGAATCAATATGAAGGACCGAGACACACGACGAAAAGCAAATACTCCCCTAAAGATCATGGAGAAGTCTATCCAAAAAGACCCTAACAAGGTATGAGGATAAATAGATCCAAGTCCTAAAAGGAGGCGGATCGTTGTATATCAAAATCCCAAATAAAGATTGGAGAAAAAATGAAGAAGTCGTGGTCCAAGTATGAAGAATCTCTCAAAACTTCAAGTGAATAAATTCCTATGATGAAGAGAAGACCATAATTTCAAGAACGTCTCTCAAAGATTCGAAGTATGAAGTCGCTGCCAAATATCGGTCCGAGAAAGGTGTCAAATCGCGAAGCGAGTTATGCCAAGATATGAACTTTTTGAGGTCCCGAGAAGCAGTTTTAAAAGATTTTGTCCTTTAGCTAACTATTGATTAAATCGTTCCACTTTATTTTCAGCCTAAATAACTATCGAAATAAGTCAAACAATGCATCATTGTGATCATTCGAGACAATAATAAAATATAAGAGATACACCTAGGAATAAGGGAGTCTAAGTGAATAATTGGCCCACATGAGTTCGTGTTAGTTTGCTAACTTATAATAACAATGATCTCGTTTTTAAGCTTGGTTTGGAGAAAGTGAAAACTTGAGGATGATGATCATTCATGACATTTTCAAAACCCTAAGGTATGTTTTTGATTTCTTTCTTACTTTGAATGTTTATAATTTTCTATCTCTTTAATAAAGGCCAACGTGGATTGATTATAATGAAAAATATAATCGTGTTTTGTAACTAATGCATTGCATGAGGACATTGCAATGGTCAAGTGTAGGGGATTTGATAGGTGTGTAAACACCCATCCTTTTTACCACTTAATTACAATAATAACCGAGCCAAAACGTGTATTTTATGTCATTTATGTCAGGATTATGCGTGGTTTGTGTTTTTGTTGTGATTTAGGACGAAAAGGTGAAAAATGGAGAAAACACGGGCATTCACGGGCTTTTATCGAAGAAAAAGATGAAAGACGAAGTCAAGAAATCAAGAGTGCAAAAAGAAGGGAAGTCCAAGACCAATTCTGAAGATTTATCGAAGAAAAGTCAAAAGACGGAAGTTTACTAAAAGCCGAAGAACTCAAGTCTAATTTATTGAAGAATTACAAGACGAGTTTGAAGAAATCTCGAGACAAAGTCATTAAAGTCAAAAGATTAAGAAGATTAAGGACTTAATGACGCAATTAAAGAAAGAAGAAAGAGGGGAGGAAGCTTCCTAAGCACCTCCCTAATCTCCCCTATAAATAGATGATTAGTGTTTTCGTTTCAAGTTGTTGGATGGATTGACAACCCACCTCTTCCACCATTTTCATTTGGCACCTTAAATTCTTGCACTTTAATTTCTTGTATCGCACCTTTTAATTCCTTTTAGTTCCAAGTAAGTTTTATTTAATTGTTGTTGAATCTTTACTTTTCTTGTTTAATCTCTTATCTTCCTTTCTTATTTGTGTTTAATCTTTGTGTTCATGTTCTTGAGTGTTATGGTTTTCAATCAAGTGGGTTTTGATTGATTTGGCTTTATTGTTAGTTTTGTTGATTTGTTTTGATTGATTATTGATAGGTGTGTAAACACCCATCCTTTTTACCACTTAATTACAATAATAACCGAGCCAAAACGTGTATTTTATGTCATTTATGTCGGAATTATGCGTGGTTTATGTTTTTGTTGCGATTTAGGACGAGAAGGTGAAAAGCGGAGAAAACATGGGCATTCACGGGCTTTTATCGAAGAAATAGACGAAAGACGAAGTCAAGAAATCAAGAGTGCATAAAGAACGGAAGTCCAAGACCAATTCTGAAGATATATCGAAGAAAAAGTCAAAAGACGGAAGTTTACTAAAAAGCCGAAGAACTCAAGTCTTATTTATGAAGAAATGTCAAGACGAGTTTAAAGAAATCCCGAGACAAAGTCATTAAAGTCCAAGTATTAAGAAGATTAACAAAGGATTAAGAAGATCAAGGACTAAAGCATGCAATTAAAGAAAGAAGAAAGAGGGAGGAAGCTTCGTAAGCACCTCCCTAATCTCCTCTATAAATAGGATTTATTTTCATTCATTTGTTTTTGTTGGCTAATAGTGACAATTAGTTCTTCCAATTTTAATTACCTTGTCATTTACTTTTCATGTCAAATTTAAATACTTGTCTTGCACCTTAAATACCTTTAATTTCGAGTAATTTTCCTTTTAATTCTTGTCAATCTTTATTTTTATTGTTCATCTCCTATCTACCTTTCTTTAATCTTTGATTTTTATGTTTATGTCATGTTTATGTTTTGAGTTTTTATTGATTAAAGTGGGTTTTGATTATTTTGGTTATATTTGTTAGTTTGTTTGATTTGGTTTGTTTGATTATCATTAGTTGATCATTTGTTATTAGTTTGCTTAATATTGTGGTTGATTTTGATTAGTTTTTATCTAGATCCGTAGCTTTTTCCTTTTCCTTGTTCTTCGCTGTTCCTGTTTCCCCAGGTATTCCGAATCAAAGTGCTGTTCAAGAAGTTCCGGATCAAAGGGTGTTCATCCGGAATATTAGACATTCCGGATCAGTGGAGTTTATTCGGAATAAATTATTATTCCGAATCAAACCTTTCATCCGGAATAAGTGACATATTCCAGATCAAGTCCACATTCCGGATCAACAGAACATTCCGGATCAACCAAACATTCCGGATCAAGGAGATATTCTGAATCAAAGGCTTCCATCCGGAATAAGTGACATATTCCGGATCAAGGAGTTTTATTCGGAATAATATTCCGGATCAAGGAGTTTCATCCAGAATCTTCAACATTCCGGATCAAGGCTTTATTCCGGATCAAGGAGATATTCCGGATCAAGGACCAGTATTCCGAATCAAGACTTTATTCCGGATAAGTGACATATTCCGGATAAAGGATTTATTCCGGATCAAGGTTTTTGGTAAATATTCCGAGTGAAGAAGAACATTCCGAACGAAGGTGACATTCCGGATGAATGTTTATTCCGAACGAAGGATTATTCCGGATAAGCTGTGTTCAGGTTATTTTTAGTTTCTGTTTTTAATTCTTTAATTTTCAAGCTTTACTTTTCCCGCCTTTTTACTTAGTCGCACTTTAAGATTACTTGCCTTAGATTTATTTTAGCCTTGCTTTAGTTTAAGTTTTAGTTGCGTTTTAAGTTTGCGTTAGATAGATTTAAGTTTGCGTTATTTACTTTTAGTGCCTTTTAATTCTCGTCACGCTTTTTAAATACTTGCCATTTATTTTAAATTAGACTTAGATTTATTTTACTTGCCATTTACTTTAATTGTTATGCACTTTTAGTTACTACAACGACACAACTTTTTGTTTCCACCAAAGAACCACTGAGTCGCATAGTTAACCAGAATCAATTCGATTAGACACACATCAACGAATCTTTTTAATTAGGGAAAACCTAGTTATCAAATGGCGCCGCTGCCGGCTCTTTTCGTAAAGATTAACGGTTTTCTGTGAAAGACGCGTTGCTTTTTGGGATTCGTTCATTCGTGAGCGTTATTTTTCTTGCTTAAAAATTTCAAAAAACCATAAAAATTAAAAATTGTTAAAAATCCATAAAAATTAAAAATTCCAAAAATCCAAAAAGATTTTATTTTTATTGTGTATATATATTCTCTTTGTGTTTGGTATTGTTTTCTTTTGCCTTTGTAGGTGTATGCGTACTAGATCTTCTACTTATCAAGAGCCCGAGACTCGAGAAGATTTAGTTATGGCAGGTGTTAACAACAACAATAATCCACCGCACCTCAATAATAACAACAACAATGTTCTTCCACAGCCCGATCTTCGGACAATGGAAGAGCTTTGTCAACCTACCATGTTTGGACGAGGAGGACCGATTGCGCCGATGCAAATTACGGCTCCAGAGTTTTCGTTGAAGCACCACATGATTCAGCAAGTGCAAACAAATCCTTTTCGAGGAATGCCTGATGATGATGCCAACAAACACCTCGACAAATTGATTACTATCACTCAAAGCATGAAGTTGCCCGGTGCCACAATGGATGTTCTTCGCCTACAACTCTTCCCACATACTTTATCACACCACGCCGAGAAATGGTTTGATCGTCTCCCGAAGAACTCAATTCATAGTTGGGATGACATGACTCAACGCTTTTTGTCGCGCTACTTTCCACCATCCATGGTCACGAGCCTTCGCAATCAAATCAGCGGTTTCATGCAAGAACCCGATGAATCTCTATTTGATGCTTGGGAAAGATATAATGTTTTGATCGATCGTTGTCCAAACCACAACATGCTCCCCGTGACCTTAATTGATACTTTCTACAACGGTTTGACTTTTCGTGATCGTGATACGATTAATGCAGCCGTCGGTGGCACATTTATGAAAAGGAGACCCGAGGAGTGTAGAGAGCTAATTGAGAACATGACTACTCACCACAAAAACTGGGATTCCTCCGCTTCTTCAAGGAACAACCCGAGAGTCAATGTTTCTTCTACTTCAGCAAACCCCGACATGACCGAATTCACCCGCAGATGACCGAAATGAACAAAAATATCTTGTTTCTCGCAACAAACCAACAACATCAAGTTAAAGCGGTTGCCAATCCTTGTGAGACATGCGGCGGTCCTCACCCATACACTGATTGTCCTTCTACACAAGGAAATCCGGAAAATGTGTATGCAGCTTATAGTAATTATTCACCGGAAAATTACCAAGCTCGACCTCAAGGGGATAGAAATTTGCTGAGTTACCAGTCAAACAACTACCTTTCACCCGATTTTTCTCCTCAAAACCAAAACCCTAACAACAATTACAATAGAAGCAACCAAATCCCACCTAGAGCTTCTAATCCTTATCACCCACCCGCTCAACAAACCCCACCCATGAATCAAGATGTTGAAGCCTTAATGAGAACCCAAGGTGAGCAAATCAAGAATCTGCAGAGCCAAATTATCAATTTGAAAGGGGATATCACCAAGTAAGGGAATGACATTAGATCGAAGATTCAAGATAATATTCAATCCTCCTTCAGCAATCAAACGAATGACCTGAAGAATATGTTGGCTAGTTTCTTGCCCACTACTCAACCCTCTTCTTCGAGTTCTCTACCTTCAAACACCGTCACCAATCCGTGAGCGAATGTGAGTGCTATTACTACCCGTAGTGGAGTAACCATAGTAGGACCACCTATCCCGCCCCCATCATCTACACCTCCTCCACCACCATTTATCCCTACTACTCTCACACCTAGTATTAGTGCACCATTACCATCTTCGCCTCGTCATGACGATGTACCCACGAAGAACCCTTCAACATCTCACCCTTCACCAACTCAACCTTTACCTGCTACACCTACACCTACACCTTCACCACCCAAACCCAATATTCCTTATCCATCTCGTTTAGGCAAGACCAAAATGCACACCAAGGATGACGTTCAAGTGTCAAATTTTTTGAAGATGATCTCTCAAATAAATTTCAACATTAGCCTTGTTGAAGCACTTGTCCACATGCCAAAATTCATCAAAGCATTCAAGGAATTGCTTAACAAGAAGGAGAAGATGATTAAGCTCGCCAACACACGCTTAAATGAAAACTGTTCTGCAGTTATTCTTAAAGAACTTCCGGAAAAACTTGGAGATCCCGGTCGTTTTGTGTTGCCTTGCATCTTTAACAAAACCGAAGAATTTACTGCCCTAGCTGATCTCGGGGCCAGTATAAATCTCATGCCATTAAGTGTTTGGAAAACACTATCATTACCCGACCTTACTCCAACAAAGATGACTCTTGAACTTGCAAATCGCACTCTCGCTTACCCCGTTGGTATTGCCGAAGACTTGTTCATTAAAGTTGGCACATTTACTTTCCCAGTCGACTTTGTCGTTGTTGATTATGAAATGGACCCTCGTATTCCTTTAATACTTGGTCGGCTATTCTTAAGAACCGGACGAGCTTTAGTTGATGTTGCCGAAGGTGAGCTCATCTTAAGAGTCGGGGATGATGCACAAGTTTTTGAAATAGGGAAGCTTACAAGCAAATCCTTTGGAGGACGAGAATCAGTGAATATGATTAATGTGCTTGATGATTTTGTCGTCTACAACAATCCTCTATTCGATTCTTGCATTGATAATACACTTTTTCAAGATGATGTGGATGATTCTCTATCCAATTTGGAACCTTCACCCATTTATGATTCTCCACCGATCTTTGATGCTTATGATGATGATTCTAGCTCAGATACGGATGACTTTGATGATTATACTTCCGAGTATCCCGACATGCCCACATATGATGATTTTGATGAGGCCGATACTCTTTTGAGTGATTCTTCTCATGATGAGGATCCTCCGCCATCACTTGATCCTACTTTGGATAATTACTCATTTGAGGAAGACTTCTCTACTTTTCTCAATACATACTTCCCTCATGAGAGTGATGCTCCTCCTTTAGATTTTGATGATTATCGTCTTGATCCTACTTTGGATTTGAAGAAAATTCTTTCAAAGGAGAAGAAACCGGTCGACACCAACATCCGCAACACGTATGATTTGACACCTCTTTGTCCACCTTCTAAGGACGAGGTTGTACATCTTCTTCGCGGATCTTCTTCACATTCTGCTGAGCCTGAGTGCTATTTTCCCCTAAAGGAAAAGGTTTTCGACCCCGGTATCGATATTCTTCAGCCATCTCAGTATCCACCTGATGAAATAAAAGGAAAGATTTTTGGAATTACTGAAGATATGCTTGCTCTTCACCCTTGCTACCACTGTGCTCCATCTTTGCTTAAGGGAACCTTGCCTACTCTTCCTTGGCTTGCCTTGTTCGCCTTAAGCTTCTGCTATTTGATGGACGAAAACTATGTCTTTGATCCCGGTGGATATGTTTCATGCTTCTTCCTTTGCTAATCAAGGTCGAGTCAGGCTCACGACTCGGTAATTAAAAATCAAGCGCTTCTTGGGAGGCAACCCGACTATCTATCTATCTTTTTCTTTGTTTTTACCATAAGTGTAGGGGGAGACCCGTTGGTGTTTGCTATTTCCTCTCTTCTACTAACAGGGATTCAAGCGCTCAATGATCCACTCTTGATGATTTTTGACGACCCGTGATTCCGTGTTCCCATTTTCCCGGTTCTATCCTAAACTCTTTTCGATTCACTATTTTATATTTTCCAATATTAAAATAGGAATCTCGTTAGTTGTCTTTTCCTTAGCAAGATTTAAACGAAGTGCACAATGTCCTAAGTGTAGGGGAGTTTACTCCCACATGCTTAAACATTGAGGACAATGTTTATATTAAGTGTAGGGGGGACTTCTATCGAAGTTAAGTGGCCTTTTCCTTGTATTTGTCCTCATTCTAACCGGAAAATCAATTTTTCGACATTTTTCAAAATTTTTGATCTATTTTGGCCTATTAGTTTTTCCCTTTGTATAGTTATTTTCTTCCGTTGCTAGAATAAATTTTTAATAAAGTGGTTTTAATTTTCAAACATTGTGAATCTTTTGACTCAACCCGAGTTTACTTATCTAAGTTTACTCTAGCTGGTATCCTTAACGTGTTTAAGTCAAGTTCTGCTAGGCTTTTATATAGGGAGCTATAAAACGCGAAAGTCTTAACTCTCACGGGTTAAGAACAAGAACTTTTCGCAAGTTCCTATAATTGATCCTAGAGAGTCGTTTATCAAGGGAACTTTAAAATGCGATTTCTAAAACTTGAAAAAGTCTAAGAGATTGCAAGATCCTATAGGCGACTCGAAAACCCAAAACTTTGATTTAATAGGCTAAGCATCCACGAGTCTCATTCCTTGAGATTTTAAATTATGGAGAACGAGAGATGATAGAGTCAATTATAAGTTTGGTATTCTTTCGTGAATTTATGTGAGTTAATTATGAGCCTATTCTCCCATCGCTTGCTAATAAATTTATCTGCAATAAATAAGGTTGTACGATTTGAAAAGTTACTTAGCTTCTAGCCCAAGATCGTTTAAAAGTTGATCGGTATGGATTAGAGTTCATAGCCAATACATAACTTATTGAAGCGGGATGCAAAGATTGGCGAGTCCGAAAAGGCCCTAACAAGGCATGAGGGCTACATTTTGTTGCTAAAGATCCCAAAGTGATGTGAAGAATCATTTATCAAAGATCAATATGAAGGATCGAGACACACGACGAAAAACAAAAACTCCCCAAAAGTCATGGAGAAGTCTATCCGAAAAGGCCCTAACAAGGTATGAGGATAAATAAATCCATGTCCAAAAAGGAGGCGGATCGTTGTATATCAAAGTCCAAAATAATGATTGGAGAAAAATGAAGAAGTCGTGGTCCATATATGAAGAATCTCTCAAAACTTCATGAACGTCTCTCAAGATTTGAAGTATGAAGTCGCTGCCAAAAATCGGTCCGAGAAAGGTCTCAAATCGCGAAGCGAGTTATGCCAAGATATGAACTTTATGAGGTCCCGAGAAGCAGTTTTAAAAGATTTTGTCCTTTAGCTAACTATTGATTAAATTGTCCCACTTTATTTTCAGACTTAATAACTATCGAAATAAGTCAACAATGCATCCTCGTGATCATTCAAGACAATAATAAAATATAAGAGATACACCTAGGAATAAGGGAGTCTAAGTGAATAATTGTCCCACATGAGTTCGTGTTAGTTTGCTAACTTATAATAACAATGATCTCGTTTTTAAGCTTGGTTTGGAGAAAGTTAAAACTTGAGGATGATGATCATTCATGACATTTCCAAAACCCGAAGGTATGATTTTTATTTCTTTACTTATTTTGTTATTTTCTATCTCTATAATAAAGGCCAACGTGGATTGATTATGATGAAAAGTGTAAACGTGCTTTGTAACTAATGCATTGCATGAGGACATTGCAATGGTCAAGTGTAGGGGATTTGATAGGTGTGTAAACACCCATCCTTTTTACCACTTAATTACAATAATAACCGAGCCAAAACGTGTATTTTATGTCATTTATGTCAGAATTATGCGTGATTTGTGTTTTTGTTGCGATTTAGGACGAGAAGGTGAAAAGTGGAGAAAACACGGGCATTCACGGGCTTTTATCAAAGAAATAGACGAAAGACGAAGTCAAGAAATCAAGAGTGCATAAAGAACGGAAGTCCAAGACCAATTCTGAAGATTTATCGAAGAAAAAGTCAAAAGACGGAAGTTTACTAAAAAGCCGAAGAACTCAAGTCTTATTTATGAAGAAATGTCAAGACGAGTTTAAAGAAATCCCAAGACAAAGTCATTAAAGTCCAAGTATTAAGAAGATTAACAAAGAATTAAGAAGATCAAGGACTAAAGCATGCAATTAAAGAAAGAAGAAAGAGGGAGGAAGCTTCCTAAGCACCTCCCTAATCTCCTCTATAAATAGGATTTATTTTCATTCATTTGTTTTTGTTGGCTAATAGTGACAATTAGTTCTTCCAATTTTAATTACCTTGTCATTTACTTTTCATGTCAAATTTAAATACTTGTCTTGCACCTTAAATACCTTTAATTTCAAGTAAGTTTCCTTTTAATTCTTGTCAATCTTTATTTTTATTGTTCATCTCCTATCTACCTTTCTTTAATCTTTGATTTTTATGTTTATGTTCATGTTTATGTTTTGAGTTTTCAATGATTAAAGTGGGTTTTGATTATTTTGGTTATATTTGTTAGTTTGATTGATTTGGTTTGTTTGATTATCATTAGTTGATCATTTGTTATTAGTTTGCTTAATCTTGTAGTTGATTTTGATTAGTTTTTATCTAGATCCGTAGCTTTTTCCTTTTCCTTGTTCTTCGCTGTTCCTGTTTTCCCCAGGTATTCCGAATCAAAGTGCTGTTCAAGAAGTTCCGGATCAAAGGGTGTTCATCCGGAATATTAGACATTCCGGATCAGTGGAGTTTATTCGGAATAATTTATTATTCCGAATCAAACCTTTCATCCAGAATAAGTGACATATTCCGGATCAAGTCCACATTCCGGATCAACAGAACATTCCGGATCAACCAAACATTCCGGATCAAGGAGATATTCTAAATCAAAGGCTTCCATCCGGAATAAGTGACATATTCCAGATCAAGGAGTTTTATTCGGAATAATATTCCGGATCAAGGAGTTTCATCCGGAATCTTCAACATTCCGGATCAAGGCTTTATTCCGGATCAAGGAGATATTCCGGATCAAGGACCAATATTCCGAATCAAGACTTTATTCCGGATAAGTGACATATTCCGGATAAAGGATTTATTCCGGATCAAGGTTTTTGGTAAATATTCCGAGTGAAGAAGAACATTCCGAACGAAGGTGACATTCCGGATGAATGTTTATTCCGAACGAAGGATTATTCCGAATAAGTTGTGTTTAGGTTATTTTTAGTTTCTGTTTTTAATTCTTTAATTTTCAAGCTTTACTTTTCCCGCCTTTTTACTTAGTCGCACTTTAAGATTACTTGCTTTAGATTTATTTTGGCCTTGCTTTAGTTTAAGTTTTAGTTGCGTTTTAAGTTTGCCTTAGATAGATTTAAGTTTGCGTTATTTACTTTTAGTGCCTTTTAATTCTCGTCACGCTTTTTAAATACTTGCCATTTATTTTAAATTAGACTTGGATTTATTTTACTTGCCATTTACTTTAATTGTTTTGCACTTTTAATTACTACAACGACACAACTTTTTGTTTCCACCAAAGAACGACTGAGTCGCATAGTTAACCAGAATCAATTCGATTAGACACACATCAACGAATCTTTTTAATTAGGGAAAACCTAGTTATCAATTATCATTAGTTGATCATTTGTGGTTAGTTTGATTTAATCTTTTGGTTTATGTTGGTTAGATTTGGTTAAATTCGTGTTTGGTTTTCATCTCCCTGTTCTTCGTTTAAGTTACTGTTTCCCAGATTATTCCGAATCAGCCGTTTGTTCCGAATGAAGGATTTTTTATAAAATGTTTCGGATCAGCATAAAGTTCCGAATGAAGCTTTTAAGTTTAAAACATTCCGAATGAAGCCTTTCTTTAAATGTTCCGAATGAAGCCTTTCTTGTTTTTATTCCGAGTGAAGCCCAAATGTTCCGGATCAATCTGTTCATCCGGAATAATCAATATTCCGGATGAAGGATATATTCCGGATGAATCATCAAAGTTCCGAATGAAGTTGTTTTAATTTTCATTCCGAATCAAATCTTTTGTTCCGAATCAGTGTAATGTTCCGAATGAGTGATTTCTTCCGAATGAAGCAAATGATCCGAATGAAGGACATTGTTCCGAATGAAGGACATTATTCCGAATGAAGGACATTGTTCTGAATGAACACTTTTGTTCCGAATGAAGGAATTGTTCCGAATGAACACTTTTTCTTAGTTTTTATAATTTTAGTTTTAGTTTATTTTTAAATTCATGTTTTTAAGTTTTGAGCTTTATTTTTCCCGCCTTTTTACTTGATCGCACTTTTAATTTACTTGCATTTAATTTTAGTTTGCCTTATTTACTTTTAAGTTTGCCTTTTTATTTCTCGTCACGTTTTTAATTTCTCGTCATTAATTTCCTGTCAAGTTTTTATCTTTCAATATTTCTTTTTACCGTCTTTATTTTACTTTATTTTTATTTGTTTCAAGTCTTTATTTTTAATTAGTGTAGTTAACGACAACCATTCTATTTCTTTTCTACCAAGAACAACTGAGTTGCGCTTTGAACCGGAAATCAATTCGAGAAGATACCGATAAACGAATTTTAAACCTAGCAAAATCCTTACATTACACACTGATCCAAAATTCACACTTCGAGAATTTAGCATACAACTCTTCCTTCTTAATTAATTCGAGAATTATACCAAGATGCTTGACATGTTCTTCTCTATTACAAGAATAGATAAGAATATTGTTGGAAATGCGTTTTTACGTATTTAGAAAGGATCGGTCACTCCAACGATATATACATAGCATGGGCTCGTGATCTAGTTATGTAAACATATAACCCATTAAGCCCACATGTAGGATGGGCTATATATACCCCCTCCTAGCATGTTAGGAGGGTTTGTTGGTTCCCATTTCATAAATCTAATCTTTCTTTCTCTCATTCTCTCCTTTCTCTTTCTAATTTTCTCTCTCTAGTTCTTCATCTCTCTCCCTCTCTTTAGATCATTAGAACACATTAACAATCCTAAGAAAGCGTGGACCTACAATTGGTATCAAGAGACATAGATGATTGGGTTGTTCGTGTGTTTGTTCATCTTTGATTTGTGAGTTTTTAATCTAAAATCATTCAATCCAAAATTTTTTTTGTGTTTTTTGTGGATTAATCTTTCTAAAAATCATCTACATAGTTGTGGTAGTGATTTGGGTATTTGTTTTGGTAAAAACACGAAAAAGTTGGAATTTTTGGATTGATTTTTGGGTAAAAATTACAAGTGTTTGAAATTTTTTGGTATAATTCGGAATAAAAGGGTTTACATATTCCAAATAGTATTACTATCCCATATTCCGAACTATTTAGTATTTCCCTCCAAAAAGAATCACATTCCGAACTAATTTTTTGTCAAATATTCCGAACTAATTTTTTGTCAAATATTCCGAACTTATTCTTTGTCACATATTCAGAACTATTTTTTGTCACATATTCTGAATTGTATCCATATTCCGAATAATGTTTTGAAACCAAATTCCGACTTGTATTTCGATTTCATATTCTGACTTAATTTTTCATATTCCGAACTACAACCAGACTCAAACCAATACACAGACTCGAATCCAAAACTCTTCACAAAATCCAGACTCAACTCTCAAACAAAAACCTCGGCACTCGACACTCACTTAGACTCGAAATCAAAACAAAAACCTGACTCGAAACTGACTCGAAGGACATTAACACTCGACACTCACTCAGACTGCCTCGACTCAAAAACAGACTCGAAACCATAAACTGAATTGATAAACTTTTCTCATTAACGAGAAATTAAATTTTCTCGGACACGAGCTTACGTTAAAAATATTCCAAGGTTTTAAGCTCGTGTAAAATGGCTCATCGTTAAATGTCAGACGATGACCCGATCTTCAAATAAAGGAAAGTTTGTCGCCGATGATAAACTTATCCTCACAAACGAGAAATTAAATTTTCTCGGACACGAGCTTAAATTAAAACTATTCAAAGGTTTTAAGCTCATGTATATGATTCATTGTTAAATGACAGGCGATGACCCGAACTTCAAATAAAGGGAAGTTTATCTATGAAACGATAACTTACCCTCAAAATGAGAAATTAATTTTTCTCGGGCATGAGCTTATATTAAAAACATTTCAAGTTTTTAAGCTCATGCACAACGGCTTGCAGTCACATGACAGATTGTAACCCGCGCTTCAAAGAAAGGAAAGTTTATCGCCGATGATAAACTTATCCTCATTAACGAGAAATTAAATTTTCTCGGACATGAACTTACATTAAAACTATTCTAAGGTTTTAAGCTAGTGTAAAATGACGTATAATTATATTTCAGATTATGCCCCGGACTTCAAAGAAAGGAAAGTTTATCGCCAATGATAAACTTATCCTCACAACGAGAAATTAATTTTTCTCGGGCATGAGCTTTTATTAAAAAAATTCGAAGTTTTTAAGCTCATGTACAATGACTTATAGTTAAATATTAAACTGTAACTCGGACTTCAATTTTATGAAAGCTTGTCTTTTATGATAACTTATCCTCGTAACGGGAAATTCATTTTTCTCGGTCATGAGCTTTTATTAAAACATTCCAAGTTTTAAGCTCATCAAGGAAAGTGTATCTTTTAAATAAGAGAACTTTTCCTCCTAACGAGAAATTCACCTTTCCCGGTCATGAGCTTTACGTTAAAACATTCAAAAGTTTTCCAAGCTCATGAAAACGAATTCTAAGTAAATGTCAGCTTAGAACTCGCTCTTTAGTTAAAAGGAAAGTTTATCGCCGATGGTAACTTATCCTTAACAACAGGAAGTTTACAACTTCTCAGACTTAAGCTCGATTAGTAAGATATTCAAATTCTTAAGCTCAAGTAATTGGTTTTCAAAACGTTGAACATAATTTTTCAAGAATTTTTCAAAAGGTTATTTCTAAATCATTCAAAATTGTGTGTTCAAAATGTTTTGATAAAAAGAGCATGTCTTCTAGAATCGATACTATTTACGATCCTAGAAATGTCGTTCAATAATGACACGGGGTTGTAAATAAAGTCCGAGCAGAAGTTTAAATGATTTAAAACATGCTCAAAATGGTTTGCTATTATTTCAGATAGTAACCCGGCTTTCATATTCAAGTCAAGCATTTCACCGGAAAGCTTTGACTCAACAATTGAAATTAATTTTCTCGGGCATGGTTTATTTTATTACCATGTAAGGGATTGTGTTTATATAATAACACAATCTAACACGAATATATGTACGTTTCAGTGCATTTATCTAGTTAAAACAAGAGAAATCTTGTTTTTATGAAGTTATCATCTCCACAACCCGCAGCAATTTATAATTGATATCTACATACTCGAAGATGCGACTAGTCAAACAGCGACTACACCTCTTTCGATAGAACACGGGTCAACAATTGAGGGGGAGCAATTGTCAAACGTTCAGAATCTTCGATGCCGAAAGTGCAAAGTTCACAATTTGGTGTCAAGACAACGATATCAATCGTACACATGGTGTCAAGAGATAACTTCAGACGTGACGAGGCGACCAACATTCGTGAAAACGAACCATGTGATTCTATCATATGATTCTATCATATGATTTTCTCCATCATTAAGGTCCAACCTCGTAAATTGCTAATCTTGTGAATACATTATCATATACGATCTTTGCACGTGATAAGTACCTTACACTTGTGTTTAAAAGGTATTTAATTTACGTATCAAGTACAACCTCATTAATTTGAGGGGGAGCTTGTGTAAATCATGAGGATAAGGATGGTAGGATAGGTCCAAGTCCAATGACTCTTCTAGAACCGGAGGAATCTTCCCAAGGACATTCCATAGCTAGAAATAGTAGTCCTTAGGAAAGATGGAGAAAGATTGTGAATGTAGTTGAATGTCGACCAAGTACTTAAGTTATCAATGGAACAATCACAACTAGGTGCTAGTTATGACGTATTGGTAAGCATTGAAGGGGTTGAAGAATGAAAAAGAATTGTAAAGATAAAGGGTGAAAATAAAGAAGCCCTCCTTACAACCTTAGGCAGAAACCGGGTCAACACATATACTATTGAGATCATATTTTTAATGATTCTCGATATTGAAGATAGACATCATGGACCCAGTGATGCAATGCACAACCCATCTCAGCTAACTCAGATATCTCTCAAAATATATTTGTTTTAATCACACGGAGACAACGCATTATCTATTGATTTATTCACTCCGAATAATTAGTATTGAAATGGTGGCACTCCTCTCCAGCCTCCGATCACTAAAATCTAGAATGCACGATCGAGTCTAGAGCCATTTGAGATCATCAAAAGACTCATTAGGATACACTTTCATAAATCCTTGCTTCTTCACACACAGTGAAAACTAAGAAAGATCTTAAGAGTCCTACGCAAAATCTTATTATTTCATCTCAAGTTATAACATAAAGTTGCCCAAAGGATAGAATAAACTCATGACAGTTTTTACTAAAAACAGTCTTTTAAAAGCTTTACAGAAATCTCCAAGCTGCGATAATCTCCTGCGGGCTCCCATCCAAGCAAAGCTAAGTAATAATACCTGAGATTAAACATGTAAAATCGCCAACATAAAGTTGAGTGATATTCATAGGTTTAGCAGTAAACATGTGGAACATAGAATTTGTAAAACACGTAATGAGGGGGGGGGGGGGGGGTGGTTAACTATGTACGTCCATAGTCACGATACATATTATTGCTATTTAGTCTCATGAACCGAAGCTTAACTCAAATGTAAGTTCCTCTAGGGAGTATTCAGCCTAAATACTCAAGTATAAACGAATATTAGTGCGTCAAATCGGGACAGGGATTGTCAATCCCGATGGATCTACCCACAACATTCGCGCTTAGCGCAAAGTATACGGGACAATTAACGATTCATGATAGGAGAGGAAACTCAAGGCTAACGTCTAAAAGCAATAATACCATTGATATCATCTGTAAAGCATACAGTTCAGAATAACATACGAGTTTTGGATAGCAATACAGTTTTTAATTTAGTTGTGTTCCACCATGTAAAATCTCACCCCGTGTTTAGAAACCATGTACAAGTAAAAAGGGGGCTATGAACTCACCTTAGCCACGAGGTAAGTCAATCACGTACTCAGCAACTAAGTAGAAACGGTAGTGGTAGACGATCACCAATGATATGGATGCCCGGGGAAACACGAAAACCGCAACCTATCAAAATAAGGCGCGCATTAAGACTCGAACTAGAATATCGATATGTACCAAATATAATATGACTCAACTGTTTTCAAAGTATACATGTTTCAAAACCATTGACACGAACCAAATGAATACATTTATCCAACGTTATTCGTTAAAACACTTGAACACTTGAAAATGACCCGTTATACGACGCCAAGTCAACGCAAGTCAAACTATTATTTACCCTTATATGGACCAGTAGCTAAGTCATTTATATAATGACTAAGCACTTGAGTAAGTCATCATGTCCGATGATGAATACTCAAACTCACGCAACACAAACATTGAACTACGTGTCCAAAATAAAAATCAGCAAGTACACCCCGAATGTACACACCGATCTACCCTATCTAAACTTGTCCGTTTTACATGAAAATTGGTGTCAAGGTCACTTATAATCTGTATAAGACCTCACCAAAATTTGAGCCAAAGTTCACACTTTAAAATCCATCAGCTCGACACTTTACTCGACTCCAAATTTGGGACAGATTTGTGCACTTGTTTTGTAAAACCGTTTCGACCGCTTTAAAAGTACAAACTCGACAATTCGACTTTTGAAACCACTACTAGTCTCATCAAACTCAGTTTGTAAACTTTGAAAACCAGTAGTATCAACTATCTAACCAAGCCTAAAGTCCCCGAGAGTCGACCCAAAATCAGCCACAATTTCGGATTGTGCCGACTTGCGTCTCCCGGTACACAAATACTAAAACTAGCATAACTTTTGACTCGTAATGACTTAGAAGCTCTATCTTATACCAAAACGACCGTCTCGGAAAACTCTACAACAATTTTAAATAATCTTAGCCTTTCACAGACCTTAAACCCACTAAACATACTGTTTAAGGCTGCTGTCCCAAATTAGCTTTTTAGAAAACATGACAAATCAAATTTTCAACCAAATCCACTCATACCCATACCTCTAGGATCACTATACTATCATTCCTATCAACCAAACACTGCTAAAAACACTTGCATGCAAAATCTAACAAAATCAAAGATAAAAAATTAAACTTTTTAGGATCAAAACATGATGTTCTTACCAAAAATAATACATGCAAGATGACTATAACATAATCCTACCATAAATCACAAAAGTATGAAAACCTTGATGCATGTATGAAATTTTTGTATCATTAGAATCACAAGAAAATTCTAAGAATGGGTCTTGTTTTTGTTTTGGATGAATAATGATGGATGGTGGTGGTGTATGGTGTTAAAGGTGGCGGCAATGGAGGTGTGGGAGGAGAGGTTGTGTGTTTTTTTAAATGATTTGTGTGTGTGTAGTGGAAGTAAAAAGAGTTTATATATGGCTAGTTAAGTGGAGGGACCTATGTTGCCAATTTGAAAACTTGTGGTCCTAAAAGAAATTAATAGTTTTAAAGGGTAGAAAATGGTCATTGGTAAATATTGAAAATATTTACGGGGCTCGGGTTTCGTAAAAATACTTTTCAAAAGTTACAATATATCATAAAAATGATTATACGATTTCTCGACACGACTTAATACGTAATTAAAACGACATCATCGAAAATATTAATTATCGAAACAATCGATAAATAAACATAATATTTTGGGCATCCGTCGGTATCGCGATCACTCGGAATTCTCGTTGTATATTGATTTGAATAAACTCGTTGTAAAACGCACGCGGGTGATTTTAAATCAAAAACTTTGATTTAAATTAAATATGGAAAAATAAAATAAAAATTTTGTAATTCCATACAAAGTATTTATCGATGATCAGAAAAATACTTAAAAAGTATAATTTAAAAATCTCAGGATTTACATATAACAATACAAGAAAACGTAATACGTTCAAAAATTCAAGAAGCACGAATAAAAAGAATAAAAAAAATGCTGGGAAAGTACGGGTTCTCACAGTCTTCCCCCCTAAAGGAACTCTGGTCCCCAGAGTTCTCCTGAAAACAGTAGAAGATGCAAACAAGAGGAGGTACAAAGTGTAGAACAAAATTCATTGCTTCCCAGGTAATTTCGGTACCACGGCGAATCTTAACGATTAGAATTCAATATGCTTCAGTTTTCTTAACTCCTTTTCGTATAGAGTTGTTGGAGATACGTGCGATAAACTAACAAGAATGAACACAAGAATTGCTTAAACAGACAAAGTGCGATAAAATGAATCAAGATTGTTAAACAACAAGGAGTCGCAAATCGTGCAACTGAAAAACGTGACAGTCTTAAAACGTAAAAATCTAGTCACAAGCGAAATAGAAGGGAAAAATGAATAACATATGATCGTTTAAAATACAATCTGTCGAAATCAGTTGTCTAGTACTTTGGTATTAATTTAAAAGTTAGTTTTAAATATTTTCTTTATTAAAAGAAAATTTTACCAGATGTAGTGATTAAGAATCAAACTCTATATAAAATGAGTGGGTAAACAGTTGTCAAATCTTTTTCTTGATTAGGATTTTCGAAGCAAAAGTAGAACAGTTCAAATAGTTATTTTGATCAGCTTAAGAGCTTTTCAGGTGACTACATGAAATTATCGTTAAAAATTCAGGTTTATCGTTACCATTAGGAAAAATCAGATTTTTCCAAGTTATTTAGAATCATTGTTAGAAATTATAAATTAATTTAATAATTTCAGTAGTTTGACAGTAAAGTACGATATAATCAAATACTTTAAAAGATACAACTTGACACTGTTTAAACATAAGTTATAAATTTACCCAAGAGGATGTATAGATCCTGTGCTTAACTTCATACAGTTATTTTGGTAATTTAAACATTTGATAAAATGTATAAAACGTTCTTTAAAAATTAATAATAATTTTTAGAAATTCAAGAAAGTGTTTAAGATGTCAAACGATAAACACGTAACATTTTCTGGTTTTCAGAAAGTGACAAAATAGCAAACGATTATGAAACAAATATCGATCAACAATTAGTATACAAGCAATAACACGAGGGAATAAAACGGAAGTCGTATCAACTCTTAACGAACATAATAGAATAGATGCATCGATGATAAGGACAATAAGAAACTAGGATTATAGCAAGATTAATTCACGAGTGCGGTTGGCGTCACCAATAACGGCTTATTAAGTTCTCGGTGGTCGATACACGATCGAAAGAGAAAAGCCACACAATAAATTTTTTGAATTACAGAAATTTTTAAGAAGTTACTCGAGAGGAATTCCAGTAAATGAACAACATTCGCAATGAGAGGCGAAATCAACACATGATTCACACGAATGAATTTCAAGATGACAAAGTCTAACACACATCATGACAATTACACGAAATCATCATTCACGTCCAGTCATAAATCATTAATCGCGTCCAGAGACGTTTTGTAGTTCTACCAAAATAAATAGAGATGGTCGATCATATAAACATAACAACGTTGAAACTTTCAAGTCTGGTATCAATGGTAAGAAGTTAGGCAAATGGTAACGAAAATTGTATCATGAGGATGATGAGGTAACAAGTAAGGCAATGATCGTCGAGTATGGAAATATGAGTTTGAGGCATGTACTTTGTGCAAGAAAAGATAAGGGTTCATATGTGTAGGTCGCGAACTGTTGTTACTCGCATAAGATATAAAAGTTTTCAAAACTTTTATTTTATCTAACTTTTTAAGGAACATAATTAAAAAGTTGCTTGTTGGTCAAATATTTGAGGTGACTATTATTCGGCCTTGCATGGCTCCTTCTAAATTAAGCATAGGTGATCAGGCCATGCATAATTTAGGACTAGCAATGCGATGCTCATCTTCGTCAAACCAGTATTACATATCATATGTTTTAAAATATGTATATAATAGCATTTGTAAAAACAGGAATCAAAATAACATATGAAACTTTTCGCCTATAAGTTACTGGCTAACTGTTTAAATCAACAATTTTGTATAGTTACGAGGGTTCTTTATAATACCGTATGAGAACAATTTGTGAAAATACATTGTAAAATTAATATAAATTAATTTTATAAGATATCATTCAATTATTTTAGAAAGCCCAAATGAAACCTTAAAATGATTCGCAAACAAGACCAGTTTGAGTTTATATGGTAACATGACAATAATTTATAAAGTAGCGAGTGGGTTACAAGAGGGAAATAAGGAGTATGACAAGACAGTCAACGAAATGGTTGCAAGGTGATAAGGTTTCGAGAGGTTTAGCCGAAATCGTCAAGAGACACGTGTCAAGATGGTAACGAACGATACGAAAGCAAGAACTTCAACCTCGGTCCAGTTCAGTGGTACGATAGTAGCAAAGAAAGAAAATAGAATGGCAATTAAGTTATAAATAAAAGAAAGGATAAAGGAATCTGTATGTGTGCACATCGTGATTAATTTGACAGTAATATACTTTTAAGAAAGTAGTGCATCAGTTAACCAATAGTACAATTACTCCGAAAGGTTTTTACATTAGGAAGTTACCGAATTTCAAAAGTTCAAGATCTCTGTATAAGTATGACCGAACTCAAAGTTACTATTTTATACTTGTTTAAACGCAATCCTTGTTTTTAGTTTGCAAAATATCATTAGTTAAAGTTTTACGAGCTCAACGAACTCAAAAACGCTTGAAATCATATTTTTAAAGTCTATCAGTTTTGACTTTTTGGGTTTGACTAGACCAATTAACTCACTAAACGATATTCTAAGACTCAAAGTCTAATGCATTTCGATGTAAAACAATGTTTTGAACAACTTTCTAGTTTTACCCGGAACTTGAAACGGAATAAAAATGGACGAAAATACCCTTGCATTAAATCTGTCAACAAAATGATATTTTAGCATTATTTAGATAATAACTTCTTAGATTTTACAATCTCAAATGAGCGTAACTTGCTCGATTTTTAAAGTTTACTGGTCATGTTTTATGTCTTAAACGGACGTCTCAATAAGTAGAAATATATATTTTTATGTCTAAAGTTATAAAAATATTTTCTCGACACTGTTAAACTTCCCGTAAAGTTTCTATACAAAGTATATTTTTCGACACAACTTGAAATTAAATCCAGTTTCATAATAACCCAGAATTGATATACACACAAGACTTGTGGATTCCATATAGACGAAAGAGAATAAACTGTAAAATCAATCATGTAAAGAAAACACAGTATAGAAATGGTTCAAGAATACCAACGAAAATCTAAGAAACAAAAAACGACGCATGACATCCGTGTCTTCGATTGCAAGATGCAATACATGATGGTCTATTGACTGCGTGATTTTCCAAAATCACAAGACACACCGAGAAAGAAACAAAATATTAACAAGTCACACTCCTGAGGCGAGGAGGTTTAATGAAAAAGGGAGGATACAAGTAGGATCGTATTCCAAACAATCGTCACATAATAAATGACGATCATGTGTGCAAGGTACAACGGATGTTGTAAGTCGAAGTCGAAACGTAGAATGATCAATGAAATAAAATGTAATCCATGTACAAGTGTCGTGTAAAACAGTGGCGTAAAGGTAAATCAAGATTACGAGAACTCACGATATTATTCAGCACCGATTCAACGAATTCTTCGAGATGTGTAACTCACACGATGTCCTTTAGTCTTTCTGGGAGACACATTGAGCTACACAATGGTCTATAGACTAGACATTCAATTACGAATGGTCGGAAAGAAAATCTGCGTATCTAAATAGATATTTTAAAGGAAATAAACAATGAAAGCAACATGCACGGTAGTAGAATGAAAATAAGAAGTTTTATAAAAAAACAACACATATTAAATCCCGGACAATGGTATCACGAGAGTATGCACAACATGTAACAGCGATTCGAGAAAAACAGATGATTCAAAACGAACGAGCATATGAAGTCAGTCGTATCACGCATAAACGAAATAGCAATAGTACTCAGAAAATGAGCATGAAAAGTCGGCAGTACACGCGCTCTGAATACAAGTACGTAACGTCATAACGATATAAAATCATCGTAACCAGATCAGTTCACAAGAACAAGAATTCCAGAAATACAGTAAGAGCAGATGAAATCACGGTAACATTCAATGATAATTCATGAAGCACAAGGCTTTGAAAAGACACAATAATTATCGTCATCAGGGTAACGTAATATTTCAACATGAAATCAAGAGATGAAATACTATAATGATAATTAAACGTAAATAATAAGGATTAGAGAGTTACCCGCGCAGATATCGAACAGCAATGGCAGATTCTGTGATTGACACTTAAAACATGAAATATTTGAACTTTCGGTTATAGACTAAGTTTTGAAAAACGACTCAGTTCCCTATAACCATCGCTCTGATACCAATCTGTGAGACCCCCAAAATCTGACATGGAACAACTAGGCAACGAGGGGGTAACACGTCATAGTACAAGAAACAATGAATTACAGTTCATACAAAGCTGACGAAATAAAAACATGTACATTACATCATAAAAGGTCAGAGTTTTTAAACATAGGTCCCAGAGTTTTAGAAGCGGAAAATTATATTATTTCGTCTCAATTTATAACATAAAGTTGCCCAAAAGATAGAATAAACTCATGACAATTTTTTTACTAAAAACAGTCTTTTAAAAGCTTCACAGAAATCTCCAAGCTGCGATAATCTCCTGCGGGCTCCCATCCAAGCAAAGCTAAGTAATAATACCTGAGATTAAACATGTAAAATCGTCAACGTAAAGTTGAGTGATATTCATAGGTTTAGCAGTAAACGTGTGGAACACAATAGAATTTGTAAAACACGTAATGGGGGGGGGGGGGGGGGTTAACTATGTACGTCCATAGTCACGATGCATATTATTGCTATTTAGTCTCATGAACCGAAGCTTAACTCAAATGTATGTTCCTCTATGGAGTATTCAGCCTAAATACTCAAGTATAAACGAATATTAGTGCGTCAAATCGGGACGAGGATTGTCAATCCCGATGGATCCACCCACAACATTCGCGCTTAGCGCAAAGTATACGGAACAATTAACGATTCATGATAGGAGAGGAAACTCAAGGCTAACGTCTAAAAGGAATAATACCATTGAAATCATCTGTAAAGCATACACGTTTAGAATAACATACGAGTTGTGGATAGCAATACAGTTTTTAATTTAGTTGTGTTCCACCATGTAAAATCTCACCCCGTGTTTAGAAACCATGTACAAGTAAAAGGGGGATATGAACTCACCTTAGCCACGAGGTAAGTCAATCACGTACTCAGCAACTGAGTAGAAACGGTAGTGGTAGACGATCACCAACGATATGGATGCCCGGGGAAACACGAAAACCGCAACCTATCAAAATAAGGCACGCGTTAAGACTCGAACTCGAATATAGATATGTACCAAATATAATATGACTCAACTGTTTTCAAAGTATACACGTTTCAAAACCATTGACACGAACCAAATGAATACATTTATCCAACGTTATTCGTTAAAACACTTGAACACTTGAAAATGACCCGTTATACGACGCCAAGTCAACGCAAGTCAAACTATTATTTACCCTTATTTGGACCAGTAGCTAAGTCATTTATATAATGACTAAGCACTTGAGTAAGTCATCATGTCCGATGATGAATACTCAAACTCACGCAACACTAACATTGAACTACGTGTCCAAAATAAAAATCAGCAAGTACACCCCGAATGTACACACCGATCTACCCTATCTAAACTTGTCCGTTTTACATGAAAATTGGTGTCAAGGTCACTTATAACCTGTATAAGACCTCACCAAAATTTGAGCCAAAGTTCACACTTTAAAATCCATCAGCTCGACACTTTACTCGACTTCAAATTTGGGACAGATTTGTGCACTTGTTTTGTAAAACCGTTTCGACCGCTTTAAAAGTACAAACTCGACAATTCGACTTTTGAAACCACTACTAGACTCATCAAACTCAGTTTGTAAACTTTGAAAACCAGTAGTATCAACTATCTAACCAAGCCTAAAGTCTCTGAGAGTCGACCCAAAATCAGCCACAATTTCGGATTGTGCCGACTTGCGTCTCCCGGTACACAAATACTAAAACTAGCATAACTTTTGACTCGTAATGACTTAGAAGCTCTATCTTATACCAAAACGACCGTCTCGGAAAACTCTACAATAATTTCAAATAATCTTAGCCTTTCACAGACCTTAAACCCACGAAACATACTGTTTAAGGCTGTTGTCCCAAATTAGCTTTTTAGAAAACATGACAAATCAAATTTTCAATCAAATCCACTCATACCCATACCTATAGGATCACTATACTATTATTCCTATCAACCAAACACTCCTAAAAATACTTGCATGCAAAATCTAACAAAATCAAAGATCAAAAATTAAACTTTTTAGGATCAAAACATGATGTTCTTACCAAAATAATACATGCAAGATGATTATAACATAATCCCACCATAAATCACAAAAGTATGAAAACCTTGATGCATGTATGAAATTTTTGTATCATTAGAATCACAAGAAAATTCTAAGAATGAGTCTTGTTTTTGTTTTGGATGAATCATGATGGATGGTGGTGGTGTATGGTGTTAAAGGTGGCGGTAATGGAGGTGTGGGAGGAGAGATTGTGTGTTTTTTAAATGATTTGTGTGTGTAGTGGAAGTAAAAAGAGTATATATATGGCTAGTTAAGTGGAGGGACCTAAGTTGCCAATTTGCAAACTTGTGGACCTAAAAGAAATTAATAGTTTTAAAGGGTAGAAAATGGTCATTGGTAAATATTGAAAGTATTTACGGGGCTCGGGTTTCGTAAAAATACTTTTCAAAAGTTACAATGCATCATAAAAATGATTATACGATTTCTCGACACGACTTAATACGTAAGTAAAACGACATCATCGAAAATATTAATTATCGAAACAATCGATAAATAAACGTAATATTTTGGGCATCCGTCGGTATCGCGATCACTAGGAATTCTTGTTGTACATTGATTTGAATAAACTCGTTGTAAAACGCACGCAGGTGATTTTAAATCAAAAACTTTGATTTAAATTAAATATGGAAAAATAAAATAAAAATTTTATAATTCCATACAAAGTATTTATCGATGATCAGAAAAATACTTAAAAAGTATAATTTAAAAATCTTAGGATTTACATATAGCAATACAAGAAAACATAATACGTTCGAAAATTCAAGAAGCACGAATAAAAAGAATAAAAAAATGCTGGTAAAGTACGGGTTCTCACAACTTAAACACGTTCCAGGCCTCTACGCAATATCTTAGTGATCTTGCCAGAACACTCAGAGTGACATTCTATAGTGTTCACAGTGATGAGTGGAAATCCTTTTAGTGTTAACATCAAACAGAACTTGGTAGGTAACTTGCAAGATTATATATGAATCAAGATCGTGACAACTGGAAAACAACGATGGTGCGATTCTTTAATGAATCAAACTTGTTCCAGGAATCAGATTTGACGGCTTCAAATCATGCGGATAATATTATCCAAATGATTCACTCTTTATGTTCGCAGTCAGCTTTGGACGGTCGAATAAAGAGAACGGGTTTACCCGCGAAATCTTGTCAAGGAGGTTCTTAACTGAAACTACCTGCCACAAGTACGATACTTAATATCGTCCAACGGTCTTCACCGACCTGAGGTAAAATGCTACCGAATTAGAATGAAATGTTCAAGGCCATTTCATCTGTGTATATGTTTTGTTGCTAACTGTCTTATGCAGCGTAACAAGAAGGTGCCATTGCGGTGTACAATCCAGATGAAGTCGTCCCCACATGCTTATATTTTCTATCTCAACAAATTCAAGAAAGCCTAAAAGTCAAGTCTTCCGCCGTATCAAACTCTGAAGCTTTCAAGAATTTATAAAGGTATAAGTATGTGGGACATGAAGTCACGAGGAGGAAAATTTCACAAGTGATGAATGCACAAGGTCAAGGCAAGGAAAGATGCCCAAGACTAAAGTCAAAGATCTCATCTGCATATTCACAAGAACAAGATCGAAGACTCAAGCATAGTATGCTAGGTTTAAGATTGTGTAAAATGGTGTGACCTCCCTTAGGGGGAGATTATTAGAAATACGTTTTTCCAAAGAAAGTCTCGGTCACATCATTGTTAGCATAGATCACGAGCTATAGACTATTTAGGACATTGTAACTTGGAGTGACCTCCCTTAGGGGGAGATTGTTGGAAATACGTTTTTACGTATTTAGAAAGGATCGGTCACTCCAACGATATATACATAGTATGGGCTCGTGATCTAGTTATGTATACATATAACCCATAAAGCCCACATGTAGGGTGGGCTATATATACCCCCTCCTAGCATGTTAGGAGGGGTTGTTGGTTCCCATTTCACAAATCTAATCTTTCTTTCTCTCATTCTCTCCTTTCTCTCTCTAACTTTCTCTCTCTAGTTCTTCATCCCTCTCCCTCTCTTTAGATCATTACAACATATTATCAATCCTAAGAAAACGTGGACCTACTAGTATCATCGATAAACACGATTACAAATTTATCCAAGTAAGGTTTACACACTCTGTTCATGAGATCCTTGAAAACAGCCGGTGCATTGGTTAAACCAAAAGGCATCACTTGAAAATCATAATGTCCGTATCGCGTCCTGAAAGCAGTTTAGGAATATCGTCTTCCTTAACTCTCAGTTGATGATAACCTGGCCGTAAATCAATCTTCAAATATACGCTTGATCCTTGGAGTTGATCAAATAAATTTTCAATTCTGGGTAATGGGTAACGATTCTTTATAGTAAGTTTGTTTAACTCACGATAATCGATACACATTATAAAAGATCCATCTTTCTTTTTCTCAAATAAGACTGGAGCTCCACACGGTGCTATACTTGGTCTAATAAATCCTCAATCATTTAGTTCTTAGATTTGACTTAACAATTTTTGCATTTCTGGTGGTGCTAATGATAGGTGCTTTAGCAACTGGTGTTGCTCCTGGTATCAAATCGATTTGGAATTCAACTTGACGTTCAGGTGACAGACCTGGTAATTCCTCGGGAAATACTTCGGGAAAATCTCTAACTATTGGAATATCTTCTAGTCATTTCTCTTTTTTCTCTTTCTTCACCACTTGGACTAAGAAAACTTGACCACCTCGGGATACATACTTATTTATCTTTAAGCATGATATGAGATTTAGTCGAGTCTTACTTCGTTCACCATGGACAACCAAAACTTCACCGTTAATAGGAATATGAACGACTTTCTCGTCACATAGGGTTTTAGCATGGTATTTAGATAACCAATCCATCCCAATGACTACGTCAACACTACCGAGCTTAATTGGAATATGGTCGATTTCAAAAGATTGACGTAATAAAGTAATGATACATCCTCGAATAACGGTATTAGTGCTAACTATTTTTCCGTCGGCCATTTCTATATCGTACTTAGTATTCATGGAAACAGACGGAATATCTAACTTAGTAGCAATTTTAACATATATGAAACTTCTTTTAGCTCATGAGTCAAATATTAGTTTAACCAGATGTTGACTTAGATGAAACATACCCGTAATCGTATTATGATCTTGTTGAGTATCGTTCAGCAAATAAGCTTTTCCTTGGCCATTGCTCTCTTTACGACACTCATCCATCATATGCCCTTTTTCTCTGCAGTTTTAGTAAACTTTAGTTACAGGAATATGATTACTTCCAGTAGCTGGTCTTTTACCTCTGTAGAATCTTGTCTGTGTCCTAGTTTTCCACAGTTCTGACACTTGATAGTGCAAAATCCTGTGTGATGTAGAGAACATCTCTGACAAAGGGGTAGTCTTCCATTATAACCATTGCTCGTAGCTACAACATAAACTTTAGAAACATCATTTCTTTTGTTCATCTGCTGACAATTATTGTCTTGATTATAGTTGCGATAGTTATTCTTCTAGAAATTACGATTAACAGGAAAGTTCCTCCTATCATCAAACTTCCTCTTGTTATTGACTGCCACTGGTGCAGGATTATATTATGTCACTTGATACTTTAACCTTTGAGTAATGGTGATAACTTCCTCTAAAGTTTGGGGTTTAGAAGCGGTAACATTCCCTTCAATGCTTCTAGGCAATCCTCCAATAAAAGCTTCCATCAATTTTTCAGTATTTGACACCATATTAGGACATAATAATGCCAATTCCTGAAATCTTCGGGCATAAGCTTTAAAATTATTCTCTTTTACTGCTAAATTATAGAATTTTTCCTTCATTTTCCTAATATCATTGCGAGTACAATACTTCTTAACTAGCAGATTCTTGAATTCATTCCAGGGAGTCTGATAAGCTCGTTATATCCCAATGGGTTGTGCATAAGCATTCAACCAAGATAAAGCTTCTTCTATCAGCGTACCCGCAACAAACTTCACTTTACAATCTTCAGAACATCCACTGCGAACAAATACTGATTCAGTTCTCTCGAACCAACGAATAAGTACAATAGCTCCTTCAGATCCTTTATAGTTAAAAGGCTAACAGTTCATGAAATCCTTGTAAGTACATCTCTTTTCTCAGGTACTTCTCTCCCAGCAGTATTTCCATTACTTGTACTGGCTACATTGGCGGCTTGTGCTAGCAAAGCTGCAGTCACACTCTCAACAACCAATTGCTTTATTTCTTCAAGTGTCATATTTACTGTCGCAGATATTGATGCTCTCGTATGAGCCATCCTACCACACAATAACACTCAATAAGAATGATATTATTTTTAAATTTTCATACGTAGAGTATGGAATTAATTTAATATATCATAGAGTATTTGATGATTACTAGTTCTTTCGACAACTTCATATGTGAAGATTCATAATATGAATGACGAAACTCTTTAACAAATTCATATATGAGGATTCATAATACGAATAATGATAAAACTAAGATAAAATGACAAGATTTTTTAAGAACAAAAGCACACTTCTTTATTTATTAACAACTTATCGTTCATATTTACACGATAAGCATCTTTGTTACATAAAGAAAACTATACATATCTTACAAACTGAGACTAGATTCCTAAGCTTAATTTCTCATTTTGACCTCCTCAAGTCTGTCCAAAATATATCCAAAGTCAGATTGTTGAGTTCTTTTAAGATCTTCGATGAGTAATTCTAAATTAAGCCCAGTCCTCGTAAGTCCTTCTTTCAGTTCAGTATTCTCCTTCTCAAGTCTTGTCATATTCATTTCATGAGCATGCAACCTTCTACTTAGTCTGATATTATGGCGTCGAGTAACGTCCACTTTATATTCCAACTGACTAATATGCTCTTCAATTTCCTTTCTTCCTCTTATCAGATTCCTAATATTCTTCTCCACTATTCTAAAAGCTTCAAGAGATATTTCATCAAGATGACTAGAAATCGCAGATAATTGCTTGTCGTGCTTTACCATTTATTAAATTCAGAGTTAATAAACAACTGTACATACATTGTACAAACACAGGTTTCCCCAAAGATCTAGGTTTATAGATAGAATGATAACTTGTTCAAGACACCACCCGCAGCACGCCAGTTTCATTCACCTGAAATATATGCTTATAGTCAACACAAAGGTTGAGTGAATTTACGGGTTTAAATAACATTTGAATACAAGTATGACTCTAGGGCTACAGTTTTATACACCCAAATTTCAAATTCATCGATTCTTATTGCACTAGCTCATGACCCCGCGACTAGACATTATCAGAAAAATCCAACAAAATTTGCCCTTAAAAAGGTAGATTGCTAGACTATCCTGAGTTTAGCAAAATAAAGTATATCTGTTTAGCCTAGGTGGGAACCATTAGTTACTAGCAAGTGTGACTTGCCCAGATAGGAGATGTCAATCTCCAATAGTACTATTAACAATATTAGCGCTCATTAAATGATTAGCGGTCCACGATTAAAAGGGACTTAATGGTAATAAGAAAACTTAGTGTCAATAATCATATAGGCAGCATACAAAAACACTTGTATTCCAGTTTTAGCATATATCCCCCTCACGGGTTTCCAAATCATTTATAAACTTTCAAAAGTGAGGCTATAAACTCACCTTAGCCTATAGAGTCTTGATTTATCCTGCTCTAACCAACCACAATCTTGTCACTGAATCTGAACTCGTATACATTATGTATATATATCAAGTCATAATCTCTGAGTTTAATCTTTTCATATAGTATTTTGTATACATATTCTTTCATTTGATTATTTTGGAGTAATAGTATCATTGTTCGGGCCATCGTACTCGGAAGCCATTCTATAAACGTTTGAGGAGCGAGGACACTTTAAATCATAAACCCAACCACTCAGTCAGAACGTAATATCGAGATGGAACATCTTTGTACAAAGCTCCCTACTAACATGACACAATATATTTTATTACATTTTAAGCCTTTAGTTTCAATATTGAAAAAAATAGCCCTTATAGTTATATTTTGGCATAATTACACTTTTAACCCTTTAAGTATATAGTTTCATTATATTGCAATTTAATCCTTCATTATTTAACCTTAGGGTCTTAAACTTTACAAAATTTGTTATTATAGATTTAACTTTCACAAAATGACACTTTTGGCACAAATTGATAAATAGTTTCAGAAATGATAGTTTTAGTCCCTATACTTGTAAAAATCATATAACTTCTTCAAAAATGTACCAAATGATCTAGGATTTGAAAACAAAGTTTATGAACACATTTATGATCATAATAACAACATTTCTCCAGGGTTATAGCTTTTGGAAAGGGTTTTGCTTATTATTTCAAGTAAAATACAAAATTAGGGTTTTAAGACATCTTTAGCTTATAACTTTCATTTAAATTGATGAAATGACTTAGTTTCATTTAGAATATTTTGGAATTATAACAAGTATTAGAATTTGTAGAAACTAGAAGGGGGGTTGAATAGTTTCTCATCGGTTTATCTCCTAATTAAAATTCCTTTCAATTAGGTGAGTGCACAAAACTATCTTTTACTTGAAAGCTATTTGCATAATGATTAGGTTCAATTCTAATGCATTAACAATGTGTAATAAGTATAATGAAAATGAATGTAAGTAATGAGCAAGGAAAGAAACAACCTAGTAGGAAGACACCAAGATTTATACTAGTTTGGCAACGAGGCTCTATCCTCGTTCCTACTCCACTCCTCGAGTACACCTTACTCGAGATTTCCACTATATCCACAAGCTCCCTTCTTGGTCGAGAAAACGTTACAACGTCGCTTACATTATTTTCTGACACTAAGCTAAATGTCGAGACCTAATCTTAGTTATGACCAATCTACACAACATCGCCCACTTCACCATTTTACGACACAAGGCTATATGTCGAGTTCTAATCCAAAGCTAGAACCAATCTTCACAACGTTGCCTACTTCACCATTTTACGACAGAAGGCTAGATGTCGAGTTCTAATCCAAAGCTAGAACCAATCTTCACAACTCTTCACTTTGAAGCTAAGTGAGAACTTCACACAACACAACTACATATCACTTTATAGTTTAGTGAGAACTCACAAGACACAACCACATCACTTTATAGTTTAGTGAGAACTAACACAACTAATTACAACTCAACTAAACATATCCAAGTACACACATGTAGCTTGGATATACACAACACAAATCCAAGCACACACATGTGCAATGGATTTACAAAACTCTAATCCAAGTATTGACATATAGCTTGGATGAACACAACTAGTCCAAGTATTCACAAATATATTGGATCTACAAAAGACACAAATAAACAAATGATGAACATGACTAGATCTTTAAGAGAAGGTGATCTTCATCAATGCTTCATCTTTAATCACATCACAAGTGTGTGAGTGATCTTCTCTTTGGACAAGATAAAGAAGGAGATCAAGAGGATAATCATGAGTAAACAACTTAACACATTAAATGATCATTTACAAATGACTAGGATTATTTAGGAGAAAGAAGGCTGAAAGAGATGTCCAAATGGGATTGATGAAAATGCAGATTTGATCCACTATTTATAGGAGACAAGATCCCAACGGCTATATGGGGGCGGTTCCTTATCTACCCAGGCGGTTCTTTATCGATAGGGAACCGCGTAGGCACTTAAGGAACCGTGGGTACTAGACTCCGCTCCTTTTTTTCTTTTAGTGAATTTGAAATATCTGAGGCTGTTTAGACCTTCAAAGGATATTCTTATGACATTTAGAATATGCCATATTCAAATTTACATCTTCATTGTAATAAAACATTTTCTTAAAAATAAAGTTTATTAAAAATCTTTTGTTACATGTGACAAAAGTGAGTTTGAAGGCTAATCACTTTTATGTTCACTAAGCATGATTAAGATATGTTAGTGTAATGATTATTACCTTGATGATAGTGTTTGTTAGATAATTCATTTTATGATTGTGTTTGACAATAAATGTCTTTGTAATTTGTCGTGATCAAAACTAAGAAAGATTAATTAGTACTAACAATGTTTTAAGGCATTGCTTTGCATTAACAATCTCTCCTTTTTTGATTACGACAAACTATAAACTCATTTACGTAAAATACAAGTTTATTTGAATTATTAACGAGTTTATCACTATCATTTCACCCCCTTTGTCAAAGCAAAAAGTTTGGCACAAGTCTTTGAAGAAGAAAAGAACCGGACTTTGCTAGTAGCTCCCCCTTGGTGCTTACTCCCCTTGCTTGGGGCACCAAGTAAATAAGCTAAGGTGACATGCTACACAAAGGTTAGAAGAAAGAAAAGAAACACCAATGTATGTATGTGCACTACCTACTAACTAACTTGAGAGGGAGGAGGAAAAGAAATCTCAGATTAGAAACAAGCATTTTCTAAGTATGTCCAAAGAGTGTGTATTGACAACATCATAGTTCAATTATTGGAATAAAGGGAGAAAAGAAACATTCAAACCAATCAAAGATAATTTAAAGTGTCAAGGGGTTAAAATTTAGAATTTATGAAATCACCCATAATTAATTTTAAGTTTTAACCATGATCAACTCTTTAACAAATGTGTGAAATAGAATTAGTGGGAAAGATGACACACATAATATTCATATTACATAAATATGAAATAACATACTGTTGGGAATAAAATGTAGCCAGTCCACTTGAGAGCTGACAAGAGGAAAACAAGCGTTGATAAGAAGAAAACAAACGCTGACAGATCAAGCGTTGACAAGAAGAAGTCAAGCGTTGATAGGTTGAAGACAAGCACTGATAGAAAGATATGGTCTACGCGTATTATGTTTCTAGTTTGTTTCTAGTAAAGATAAGTTCAACATTTTATTTTCTATAATTATCTTTACCTAGAATAGTTGATACGTAGACTCTTGTACAAGGCTTCTTATGTTTATAAAAGAAGACCTTTAGGTTATGTTTCATATATAAGTTTTCATACGTTAAACACTTTAATTGTAAGCAAGTTTGTTATTATCAATCAAGTGAAAGTTTGCTTACATTCTTTGTGTGTTCTTGTTTAAGTGTTAATTCCGCATAACACTTAGATTACTTTATACATAAACAAAGTTTCTCTACGTGTATAACTTGATCTAATCTCGTTTACACAAGCTAAATCGATCTAAGTTTGGGATCAAAAAGTGGTATCAGAGCTTGTTGAGAAACTTTGATCTAAAAGAACACAAGAACCCTAAAAATCACCAAAACCCTAATTTTCACAAAACCCTAAAAACATCATGTCCACTCCAGAAGCAACCTCCTCCTCCTCAAACCACAACCTCAAGATTCCCATGCTAGATGCAAACAACTTTGAGTTGTGGAAATTCAACTTTGAGCAATATCTAGGGATCTATGACTACACTCTCTGGGAGATTATTGAATATGGAAACACATTCAATAAAGCTCAAAAGATTGCTAATGCCATTGCTACAAGATCAGCTGTTCAAGGATGTTCAGAAGAAGATAAGAAAGAAAAACCTGAGGATGGTAGAGTTGTGTCTGCTGATGACATAGCAAAGAAAAGGGTTGGTATGAAAACCCTAAACATTCTGAAACTCTCTCTGGGACAAGAAAATCAGCACAAATACAGAGGTTATGAGTCTGCAAAAGACCTTTGGGCAGCCCTTGAAGTTGCATATGGTGGTAATGCTGATACTAAGGAAGAGAAGAAGAAGCAACTCTTGCATGCGTATGCTGTTTTTAAGGCTCAACCTAATGAGAAGCTTAGCAGTGTGAGAAGCAGACTGCTTGACATTACAAGCAAGCTGTCCTTCATGGGGACACAAGTTGGTGATATTGACATTATTGCCACTTTTCTTAAAAGCCTTGGTGATGCGTGGAAGATTGAGGCAAGATCTATAATTGCCAATAACACTCACAAAAGTTCTACTTTTGATGATATCTACAACAAACTGAGGCTGTTGGAGAATGAAACTCTTTTGGAGCATGGAAGTAAGTCTACCAATAGTAACATGGCCTTCTTCTCACATAGTGAAGGCCAATTTGATCAGAAGGATTTATACATGCACCCAGTTACTGGATCAACATGTGTCAACGTTGGATCATATCCTGTCAACGCCTCACATTCAGACGCTGACACATACAAAATTGACTCACCAAGAGTTAAGCCTGATGGTTTGGATCTGGATACTGTGTGTGCATACATTGCTTCTTTGCCCAATGGTTCAGTGATTACATATGAGGACCTTGAGCAAATAAGTGATGAGCACTTGGAGGAGATGGATATAAAGTGGAACATGGCTCTTGCAAGTATAAGAGCAAAAAGATGGAATAGAAGGTTTAAGAAGAAGATGACCTTTAATGCAAAGGACACTGCTGGATTTGATAAATCCAAGGTTGAGTGCTACAATTTTCATCGTATGGGACACTTTATAAGGGAATGCAGATCTCCAAGAAGATCTGATGCTGGAAAACCCTCAAGCCAAATTGTTAAGGCTCAGGATCCTAAGGCCATGGTGGCAGTGCAAGAAATTGATGGTATTGGATGGGACTGGAGCTATTTGGCTAAGGATGAGGAAGAGGATAAAGCTTTGGTTGCTGAGATAGAAGAAGAAGAGCATGTTCAATATGCTCTCATGGCACACTCCTCCTCGTCATCAGACAATGAGGTATACGATGATGCTTTTTGTAGTAAGGGTTGTCGTTTAAATACTGAAAAACTTAACAAAGAGGTTTTAAGATTGTTAGGTGATGTGAGTACTGAGAGATGCAAGTTGTCTAACTATCAAATTGCTCTCACTCAAACTGAAAAAATAGTTTCTGAGAATAAGAAAATGGAGCTTGACCTAAAAGATAAAATAAATATCTTAAAACATGATTTAAATGCTAGTAATGATGTTAGAAACATCATGGAAAGGGTCAATGCTGAATTACAGGATAAGTTAGATGAGGCTATCAAGAATAAGGATAATGTTGACCTTAAAATTCAGAGATTTGATAAGTCTCACAAACCCTAGGAGAATGTGTTAATAAACAGAGGGATCCTAAGGACATGACTGGGATTGGGACGAAATACTATACTGGTGTTCCACCACCAGCTGGGGACTTCTATGGTGTCCAAAGAAAGGACTTATCTTGGACTGGTTTACCAGAACTCCAAGAAGAGGAATTTATTCCTCCACCAAGAGTCCTTACCCTAGTTGAGGAATATAGGCAAAAGTTGACTGACTTGAATGAATGGAAGAAAGTCAACCCTACCTTATTTGTCAAGGGTGGCATGCTTTGTGATAGTCCAAATGAGTCAACCCCTATTAAAGTAACAAACCCAATCACTGGCAAGACTGTTGACCTTGCCCTCAAACACTGTTAGAAAACCTAGCATCAAGTATGCAGAAATGTATAAGAATACTAGGTCACCTAAAAGCCAAGTTAGTGATAATGGAACAGGCTTCTTCTCTTCTAGACCTAGAGTTGTATCTAGAAAAGCCTGTTACACTTGTGGTAGCTTCTCACATTTAGCATATAAGTGTGTCAACGCTTCCAAGGTCAACGCTGTCAAAAGGTCAAACATTGTCAGACCCAAAACTTTTGTGGAGCAAAGTCCACAAGTTGTTAGACCAGCCCCATTCTTCACCAAAGGGTCTAACACTCATGGACAAAGACCTTTTCAGAAGACCAATACCTGGTCTAATAGGCAATGGGTTCATGTAGCAAACCCTAGGTTCAACGCTGATAAGGGTAATTTCAGTGTTGACAAGACCAAATCCAACGCTGACAGAAACGTTGCCAGACCTAAATATTTGCAACCACAGGGAAAGGGGTCTAAAGCTTCTTCTAGCTTGACATGGAGACCTAAGCAAGATCAAAAACCTAATTCTAATTGGATTTCTATGACCTGCAACAGATTTAATTAAATTTCAAAGGTCATCACAAAACCAATTGGGGTTAACTGGGTATTACATCCAAAAAGGGATGAACAAGGGGTTGTTATGAGAACTAAGTCTGTTCTTGTTGAACAACCAGATGAATCCAAGTCGGCTCAGGCTTGGGTTCCCAAAGAAAACTAATTTGTTTTCTTTATGTGTAGGGCATTCAAAAACAAGTGAATGATTATGGCTATTAGGATAGTGGATGCTCTAGGCACATGACTGGGAAGGAAGATTATCTTACTAACTTCACTCCCATTAAGGATGGTGATAAAGTTTACTTTGGAGGCGGATATGGAACTATCACAGGCAAATGAACTCTTCTCACCAAGAACTTGCGTTTTGAAAACGTGTTTCTGGTAAAAGAACTTGATTACAATCTTTTTAGTGTATCACAAGTCTGTGATAACAAAAATAAGGTTCTTTTTACTGATACTGAATGCTTGGTGTTGAGCAAGGATTTTAAAATTCCATATGAAAAATATACTGACTATTGAACACCTAGGCATAAGGACATTTATAATGCGAATCTTAATGGTATTAGGATGAATATTAATATGTCATGTTTTTATGCTAAAGCTTCAGTTGATGAGAGTAATCTATGGCACAGGAGACTAGGGCACATTAACTTTAAAAATATAAACAGACTTGTGAGACTTGGCTTGGTTGATGGTTTGCCTAAAAAGGCTTTCCACAATAACCACTCTTGTGTTGCATGCCTAAAAAGGCAAGCAGCACAAGGTCTCATTTAAGTCTAAACAGGTGCACTCTAGTTCTAAACCACTTCACTTGCTGCATATGGACCTGTTTGGTCCAACTAATATAGAGAGTTTGAATGGTAAATCATACTGCTTTGTCATCACAGATGACTTTTCTAGGTTTACTTGGACTTTCTTTTTAGCTATGAAAAGTGACACTGCTGATACTTTAGTTAGCTTTATTACTCAGATTGAGAAGAAAACTGGTAATGAAGTTAAAATGCTTAGAAGTGATAATGGTGGTGAGTTTAGAAATAAACTGTTGGATGATTTTTGTGCCAAGAAAGGGATTACTAGGCAGTTTAGTGTTGCCAGAACCCCACAACAAAATAGGGTTGCTGAGAGAAAGAATGGAACCCTAATTGAAGTAGTCAGGACTATGTTGGCTGATGCTCTTTTTCCCATAGCTTTTTGGGCTGAGGCTGTGAATACAGCTTGTTATGTTCAGAATAGAGCATTGGTCAACAAGATACATAACAAAACACCTTATGAGTTACTTTGGGGAAAGAAACCTAATATTGGTTTTCTTAAACCTTTTGGCTGTCATGTCGTTGTCTTAGATACTAGTGATGCCTTAGGTAAATTTAGTGCTAAAGGTGATGAAGGCTACTTCATGGGTTATTCAGTGCAGAGTAAGGGATATAGGATTTACCTTAAGAAGGAAAAACATATACTTGAAAAAGTACATGTTAGGTTTTTAGAGAGTAAACCTAGTGATCCTGAAAGTGGTCCAAATTGGTTGTTTGACTTAGAACCTCTATCTAAGACTTTGAATTATATGCCTGTTACTGATCCAGACATTGTGAAGGTAACTTTAAATGTTGTGGAAGAACCAGTTGTTGATGTTTCAGGTACACAGGTTAATGAAGAGGTTGGATCACAAGCAGACAAGTCATCTCCCATACAAGAGTATGTCACTATTCCCATATGGACAGATGCTTTTGCTGCTACTGCTGGAAAGGAAAATGGTGGTCCCCAAGTATCACCAGTTAACAACATGCATGGTCCTTCAGGCGCTGACAAAGGAAAATCTGGCACTGACAGGACAAATTCAGGCGTTGATGGCTCAAACGTTGACAACACCATTTCAGGCGTTGATGATCCAAGCGCTGACAACCTTGGTTCAGGCGTTGACAACACTTTTGAGCATATTTTCTCTTCAAATTTTGAACAAGGTGAAACTTCAAGCAGGAATGAAGAGGTTCATACAAATATTGATAGAAGAGAGTCTGAAGAAGATATTGGCAACTTGGAGGATGAGATTGAAGACAACATACTTTTTGAGGGAGGAGTTCTCACTTCTACTATGAAGAATCACCCCACTTCTCAAATTATTGGGGATGTCATGTCTCCTGTTCAGACTAGAAGATCTCATCAGAGTCTTGGAGGATTTATTGCCAATATCCACAAGAAGGTTGATACCCCTCTTGTTCAAGCATGTTTGTTTGCCTGTTTTATGTCACAACAGGAACCCAAAAAGATTTTTGATGCTCTCAAAGAACCAAGTTGGGTGGAAGCAATGCAGGATGAGCTTCACCAATTTGCTATTCAGGATGTTTGGGAGCTGGTTGATTGTCCCAGATATGTCAGACCTATTGGGACAAGATGGGTTCTAAGAAACAAGAAAGATGAAAGAGGCATTGTGGTAAAAAATAAGGCACGTTTAGTGGCTCAAGGATATACACAAGAGGAAGGGATAGACTATGAGGAGGTCTTTGCACCAGTTGCAAGGATTGAAGCTATAAGGATATTTCTAGCCTATGCTTCCTGCATGGGCTTCACTGTCTATCAAATGGATGTGAAGAGTGTTTTCCTCTATGGCATAACTGTTGAGGAGGTATATGTTATGCAGCCTCCTGGTTTTGAAGATCCAGAGAATACAGACAAGGTGTATAGAGTCAAGAAAGCTATGTATGGACTTCATCAAGCCCCAAGAGCATGGTATGACACATTGTCCACTTATCTGGTGGAAAATGGATTCAAAAGGGGCACCATAGACCAGACATTATTTACAAAGAAGGCTGGTAAAGATGTCTTACTTGTTCAGGTTTATGTTGATGATATCATCTTTGGCTCCACCAATCCAAAGATGAGTGAAGACTTTTCCAAGCTTATGACAGACAAATTCAAGATGAGTGCAATGGGGGAGATGAACTTCTTTCTAGGGTTACAAGTTCAGCAGAAAGAAGATGGTATCTTCATCTCTCAGGATAAGTATGTAGCGGAGATCTTGAAGAAGTTTGACTTTTCTCCACATGAAAAGAGGGCTACTACTCCTATGGATAGAGAACACCCTTGGGGAAAAGTTGGAGATGGAAAAGATGTGGATGTCAGGCACTATAGATTAATGATTGGTTCATTGATGTATCTCACAGCCTCAAGACCTGATATCATGTTTGCTGTGTGTGCATGTGCACGCCATCAAGTGACTCCCAAAGAATGTCACCTTTATGCTGTCAAGAGAATCTTTAGGTACATTAGATGTTATCCAGATCTTGGCTTGTGGTACCCAAAAGATTCACCATTGGAGCTTATTGCATATTCAGACAGTGACTATGGTGGTGATAAATTTGATAGAAAATCCACAACTGGTGGATGTCAGTTTCTTGGGAATAGGTTGATATCTTGGCAATGCAAGAAACAAACAGTGGTGGCCAATTCTACAACTGAAGCAGAGTATGTTGCTGCAGCTGCTTGTTGTGGACAAGTCTTATGGATTCAGAACAGCTGTTGGATTATGGGTATAATTTCATGCATACCAAGATTTTGGTTGACAATAACAGCATTTTATGCATTATTAAAAATCCTGTACATCATTCTAAAACAAAACACATAGAAATTAGACATCATTTTATAAGGGATTGTTTTGAAAAGGGTTTAATACAACCAGATAGGGTTGACACAGAAGAAAATGTGTCTGATTTATTAACTAAACCTTTTAATGCTGGAAGGCTTCAATACTTGGTAACAAGTATTGGAATGATCAATCTCACATAATATGTGTTTTGGGGTCTTATTGTAAAAGTATGTACAGGATAATGCATTGTTATTGGTCTTTTGAAGTTAGATTTTCCACTATATTTTTCTAACGCTGACAAAGGTTACCTTAACGCTGACAAGTGTTATCGTGGCGTTGTCAGCAACAATGTTAGTTTTGTGGTTTTTAATCTAAGTGTGCAGGTGGTGTTAGCATTGTATCATTGGATACAGAGTTGCTTATGGATCCTTGGAGAATCATTTGAGCATGTTTTTATTTATGGATGATGGTTGGAATATTTCTATTCCTATCTTGACATAAATTTTTATGTTCATACATATTTTTGGGCAACATATGTATCACAGTTTAAGGGGAGGTTTTAGGAACCTTTAGGACTTTTGGGTATTCTTATAATACTCTTATCACAATTCTAGATTGTGTCCACAGGTGAGTATGAGTTAGTTTACTAAATCATGAGGCATTGTAGCATGCAAAGTTGATATACTATGCATGCTGCCAAGACATTTTTGGCCTAGAATTGGTTGTGGTATGTTGGGAGACTTGGGAATGATTTTATCATGGGATTTACCTGGGAGTTATAAGGAATTTTATGAGATAACTTAGTTGTTTAGAGTTTTGGTTAGCAAGGGACACTAGAGGACTGTTATGTCTATCTTGCATAAGCAAGTGGGCATAACTGGACAGTGCTTGCCGCCCTATAATAATTATCAACTTATAGGTTATCTTCACTAGGATAAATTACTTTGTTAAGGTCCTTTTTCATTTTTATTACTTTTATTTTTGGACACTGACAAGTATTTTTCCAAGCGTTGTTATGACCAATTTAGACGCTGACATGGCTTTGGCAAACGTTGACAAGAATATAGCCGTTGGGCGTTGATGGGTTATTTTTGACCGTTGACACTCATTGGGTCCTACCCAGTTGTTACTTTTTGACGAATTTTGGGGCCGTAATTTTGGGAGCAGATAACTTTTAATTAATGCATGAGATAACTTATTTTCTTTTCAATATTTTCATCATTATATTTTGAAAATAGTTGCCTCATTTTTGACCAATCACATGCACCTATCTCTCCTATATATTTGGCTCCTATTTTTTTAAACAGGGTACCTCATATTCTTGTCTAACAATTTTCTCCTATAATTCATCTTTCTAAATATTCACAAACAGCTTTCTTCAACAATGGCACCAAAATTTAGACCAAGTGATTTGGTATTGGGATTCAGGAGTCAACACAACATGATTGCATATTTGGACGCTGATGACACTCTGTTTCCACAATACACCCAGATGGTGGCGTATTTGAATGCATCTCCTATTAGGTATGCTCTTTCTCATGCTCCTCTCATCTCTGTCACGCATATTAAACAGTTTTGGAACACTGTGAGTTCCTCAACAGTTAATAATGTGACTACATTATCATCTATTGTTCATGGGCGTACTTGGGTGGTTACTGAAGCCTTGGTTTGCAAGGCTTTGCATCTTGATGATGCAGATGGTATAACCACCCTTCCTATTCATGAAATAGAACAAGGACTTCGGGCTTTGGGTTATCCTTTCCCTGATGAGGGCACTTTAAACAAATATCATAAATAGGAGTTTCCCCCAGCCTAGAAGTACCTCATACATGTCATCTTGCAATGTTTGAGTCCCAAGTGTACTGCACACAATGAAATTAATAGATCAATTGCTAGTGCAATTGTGTGCATTGCAAATGGGTAAAAGTTTAATTATTCAAAAATGATTTTTGATGGCATGTGTAAAAACAAAGGGAATAAGATGACTTTGGCTTATCCCAGATTTTTACAAATGGTTTTTGATGTGCAAAATTACTTCACAAGGGATCATGATGACTTTTATGAGATCCCTGTGCAAAAGAAAGCTATTTTTACCAAGATGAACTCACCCCCTCACCGTGACTTACCCCTCACCCCAACTATGCTTGTTGTTATTGCAGCAGCACAACCCCAACCAGACCCACAACCATAACTTGACCCAATACCAGAACCTTTACCTTCACCTCAACACATGGAAATTGACCAAGAACCCTTCAACGCTGACACCTTAAATGTTGGCATTGACACAAGTAATCCAGACGTTGACACCCTTCCTTCACAGACCCAAACACCCCTTAACCTTCCAACATCCAATCAATCCACATCATCTTCTACCCCACCACAATATAGGTTGCAAAAACGCCAAAGGACTACTGGAGTGTTCTCCTCTAGTGGTCCTAGCCATGTAGCAGAGAGAACCACCACCACAAGTGTGGTTGGTGCTATGGATGATACTGGGACTATTGGTTCTGGCTTAGATGCAGGCCAAGACAGTCCTAACATCTTTAAGACCTCATCCATGCCCCATGAATCTAACTTGGGAGGTCAAATACCCATTTTAGAGGAGAGCAGATTGGAACCATACACATTAATGGAATTGACGGCTGTCTGCATTAGTTTGCAAAAGCAAAATGCAGACTTGGTACAAATTGTCAGTACACAAGGCCTTGAACTCAAGCAATTGAGGGAGAGGATTGTCATTTTGGAGAATGCTAGCACAAGGCGTGGTATGGAGGAATCTTCCAAAGAGTAGGATGAGCAGATTAATGTGAGTGATAAAGGCTCACATGATGGAGAATCTTTGGGTATTGCTAAGGCCCTAACTGAATTGAAGAAGCAACCAGGTTTGGATAGATCTCTGGTAACTCCTACCAATTTAAACTTGTCTTTTACAGCTATGTTGGAGCAATTTACAAGAGGCGCTGAGACAAGTAATTTGGGAGTTGACAAGCAAAATTTGAACGCTGACACACCAAGCACTGACATGAGCAAATTGGGCGCTGACACAAGGAATTTGAGTGTTGACAGACCTGCAGATGAGGTTGATGTATTCTAGTCATCAGCTATCATCAAAGAAGTATCTTCACAGGTATTAGCATCATCCTTACCCATCATTGATCCATTAGATAAGGGTAAAGGAATCATGGTAGAGGTAGAAGTTCCAAAGGATGCAGCACAAGTAGAGTTTGATAGAAGGTTGGCTGCACAACTTGTGGAACAAGAAAGAAAGAAGGTTGGTGAATCACTATTTGTTGTCACTTCAGAGGAACAAGAAGGAAGTGATGAAGCAAGTTCAGATTCAAGTGTGATGGTAATAGAACAACCAGAAAGACTTGAATATGGTGATGATTTGGCAAGAGAGAAGCTTAGAGAGTTGAAATTGCAAGTAGATTTTGATATGCCAGAAGTTGTTCAGATGTACCATGCTTGGAAGAATAGGTGTATGGAGAATCCAGATTTGACTATTTCAGACCAAATTTGGGGTTTGGAAATTCTTCTAAGAGTTCAACAAGACTACAAGGTAATTCTGAAACACAAAGCTAGCAATGTTCTCTCACTGCTGAAAAGGGATAGAAGGGAGCTTTACTACATGCTACTCAGATGTCATGGAACAGGATGGACCTATAAGAAATTGTTGGGGTTATTCTTTGAAGAGTTGGAGTACAAGGCTTATCCCATTTGGGCAAAAGTGCAGGAAATAAATACTATCAGACTTCTTTCAGATGAAAGGAAAGAAGAACTTGCAGAAGAGATGGAGCTTAAGAAGGCAATGATTGTTCCAAGACCTTTGAAGAAGGGAGTTCCTCTTGAGTTTCCTAAAGATATGGATAGATTGAAGCCCAGTGAAGCTGTTATAAGAAGGAGCATCAAGCTCTCACCCTTGGAAGCTTCAGATATGGTACAAGTGTTACCTCTTGATGCCATAAACCCTATCATAAGCTATGAAGAAGATGCAAGTGGGTTTTGGAAGATTGACAGGTATGGGAAAGAGGTACACACATTTACAACTCTTATATCTCTCTTTGCAAGTAAGGATAGAGAAGACTTGGTAGACCTTTGGAGGTTGTTAGAGGCCAAGTATGAGACTGAAGCTCCTACTTCAGTCAATGGAATAAAACTTTGGTCAACATTCAAGAGGATGTGTGGACCAAAAGAAGAAGATCCTGCTGTTTGGAAGGATCTTGAGGATGATTTCAGTGGTCTTCAATGGCGTTTGTATTCAGCTACTGGTGTATATTATTTAAGCTCTACAAAGTTTGCTGAGTATCTTCTTATAGATGGTCAGTATTCCATGTCCAAAGAAGTTTTGGAGAAGATGAAGACAACACAGCTGGAGATTTACTATTCAAGTGACGTGGCCAAAGATTTGATCAGACATGTTTATTACCAATATGATAAGATTTGTAAGATTCCTCCTAGTTCTTGATTTTTATTTAGAAACTTGATTACTAGAGTAGATATCAAGTTTAGGGGAGGATTGTTGGGAATAAAATGTAGCCAGTCCACTTGAGAGCTGACAAGAGGAAAACAAGCGTTGATAAGAAGAAAACAAACGCCGACAGATCAAGCGTTGACAAGAAGAAGTCAAGCGTTGATAGGTTGAAGACAAGCACTGATAGAAAGATATGGTCTACGCGTATTATGTTTCTAGTTTGTTTCTAGTAAAGATAAGTTCAACATTGTATTTTCTATAATTATCTTTACCTAGAATAGTTGATACGTAGACTCTTGTACAAGGCTTCTTATGTCTATAAAAGAAGACCTTTAGGTTATGTTTCATATATAAGTTTTCATACGTTAAACACTTTAATTGTAAGCAAGTTTGTTATTATCAATCAAGTGAAAGTTTGTTTACATTCTTTGTGTGTTCTTGTTTAAGTGTTAATTCCGCATAACACTTAGATTACTTTATACATAAACAAAGTTTCTCTACGTGTATAACTTGATCTAATCTCGTTTACACAAGCTAAATCGATCTAAGTTTGGGATCAACACATACAATAGAAATATTCATACACACAATACGAATATTTAAAGCAAAAATATGAAAAATAAACCACAAAGCATAAACTACTCTAATAGTGAAAATCTTCCAAGATTGCTTAAGTTTTATTGACTCAACAACTAAAGTACAAAATGTCCCTTAGTTGGAAAAGAAAGACGACGAAGCATCATTCGAAGTTTTGTTCACGGGAACGAAAACTTTGAGAGGAGGTCGAGTGAGGAGGAATTCAAGGAAATTTAGCTTGTCATAGATATGAGCAAGTTCAATTTGTTGAAAACGACAACAAGCACACGAGGAACCATGATGCCAAAAAAAGTCGTTAGATGAGGGAGATCCATCAAAATTAGAGGTTGGTGGAGAGGGACATAATGGATAAGAGATGCTTTCACAATGCCTATTGAGATTAGGGAATGAAGATAAGTCATTGAGTTGAGGAGAGTTGAAAGGTTTTGGTGGTGGTGGATGAATTTCCTTTTCTCGGGCAATTGGATTTATAGAGTAAGTCTCATTCCAATATTGAATCGGGGAGAAGGAGGAATTCTTGGAGGATTTTGGAGAAAAAGAATCATGAGGATTCTTGTTCTTTTTGATCCAAATGGGTCGAACCGAGATTTTCGGTTTCTTTGAAAGCCTAGAAGAAGAAGCTTTAGGTTGAGAAGTTTGTGACAAAGAAATGTCAAGGTTAGGAAAGGAAGAATTAGGCATTATAAGGGATGAAGGAAAGAACTCCCAAAAGAGAAGAATTAAAGAAAATAGACAAGGCAAAGATATGAAATGAAAAAGAAAGGTTTTAGGAATTGTTTAGCCAAATTGGGTAAACAAAGAATCTTAACAAAGACAGTGGTCAAAGAAGAAAGACCAAAAATAAGCCAAGAACGGCTTTACTGCGTGTGGTTCCTTAATATAGCCCGTGGTTCCATATTGATATGGAGCCGCCTAGGGGCTAAGGAGCCGCGTCCAGAGGACAGCAAACCTTGATTTTCAAAAGTTTTGTAGAAAAAAAGACTTTTTCAAAATTTTGCAAATCTTGGATTTTTACCTCTTTTAGCACTAGAGTATGCTAGGGTTGCATAAAAGCAACACATTCACAAAGAATGTCTTGACAAAGGGTGACGAAATATTTAGATAACATTTTGGTCCAATTTTAAGTCAAGTTTTTAGAGGTTGTGATAAATTTAGGTTCAATTTTAAATAAATTAAAGTTGTTTAATGTGATCACATAGATTATAACACATAAAAACTAAATCCATAAATCATCCACATGAGAAAATCATGAGGGAAAAGAAAGGAAATACAAGAAATAAAAAGACAATTAACTACTACAAAGATAGCTAAAACTTGGTCTTGAATTCATAGATCTCTTTGGCTTGACCTTCTTTAAAAAGTATGTTATTTTGAAAACCATCATTCATCTCCTAAGAGGAGGCATGGAGAACAAGGCAAGAAAGAAATTATGCAACCTTCTATGAAGACTAAGCATCTCCAACCTTAGGTTTTAAATGATGTAGTTATTATAGAGACAACATGGGCAATTTGCACCATGAGCTTATAGGAACCCAAAGAAGTAAGGATCACCCATGAAGTGGGGAATAGGAATGCCCAAAATAGAAGCATTAGTGTTAGAGGGTGGAGGAGGTGGTGGAGGCATAGTGTCCAAGGGTGAGATGGGAGAATTTGGTGGAGTGAAAGGAGGGGTAACCAAAGGCTCAAGTACAAAGGGAATGCTTTGTAGAGGTTGTGGTTGAGAAATCCCATCCAAAGGAGGACTAGGGGTGAAAGGTGAAGATATCTCATTCATTCTTGATTAGAATGAAGAGGAGGTAGAACTATGTGAATGGTTAGTACCATGGGTTGACTTTGTCTTGCATGGAGCAAGGGGTGGTGAAGGTGAAGAAGAAATGAGAATGAGAGAGATCTCATATTTGGGAGTGTGAAAAGATGAAAAACCAATGTTAAGTATCTTAATCTTAATTTTGAGGCTTCTTTTGGAGGAGGAAGTTTTGGAAGAAGTGGATGTTCTAGTAGACACCATGGTTGCGTGTTAAGGTTTAGAGAAGAGTTGAAGGGATGAATAACACAATCAACAAGAGAGGGTTTAAGAAGAGAAAGGAATGATCCAAACTAGTAATGGGTTAAAATCATTTTAGGTGAATAATGAAATTAGGTACCCTAGTTTAGGAAAGTGCAGGTTTTTGCAAAAAAAATTTCAAAGTTTTACACAGATTAAGGAAAACAGTGTAAAGCAAAGATTCTGTCGAAATAGGGATAGGCGGTTCCTTATGTAGGTCTGCGGTTCTTTATCACTAAGGAACCGCGGGTTCGATAAGGAACCGTGACCAGTGGTGTCAAAAATTTGCACTTCCTCAAACTTTGGTTAGCCCAGATTTCACGCAAGTAAATAGAAAGCCAAAGTTAACTATAAATCATAATCTAGGAATCTAACAATCACAAAAAAAAAATGCACAAAGCTATGCAACGATTAGGATTAAAATACTAAGTAATCCAAACATAAAGTATTAGTAGCCAACCATAACAACCTAAATAAAAAGAGAGTAAGAATAAATAGTTCAACAATTCAAACATGTTTACAAACATGTTAACCTTGATAAACTAATGCTTCATTTATTCTTCTTGCCAAGTCTCTTGATCAAATTGGCTATGTTCTTGAACGATCCTCTTGACTCCACTCGATGATCATACAACTCACCTTGGGTTTTAAGATTAGCTCGATAGATATCCTCGAGACCGAAGTTTTCGGGAAGTCCACTAGTAGCATAGTAAGGAGGAGGGATGATTTCTTCTAACCCTTCCATGAAAGTGTCCATGGATGGGTGGGAGTTACTCGAAGAACCAACATGAGCACTTGTGCCTACGCCACCACCATCACTTGGTGACATATCAAAGTCCTCATCATCAGATTCTTGTGGATCGGACTTTCTCGAACCTCGATCACTTCTAGATTTTCGTGGTTGTACCTTTTGAGTTGGTAGCATGACACGTTCAACCGAACGAAAGCGAGAAATGTTGATGTCGGGATAGTCTTCACCAACCTTCTTAAGAAGACGAGTAAGGAGCATGGCAAAGGTAAGATTTTTTTTGGGTTTGGAAAGAGCATAAGTGATTCGTCGAGCGATGTAGTATGCGAGATTGTACTTGCCGTTGGTAGCGATGCAACATAACATGTACGCCATACACACCAGAATATGATACCGGTATCCGCCAAGACAAAATACATTCTCCCTAAGAATGTCGGCCCAACGGACCATACAATCATTTAGGTCGCTTAAGAGAACCTCATAGCGTTTTACTCGATGCTTGGTAGAGTGGAGGCTTCTTACAATGTGTCCACTACGCTCTTTACAAATGACATCAAGAATGTAGTCAAGGTCAATCTCTTTATTTTCATCTGGAGCACAGTCAAATGGTTCAAGAAGATAATCAAGTTTCCATTTATCAGTAAATCGACAAGTGCCCACAAATGGAACACGAAGAGCTTGACCAAAGTCTTCAAGAGAGAGTTTAATGAGTCGACCTTCAAGGATGAACCTAACATATACTTTATCATTATCATAAATTAGAGAGTATGTGCTAAAGAACTCTAAGAGAAATTCGGGATATATATCCTCTTTGATGTCCAACAAACAATCGAACCCAATTTCTCCGAACATAGATCGAGTATATATATATATCCCTCAATGTCCTCTTCGACAACTCTACCCTCGTGAAAGCAACATTTTTGGAGTGAGGAATAGGTGTTTATAAGTTGAGAGGAAGCACACATTTCAGAAAGGTTTGGCATGTATTGTCTAGTGTATTGGTGGTCTTGTTGAAATTCCGAAGGCATGATTAGTACCTAAATAAACACAAAAGTATTTCCCAATTACTCATATGTTACATATAAACTAAAATACAAAAAGATGAGAATGTGTTTCATCAATCTCTTGAAAAACCAAGGTTTAACCCTTTTCATTCTCATATTCACAATGTTCCTAGTTCATCATTAACAATGACACATTGACCATGTAAGATCAATAATGAACTTGAACATTGGTTTTTCAAAACAATGTTTTTAGATAAGCATTTAACAATGCCATTACCAACTTGTTCATGGGTTCATATCAATTCCATCAATCAACCAAACTATTTAGTCAAAATTAGGATTTGTTCTACAAATGGGTTTTAGTGAAATCTCAATAAAGATGAACCTAAGGAATCATAGTAACAATACTATGTCAACTCTTATGCCTAGTAAGGTTCTAATTCAATGTCAATTTTAAAAAACCCCAATTATGAATGTATGAACCCTAGAACAAATTAGATGAAATTAAAAGAAATGACTCACAGATAATTGATCTTTGATGAAGGATGAGTGAAACCCACAAATCGAAATCAATTAATCTTGAGTAATTGAAGGTTTTGGAAAAACAACAATGGTGGAAAACTGGGTGTTTTCGTCGCTGTGTGTGTGAAGGAGAGAGAGGGTTTTGTTTGAAAAGGTTATTTTGATAAAACTGAGCTTTTGTAAAGACTCTGCCCGCGGTTCCTTATCGATAAGGAACCGCGCATTAGAACCACGCTAGATAAGGAACCGCCTACAGTGGACAATTTTTATAAAAAAACAAAGAATTTTTGAAAACCAAAAATTTTAAATTACTTAAAAATATATCTTAAACCTTTTAGGATATCATTGGACCACCACAACACTAGGTAATAATGCCTTGTTGAAGGATTACGAGTTGAATCGAGATAGGAAAAGACCGAAACGAACAAACGACTATACGTAGCAAAGAAGCAAAGGGGAGAGGAGTCAAGGGAAGTGAATCAAGACCAAGAGAATTGCTCAAGAGACAAATGATATTCTTCAAATAGAGGAGGTGAAGAGCTTGTGTCATATATAGTGGTTTAAGACGTGCCTTTCTGGCGAAAGCCTAAACGGCTTTGGTAATGAATTATACCAAGCAATTTTGATGCATATAATAAGATCATTTTCAAGAGTAGTCTTATTCTATTTCAAAACATGATCAAAGTATAGATTCACTTTATCTCCCACATGATCGGATAATTATTGCTAGGATTAACAATAACAATATCCTTGGAATATTTAAATTCTAAATGTGTGGAATCCACCTACAACTTAATGAAGTAGTTTGGTATCTCAAGGGATTCACTAATCATCCTAGAGATGAGCTTAATTGCACAAGTTACACATGATATTGGGCCTACTAACTGTAAGGGTGCAAACCATGGAAATCATGCTTGATACTTTATGTAACACCCCCAAATTTACACAATTCAATACAGCGGAAGACTCGTTGGTGTTACGGGATAGCACATTACTCACATCATAGACAACGCTTAAAAATCGCGTCGTTTAATAATAAAGCATTTCCATTCATAAATATCAAGTCTACATAGGTCTCAAGTCCTACTATTTCATACAAGTTTTACAAAACATTTGAATGGAAATTTGTTATTTAAGTGCGGGCCATGAATTCTTGTTGTCTTCCCGAGAATTACCTTCAAGTACCTGAGATAAAACATGTTAAAAGAAAAGGTCAGCGATAACGCCGAGTGAATTCATAGAGTTTAATGAAAACGATTAATATATCATCGGTATATAGTTATTACCGAAAATCATTTTGTACAAATCTTTATAGTAAACTATAAAATAGGCCAAAAACATTTTATACAAATCCTTGTCAAAATCACAATATAGGCTTTCGCCTTCAAAACCATTATACGAACCAATGTCGTAAAAATATCATACAATACGTTTTATAACGTCCTGTAGAGTTAAATAAAAACCGTTATATGAATATGGTTATGTAAAACCAAATCACGAACATAATATCAATAATAAGACCCCATATTGCTTGTCAAGCAATATATCGTAATTCAATGCATGTAGCAGTAGTTTCGTTATTTGGATTATTGTAAGTCGCATGACATTGTTACCTTACTATTACAAACAACGGGTAGCTAACCTGAAACTCATTTTCCCATCTAAACTAGCGTGTCGTCACAATAATCACGCTTGTGTAAATCTTCTCATACATAAATTCGCTTACCAATCAATGTGGCACGACGGGGATCAACCGTCAAGGCGCGAACTGGGGTGATCGTCCCCAAATAGTACTATTATATGCATAAGCGTCTACCAAATCCCGGTAGTTCACAATTCATGCTAATGGGACTTTTAGTGACATAACCTAACTTTAATAATCTATTTCATTTCATCTATTGGGTCATTTAATCATTCATCGGGTCATACAATCGGGTCCAAATCAATAAACAGACAATCGGGACAACTAATGTCCTATTTTATAAAAACTAACATGTTATCTCCCTCACGGGTTTATAAAACATTTCATAAAAACATTTAAAAGAGTGTGAGGCTATGAACTCACGTTGATGTGGGAAGGCGGTTATCGACGATTTCGGATGTACGGTACGTGCTTCAATCACGGAAACCTATATAAATATAACAATCGGTCTTAGACTTTTGTCCAATGACTTTATCAAAATAACAAATATACATATGATGATTTTGTACATATGATGATGATCAAGTGGGTTTATACATTCTTATTTACTCCTTTTAGTGTTTATGTATTGGTAACTTTTTACTAGTTTACTAGTTTTACCTATTTACATGTTTTAGGTCTAATAAGCCTATTATAAGTTCATTAAATTGTATTAATCCATTTTATACTTGTATTATCAGTATTTACACTTTACATGTTGGGCCCAAATGGGTTAAGCCCAATAAGTAATTTTTATAAGTGTTTAACTCATTTAGTTAAATTATTAGTCCAAATATGCTAACTTAGCTCGTTAATGTCCGTATGTCATATAGTTCGGGTTTTATCGGTTTTTACTTGTATTAGGTACTAATATATCATTATATGACTTTTAAAAACTTTACATTAGACGGGTTTGATCGTCTAAGTTTTAATTGGCGAAAAACGTTAATTTTACGGTAATAGCCGAAAAAGTCGTAAAAATCATGTTTATAGTTTTTATAACTTATAAATCTTATTCAACTACCATTTTTATAAAGTGTCCATTTATTTAACCTATACATATTTATATAAATGAAATTTATAAGTTAGTGGGTTTTAATTCACATTTTATACTATATTAGTTTGAGTGCTTATATAATACTATTAAACATTAATTCTTCAAAATCTGATTTTTAATTTTATCTTCACCATTTTTATCATATCTTGAGTTCTATAAGGAGATAGAAGCTCATTTTTGGATGGCATAAACTTCATTTTATGTGCTACAAATAAGTTAGTTATAGCTACTGCTCATTCCATGTCTAACTATCCTTAACAGTCCCTACAAAACAGACTATTCAGATTGGTACACTCATCTTGTTTTGATCATATCTCACTCATTTTGATGATTCCATTGCATGGCCAACTCTCACATGTGTATGACATCTAATACTTACTGTAAATTGATTCCACCATGCAATTTTATCAGTTTATGACTTGGTTACTTACTGTTTTTATACAGCCAATAATTTAAGCAAGATTTTAGCCTTTTTTCTTATGGTTTTTCATCTTTTTAATCATATTTATCAACACTTGATCCCCACACAACATTTTTATCATCATATATTCATCATATACATATACAATAATAAAGAAAATACAAGATTATATAATCAAAATAACAAGAGGATAGGAAGAAACAATCTCTATACCACCAATAGTGATGAAAAGATGAGGTTTATGATGAACAAGGCTTGGTTCCTTGTTACCAAACCTTCAACTTGGTAAATGAACTTCTTGGGTCCTTCAAATGGATGAATATCTTCATGAAAATCAGCCTAGGAACTCCATGGAAACTCCTTTCCATATGTTATAACCACCTCCAATCTTCATTTTTTCAATGGGTTTTCATCATATGTAAATTATACATATGATTTATGGTTGATTTTTTTGATCAATGGTGGTGTTGTTGATGAAGATGGACGTTCATAGGGAGTAGAGAGAGAGTGTGTGAGTTTTGAATGTAACAAAGTGAGAAAATGGTTTAGTGTAGGTGGTTTTGTGTAGTTGCTAGTTTGAGAGAAAGTTAAGACAAGTGTCTTAACTAGTCATGTAAAGTTGACACCTCAAAGGTGTGTAGCTTAAGCTTGCCCCTTTATTTAGTGGGGATGGGACAAGAGTTATCTTGTCTCATCCCTATTTATTTGCGAGTATTCCTTGATTCTAGTTTCCACGATTTGCGTGCCCTCGGGTCGTTTTACGAAAAACGTTTTTATCAATTATGAATCAACGACACAAAACAAATCTAATAAAAATTGTCTCATCAAAAATGGAGTTCGAAAACGTAAATACGTAATCCTAAGGTTTCCGGTTTAGTCGTAAAGGACGTTAAATTATAATCGTAAGTCCTAATCTCTTCTCGTAAATTTGTGAGTTTATGAACCAACACAAATTTAAAATTCCAAAATAATATTCACGGATGAATTTATTTTTTGAAATGTCGGACTGTCACCAAAACGGTGTATGTAAACGTAAGCACGTAACGTAGAATCCTCCGGTTTAGACGTAGTCGATGCTACTTCAAGACATAAATCCGAATTTCTTCCCAAAAATAAGTGAGTACATAATATAACATTAAAATAATGTTTTTAAATAATATTTGAGAATAAAATATAAACCATAAATTGATGGATTGTCACACTTTAAGCTTCTACTAACTCACCGTACATCTCCATAGTGAGTCAAGTATCCAAGCAATGAAGGTTTGAGAGTGAAAAAGGAAAGAATCACAAACCACGAATAAATGTCAAGGCAAGGATGCCAAGAACAAGCATATAGTCAATTAATGATCAAAAGAATGATCAATAGGGCGTGTGGAAGAACGAAAGCGTACCTTGGCCACAAATTGCATTCCGAGCTTTCAAGGAACCAATGCAAAGCCCAACTATGACTAATAGTGACAACTAGGTATTCAAAGACTAGTATCACTCCTACCCATCTTGATATCATCATTGAATGATGTTGGAAATCAAAGAAGATGAGTCTTCTACAAGTGTACGTAACTCAATCCACAATCAATAGAATGATTTATCTTCATGAGTACCTACACATAACAAGATGTAAACTACTAGATACATTTCAAGATTAAGTCTAAAATGCATTAATACTACTAACCTAAATGAGATGTAATATTAACAGTTTAAAAGGCTTATTTTAAAAAAAATAGTTTTGACCAAAGAAAAACATTAGTACAACTTAACCTTCTAATTTGAGGAGACAATGGATCGATCCAAGTTTTAAAGTACAATATACTGCAAAGATCTTGTGTCACCATCGCTCTGATACCAATTGTAGAAACTAAAAGGAGGGGTAGAATAGTTTCTCATCGGTTTATCTCCTAATTAAAATTCCTTTCAATTAGGTGAGTACACAAAACTATATTTTACTTGAAAGCTAGTTGGATAATGATTAGGTTCAGTTATAATGCATTAACAATGTGTAATAAGTATAATCATAATGAATGTAAGTAAGGAGTAAGGAAAGAAACAACCTAGTAGGAAGACACCAAGATTTATAGTGGTTCGGCAACGAGGATCTATCCTCGTTCCTACTCCACTCCTCGAGTAGACCTTACTCGAGATTTCCACTATATCCACAAGCTCCCTTCTTGGCGGAGAAAACCTTATAATGTCGCTTACATTATCTTCCGACACTAAGCTAAATGTCGAGACCTAATCTTAGCTAGGACCAATCTACACAACGTCGCCCACTTCACTATTTTACGACACAAGGCTAGATGTCGAGTTCTAATCCAAAGCTAGAACCAATCTTCATAACGTTGCCTACTTCACCATTTTACGACACAAGGCTAGATGTCGAGTTCTAATCCAAAGCTAGAACCAATCTTTACAACTCTTCACTTTGAAGCTAAGTGAGAACTTCACACAACACAACTACATATCACTTTATAGTTTAGTGAGAACTCACAAGACACAACCACATCACTTTATAGTTTAGTGAGAACTAACACAACTAATTACAACTCAACTAAACATATCCAAGTACACACATGTAGCTTGGATCTACACAACATAAATCCAAGCACACACATGTGCAATGGATTTACACAACTCTAATCCAAGTATTCACATATAGATTGGATGAACACAACTAGTCCAAGTATTCACAAATACATTGGATCTACACAAGACACAAATAAACAAATGATGAACATGACTAGATCTTTAGGAGAAGGTGATCTTCATCAATGCTTCAATTCATATTTAATCACATCACAAGTGTATGAGTGATCTTCTCTTTGGACAAGGTAAAAAAGGAGACCAAAAGGATAATCACGAGTAAACATACTTAACACATTAAGTGATCATTTACAAATGACTAGGATTAGATAGGAGAAAGAAGGTTGAAAGAGATGTCCATAAAGGGTTGATGAAAATGAAGATTTGATCCACTATTTATACGAGACAAGATCCCAATGGCTATCTGGGGGGGGGGGGTTCCTTATCTACCCAAGCGGCTCCTTATCGATAGGAAACCGCGTAGGCACTTAAAGAACCGAGGGTACTAGACTCCGCTCCTTTTTGTCTTTTAGTAAATTTGAAATATCTGAGGCTATTTAAACCTTCAAAGGATATTCTTACGGCATTTGGAATATGCCATATTCAAATTTACATTTTCATTTTAATAAAACATTTTCTTAAAAATAAAGTTTATTAAAAATCTTTTGTTACATTCGACAAAAGTGAGTTTTAAGGCTAATCACTTTTATGATCACTAAGCATGATTAAGATATGTTAGTGTAATGATTATTACCTTGATGACAGTGTTTGTTAGATAATTCGTTTTATGATTATGTTTGACAATAAATGTCTTTGTAATTTGTCGTGATCAAAACTAAGAAAGATTAATTAGTACTAACAATGTTTTTAGGCATTGCTTTGCATTAACATAATTTATTATAACAAGATCAAAGCTTGTTTAACATAGAAATTACCTAGGTGGCTCCAAAATGGCTCCTTATGACTTCTTATGAGCACAATTTGCTATCAAAGCTTCAAGGGCTTCAATGGCTACCTTCTAGACCTGGTTTCTGGTCTTATGGGATGTCCTAAGACGTATATAGAAGTGGAAATCGAGAATGGGTAGGAGATACTAAGAAAACGGGTGCAAGTCTTCAAGGTATGTTATACGTCCCTATTTCTACCCATTTCATGACCTAGTGATGTAGGTTTTTCGTACACGTTTTAGGAAAAACGCGTATGAGTGGCAAGTATTAAGCGTTACATTTTAAGAAAAAATGTAAAACCGAATAAATGCGGGTTCGTTCTCGAAGGAGGTGTGTGGAGTAGGTGTGCCAATTATATAAAATCAAGTTTGGATTAGTGACGTTTTTGGTTTAGAAGAGAAAAATTAAAGACGAGCTACGATTACGATTACACTACGACGATTTGACGTAAAACGCGAACGTAATTACGTAAAACGTGACAAAATTGAAAATTAAACCTAAAAATTAATTAAAAGTTTAAACTAAGTCTAAAATAATATAAATAAGAATAAAAATCAAATAAATATATTTTAAAACCTTTTATTAATTAAATATTCAATTTTAAATGCTAATTAAAGCCCTAAAATCAAATATAATTAAGAAAAAGCCCAAAATATTATTTTATTGAACTAATAACTAACTTATATTATAAAAATCCTAAAAACTATTTTTCCTAAATTTTATAAACTATTTTTCTATTTTTAAATCACTAAAAATTATTTTAAACCACAATAATCATAAAAAATAATAAAATAATGCTAAAAAAATTTGACAATTTTAAAAATCCTAATTTATACTAATGAACAGTAGAAAAATGAAAAAGTTTGAAAAAATTAAAATTTTTCACTAAAAGACAAAACTGATTAGAAATAAAACCCTAATTAAACTAAATTAATTATAAAAATTAATTAAAAAGGTGAACAGTAAAAACTTTTTAAACTAAAAATCTTAAACTATTTTTCTAAGTCTAATAAAATTTTTAAAATTGAAAAACATAAACTTTTGTCACTAAAAGACAAAAACAGAAATTTAAAAAGTAATTTAAAATTGCAATTAAATCTAAAAAATAGGAGATGAACAGTAACTGAAAAATAAAATGAACTGAAAATCACAAATAAAATAAGAAAAATTACAAAACTAGTTTGAAGATCTAATTCCTATTTTTCACCACTAAAGACAAAAAAGATATAAAACTGAAAGTGACATTTGGCTGTTTTTGTCTGCTTGTGTAGCAGTGGGAATGAGTAACACTAACAATTGGAATAAGTTCCCACTGCTTTAACAGAAAAACAAGGTAAGTGGACCTTTTTGGCTATAACTTGAGATTTACTTGTTGATTCTTGGCAACAAAGGAACCCCCACAACCAGTTGGGTTGTGGGGAGTCAATAATACAAGAAAAAGAGCAAGTTCTTCACAAATTTTAATCACACAAGGCACAAAAATGTTACTGATATCGCTATGGTATGTATCTGATGAACAATGCTGATCTAATGGGCACAAAAACAAATTTCAATCCACTCAATCTTAGTCAAATGACTACCAAATCATTCCTAACCAACATACAATCCTAGATAACAACCTAGTCTAACAATCAACAAAGATTGATGAGCAAATAATTGCATTAAAATGAACACACAGGGAACTTGCTGATTTTGCTAAAATAATACCAATTTTAACAAACAAAATCCTTTAAAATCCTACCAATCTGAAAACAAGACACCAAATACACCTAACTTCTACCAATGGAGATAGTTTAAGCTGTTTTCAAACCAAGAACTTCTCAAAATCATAGCTTATCATGCAGACCCAAACACACCTTTAAATTTCAGAAAATGAAATTTATCAAACCAAATGCCTTAAAATCTTGACCAAACTTATCCAAATCACTTCTAACATGCATAAAAACTCTAGACAAACTTAATCAAACAAAAAAATTCACATAAAAACAAATGCCATTCAAATTCACATAAAATTCACATAAAGTGCTCAAAAACTAAAAGGGGTTCAAGCCTGAAGGTTTAGCTGATGCCTTCCTTTTCTAGGGATTTGAGAGCTTTTAGGGAAGCTTGTGAAGTGTAGAGAAGGCTGTTGGTGGAGTCACAATGGACCCAAGCCTCAATAACCAATATCTTTAAAAGAAATTAAATGAAATGGAGAAGGAGTATGATGCCAGTCCTTGAAAACCTGCACAACACCACAAAACTAGCAAACAAACTTCAAGAATCAAGAGCTACAAGCTCAAAGCTTGTAGCTTTTGATACAGTAAGATGTGAGTAATAAAATAAAATCAGATTTTTGTGAAAAATCTTTGAAAAACTAATTTTTTGAAACCAAATAACTTTGATCAAAAGTTTTCAGCAAAGTGATAATTAACATGTAAACTCCACTTTCACTTCATAAACATGCTAAAACTCAAATTTTTGAAAACCTTTTCAATACAAATGTTTATAAAAAGAAAAACGGACTTTTGATGAAACCTTTTGAACAAATAGAAACTTGAAACCTTTAAACTATTTTGCAAATGAAATGTAAAAATTAAACTAATAAGCTGATAAAAGAAAGGAACTCAGAATTTGCATATTTAAAACTTGTTCATTTTCATTAATAAAATTAAAAAAATACAAAATTCTGGAACAAAAGGGGTATCTACAGGTTGGACCTCGTTAAATACTACTCAAAAGAAGATTCTAGTTACAAAAACCCTAATAAACGAAATCCCTATCATGCCCTTTGAATTTCAGTCAAATTTGGCCTTCACGTGATGGAAAGTGATGGCTAGCTGTCTTCACATGATCTTGGTCCTTAAAATGGTCTTGGGGAAGAAGAAAAGTGATTGTAGCCGTTGATTTTCTGAAGGATTCGTTTTTTGCTATTCTTGGTGCAGCAGGGGAAGGACGGGGGGCCCATTGGGAGTCACGGGATGGTTGGTTTGGTGTTGGGTTTTGGTTATGGTGGGGTCAATCAATGAACTGGAGGTTTATATGGAAAAACCCCTTGGTTTGGGGTTTATTCATCCTCGGAAAGTTAGGGTTCTTGGGGGATTAGGGGTAGTTTTAAATCTGGTTTGGGTTTAATTGTATTTAAATTGGGTGTTTAGGAGGGAAGGGTAATAACTGATTAAGTTATTTAAAAATGGGTAAGTGGGATTCAGAGGTGGAGGAGAGGGTGGATATGATTGGTGGAATGGTTTGAGTGGGGTGACGTGTCGGCTGATGAGTGGGTGATGGAAGTTTACATGTCTGCCCAAATTGGCCCCCTGCTTTTCTTTCTTTGTTCATTTAACTTTAAAACTGCCAATGTTCATTTCCCTTTGTTAAGCAAGTTTAAAAACTTGCATTTTGACCACAAAAAGTTCATGAAACTTGTTCCAAGGTCTTGTTGTGTCATTTAATCAATCTTCAAGAGCTAATCATGTCATGTCTTGAAACTTTTAAGGACCCTTATGTAATTTTGAGGATTTACAAGGGTTAAAAATGACAAGTCTTCAATAGTTGAGGGACCATTTTTGCAAATTCTTCAATCTTCAAGGACTTGAATGGAAATTCCTTACTGGGGTCCGGTTCCTTGCGCGGCGTCGTTTCCCGTGTTTGTTTTTGCTTCATTCTTGTGATCGTTTGTTGATTTCACGATATCCGTACCTAAAATACACAATAAGCAAACACAAGCATATTTTGGGGTATTTTGATGATATTTTAAGCGTTTTAAGCCCGATTTGGACGATGAGACTATGTATAAATACAGTCTCATCACTCCCCCATACTAAACCATTGCCGTGTCCCCATGCAATGCTAGAATTAAGTATAATATCACTTCCAAAATTCATTTTATGATGACTTTTATTGAAGACATAAACTTAAATAAACTACTATACGCGTTTTAGACATAATGTATTGTTTTCATCACGATTAAGTGACTTTTGGGATCATAGAACAAGAACACGTGAATGCTTCGTTAGAAATAATTTCGTCGTCCTCGATTTTCACCTAATTCCATGCTAAGCGTGTAACGAGATCATTGTTATTATAAGTTAGCAACACGATCATATCTCATGAGTGTTAATTACACACCTAAACTCCCTTATTCCTACTTGGTATCTCTTATATTTTATTTTGTCTTAATGATCACGAGGATACATCATTGACTTATGCGTGAATAGAGATTAAGTCTAAAAATAGAGTTTTAACGATGTAACCAAAATCATTAAATTAATAATTCACCCTAATAGACAACGATGTCAAAAAATTAAGTCAACAAGAAGGATCGATAAACACGGTTTTATAATGGTTTTGAACATGAGACTTATTACCATGACTTTTATTATCCGCCATCATCGGTGGTTTTATTATCATGGTTTACCTCCATCTTTTATTCAACTTCGCCATGAAGCTTTTATTATGACTTCGGTCTTGCCTTACCTTTTATTATCCGCCTCATCGGTGGTTTTATTAGCCAAAGACGTATATCCTCACGCTAAAGCGAATTTTGGATCTTTAAAGCTTCAAAGATTAAGGCTTGATTCACTTTCAATTTGGGCATAGATTTTTCGGCCTTGTGAGCTTCAAATTTTTGCTTAATTTAGGTGAGCACTTGAAATCTTATTATTAGGTGAAGCTTTCGATTATTCGGGTGCCAATACTTCAAAACCGTGACGCTGGCGATACCTTAATGTTTTCCCAATTTAATTACATGGAAGCTACTAAAACAAATTAGAAACGAACAATAGTGACTAAACCGCTAAATCAATATTTATTAACAATTTATTATGCAAAAGCGTGGGGAGAATAAGCTAATAATTACTACACATGAGATCGTGACGATTACGAGACTTATAAATAACTCTATCATTTCTCGTCCTCATTTAAGAGACTGAGCCTAAAAAGTTAAGGAATCGAAGCTAAGTGCTCAACACGCACGGTCGAGTCAAAAATTACTCTTATTCTCACCATCGGAAAACCTACATTCGTGTCTTAAACACTTATGAAAAATATGAAATTTTTTTAAAATTTGGCCATTTTTAGCCTTATTTTGCAACAAAACGATAACAAAAAAATGAAAATTGGATTGCATGGTGACGTAAGCAAGGTGAAGTATCTACTCACCCCCCATACTCAAACTAAACATTGTCCTCAATGTTTCGAGTCTAGGGGTGTAAACACCCCCATACTAGAGACGAAGTCGAATGCTTAATCTCGAGCATGGAAAGGGTAAAACGAATAACCTAAAATCCATTTATGAATTATGCTAATAAGATAAACGTTAGAACATAAAAGGATATCATCGGATATCGGAATCTCCAAAGGCAACGATCGAAGCTCGAGTGATCCGTAAAACGAACACGAGAGGCTTCAATGATGACGATGAACCTAATGAATCACAATCACAAACAACCACGGAACAAAGGTAGGAAGAGCACAAGTCCCCTTTTTACATTAACTAAGAAAGCAATAATATTTACAAGGATAAGCATGAGAATCCCCCACGAGGCACCTTGTTTTTGTTAACCGAGTCAAAAGATCGACTCGAATCCCCATAAATGTGATCATTTAGGGATAATCTTGGTATGGTCATTTTTGGTGGGGCTTACATGATAAACAATGCCCAAAAGCAACCGGTACTAAGGACTAAGTCCTTTGATGATGCAAAATACCGGGATCGAAGATGGCGTCCTCGTTCTCATGGGATAAACGAACCAACGCCACTTCAACACGTGCCAAAACCTTAAAGAGGTAGAAGAAAATAGATGAGAAGTAGAAAGGTGGGGCAATGGGTAAGTCACTAAAATGAGCTACTCGAGGTAGACTCACACCAAGCAAATAGATATGATTTCCATTTATTGCATCGGTGGAAGACCGAGATTTCCCTTTACAAGTAATTTCGGGATCGTAAATCTCGTCCTCGGTGGAGAAATGTGAGGGAACATAAGGGGCTTCCCCCACACTAGATCCACACCAACCATCGTCAAAAGGAGTAGACGAGGTGGTAGCACTCATAAAACGCGGTGATGACGGAGTTAAACATGTAGAAAAATCTTTTAAAACGTTTTTAAAATCTTTCCCTTTTTCATCATTTAAAAACTCTTTATGAAAACCCGATTTGAGAATGTCGAAAATATTTGGCGTTTCAAACTCAACATTAGTCACGCTAAAAATCCTCACATTTAAGTCGCGATTAGGGGGTGGTGGATTATGTAAGTTCTCAAAATGTCGATCAATAAAGAACACCGCCCCCTCGAGGTCTACATACTCGTCAACCTCATGAACGTCGATCTCATCGATTTCTTCATCAAAGATAGGCTTGTCAAACCACGGTTTGTCATTCCCCTCCTTGAGTATCTTAGAAACTCTCTCGAAAAGATCACGATCAAGCACGAAACCATCATTCTTTTGTGGGGATTGTTGATAAGTTAAATCCTCACGAATGTGGTAAACGTAATTCTCTTTTGAGGAGTGTTGATTAGGTAACTCCTCGAGAATTGGATTTTGGGTGGTCACATGAGTTGGCTCGTCATCGAAAATAAGACGTTCCAACTCATTTAGTTCATCCTCGATTTTGGAAAGATCGACCTCACTCGTAGGTGGAAGTGAAGGCATAAGAGCTAGCTCTCGTTCAATTATTTCCTCAATCTCGGGATCAAACTCATAGTCATCGTACTTCACATGTTTCTTTTTAGGAGAATCAAAAATTTCATGTGGATTTCGAAGTACGTGATCAATCTCGGTAAAATCGCCATCGTCATCGTCAAAGAAAGAGTCGATGTGAGCACTCACAACCATGGTCTTACAAGTCGAATGACTATGCTTAGGTGACTTTTCTAAGACGAGAGGATCGATGTCGATAAACCCTTTAGCCTCAACTGGTGTTGGGATAGGCAAAGGAGGCACTTCGATGGAGTTAGAAGTTGAAGCCTCAAAGACGTGGTCCTTCGAAGGTGGTGAAGACGAGCCCATTTTGGTCATTGTCGTGATGGCACTAACGTCGCCCTTCGGAATTGGTGTTTTACTTGTTTCGCTAAATACATCCCAAAGTGATTTTTCATCCATAAATTTACACATACCCTTTTGAATTAGGTACACGTACTCTTTATCATTAAAATCATCATCTTTAAAACCGTTTTTCTTAATTCATTCAAAACATGCATTAAGCCTCATTCTTTCCGCTAAAGTGAACATTTTGAAATCATTAGGATTTGAATCATTAGGTTTTGAAACCTCGGTTTTTTCATGATCATTAAAAACTTGGGATTTTCTAGCGAAAAAGTCCATTTTGTCATCCCCATATCGCATAGTAAGTCTCCCCTCGTGAACGTCGATTACGGTTTGAGCCGTCGATAAGAATGGTCGGCCTAAAATAATGGGACATTTAGGGTCACACTCGTAATCGGATATAACGAAATCCGCGGGAAAAAGAAACTTTCCAATTTTAACATAGACATCCTCGGCTATTCCAATTGGTATAAGTGGAGTACAATTTGCAAGCTCGATTGTCATGTTCGTGGGGGTAAGTGAAGGCAATCTCATCAATTTCCAAAGAGAATGAGGCATGAGATTGATGCTAGCACCTAAATCGGCAAGGGCTAAACATCCCTCAATCTCGGAAAAATCACAAGGTAATAGAAATTGGCCCGGATCCTCTTCCTTTCTCGGCATACGCCTTTTGGGTTTTTTAAGAAGGATCGATGCACAAGTTTCTTCAAGGGTTACTTTCGTAAGGTCGATAAAACTCTCTTTTTGAACCGTGGATGGAATTTGAGGTACACGAGGGTGTGCACTCTTTTCATTAGTCGCCACGTTCACCCCATCGACTTTAGAACAATAAGACGTCTTAGAAGTCGAGGGTTGAGAAGAAGGAACAACTCGAAATCCTTCAAGGTTAGGGGTAATCATACGACCTTTCTCACGAGACGAGGCGGCTTTACATTGTTCCTTCGGATTTGCAACGGTGTCACTAGGTAACGAACTCGATGACGCACCCGAGGACTGTTTATAATGGCTGAAAACATCTTTTTAATGTCGATTTATCCTTGCTCAATCTTCGTGTTTTGCAATTTCAAAGTATTTGTAAAGTCGTTTTTCAAAGTACCAATTTCTCCCTCTAATCGTCTCATATTAGCCTCATTCGTTTTCATGTATTTTTGAAAATCGTTTGACGAACTATTTTGATTAGAATTAAAGTTCCATTGGTTTTGATTACTTCTTTGAAAATTATTTTGATTCCCACTTGAAAAATTGTTTCCTTGATTGTTGTTGTTTGAAAATTCGAATTTTGATTATTATCTCGATTTTGCCAATTCAAATTCCGACCTTGATTATAACCTTGGTTTTGATTCCAAAAATTTCCTTGTTGATTATTTCCTTGAAAATTGTTTCGATTTTGATTAAAATTGCTGCCTTGGTTATAATTGCCTTGTTGTGATGGACCCGCGTTATTTTGATTTTGAAAATTGTTGTTTCCATTTAACGCACTCACATTCGACGTTTGGCCATCCGTAGTCGCACACTCGTAATAATTATGAGGTCCACCACAAAACGTACACGAAACCTCAACCGCTTTCACCGTAGCGGGAGCGTCTTTCTTTTGCATCTCAACGAGAAATGACGTAAACACATTCGTCAACTTATCGACTTTCGCATCAACTCTCTCAATGTCGCGATTAGAACTACTAACATTGGCGACATTGGCAACACTCGGTGCGTTGCGGAGTTGGTAAACCTTAGATCGGTTTTCGATAATTATCAATGCATCTTTCGGAGTTTTACACAAAAAGTTGCCACCGGCGGCGGAATTCAACGAATCTTGTTCTTGAAAATTAAGACCATTGTAAAACGTATCGATTTGGTGCAACTCGGAAAAACCATGGTGAGGACATTTCCTAAGCAATTCCTTAAAACGATCCCACGCGTCTCTAAAAGATTCATTCGGTTTTTGCTCAAATTTCATGATTTCATTTTTGAAAAACGTCGTCTTAGACGGTGGGAAAAAATAATTAACGAACTTGGAAACGAGATCCTTCCACGTAGTTATGGAATTAGGTGGATCTTTCTCGTACCAATCCTTGGCGGCACCATCGAGCGAGTACGGAAAAAGCATAAGCTTGACGACATCGGTGTCGACGTTCTTAAACTTGCTCGTGGCTAAAAGACGATCAAAATTCCGAATATGGTCGTGAGGATTATCGGCTTCACGACCTCGAAACTTCGTAGCTTGGATTAATGAAAGCATTCCGCTCTTAACCCTCGGTGGGCGCTTGGAGCAATTCCATCATCGAACGATTGTTGGCCATCTCGTCTAAGGTTTCTTCAACAACGATATTAGGAACGTCGGTTTCTAATTCTCGTCTACGTCGTCGATTCCTTTGATTACGATTGCGTCGATTCGAAGCGTCGCTAGAATTAGAATAATCCTTCGATCGAGTGCGCATGCACTAAGCGCAGAATGGGTGGTAGCAAAGAGGATTCTTTTTGCGGTTTTTCGATTTTTCAATTTTTTTGGTTTTTGATTGTTTTTTAATTTTTTTGGATTTTTTGTTGTATTACGTAGACACAAATCTACAAATCTCTCCTCGAATTGATCTCTCGATTAAAGGAGCCTCAAAGAATGAAAACGATCACGTGGAGTGAACGTTATCGATGACTTTAGAACGTTGGTGGAACACTAAAACGTTCAAGAGGGTTTAATCTTGAAAACAAGCAAATATAATACACGTAGATAATACTTGGGCGACAAACCCTCGATTGGCCCTCTTTCTCAAAACACGCACAAGCAAGCGGGGGAAACGAGGCGACGCTAAGCACTTAAGAGTCTTTTTCCCTTAGGTCGTGAAATATAACCTCCTGATACCCACCTTATAGTTTGTGTTAATCAAAATTAAGCCTCACGAAAGTATTTATCTATTTTGCCTTTAAACTTTTGCTTTGGATTCGAATACAATGATCGAGTGATGAAATCCCGAATCAAGGTTGCGTTTTCACGCTTTTGGAGTACTTGTATATTTATTGTTCTTACGTAGATACAATATAGTAATAATATATTCACAAGAAAATCGAAAACGATAATGGATATCTACAATATAGTAAAGATTAGTTTGTGTTCAATTTAGGAAAATTAAACACGTTTTATTTGGATACTATAATATAATAAGGAAAAATAACAAAAATGAGTATGTACGTTTATGTACGCTTTTCAAAAATTGAAAAGCAAAAACGCACTACTCACACAAACACGATACTAATAATGGCACACTAAAAACACCTCCCCGGCAGCGGCGCCAAAAATTTGATGTAGGTTTTTCGTACACGTTTTAGGAAAAACGCGTATGAGTGGCAAGTATTAAGCGTTACGTTTTAGGAAAAAACGTAAAACCGAATAAATGCGGGTTCGTTCTCGAAGGAGGTGTGTGGATTAGGTGTGCCAATTATATAAAATCAAGTTTGGATTAGTGACGTTTTTGGTTTAGAAGAGAAAAATTAAAGACGAGCTACGATTACGATTAGACTACGACGATTTGACGTAAAACGCGAACGTAATTACGTAAAACGTGACAAATTGAAAATTAAACCTAAAAATTAATTAAAAGTTTAAACTAAGTCTAAAATAATATAAATAAGAATAAAAATCCAATAAATACATTTTAAAACCTTTTATTAATTAAATATTCAATTTTAAATGCTAATTAAAGCCCTAAAATCAAATATAATTAAGAAAAAGCCCAAAACATTATTTTATTGAACTAATAACTAACTTATATTATTTAAAGACTAAAAACTATTTTTCCTAAATTTTAAAAACTATTTTTCTATTTTTAAATCACTAAAAACTATTTTTAAACCAAAATAATCATAAAAAATAATAAAATAATGCTAAAAATAATTTGACAATTTTAAAAATCCTTATTTATACTAATGAACAGTAGAAAAATGAAAAAGTTTGAAAAAAGTAAAATTTTTCACTAAAAGACAAAACTAATTATAAATAAAACCCTAATTAAACTAAATTAATTATAAAAATTAATTAAAAAGGTGAATAGTAAAAACTTTTTAAACTAAAAATCTTAAACTATTTTTCTAAGTCTAATAAATTTTTTAAAACTGAAAAACATAAACTTTTGTCACTAAAAGACAAAAACAGAAATTTAAAAAGTAATTTAAAATTGCAATTAAATCTAAAAAATAGGAGATGAACAGTAACTGAAAAATAAAATGAACAGAAAAATCACAAATAAAATAAGAAAAATTACAAAACTAGTTTGAAGATCTAATTCCTATTTTTCACCACTAAAGACAAAAAAGATATAAAACTAAAAGTGACATTTGGCTGTTTTTGTCTGCTTATGTAGTAGTGGGAATGAGTAACACTAACAGTGGGAATAAGTTCCCACTGCTTTAACAGAAAAACGAGGTATGTGGACCTTTTTGGCTATAACTTGAGATTTACTTGTTGATTCTTGCCAACAAAGGCACCCCCACAACCAGTTGGGTTGTGGGGAGTCAATAATACAAGAAAAAGAGCAAGTTCTTCACAAATATTAATCACACAAGGCACAAAAATGTTACTGATATAGCTATGGTATGTATCTGATGAACAGTGCTGATCTAATGGGCACAAAAATGAATTTCAACCCACTCAATCTTAGTCAAATGACTACCAAATCACTCCTAACCAACATACAATCCTAGATAACAACCTAGTCTAACAATCAACAAAGATTGATGAGCAAATAATTGCATTAAAATGAACACACAGGGAACTTGCTGATTTTGCTAAAATAATACCAATTTTAACAAACAAAATCCTTTAAAATCCTACCAATCTGAAAACAAGACACCAAATACACCTAACTTCTACCAATGGAGATAGTTTAAGCTGTTTTCAAACCAAGAACTTGTAAAAATATTAGCTTATCATGCAGACCCAAACACACCTTTAAATTTCAGAAAATGAAATTTATCAAACCAAATGCCTTAAAATCTTGACCAAACTTATCCAAATCACTTCTAACATGCATAAAAACTCTAAACAAACTTAATCAAACAGAAAAATTCACATAAAAACAAGTGCCATTCAAATTCACATAAAATTCACATAAAGTGCTCAAAAACTAAAAGGGGTTCAAGCCTGAGGGTTTAGCTGATGCCTTCCTTTTTTAGGGATTTGAGAGCTTTTAGGGAAGCTTGTGAAGTGTAGAGAAGGCTGTTGGTGGAGTCACAATGGACCCAAGCCTCAATAACCAATATCTTCAAAAGAAATTAAATGAAATTGAGAAGGAGTATGATGCTAGTCCTTCAAAACCTGCACAACACCACAAAACTAGCAAACAAACTTCAAGAATCAAGAGCTACAAGCTCAAAGCTTGTAGCTTTTGATACAGTAAGATGTGAGTAATAAAATAAAATCAGATTTTTGTGAAAAATCTTTGAAAAACTATTTTTTTGAAACCAAATAACTTTGATCAAAAGTTTTCAGCAAAATGATAATTAACATGTAAACTCCACTTTCACTTCATAAACATGCTAAAACTCAAATTTTTGAAAAACTTTTCAATACAAATGTTTAGAAACAGAAAAACGGACTTTTGATGAAACGTTTTGAACAAATAGAAACTTGAAACCTTTAAACTATTTTGCAAATGAAATGTAAAAATTAAACTAATAAGCTGATAAAAGAAAGGAACTCAGAATTTGCATATTTAAAACTTGTTCATTTTCATTAATAAAATTAAAAAAATACAAAATTCTGGAACAAAAGGGGTATCCACAAGTTGGACCTCGTTAAATACTACTCAAAAGAAGATTCTAGTTACAAAAACCCTAATAAACAAAATCCCTATCATGCCCTTTGAATTTCAGTCAAATTTGGCCTTCACGTGATGGAAAGTGATGGCTATCTGTCTTCACATGATCTTGGTCCTTAAAATGGTCTTGGCGAAGAAGAAAAGTGATTGTAGCCGTTGATTTTCTGAAGGATTCATTTTTTGCTATTCTTGGTGCAGCAGGGGAAGGACGGGGGGCCCATTGGGAGTCACGGGATGGTTGGTTTGGTGTTGGGTTTTGGTTATGGTGGGGTCAATCAATGAACTGGAGGTTTATGGGGAAAAACCCCTTGGTTTGGGGTTTATTCATCCTGGGAAAGTTAGGGTTCTTGGGGGATTAGGGGTAGTTTTAAATCCGGTTTGGGTTTAATTGTATTTAAATTGTGTGTTTAGGAGGGAAGGGCAATAACTGATTAAGTTATTTAAAAATGGGTAAGTGGGATTCAGACGTGGAGGAGAGGGTGGATATGATTGGTGGAATGGTTTGAGTGGGGTGACGTGTCGGCTGATGAGTGGGTGATGGAAGTTTACATGTCTGCCCAAATTGGCCCCCTGCTTTTCTTTCTTTGTTCATTTAACTTTAAAACTGCCAATGTTCATTTCCCTTTGTTAAGCAAGTTTAAAAACTTGCATTTTGACCACAAAAAGTTCATGAAACTTGTTCCAAGGGCTTGTTGTGTCATTTGATCAATCTTCAAGAGCTAATCATGTCATGTCTTGAAACTTTTAAGGACCCTTATGTAATTTTGAGGATTTACAAGGGTTAAAAGTGACAAGTCTTCAATAGTTGAGGGATCATTTTTGCCAATTCTTCAATCTTCAAGGATTTGAATGGAAATTCATTACTCGGGTCTGGTTCCTTGTGCGGCTTCGTTTCCCGTGTTCGTTTTTGCTTCATTCTTGTGATCTTTTGTTGATTTCATGATATTCGTACCTAAAATACACAATAAGCAAACACAAGCATATTTTGGGGTATTTTGATGATATTTTAAGCGTTTTAAGCCCAATTTGGACGATGAGACTATGTATAAATACAGTCTCATCACCTAGCCTCCAAGTTCTAGCCTAAAACGTGTTAGAAGGATAGGTAGATGACTAAGGAAGGCTAGTGAATCTCTACACAAGTTTATAGGTCCTAGCTTTGATCAAATCCTCTCTTGTAGCTAAAAATGTGTTACAACAAGGTTTAGATGACAATGGTGATGTGTAGCAAGCAAGGCGGTGATGCACCTACTTTTCACCACTCCTAAAATATCTTAAAAGTTATAAATATCTGATATTTGAATTTAGAATGGAGGGAAATGGTTTAAAAATGGGTTTTGGAGGCAAAATATAAAACCGGGTCCTAAATCTAGGGCTTGTAACTTATGGTTTGTGTTTTTGGTGATTAGAGACTTAGGAAAGTGATTAGTGAATGATTAAGGCTTAATTAGGGTTTAGACGTTCTATTTAAGAGATTTAGGTCCTTGGTTTGAAGTTTAACAAAGGTTTATGTGAAAATGGGAACTATACTTTTGTAGATTAGGGTTTTCTAATGATCTAGGGTTTAATCTTAGTAAATATGATTATGCTCCTCTTAGCTATTAATGTAAACTTATTTTAGGTCCTATACATTGTGTCTTAAGTGTCCAAAGAGTTCTTACACTTGGTTTAATGGTTTAGTTTAGGTAAACGTGTCTAAAGAGTAAAAATACCTATTTTGACCTAATTTACAAGTCATGCATTGAAATCTAGTACGTTGTGCATTAGGGGTACTTGTACATTGTCTTAGCCTTATAACCTTAATTAAGTCGTATGAGTGTTTGTAGACTTGTCCCAAAATACTAGGTTATGTTTCCATGTAGATCTCTTAATATAAGGGTTTTAAGATCACTAATCCTAATGATTTTCTATCTTAGGTAATTAGTGTTTATATCATCATAAACACTTATTCTAAGTATTATATGATATGTTTATGACTTCTATGGGTTCTACATTCTTAGTTTAAGGGTTTGTATAGGTTAATCATATTCTAGGGTTATTTAAGAAAGCTTAAGGTCCTATGCTTTGAAAACTTGTACTTTATGCTTTAATAATTTGTAACTTGGTTTAACATAAATGTATTAACTTATTGTGATACTTAGTTGAGTTTTATGTTTTATAGCAAAAAGATTAGAGTCTAATTCATTATAGATTGGATTTTATATGCTAATCTTGGTTTTAGGTCATTTTCTTGTAATTAGCTTGTGATAGTGAATATTAGTGTTTTGTGATTATTTAACTTTTCTTTATATGGTGTATTAGAATAAGTATAATATGTTTAATAATAGTACATAGTTATTTTGTAGTTATATTGCTTGGAATATTAGTTTATAAGGGATTTCTAGGGTTTCTATGGGAATTTAGGGTATCCTTGTTGTATTTGAGTTGTTCTTATTCATTGTTTATACATATGGTTACTTTTGGAACTCAGATTTGTTACATACATAGTGTTTACAAGATATAGGCATATGTTGATGTGGCTATTATGATAGTGAGATCCATATATTCAACAATTCAATCACATACCATAGTAAAAATGCAACTTTTTTTAGTAAAATCACCTCTTTATTTATGAACATGGATATTACATTAGTCAAAACTAGTGGATGTTATAAGTAGCTTTAGGGTTGGGGAAAATAGTGAGATGAAGCTAACACATGTAAAGGTATAGGGTTTCTTTTACAGAAGGTATGGGTTTATTTAAGGGGAAGTTCGACCCATAGTTTGGGGTATGAAAAACAGGATTGTTTTGGATAAAATGATAACAGGTTAGGTTATGAACTTAACATAGTGAAGGGGCTTATAGAGGGGTGTAATGGAATACTTGTAGTATTATAATGAGATTAGTATGCATAATAGGGTTAGACATCCATCATAGATTGATGAGCCATTTAAGTTTATTGGTTCATGTCTTGATTGTATGTGTTGTTATGTTTAGATTTTGCTAGTGTGCGAGAATTTGGAGAAGCTCTTGCAGGTGAGTTTCATAGTCCCATATTATGCTTTATAAATGATTTTACTTCTAGATGGGATGGAAGAGACACATACTATGGTTTTGTAAATGAATGTTGTGAATGTTTTATGACTTGTGAATGGACTTGTGTGTTTTACTTATGCACTTAATTGCTATGTGATTTCTTGATCATTTATGGTTTAGCTTGGTACCAAGGGAGGATGACAAGGCGGGGCCTTGGGGTTTTGGTTATTAGGTATATGGACGCCTATGAAACCAGGGAGGTAGGTAAGGCGGGAAACCCTGGATGGAATGAAAGAGCTTAATCTTGAATGTTTAGTTAATTCATGCATAATCGTATCACCTTGTCCATTGATAGGTGTGTAAACACCCATCATTTTACCACTTAATTCTGGCTACAAAGAGACCAAAACGCGTATTTAATATCATTTGTTTGGAATTATGCGTGGTTTTTGTGTTTATTGTATTTTCAGAGCCAACCGGATGATCAATGGAGAAAACATGGGATTGCACGGGATTTATCGAAGAAAAAGACTCAAGATGAAGTCTATTGTCCAAGAGATGCAAAAGATTTGAAGTCACTGGGCCTATTCGAAGATTTATCGAAGAAAAGGACCAAAGATGGAAGATTTACAAAAGTCGAAGAAACTCAAGTCTATTAAACGAAGAAATTAAAAGACGAGTTGAATTTAATCGACGACAAATCCTGAATCAGAATCGAAAACGTCAACTTTTCTGAAAAGACTAGAAGACAAGAAGAACGGGAGAAAGCCCACTCACCAACCAAAGGGGACACCTATAAAAGGAATCCCCCTCACACTTTTCATTCAGTTTTTTGAGTTTTTCTTTTCCTCCTTCTTTTTCTCTCTTCTTGTTCGTAGGTATCACCAACACCACTAGGGTGTTTGGTGATTTTGATCTTTGTTTTTCAAATCTTGTAATTTTAATCTTTGTTTTGTGATTGTTAAAACATTAATCATCAATACAAGTTCTTGTTTAATCTTTCCATTTCATCTTGTTCATCATCATCTTTCATTTCAAGTTCTTAAGTTCTTATTTGGTTGAGTTTTGATTTTAAAAAGTTGTTGAATTTGCGTTTTTATTGTTGGGATTTGTAGTTTATGGTTAGTAGATGCTTAGGGATTAGTTTATTTAAGTTTTTGGTGAAAAACTTGGTGATTTTTGGATCGAATTCGAGTTCCCCTGTTTTTTCGGTTAAGTTACTGTTCTTGAGTTTCCCAGACTTCCGGATGAACCAAAAGTTCCGGATGAACTAAAACTTCCGAATGAACTAAGACTTCCAGATGAACACAATCTTCCGAATGAACATAAAAAGTTTCGGATGAATAGTTTTTCAAAAAGTTCCGCATGAGTTAAGAAGTTCCGAATGAGTTTTATTTTTAAAAAAAAGTTCCGAATCAGTCAATACTTCCGAATAAATTTCCTTTTAAAAAGTTCCGAGTCAATTTCAATAGTTCCGGATGAACCAAACTTCCGAATGAGTAAAAAGTTCCGGATGAACCAAACTTCCGAACCAAGTTCCGAACGAAGTTCTGGGTGAAAGTTCCGAATCAACCTTCCGAACGAAGTTCCGGGTGAACTTCCGAACAAAGTTCCGGATCAAGGGTTCTGAGTGAACTTCCGAACAAAGTTCCGGATCAAGGGTTCCGAGTGAAAAGTTCCGGATGAATAGTTCCGAATCAAGGTACTTCCGAATCAATTTTCTTTGATTATTTTTTAAGTGTTACTGTTTCTTCATTTCATATTTATGTTTTAATTTTAATTTTAATTTTAATTCAAGTTTTATTAATAGTTATTAATTTAATTACTTTTAAATTTAAATTTCCATTTTAATGCATTTAATACTTTCAGTAGATTAGAAAATCACTCCCCTTTTTAGTGACCAAGAACAATCATTCCACTTAGAACCGAGATCAATTCGAGAGGATATCGAGAGAAAATAATGGAGATATTCTCATGACATTGTGTTACCATTTATGACATTTTCTATTGCATTTAGATTTCTCTATAGAGACACCATTTTGTTGTGATGATATCCATAGCTCGTTCCCTATATTCCGCCATGGTGGGGTGTGACAGAATGCTATCTGAGCCTGGTTATAGAGAATTAGGTTGCCTAGCCTAGTCAATAGCTTAAGGATCCCTATATATAGGCGTCATAGGAATATGTGTGCATGGTTTTGAGTTATATTTTTCTGGATATTGTTGATTCTTATTTATGATGTATTTTGTTGAGTTTTGACTGGTATGGATTGAACCATAGTCATCCATAGTTAGTCACGCGTTTTTCTTGATGTTTAGACTAGTATGGATTAAACCATAGTCGTCCATACTTAGTCACATGTTTATTTCCTTTCGAGTTTTGACTAGTGCGGGTTGAACCATAGTCGTCCACATTAGTCATTATTGGATTGTGTTTTATTAATTATGTTTTCATGTTTCTTTATGCATTTTGGATTTTGTCTATGCTAGTTTAGCTAGACTATGGATTATGTGTTTCAAGTATTTGACTATGTTATTTTAATAAATGGAGTTTGGACCTTATTTTATGTGATTATTTGCTTATGTAAGCTGATAGATTTATGTGTTATATGTAGTATTAATTTCTTATAAGTGTCATCATAGGAGGGAGTGCATTGGGGAAAGGGTAATTGTATAAGTATGGTGGCTAACATAGTTATACAAGTACCACAACTTTAATAGATTCCTAAGTATGATTGCATGAAAGAGGGTTAATACATGCCTGTATAGTATATGTTAGTAGTACGTATGGTTATGATAGGCGTGTGTATGGTAGTAAGTATACTACATGGAGTGTTGGACGTATTTGAGTGTATGTATCCTAATATGCCTATATATGTATGATTCCCTTAAAATTATCGACTGTATCCTTAGGAGGGTTTGCTAGCTCGCTTCTTATTAGATATTCAACCTCCGTTGTAGCGTATTCTTCAAGTTCCTATTTCACGTGTCCATTTTAAAATGGTATTTTTGGTGTTAAGGCTATGGAAATAGCTTGAGACTTCTTTTGGGATAATGATATCTTTTGTGTTGAGTCTTACATTTTTTTAGACGGTATATAAAAAAAAGACTTTAAAATCTACCATAGAGTTAAGATAGTTGTTTGTATTCGATAAAATAAGGGTAAAGTGTTGGAACTGTGTTTGATACAAGATGTAACTTAAATTCTTTAATATATAATCAACACTTATTTATTTCAAATTCTAAAACAGTTTCTTTAAAATAAAATAAAATAAAATTTTTCTACTTAAATATTTCATATAAGTGAGGTTAACCGATTTTACGTCATTTATAATTATTTATGTATACAAGGCTAATCTGAGTTCATGAAAATTTCACATACAATTATTTCTTTATTTAACAGGATTACATTAATCACTAAGATGATTCTTTAGTTTTTTTTAAAAACAACAACTAATATAAAAGTTAAGAAGAAAAAAAAAACTTTTGGGAAAAAGTCGACTCTGTGTAAGGTTTTAATAATGTGTCGCGAGTCGTAATATGTTGGGTTGCCGTTGGGTGTTTCTTGGGTAATTTGTTCATTGTCATGAGTCATTTTTAAATTGATACATGTTTTACGTTGGAGTTTTCTTTTGAGGTTTCGTGGTTTTAGATTGTTTTAAACTCGTGCACGTGAAATGTCGTTAGTTATCCGTAGGTTTGATTTATTGATCGTACCTGGTGGATTCTAGATGTAGTCTTGGTTCGTATTGATTAAAATCATTGATATAGTCATATGAGATCTTGGATATAGTTATACAAGAGACCTAGTTATAAAATAGAAGGCCGAGTTAGTGGCCATGAGAGAATAGTCCGAATGCCATTAGTGATGGGGAAAGAGTTAGAAATTCGTAGAAAGACGAACTAATGTGGACATGTGGTCTCTTAGGAGTACCAAGGGGAGATGCATAGAGATTTGTGTAGGTTATGGATAATAGCACAAGTAACGTGCCATAAAGAATGTGGAAAGGGGACGCGATATCCCAAAGGTATTTATAATGTTTGCAAGGTATGTAAGTTTTCCAAAAATTTCCTAATATTTAGTATGTTTACCTATTATTGTGAAGTAGAACCATGAATAGAGCCAGTAAAAGAAGCAAGACGAGTTGTAGTTAGTGCCATTCCAAGGCAATAGTTGTTGGAATGATTTTAAAGTCAAGAGTTGTTAGAATGGTTGCAAGGGATGCAAGGTAAAAGCTACATTCCTAGTGGTAAATGAGATGTGGAAAGAGTTAGAATGGTTTAATAATAGAAAGTATTGGTATTTTAGAAGGTGTGTAGAATTTCGCGAGTAGAAAGAGGTAGAAATTTGTTGTATTACCGCAAGAAAGGGTGCAAGGATGACGTAGTTGAAACTGTTAAGGATGTTGTATGGACGCTTTGGGCTTACGGTTAAGCATTTGGCTTCGCCAATGCACTAGCAGTTTTCATGGAGTCTTATGAACCGAGTGTGCATGACCGTATATAGACAAGTTTTCATCGTGAGTATCGACGACATCTTGATCTACTCGAAGTCTAAGAAAGAGTGTGAGGCGAATTATGAGTTGGTTTTGGAGTTGGTTTTGGAGTTGTTTAGGAAAGAGAATTATACGTGGGATTTTCAAGTGTGAGTTTTAGGAAACTGGTTACTAGGGTAGGTAGTTAGAAAGGATGGAATTTAGTTGGAACCAACAAGGTTGAAGCGAAGCAAGATGAGGAAGCGTTTTGGAGGCTAAAAACTAGCATGCGTGATGAGCCGATCTTGGCATTACCGAAAGGACTGAACGAATTCGCGAAGCATGACGATACGTGGAGCAAGGATTAGGATGCGTGCGAGGACGGCGAAGAAAGGTGATTGTTTATACGTTGCAGGAACCGAAGGTTTGGAAGAACTATACAAGACTTAGATAGTGGAGCTAGGTTGGTAGATCTGCCTAGAATGATAGAGGCATTCGGTGTACGAGACGTAGAGAATGATCTGTACGCATAATGAACGTCTCCAGCACATATTCAATCCTCTTGATTGAACATTAGACATAAGTGATGGATGGAGTTCTGTGGTGACAAAAATTGCAAGGCCAAGTACCATCTGTGAAAAAACAAGCATAATCAAAGAGACATGGAGTAAGAGAGGAAGCGAAGTTAATATAAACTTGATGCCCTATGGATGGCGTGTTAAGATGGGGTAAATGAAAGATGCTAGGGGCATGAGTCGAGTTGTCTAAGGCAGAGAACGCGTCAACATTTATGTTGCGTGGCTTAGACTAGCAGATGGTGAAAATGAAGTGGAGGTTGTACTACCTATATAGAACATATGATTCATGTGTAAAGTTTTCTAATGGATATGGAATGTCTTGCAGAGGTTTTTGGCAAAAGTAGAAGTAATAAGGTACGCGAGTGGTTTAAAAAAGGTCTACCCTTGATAGATTAAGGGTTAGTATGAGCAAAATGTTTGGATAGTAGAATAAATGCCTAAAGCGTGCGTGAGAAGTTGTAGTGATATGTGAGATGCTCACTTTGATCGGAAAGGGTTCTTCTATAAACGGAATTATCATTTAGAATGAGGTATACTTCATTGAGAAAGTGTATGGAATGAAAGTTGGTTGCCTATTTTATAGGTTGAGGTGTGAGAATGTAGAATGGCATGGACTTAAGATTATGGGGAGAAAATCGAAAAGTAGAAGTGAGGAAGGAATGGAATGAAGAAACCAAGAGATGGTCAAGATAAGTAGATTGATATTGGAAGGGAAATCTTTAGAGCTAAAAGTTAGTGATCATGAGTAAGGGAAAGTCTCGCCTAGAGGGAGGTGTAGCACGTGTTAGTATGAAAGGTGGATTGAGTTATTCAGTAACTATGACTATGGGAGCAAGTATTATCTTGGAAAAGGCAATGTGGTGGCAAAGGCATTATGTAGGAAGGAAACTACTGATGTGATAACAGTGCTTAAGGAGAAATTGAAGGCGGCAAGGGACTAATAAGTGTGAAAACACTTATCCTTTTACCACTTATTTCCAATAATAACAAGACCAAAACGTGTATTTTATGTCGTAAAAGTCGGAATTATGCGTGGTTTGTGTTTTTATTGTGTTTAGGACCAAAAGATGAAAAAGGAAGAAAACACGGGCTTTCACGGGCTGTTATCAAAGGAAACGAGAAAAGACGAAGTCAAGAGATCAAGAGTGCTTTAAGAACGGATGTCCAAGACCTATTCTGAAGATTTATCGAAGAAAAAGTCTAAAGACGGAAGTTTAGTGAAGTCGAAGAACTCAAGTCTAAATTATAGATGAAAATTACTAAGACAAAGTTCAAATCCCGAGACGACGTCGAGAAAAGACAAAGAATTAAATCGAGTCGAGAAGAAAAGAAAGAAGGAAGCACACCACACATGCACCTCCCACTTAGCCTATAAATACCCTCCTAATCACATTAGGAGGGTGGTTAGCTAGTTGCACTTTTAATTTTTCTTTCTAGTTTTTAGAGAGAGAAAGTTCCAAACTTTCTCTCACTAAGTTTTTCATCTCTTCTTTCCTTTAATCTTTCAAATTTAAGCTTTTTGTATTTCAATTTCATTAATCAAGTTAAAGTTTAAGCTTTTGTTCTTTAATCTCTTTCTACATTTCTTGCTTTACTTTAACTTTTTGATCTGAATATTACACTTCACACGTTTGATTTGATGATTTCGTGATTAAAAGGTTAATCCTTCTTGTTCCTACATAAGCTCTAATACGTATAGGCTATAAGCTCTTTATGCTTATTGGCTTATTTAATGTTTTAGCTTATTGCATTTTCGGATTATTTAAAAATTTTAGTGTTTTAAAAAAAAAGATTCGGTTTATTAAGTTTGCCTATTTTGAGTTTTGAAAGTTGCAAAATTTAAGCTTATTGAGTTGTTTAAGGTTCGGATAAAGTAGCTTATTGTATGTGCTTATTGAGTTTTAAGCTTACCACCAATTTCGGATTAACTTTGTTTTCATCGCAATATTGGGGATTTGCACATTCCGATCGATTTCCTGTGTTTATCGCAATAACCCATCAAGGGTTCTACTTTGCGATAACTTGGAGTTTACCCCCCTTATTCCGATCTGGATTGCGACCGCTCATTGCGATCGCATATTCCGACGGGATTTAAGGTTACCTTAAGTCGAAACGCTGCCCAAATTTTGTTAACTACTTTCCGATAGAGCAACATTGCGACAGAGGTGTTTAAGTTATTCCGATCTGAAACATTCCGATCTAGGACTTTCTGACAGACATCATTCCGACAGGATTGACTTCGTTATTCCGATGGGTATTTAGATGAACATTCCGATGGTTTTGAACTTTTATTATTCCGATGACTTCTTTTAATAACATTCCGATGATTCTACTTTTGGTGCATTCCGATAGGAAGGACTTGTTAAATTTAGACTAAGTTTTAAAGTTTTACAAAGTTTTATGTTTTAAGTGTTTTTCCAAATAATTTTCTAGTTTAATTTTTAAACGCTCTAATTTTACTCAACGACATTTTCATACTTGCTTTTAGTTTAAATTAGAAAACCAAACCAAATCATAGTCTTGTTCACCAAAAGACAATTGAGTCGCACTTTAGACTGGAAATCAATTCGAAAAGATAGGACGATAAATATTTTATACTTAGCTAAAAGCTTTGTATTAAATGGCGCCGCTGCCGGCTCTTTTCGTTAAGATTAACGGTTTCTATTGAGAGACGCATTGAATTTTGGGACCCGTTCTTTTAGGAACGTTATTTTCCGTGCTTAAGATTTTCAAAAATCCATAAAAATTTAAAAAACTTTTCAAAAATACAAAAACATTAAAAAAAATTATAAACAGCATTTCTTTTCCAAAGGTTTTGCACCAAAAAGATATATATATATATTCTCTGTGTCTTTGGTATCTTTTTCTTCTGCAGGTGTATGTGTACTAGATCTTCAAATTATTCTGAGCCCGAGACTCGTGAAGATTTAGATATGGCTGGTGTTCATAACAACAATAATAACCCACCTCTTCCCAATTTGAATAACAATAACAACAACCACAATGTTCCCCTACCTGACTTACGAACCATGGAGGAGCTATGCCAACCTACGATAAATGGACGTGGAGGCCCGATTGCGCCGATGCAAATAACGGCTCAGGAGTTTTCGTTGAAACATCACATGATCCAACAAGTGCAAACTAATCCATTTCGCGGATTGCCGGATGATGATGCCAACAAGCACCTCGACAAATTCATTACCATGACTCAAAGCATGAAGATGCCCGGTGTTTCTATGGATGTACTTCGCCTTCAACTTTTTCCACACACGCTTTCCCATCATGCCAAAAAATGGTTTGACCGTCTTCCAAAGAATTCTATTCATACTTGGGACGACATGACTCAACGCTTTTTGTCGCGCTACTTCCCACCATCCATGGTCACGAGCCTTCGTAACCAAATTAGTGGATTCATGCAAGACAATGATGAATCACTCTTTGATGCTTGGGAACGCTATAATGATTTGATCGACTGTTGTCCAAATCACAACATGCTCCCCGTCACTCTCATTGATACTTTCTACAATGGTCTCACTTTTCATGATCGTGACACGATCAACGCCGCCGCCGGTGGTACTTTTATGAAAAGGAGACCAGAGGAGTGTAGAGAGTTTATTGAAAACATGAATACTCACCACAAGAATTGGGATTCATCCGCATCCTCAAGATCTAATCCGAGAGTCAATGTTTCATCTACTTCTTCCACCACCGACATGTCCGCCATGGAACGAGCCATTATCGAAATGAGCAAAAATATGCAAATTTTGGCTAATAACCACACTCAACAAGCTAAAGCCGTTGCTATTTCTTGTGACACATGTGGTGGTCCTCATTCTTACAATGATTGTCCGTCTACTCAAGGCAATTTTTGTGAAAACGTTAACGCGGCATACGGTACCTATCCCACAGGAGGCTATGAAGCTCGTCCTTAAGGAGACCGTAGCTTGCTAAGTTATCGTTCAAACAACTATCTTGCACCACCCGGTTTTACTCCTCAAAACCAAAACCAACAACAAAGCTATAACCGAAATCACCAATCCCAACCTCGTGCTAACAATCAATATCAATCCCAAAGAAACCCATACCCACCTCAAGGAAATTCTCAAGCTTACCAAGCTCCACCTCTCAATCAACCGATGGCATTGAATCAAGACCTCGAGACGTTCATGCGGACTAATAGAGAGATGGTGACGAATCTTCAGAGTCAATTCATCAACTTGAAGGGAGACATGGCGAAACAAGGGAGCGATATTCGAGCCGAGCTAAAGAATGACATGGCAAAACAAAGCAATGATATTCGCGCAGACATGAGAGACTCTTTCAGCACTCAAGCGGATAATATACGTGATATGATCGGTTCGCTCTTCCAAGGTAATCAACCCTCTTCTTCGGGTACTCTTCCAAGTAACACCGTTGCTAATCCAAGAGGGGAGATGAAAGCAATCACCACTCGTAGTGGAAAAGGTTATACGGAACCCGAGCTTTCTACACCTCCACCCGTGATTGTGAACAAGGAAAAAGAGCAACTTTCCTCACCTCTTTTGCCTTCTACCCCCATTCCCCCACCACCAGCGGTTGTGAGTGATCCTATTCCTCTAACGCCTTCCTCTTCATCTGATATACCTTATCCTTCAAGGTTGAGGAAAGAGAAGCAAAAGAGCAAGGATGATATTCAAGTTTCAAACTTTCTTAAAATGTTTAAACAATTGAATTTTAACATCTCCTTTGCCGAGGCTCTCGCTTACATGCCTAAATATACGAAGATGTTTAAAGATCTTCTTAGTGACAAAGAGAAGATTCTTGACATTGCTCAGACCCAACTTAATGAGAATTGCTCTGCAGTTCTCTTAAGGAAATTGCCCACCAAACTTGGTGATCTGGGTCGCTTCTTGATTCCTTGCAACTTCCCGGGAGTAGAGAATTGCATGGCCCTAGCCGATCTTAGTGCTAGTATAAACTTAATGCCTTTAAGTGTTTGGAAGCAATTATCTCTCCCCGAGCTAGTCCCCACCAAAATGACTTTGGAATTAGCCAACCGTACGGTTGCTTATCCAGTGGGGATAGCCGAAGACGTCTTCATTGGCGTTGACAAATTCACCTTCCCGGCGGATTTTGTTGTCGTTGACTACGAGATGGATCCTCGTGTTCCATTAATCGGTGGACGTCCCTTCTTGAGCCGCGGGCGAAATAATCATGAGAGTTGGTGACGATAAAATTGTCTTCAACATGGGTAAGATTTCTAAGCAACCTTATACATATGAGAGTGTTAATGCTATTGACGTTCTTGATGAGGCTTGTGAAGAACATTTCAAAGACGCTTGTAAAAGTGGTTCTTCTTCTCTACCCACTGTTGAGACCGTTGCCTCAATCGCTCCGTCACTAACTCCATTTGGAGAAAGTGATTTCCTCTTGAAAGAATTTGAAGCAACTCTGGGAGATGTGGATTTGAAATATGACGATTCCCCCTCCAATTGGGATGAAGACATTCGTACCATTGAGAAACTTCTCAATGAGGACCATATTTCTCCATAGTCCCCTAAGGCTATCTCTACCGATGATCCGAAGTTGACTACGCCGTCCATCAAAAATCCTCCGGATTTAGAGCTTAAGGATCTTCCGTCTCATCTCGAGTACGTTTTCCTTGAAGACAACAAGAAGTTACCGGTCATCATCGCAAAGGACCTAAAAGAAGAAGAAAAATCCCGACTTATCGCCGTGCTGAAGAATCATAAGAAAGCGATTGCTTGGAAAATGTCCGATATTCGTGGAATTGATCCTCACTTTTGCACACATAAAATTCTCATGGAGGACGACTTTAAACCCACTATTCAAAGCCAAAGAAGGGTGAATACCAAGATCCATGACGTTATCAAAAAAGAGGTTATCAAACTTCTTGATGCGGGCATGATCTATCCTAACTCGGATTCACCGTGGGTTAGTCCCGTCCATTGTGTGCCTAAGAAAGACGGAATCACCGTTGTGCCCAATGAAAACAACGAGTTGATTCCTACTCGTCTCGTTACAGGGTGGAGAGTTTGTATAGACTATCGCAAACTCAATGATGCTACGAGAAAGGATCATTTTCCCCTTCCTTTCATGGACCAAATGCTTGAACGTCTAGCGGGTAATGATTATTACTGCTTCTTAGACGGTTTCTCGGGTTATTTTCAAATACCCATCGATCCCGAAGATCAAGAGAAGACAACATTCACTTGTCCCTATGGCACATTTGCCTACAAAAGAATGCCTTTTGGCTTATGCAATGCCCCCGGGACGTTCCAAAGGTGCATGTTGGCTATCTTCCATGACATGGTTGAGAAAACCATGGAAGTCTTCATGGATGATTTCTCGGTCTTTGGGGATTCATTCTCTTCTTGCCTTGCCAATTTAGAACGTATGCTCAAGCGGTGCGAAGACACTCGCCTTGTTCTAAATTGGGAAAAATGCCATTTTATGGTAAAAGAAGGCATTGTGCTAGGCCACAAAATCTCAAAAGCCGGTCTTGAAGTCGACCGTGCTAAAGTGGATGTCATAGCCAAATTACCTCCACCTTCAACCGTGAAGGGTGTGAGAAGTTTTTTGGGTCATGCGGGCTTCTATCGTCGATTCATTCAGGATTTCTCTAAAATCGCTCGCCCGATGACCCACCTCTTGGAAAAAGATACTCCTTTTATCTTTTCTAAAGAGTTTCTCGAATCTTTCAATCTTCTTAAGGACAAGCTGACTAAGGCACCAGTCTTGGTCACCCCTAATTGGGAGCTACCTTTTGAATTGATGTGCGATGCTAGCGACTTTGCTATTGGAGCGGTTTTGGGCCAAAGAGTGAACAAACACTTCCAACCAATCCATTATGCTAGCAAGACAATGACGGGGGCTCAATTGCATTATACGACAACCAAAAAAGAGCTTTTAGCTGTTGTCTATGCTTTTGAAAAATTTCGTCCCTATCTTGTTTTATCCACTACCATTGTATACACGGACCATTCCGCGTTGAAGTACTTGATGACTAAGCACGACTCTAAGCCAAGACTTCTTCGCTGGGTTTAACTCCTTCAAGAATTTAACATTGAAATTCGTGACAAAAAGGGAGCTGAAAACCTAGCCGCGGATCATCTAAGTAGACTTGAGGATCCATATCAAGGGGATCATCCGACCAAAGAAATCAATGACTCTTTTCCCCTTGAGACCTTAATGTCTATCAAATCCAATCTTGATGACACCCCGTGGTTTGCGGACATTGTAAACTACTTAGCGGGTGGTATTCTCATCAAAGGGTTAACATCCCAACAAAAGAAGAAGTTCTTTAGAGATGTTAAGACTTACTTCTAGTATGACCCTTATCTCTTCAAACAATGCGCTGATCTGATCATTCGTCGATGTGTTGATGGACCTGCAGCTTTACAAATCCTTGATGCTTGCCATAAAGGACCCATCGGTGGTCACTTTGGTCCCAACTATACCGCTAAGAAAGTGTTTGACTCTGGATTTTATTGGCCCACCATTTATCATGACGCTCACGAAATGGTTAAACATTGTGATGCTTGCCAAAGACAAGGCAAGATCACACATAAAAATGAGATGCCTCAAAATTTCATACAAGAATGTGAAATCTTTGATGTATGGGGCATCGACTTTATGGGGCCATTTCCATCATCTAAAGGGAACAAGTACATCCTCGTAGCCGTTGACTACATTTCTAAATGGGTTGAAGCTAAGGCTCTCCCTACGAACGATGCGAGGGTGGTTGTGAACTTTTTGAAGCAACTTTTTGCTCGATTCGGTGTTCCTCGTGCTATAATCAGTGACCGCGGGACTCATTTTTGCAATGATCAATTTGCAAGAGTCATGGCTAAGTATGGTGTCAATCACCGTCTTTCCACCGCTTATCATCCTCAAACCAATGGTCAAGCCGAGATATCCAACCGTGGATTGAAGCGAATTCTAGAACGTACTGTGGGAGAGCATCGTGCCGCGTGGGCCGACAAGTTAGATGATGCTCTGTGGGCTTTCCATACCGCTTATAAGACGCCGATTGGTTGTACACCTTATCGTCTTGTGTACGAGAAAGCATGCCACCTCCCCATCGAGCTAGAACATAAGGCATACTGGGCCTTGAAGTGGGCTAACTTCGACATCAACAAAGCCGATGATCTTCGGAAGATTCAACTCAACGAGCTTAATGAATTGAGGAATGAAGCTTATGATAACTCATTGATCTACAAGGAGAATACCAAGATCATCCATGATGCAAGAATTAAGAACCAAGAGTTCCACGTTGGTAATCAAGTTTTACTCTTTAACTCTCGGTTGAAGATCTTTTCTAGCAAGTTGAAGAGCCGCTGGTCTGGTCCATTCACCATCGCTAAAGTCTTTCCATATGGCACCATTGAGCTTTCTCAGTCACATGGGCCAAATTTTAAGGTGAATGGCCAGCGTTTGAAGTTGTACTTTGGTGAGGACATCTCTCATGAGATGATTCCATCCCTCACCACGTTCCCCATGACCTAGTTTTGGGTCGAGTCAGGCTCGTGACTCGGTTATCAAAAACAAGCGCTTCTCGGGAGGCAACCCGTGATCTATCCTTTACTGCTTTCATAATAAGTGTAGGGGGAGCCCCGTATGTGTTGGTTGCCCTGTTTCTTATTTTGTGCAGGGATTCAAGCTTCAAAGAGCACCTCAATGACTTTTGACGAACCGTGATTCCGTGTTCCCGTCTTCCTGGTTCTATCATAAACTGTCGTGATTCAATTTTTCATATCTTATATGTTCACATTGAAATCACTTTAGTTGTCCTTTCCTTAGCAAGGCTTAAACAAAGTGCACAATGTCCTACGTGTAGGGGATTTTATTCCCACATGCTTAAACATTGAGGACAATGTTTATATCAAGTGTAGGGGGGACTTCTATCGAAGTAAGTGGTCTTTTCCATGATTTTGCCCTCACTTTAACCGAAAAATTTGATTTTTCGACATTTTTTAAATTTTTTAACCTATTTTGGCCTTGTAGTTTTCCTTTGTTATCATTATTTGCAATAAAGAGGTTTTAAATTTTTCAAAGTCATGAATATTTTGACTCAACCCGAGTTTACTTATCTAAGTTTACTCTAGCTAGTATCCTTAACGTGTTTAAGTCAAGTTTTGCTAGGATTTTATATAGGGAGCTTTAAAACGCGAAAGTCTTAACTCTCACGGGTTAAGAACAAGAACTTTTCGCAAGTTCCTATAATTGATCCTAGAGAGTTGTTTATCAAGGAAACTTTAAAATGCGATTTCTAAACTTGAAAGAGTCTAAGAATTTGCAAGATCCTATAGATAACTCGAAAACCCAAAACTTTGATTTAATTGGCTAAGCATCCACGAGTCTCATTCCTTAAGATTTTAAACTGTGGAGAACGAGAGATGATAGAGTCAATTATAAGTTTGGTATTCTTTCGTGAATTTATGTGAGTTGATTATGAGCCTATTCTCCCATCACTTGTTAATTTATCTGCAATAAATAAGGTTGTATGATTTGAAAAGTTACTTAGCTTTTAGCCCAAGATTGTTTAAAAGTTGCTCGGTATTAATTAGAGTTCATAGCCAAGGCATAACTTATTGAAGCGGGATGCGAAGATTGGCGAGTCCGAAAAGGCCCTAACAAGGCATGAGGGCCACATTTTGTTGCTAAAGATCCAAAAGTGATGTGAAGAATCATTTATCGAAAATCAATATGAAGGATCGAGACACACGATGAAAATCAAATACTCCCCAAAAGATCATGGAGAAGTCTATCCAAAAAGGCCCTAACAAGGTATGAGGATAAATAGATCCAAGTCCTAAAAGGAGGCGGATCGTTGTATATCAAAGTCTAAAATAAAGATTGGAGAAAAATGAAGAAGTCGTGGTCCAAAGATGAAGAATCTCTCAAAACTTCAAGTGAATAAATTCCTATTATGAAGAGAAGACCATAATTTCAAGAACGTCTCTCAAAGATTCAAAGTATGAAGTCGCTGCCAAATATCGGTCCGAGAAAGGTCTCAAATCGTGAAGCGAGTTATGCCAAGATATGAACTTTATGAGGTCACGAGAAGCAGTTTTAAAAGATTTTGTCCTTTAGCTAACTATTGATTAAATCGTCCACTTTATTTTTGGCCTAAATAACTATCGAAATAAGTCAAACAATGCATCCTCATGATCATTCAAGACAAAAATAAAATATAAGAGATACACCTAGGAATAAGGGAGTCTAAGTGAATAATTGGTCCACATGAATTCGTGTTAGTTTGCTAACTTATAATAACAATGATCTCGTTTTTAAGCTTGGTATGGAGAACGTGAAACTTGAGGGTGATAAACGTTCATGGCAGTCTAAAACCAATGTAAGTCTTTGATTTCTTTACTTGTTTTCTATCTTCTTAGTTTCTTTAAATGTTTAGTATTTAATAAAGGCCAAGGTAGGTTATTTATGATGAAAAATGTAAACCGTGCTTAAAATTAATGCATTGTATGAGGGCATTACAATGGTCAAGTGTAGGGGATTTAATAAGTGTGAAAACACTTATCCTTTTACCACTTGTTTCCAATAATAACAAGACAAACGTGTATTTTATGTCGTAAAAGTCAGAATTATGCGTGGTTTGTGTTTTTATTGTGTTTTAGGACCAAAAGATGAAAAAGGAAAAAAACACGGGCTTTCACGGGCTTTTATCAAAGGAAACGAGAAAAGAAGAAGTCAAGAGATCAAGAGTGGTTTAATAACGGATGTCCAAGACCTATTCTGAAGATTTATCGAAGAAAAAGTCTAAAGACGGAAGTTTAGTGAAGTCGAAGAACTCAAGTCTAAATTATAGATGAAAATTACTAAGACAAAGTTCAAATCCCGAGACGACGTCGAGAAAAGACAAAGAATTAAATCGAGTCGAGAAGAAAAGAAAGAAGGAAGCACACCACACATGCACCTCCCACTTATCCTATAAATACCCTCCTAATCACATTAGGAGGGTGGTTAGCTAGTTGCACTTTTAATTTTTCTTTCTAGTTTTTAGAGAGAGAAAGTTCCAAACTTTCTCTCACTAAGTTTTTCATCTCTTCTTTTCTTTAATCTTTCAAGTTTAAGCTTTTTGTATTTCAATTTCATTAATCAAGTTGAAGTTTAAGCGTTTGTTCTTTACTCTCTTTCTACATTTCTTGGTTTACTTTAACTTTTTGATCCGAATATTACACTTCACACGTTTGATTTGATGATTTCGTGATTAAAAGGTTAATCTTTCTTGTTCCTACATAAGCTCTCATACGTATAGGCTATAAGCTCTTTATGCTTATTGGCTTATTTAATGTTTTAGCTTATTGCATTTTTGGATTATTTAAAAAGTTTAGTGTTCTTAAAAAAAGATTCGGTTTATTAAGTTTTCCTATTTTGAGTTTTGAAAGTTGCAAAATTTAAGCTTATTGAGTTGTTTAAGGTTCGGATAAAGTACCTTATTGTATGTGCTTATTGAGTTTTAAGCTTACCACCAATTTCGGATTAACTTTGTTTTCATCGCAATATTGGGGATTTGCACATTCCGATCGATTGCCTGTGTTTATCGCAATAACCCATCAAGGGTTCTACTTTGCGATAACTTGGAGTTTACCCCCCTTATTCCGATCTGGATTGCGATCGCTCATTGCGATCGCATATTCCGACGGGATTTAAGGTTACCTTAAGTCGAAACGCTGCCTAAATTTTGTTAACTACTTTCCGATAGAGCAACATTGCGACAGAGGTGTTTAAGTTATTCCGATCTGAAACATTCTTATCTAGGACTTTCCGATAGACATCATTCCGACAGGATTGACTTCGTTATTCCGATGGGTATTTAGATGAACATTCCGATGGTTTTGAACTTTTATTATTCCGATGACTTATTTTAATAACATTCCGATGATTCTACTTTTGGTGCATTCTGATAGAAAGGACTTGTTAAATTTAGATTAAGTTTTAAAGTTTTACAAAGTTTTATGTTTTAATTGTTTTTCCAAATAATTTTCTAGTTTAATTTTTAAACGCTTTAATTTTACTCAACGACATTTTCATACTTGCTTTTAGTTTAAATTAGAAAACCAAACCAAATCATACTCTTGTTCACCAAAAGACAATTGAGTCGCACTTTAGACTGGAAATCAATTCGAAAAGATCGGACGATAAATATTTTATACTTAGCTAAAAGCTTTGTATTGGGGACCGACAAAAGAGCTATGCTGACAAGAGGAGTAAACCGTTGGAATTTGAGGTTGGAGACAAAGTTATGCTAAAGGTTTCACCATGGAAAGGGGTGATGCGGTTCAGGAAGAAAGGGAAGTAAGCACCTAGATTCGTGGGTCCGTTTGAAATCCTTGAAAGGATTGGACTAGTGGCTTATCGGTTAAGGTTACCGAAAGGGATGAGCAGTGTGTGTGAGGTGTTTCATGTGTCAAATTTGAGGAAATGTTTAGCAACGAAAGATTTGCAAGTACCGTTAGATGATAGTAGTATATTTACGAGCCTTCGTTTTATTGAAGAGCCGGTAGAGATTATGGATCGTGAAGATAAGAGTTTAAAGAGAAGTAAGATACTGTTAGTTAAGGTTAGATGGAATTCGAAACGTGGAACAGAGTTCACGTGGGAACGGGAGGAGTTTACGAGGAACAAATATCCTCAGTTATTTGCTAATGATGTGACTGGTCCTAAGGAATAAATCCTGGGACGAGATTTCTATTAGGAGGGAGTGATGTGACAACCACGGTTTTGAGGTTCGTCGCTTTATTTTAGGTTGAGCATATTTTGTGTAATTATGTGTCTTTATGTGTTCATGTGTTTATCTGACATGTGTATTGAGTGTGGTTTGGACATTGTTTAAGGGTACGGGGTACTCTGTAAGTGAACGATGAGTGGTTATTTCATGATCATGAGCTCACATAGTAGTGACCATGAAATGAAATGGTGTTATTTTATGATTTAGGTATACGTATATGTATTATAGTAAATCGTAGTTTTACGATACGAGGTTTAGCGTCTAGAGGTCTCGGACTAAGAATTTAGTGTCGGGAATAATTTACGGGTTAGTTTAAGTTATTTTAGACTTAGTTATTTAGTCAATAACTTATTTTAGAGTTTTCATAAAATTGTGTATTTTACGTATTTTACGGTAATCGCGTAAATATGACTAGTTTTATGGTTTTAAGGTTTTGGGGACTTTAGGAGCTGAAATAAATTAAGGTAATTTAGGGCAGTATTATTAATACTTTATTTAATAATAAAAAGAAAATAAATAAAAAATATATAGAGGGGGTCGGTTTGTGTTGACACAAAAGAAAAAAAAAGAAAACTAAATTTGGTAACTTGTAATTGGGCTAGGACTTTATAACTTAAGTATATAATGTTTTTATTAATCAAGACACTCATAATTCCCTGGAGAAAAAAACAGGCGACGATCCAAAGTTTTTCTTAGGGTTTTCTATAATTTTTCATCTTCCATTAAATCTAAGGTAAAACCTTTGTTCATCTTTTTTAGTATAATTATTATTCAATCATTCTTTATCAATAGATGATGGATTTAGGGTTAGGTTTAACATTAATTCTGTATTTTAATTAGAGAGAAGTGCAAAAATCATCCCTGTGGTATGTTGAAAAATCGAATTACATCCTTCGTTAACTTTTTGGACAACAGCCATCCCTCCGTTAGTGCGCGGGGCACAATACATCCCTCATGGACTAACGGTGCAAATGTTTTCTCGTTAAAAATAAACAAAATATAAAATAGAGGGTATTCTTGTCTTTTTCCTTTCCCAGGAATGTATTGTGAACATTATCATTAATAGTTTCAAAAAAAAAATTATTTTAAAGAAAAAAGATTATTTTCAGAAAAAATAAGTTTTATTTTCTCGAAAAAAAAATTATTTTCGAAAAAAAAAATTATTTTCGAAAAAAAAAATTATTGTCGGAAAAAAAGTTTTATTTTCTAAAAATATATTATTTTCGAAAAAAAAAATTATTTTCGAAAAAAAAAATTATTTTCGAAAAAAAAAATTATTTTCGGAAAAAAAATTATTTTCGAAAAAAAAATTATTTTCAAAAAAAAATTATTTTCGAAAAAAAAATTATTTTCGAAAAAAAAATTATTTTCTAAAAAAAAATTATTTTCGAAAAAAAATTTTATTTTCAAAAAAAAAATTATTTTCGAAAAAAAAATTATTTCCCGAAAATAAAACATATTTTTTCGAAAATAAAAACATTTTTTCCGAAAATAAAACATATTTTTTCGAAAATAAACCTTTTTTCTCCCAAAATAGAACATATTTTTTAGAAAATAAAACTTTTTTTTCCGAAAATAATTTTTTTTTTCGAAAATAATTTTTTTTCGAGAAAATAAAACTTATTTTTTCTGAAAATAAATTTTTTTTTTCAAAAATAAATTTTTTTTTTGAAACTATTTATGATAAGGTTCACAATACATCCCTGGGAAAGAAAAAGACAAGAATACACTCTCTTTTAGATTTTGTTAATTTTTAACGAGAAAACATTTGCACCGTTAGTCCATGAGGGATGTATTGTGTCCCGCGCACTAACGGAGGGATGGCTGTTGTCCAAAAAGTTAACGAAGGATGTAATTCGATTTTTCGACATAGCACAGGGATGATTTTTGCACTTCTCTCTTTTAATTATTTAAACATGTTAAGATTAATTAGTGACAATAATTACTCATGATGTGGGTAATTAATTAGACTAGTTGTGGTAAATTCGTTTTTAAAAACTGGGCAGAATTTTGTGTCACTTGTTTTGATCATATCTAGAGTTTGGTAAACTATTTGAAGTCTAATTTGGTACTCACTTAAAGGTATTTGAATAAGCTTTTGAACAAAAGAAACGAGAGCTAAGTTGGAGGTCGGGAAGTGGGTCAAAAGTGGTTACAACAGTCGTAGGTCAAAACTGTTTTTGGAACAGCCTGTTTACAAATAATGTTTTGGGTTTATTAGGGTACTTAGGGATGTGATGGGACATTCATATGAACATGAGATATTTTTTATATGTTAAATAAAGGATCTGGAGAAGGGTTAAGTGGTTGGAATAGGTTAAGAGCCTCTGGTCATAACAAACTTTTGATATGTTAAAAATCAGTAAATTCTGGATAGATAAAAGTATATATATATATATATATATATATATATATATATATATATATATATATATATATATATATATATATATATATATATATACTAGCGTCGTAACCCGCCTAACGGGCGGGGTCGTTTCTTTTGTTGTTCTGGAAGGTTTATTGTTTGTGCGTTTTTTTTAAATTTAACCTTTAGTATATTTTAGTTATATAGTTTACGCTTATGTAATTTTAAATTTATGTTAAATGTTTTTTTTTATAAAATTGAAATTCAATCCGAATTTAAATTTAAAATTATTAATACTTTTTACTTTTTAAAGTATGAATAATATAATTTGTTAAACAATGAGAATTTTTTTAAAGAAGAGTCTAAAACGCATTTTGTTTTTTATTTATGTTTGATGGCAATGTGTATATAATTTTTTTGGGAAACCGGGTAGACCTCGCGGTCCCCAACTGGTTGAACCAGTGATTTAGTGACTCGACCGGGTCGATTCAAAACACGGTTTTCAAAACATTGCTACAAATAGTAATTTATTTTGTAGAAATTTTTACGTAAAACTTTATGAATGTAGCATCTCTCCTGTGATGTATAACGCTTGTTTTTTTCCATTGATTTATGTACTTGCATCTTTGTTAGAAAAATGTACGTGTATCTAGTTAAACTTCTTTTACTATAACTTAAATATATTACTCCGTATAATGTACATGATAACGCGATTAAATGCTTTTAAATCTGATACAGTTTACACTAAAATAAAATGTGTCGTTCAGTTAGCTAGAAAGATGCTAGGTATTTTAAATTGCATCTAATTAGAAGGTAAAACAAACAACCCGTAAACATATTTTTATCATCGCATAACAAAGTATAACATAAAATTCATATAATTTAAAGGAAAAAATTCTTGAAATATCCCAAGGTTGCACCCACTTTCTCAAAATGCACCAACCAAATGAAAATTTTCCAAAATGTCTCATGCAACTTATGCAACTTATGCGACTTTTCCAAAAATGAGTAAATTTTGGGAAATTATTAAACTTTTTTTTTGCCATTTTTGGAAAAGTCGCATAAGTTGCATAAGATATTTTAAAAATTTTCATTTGGTTGGTGCATTTAAGGAAATTGGGTGCAACCTTTAAGCATTTCAAAAAAATTCCCAATTTAAAATCTAAAATTTAAGTGTCATGTGAATATATATGTTAGACTAAACTAAACAAACACGAACCATGGACTAAATATTGCCATCTCGGCTAAAATGCTCAAACTCTTCAGTATAAGATGCACTTCAATATATTTACTTATTTAGCCGTCCAAACATGATCCACACTTCATTTTCCTCTCAGATTTAAATATTCCAAATGGTGTCACAATTTTTTCAACATCTTCAAAGAAAGAGCGAATTCTCATAGCACCAATGTTTTCAGACCCATGTTGACCCGGCCGGGTCAACCGGTTAACCCAGTTCCGGTTGAAAAAACAGGTCATATTGACTCGTGTGTTATATTTTTAAAACTCGGCTAGACCCACCGGGTCTGGGATGACCCGGGTCAACCGCGGTTCTCGAGACCTGGGCGGGTTTCGATTTTTATAAAAAGTATATGTAAATTTTACGTATTTGCGACGGAATTTTATTTTTACATATTATATTTGTTGGTAAACAATTTATATTTTTAATATACGGAAGTTTTTTATGATTATATATATATATTGTTAATTTTTAAAAATATGAAAAAAAAATATTTTTTAGAAAATGGGTTTAACTCAGGTTGACTGGGTTGACCCGAACCCGGTAACTCGACCGGCTCGATTTAAAACCCGGATTTCAAAACATTGCATACGTGCGTAATTCACATATAACCTTTATATATAAAAGAGTAAAGTGCAAAAATCATCCCTGTGGTTTGTCAAAAGTTTGAATTACATCCCTCGTTAATACTTCGCGCAACATACATCATTGTGGTTGTAAAATAGTACACCATACATCCCCGAGGACGGATGGTGCAAATATTTTTCCGTTAAGGGTTAAAAGTGTTTGTTATCTTAGGGGTATTTTAGTCCTTTTACAACCTAGGGATGATTTTTGCACCTAACTTTTCAAAAAAAAAAATTCCAAAAAAAATTTCAAAAAAATTTCAAATTTTTTTTAAAAAAGTTTCGAAAAATGTTTTCTTTTTTCGAAAAATGTTTTTTTTAATGTTTTTTTTTAAGTTTCGAAAATATATTTGAAAAAAGTTTTTTTCAAAAAAAATTCAATTTTTTTTTTAAAAGTTTTGAAAAATGTTTTTTTTAATGTTTCGAAAAATGTTTTATTTTTTAAATGTTTTACTTTTTAAAATAAGTTTCAAAAAAAATTTGAAATTTTTTTTTTCGAAAAAATTCAAATTTTTTTTTTAAATTTTCGAAAAAAGGTTTTTTTTCAAAAGTTTTTTAAAAAAAGCTTTTTTTTAAAAAAAAAAAATTTCGAAAAACATTTTAAAAAATAACTTATATAAAAAAAACTTTTGAAATTTTTTTTTTTCGAAAATTAAAAAAAAATTTGAATTTTTTTGAAAAAAAAGTTTTTTAGAAAAGCTTTTTTTTTTAAAAGTTTTTTTTTTTCGAAAAACATTTAAAAAAAACTTTTGACAAAAAAACTTTTTTCGAAAATTTAAAAAAAAAAATTGAATTTTTTCGAAAAAAAAAATTTCAAATTTTTTTTGAAACTTATTTTAAAAAATAAAACATTTAAAAAATAAAACATTTTTCGAAACATTAAAAAAAACATTTTTCAAAACTTTTTAAAAAAAAATTGAATTTTTTTTGAAAAAAACTTTTTTCAAATATATTTTCGAAACTTAAAAAAAAACATTAAAAAAAAACATTTTTCGAAAAAAGAAAACATTTTTCGAAACTTTTTTAAAAAAAATTTGAAATTTTTTTGAAATTTTTTTTGGAAATTTTTTTTTTTGAAAAGTTAGGTGCAAAAATCATCCCTAGGTTGTAAAAGGACTAAAATACCCCTAAGATAACAAACACTTTTAACCCTTAACGGAAAAATATTTGCACCATCCGTCCTCAGGGATGTATGGTGTACTATTTTACAACCATAATGATGTATGTTGCGCGAAGTATTAACGAGGGATGTAATTCAAACTTTTGACAAACCACAGGGATGATTTTTGCACTTTACTCTATATAAAATCATAAAAGAATATAAGTATTTGGTAACCAAAGCATTATTAGTTAAGTTTCAAATCGTCCACATCTGCTATATAATTATGTTAGCTGTGGCATTACCTTCATGAGAAGGGAGGGACATGGGCATCATCAGACTCTCAGCATTAACTTGTACACAGGACCAGACCCGCCTTCGCCTAGTTTGTTGATGACAGAAAAGTTATTGGTTGCCCTATAAATTCTTGTTAAGTTGAAAATAGGCAGCTCTACACTCAGTTGCAGCAAACACATACCCAGAATAACTAAACTGCAAGTTGCCAAGGATTCTTGGGACATGGTAGAAAAGTCAAGTGAGGCGTTCTCTGGGCGTTTCAAGTGCTCTCACTTGTAGCAGTTAGCAGCACACAAAGTTGTCACTTTGAAATTGTAGCAGGTGTCAGTAAGTATTCACCGCATCCCTAATTGCAGCACACTCGTAAATAACAGAAGTAGACGTTTAATAACAATATAATAATCTTAATCATGGATTGGTTTTTTTCACCTTTGTTATCTTTTTCTAGCAGCAACATACGACGAAGTAGAACCGCACAGTAACACTTGATGTAATTTCGTCTTCGGATAATGATTTACTTTTGAGCTCGCGAAGATGCTATGTGTAATTCTGCCCCAGCTCGCATAACACTTACTACTGAAAAATAGCATTTACATAGTAGTCATAAATTAAAAAAAAAGGTACGCTTAGGGGGTGTTTGGGTAAGCTTATATGTGATTAGTGAAGAGCTGTTAGTTATGTTTAAGCTTCAAAATATAAAGACATATTGAAGTTTGGACAAAAAACACTCACTTCGCACCACCGTTTTCCTCTTTCTTTTTAACCTTGAACTCATGAAACATTGAAACCAAGTAATAAAAGGTATTTAATGTACACCATGCATGGGTTTCCTTAAACGATTAAAAGAGGACAATATGATTTTTTTTTATCTTTACCTCAGTTGTGAGCCTGTGAGCATACCTTAACTTAGCCTCTGGTTCAGTTAGCTTAGCTGCTACAGTAAGAAAGTCAGCAGATGACATTGTTTAGAAAGAAACCTACATCATCAACTTTTGTATTCAAATTCCAATGGCCAATGATCACGGTTTTAGCATTAACCTCGTAATACATATCAGAAGTCTCAAAAAAGAAACTGTAAATGTACTAATTGTTTATATCGATGTTTATGCAATTCTTTCCACCGACGGGCTGGTTAAATCTTTAGTTAGTTAGTTACCCAAAGAACTGTTGTCGAGATGAGTCTAATATCGCGTTGTTCCTTTTCCGCATTTACAACCCATGAACTAAAGGTACATGTTGCAATGGCTAATGATCATGGTTTTAGCATGATCAAATGCCTATGCAATTCTTTCAAAAATAAATTCAAAGCAATTGGATTATAAAAAACTAATTAACAATGCACAATTGCAAAAGATCAAATGAGATGATGAGAAAGTGTATAAATCTAAACATTGGAAAGCTCTAAATTGTCCTGTTCCAAATGCTGGAATAGGTTTAAGGTGTGACGATGCCCTTGAATTTAAGAATACTCAAGTTTTTAATTTATCTAAATCATTAATTGTTTTGTAGTCATCATCCCCCGTTTGGTGAATCCAATCAGGCGCAAATGTGAAATGTGGCAAGAAGCATAGTTCTTAATTAGTATTAATATAATAGTAGCAAGTTTCCTACCACAATTGTTTTGTAGTCATCTTACCTCTTCCCTCGGGCAAGTGGATAAATTAATATGGCGCTGGATAATTAGGCTCGACTCCTTACAAAGAATCTTTAAGCACAATATATAGCTCAGAGGCTCTTTTTTACCCCCACCAAACACTCTGATGGTGACAAATTCATTTAAAACACATCCCAAAACGACCCGTTAAGGGGATGTTTGGACGTGCTTTAATAAAGCAGTTTTGCTACTGCAGATTTTGGTTTGATTGAGGCATATAAATAGGTGTCATCTTTGCAATGTATTTTTTGGTTTCAGAACATCGAATGCAGTTACATTGGGATTGGCATGTTACATATCCTTCAGTTTATCGTGAATAATGAAACATGTTTTTTATGGTGATATATTTGCAAATTTTATGTGATTTTACGGTTTCTAGTGGACATATTTGCTGTAGTAAAATGGATGTAACCATCATTTATAACTTAAAACTTGAATAAAAAAGAATAAGTGAAGCACGATAACCCGTTAAATTAAAACACATCCCAAAACGACCTTATAATGGACTGACCAGAAACTCAAATCATTTAACCTCTACATGGCTATCACCTAGAGAACACGAAATACCTTACATTAGATATGCATAATAGTCCAAGATCCACTAATCAACCTTTGTTTTTACCACTTGATTTGGCTAATATCCAAGATCCTTTCCAATTATTTCTTAAAATCCGTTCAAATTAAAAAAAACAGCTAGAAACTAAACAATTTACCTTTTTCAATGTAGAATGGATGGATTCCAAAAGTAACATCAGAATGGTCAACCTCCATGCCATACAATACAGTACTTCAGTAGAAGTAAGAGGATTTGGCCGACCAATACTTTCAGTTTTTGAAATGTTTGTCTGAGTTAAAGCCAGGTTTGCTCGCCTATTGCCGCAAAAGCATGTAGATTTCAGTTAGGCGCCCAAAAGCATTTATATGCTTAGACAATAAATTTTAATAAGAATTATGGTCTCTGTTATTTTTTTTGGTGTAGTTGTGTTAGAATCCCATAAGACAACTACAATGTCACTTACGACATCAGTTGATCTAAGAACATATAGCTTCGATTTTTTACTCTACTTAAACATTAAAAGATGGGCAGCCTGGGTATTAAAATTAAATTGTGTTCAAAAGATATCAAATTAAAAAGAGATTGGGTTGGCTTAATCAGTACATAACTAAGTATTAAACCTAGCGATTGTAGCTTCAAGTCTAGGAATAGGCCTAGTATTTGGCTACTGTTAAAATAGTAACCAAAAGGTCCAAAACCATTTCTGCTGCAACAGGGGTGTTTGGATATTGTGTTAGCAGCAGCCAAACACCCTCTCTGCATACAAAATTACAAAACTGCAAACATATAAAGACGGGTGCGTTCGCTTTATTATATGCTATAAGAAAATGGTGTCATTAAGCTGAAGTTGACATACCAAGAGGAAGAAGCATTAGCGTTGACAATTGGAGCGGATCCTTCCTGCATCATGCTAAATATTGTTCTACTTGTGGGAGCTGCAGTTGAGTCTCAAGTATATAGCATAGCCCTAACCAACCTATTTGTATGTATGTATATGATCTGAAATTTCCAGCTTTAGAATTAGATGTAGGAGATGTTCAGATCAATGAAGTCAACAGCCACACAAAAGGCCTTTGTCATTGCTTCAACTGTAACACTTTTTTAAGATTCCGATCAGTTCATTAACATAAGTGGGTCAAGTATGCACCTCATTCAAAGAATTGTCAAGAAGCTCAGCAAAAGCTAAAACAAAAAAGGGAATAAGAGTAGGTACCATACATCAGACCGGATTTTGAGAAAGTAGATCAACTAGTGTGAACCTATTCCTATGTTTCTTGATTTCCCTATTATTGGATTTCTTGAAGTCTATTGAGGACCAATTTTAAGTCACATCCGACCCATTGCACATATGGACAGACATGATTGATGGAAAGTTGATTGAAACAGAACTTGATCTGGAGGACAGATATTTTAGACCTCAGGGTCTGATCCCCGACTACTGATCTTAGTTTCCTTATAAAATCATCCCTGTTCATTTTTTTTCCCTACAAAAGTCGCTACTTAGGTGAGATTTTACACAATACAGTATATAAGTTAAAAATGTTACTTACTTTAATAGATCTCTATACCAAATATGAACCTTTCCACGACTAATCATTGAAATTAGTTAAACACCATGCAAGAATAAAAGACAAATGCAGATGGTTCCTTACATATTGCATTTAACACTAGTTCCACGGAACAGGTTTTGCTCTTGATTTCTTCTTCCCAGAGTGCAGCTAACGTTCCTGAAAAGGAACATTATCAATATAAGAGTATATGACACATGTTGCAAAAATTGTAAAGTAATTAATATATGCATAAATACTGAGTTCGAGCATTGGCAGTAGCCACAGGCAATGGATTGCACAATGAAATCGATAAGCTTCTCCTTTTGCATCTCTTCGCTGTGGTAGTTAGTAATAAAAAAACTTATATCTGATCATATATAAAAAAGAGATTAAATCAAGTAGCAATAATCCGACGGGTTAGAGGGAATTAATATGCGCAACTTCAAGTGGCAATAATCCAACAGTCAGTTCCAAACACCCCTTTAAGAGATGTGGAAGGTGCTAAAATCAAAGATGAACTTTTCAGAAGTGAGATGCATATGGTTTAAGATTCTTACCAAGCGTGAAGTTCTATCACATACAACATGGTGCATAATAGCTAAACCACTCCAAGCCATTTCCTCTTTTGCTTCTTCTGTAGTTTTCTCTTTTTTTTCCACTTCTTCCATAAGCTGCTGGTTAACTAACTCCAATCACTGTTTGCAAACAGAAAAAAAGTATGTACTTTTTGGGTCAGCGCAACGACAGTCAGAAAAGCCTACAGTTCAGTGTATAAAGTAAGTTGGAACGACTTCCTATCCACTCATTCTGTAACAAATAAGATGTAGCCGAGGTTTAATCAATATATGAACGGTTTCTTACATACATACAAACGAAAGCAAGCCCAATTGTAAGAGGTTTTTCTTCATTGACTATCTTGGCCAAAAACGATAATAGGATCAGTTGTACAATTTCAATGAAAATTTATCTTTATCTTTATTTCCTAATATATGAAAATCTTTTTGAATGACAATCCCCCTATCTGACGTCATATTGTACGTCATAAATAAATACCCACACGTTTCTTATCTTATCCACCATCTTCTCTATCTACAAACATAAAACCGCTTCTCCGTCTTTTGTGGCTGCCAAAAACGTCCGATGATTCCAAATCCTCATTTATGCTCACAGTCAACTGCTTCTCATCCGTTTTTTTTTATCTTCTTAACTACTAATGATGTTTTCAAAAACTGCTCTATCAAAAACCCAATCTGTTTATTCATTATTCCACATATCATTATATCTAATTCATATAGATGGGTTATTGGAATATCATTATACGAACAACATCAAACAACACTCTCCCTTCGCCTAAGGTAAATAATTTATTTGTACTATTTTTTATATCTGATTCATACAGACTGTGTTTTATCATGATGATTCATTATAATGGTTTTGTTTATTTGAAGCTTTTTTTTTTCTAATCTGTATCATTGTGTCATTTTGATTTATTTTATTTGTCGGTTTTATCATGATGCCTCATTATAGGGGTTTTGTTCATATAACACTAATAACGTATAGGTTGAATTAGGTTAGATTAATTCTTCCTTAGTTTCGTTATAGGTGTTTTTGGATTGCTTATTAAGTGTTCGATAAAATGCTTGAAGGATAACTGTCTGATGGTAGTATGTTAATTACATGTCCAATGATCATCTTAATGGGGTCTGCAATCTTAACTATATGTCTATTGGTAATCTTCTGTTTCAAAGTTTATGAAACTCAATAACTCGTACAACTAAAATCTAGCCAAATGCACAGCTGAACCGACTAATGTACCCCCTAATATTGAGCCAAAATCTATCCCGGGGATGCAAGGCAACACTGTTAGAACCACTATTGATACTGGATGTGGGCTTAGTTTTTAATTTAAATAAGACATTTTGAACAGCATGTTCGTAGTCCAAGAGGGGAAATTAACAAGTGGCTTGATTGTGGCTTTTGTGGTATATGCCACTATATCAGGTTTGTTACGTAATTTCCGTATATTATGCGGTTGTGATTGTGGCTTTTGTAATTTTTTTCTGAGACCGAGTGGGAGTTTATCATTAAGCTCTCAAAGGTTGTTTCGAGTGTATTTGTTGCGTTTTGTGTTTATGATGAATAAGTAGGAATTGAATAGCAGGTGGTTTTTTGTGTATTAGATTGGTGTTTAAGTTTGCGGCATCCAAATGTTACAGTTCTTGCATTTTCGAGTTGAAGATTAATGGACCGTGTGTTTATGAGCTATTCTATTAGTCTGAATGATATAGTGTTTAGTGATACTACCAAGTAGAACGTTTTAGATTGCAATTGGGAACACTTATCTAATATGATAGGTCAAGATGTGTATAGATTAGAATATTGCGCCATTTGAATGTCCTAGACGAGTCACTTATATATACAGATGGAATAGAGGGGTGTTTGGGACTGATTTACGTTTTTAACATGTTTATTGTGCACATGGATGGTAAGTGGTGTATGCTTTACTTTATACATTTGCAGGGCTTATGTAGTATGAACCCGAAGTTTAGAGGTTGGCAGATTTGTATTCGGCTCTGTAAGCATCGTGACGACGAGATAGTTGTTATTGCTGATAGTCTATAGGTACTCTCGCAATATGCCACAAACCAGAGATTCTTTGTTGTCTTAAAAGGTGTATTATTGCTAACATCTCAATACAAGAACCGGTTTTTTTGCTTTCAAATGTGTCAACTAAAAATTGTTATATGTCTTGTGTAGTGACACTGACAGGAAAAAGGCAACATTAGAGGCCTTAAAGTCCGATTAGGAACCTTTGGGTTGCAGGATGATGATGAAGCTGATACAGTAGATTGCTGCACTTTGAAAGTGGAAAATGTGGAACCGTGACCTCCAGATATATCTTAAAGGTATGTTTATGTCAATCTTCTGTGGGTTGTAATTTGTATGCGGAAACCTAAAGCTCATGACGTCAGACATGTTGTTTTATTTGCACAAAAATAAAATAAGAAAAGAGTCATTTGGCTGAAGCCTACTTTTTGTAATATTGTCCTATTTTTTTTAGAAATAGGAGCCAGATATGTTGAATTATGTACGAAAGCGTAAAAGAAGGAAAACACAACTCCTGCATATCAATCACCTGAGGTCTAATAATGGACTTTTTTATCTTACTAATAAATAATAATTAGAGATCTTTATCGTTTTATTCACTTCAAGTTTTGTTTTGTTCTAGATTGCTCATGAGAGAAAGATTATATAAGCGAGAAAGTTGATATCTTGGTATGTGGATTTATTGATTCAACAGCTTAGTGTAGCTTTGACTTATAGAATGAGGTTAGTCATGTCGTGTGAACATACTAATACGTACCTTCTATCCTATGCAGGCCCTTGGGTGTGTCTTCTTTCACATCTGTTATTTCGAGACCACATTTGATGGTGAATCAAAGCTACAAGTTCTGAATGGAATCCAAATCAGACATCACATCCAAATCAGACATCAGGCAGGCAAGAGATTTGCTTGATTGGACATTCATCTCCATCAATATAGGTTAGTTGTAGAATATACGTGTGCATGGAACACAGCAGCCATGTGTGTCGGTGTTCACTTATGCTACTTTTTTTCATTGATGTAGGTGTGTTTTCGAATTTATGGTCTATTACCTGAAGGATTGACAAGACACTGTCACATTGCACAACACGTGTTCTTTTTTTTGAGCTTATTTCATTGTTAGACTTCCCATCTTTCTCACTATACTTCTGACAACCTTAAGAGAATCGAAGATAGTAATTTGGACAACATTAGAAACTTTTGGTCGAATAGTTCTATCTTGGGAGGCATCGATGCTGACCCCTGATCCCATGCCTTTAACATGTATTACACAGTGTTCTTTAACATGTATTACACAGTGTTCTGTTCAGTGCATGTACATCAGGTAACTCGTGGATTCGTATTAGGTTACATCTGTGGACCTTAATGGGTCTTATTGACTGTGATGTAAGAAACGTGACAGCAGCAACATTCTGGAAACAATTTTGCTATTGTTCTGTGGAACAGATATTCTGAAACACTTGATGGGGAGATTGACAAGGAAGAATGGAGGAATCGTGTATTGCGACCTCCGTCCCTTTCGAAGGATATTACGCTTCAGTACCTCAAGTAAGTTGCATTTGTTGATAAAATGTTAGTTGATATTTACTAAACTGAATGCCAATGGGCACGTACTTTCATTGTCTTATAGATATGGCAAATTGATTATTTAATAACCTACATGTATGATAACTAAAAGAGCAGAATCAGCTACTACTCCTAATATGATTATCCGAAACAGACTACAGTATTTCTTTAAGCAATCCCTTAATCATAATCAGCTTCACCATACCTAAACACCAGAAACTAATATCTGCAGCAACGACCAGCTTGAAAACTCCAATGATCACGTAGATAATTTAATTTAGGTTCTTAGGTTCTAATCCTCTGATGCATTTGATCTGATTTTTTGACATTTGACCTTTTTCATTAACAGTTATCACTGGAGCCTCATTGTGATTTGTCATCTCGGGGAAGTGGCCACATATGACGGTTAGTCTTCTATATATTCTGGATAACTCAACGTATATCATACGCAAGTCTTGCTTCTCATGTGTTATTTTTCTTCAGATGCAAATGTAAATTAGTCAAATAAAGTGCCCACTTAATAATATTATCCGTTATTTATTATATTTGTACATCCTCTCACAATTCTCCAAGTTACCCGAGCCAACAAACAAAACATTTGTTGCTGAAATCTTACCCAAACAAGGGGTACAAGTGCCTGAGTTAGTTACTCAGTCCATGTTAATATAAAATGATTGTCATTTTTGATTTTGATTTTCTTTTTCACCCATGAATTGTAAGTTTCAATAGATTATCGGTAATTTTAAATTAAAAGGGTTTTATTGCCACCCGCGAAACCCGCGGGTCTATAGTCTATTTAAATATAACGTAAAAGGAAGTTGGTCATAAGTTTGAATGTTCAGATTATTAACGATATACATTAGTATTTTCTAATCAAATTTGACACGCTAAGTAGCTACTGAAAACTTGGACGAGATTATTTTTAGTTAGGTTGACCCGACACATTCAACTAAGGAATAGTTGCAACACTTGAAACTTGCTACGTATGTACATATGTGATAAGTATGTGCTAGAAGTATTGTACTCATAGACCTCCATGTACATATGTGATAAGTTTGTGCAGTAAGTATTGTAATTTATAAACCTCTATGTTTTGCTTCTGATCTTTTACACTTTGATTAACACACTGGTTTAATGTAATTTGTTTATCATTGTATTTTTCTAACATGTCTAAACATTTCTTTGACATTTAGGTTCACGTTTCATAACAAAGTGGTTCGTTTGCGCCATGAATCAGATGAAGTTCAGCGGACGCTTAGTGCAGTAATAATTAAAAGCCTTTGACGGAGTTGCGAGATAACTCAAGCCTTTCACGAAGCTCTGCTCGAAGAAAAACAATTTCTATAATGGAAAAAGAAAGTTGAATGGATACGATTAAGAGGAGTTGAATCCAAGTTATGAAACTTTATTTCGCCAACATTTTTAAATTCTACTATTATGATTTTAGATTTTGTATTCATTTAACCCAGGATTTGTAAGTTTCAATAGTTAACTTTTGAATGGAAAAACAGTTTATATTTCCACCCGCGAAACCCGCGGGTCTATAGTCTAGTATGTTATATCTATAAATGTGAAACTCAAGAACAATGGACATTAACGTTATGCGTGAAACAAAATATACTTAAAAAACGTGAGAAGCAAATTTATTCATAAATTGTGTAAAACAAAAACACCCTATTTAACCCATGCCAAAAGTTCAACATAGTCCCATTTTTTAGCAAAGTCTCAATGGACTCATCTCAGCCATCCATTTTACTTCATCTCAGCCATTCATTTTAATTAAAAAAAAAGTCGGGCATCCCAAACAATTCATTCAACACACAAACACACACCTACCTCACATAACTTCTCTCTCTAAACCCACCCACCACCTCCACCGCCACCATCAGTCGATTCCGTCTCCTCCGCTACTAATCAACGCCGCCGCCACCAATCATCTCCGATCACCCCCAATCATCTTTGATCAACCGAATCATCTCTATTTTCGATTAAAACCCCGTTTTAATGTTGAAACCCTAATAATTGATCTCTGGCCTATCTTTTTTTTCCGATTGAGTAATGGAAAAAGTAGCAGATTCTAATCCTAAAGAAGGTTTGGCTCGAGGTAAGCTTTTTTATTCTTCTTTTTTTTATATAATGCTTATTTTAGATGAGGTATTTTTTTATAATGTTTATTTTATATGAGGTATTTTTTTTAAAGATTTTTGGCTTATTTTTTAGATTATTAGCTTATTTTTTGTTAGATTTTAGGCTTATTTTAAGATTAAGCTTTTAGGCTTATTTTTATAATTATTATTAGGTTATTTTAGTCATATTTTTAGGATACCATAGTGTCACTGGTTGTTTATTAAAGAATCAGCGTTAGGTAGGCGTGATTTAAGTTGATAAAAAATGCTCGTCATCTACAAGGACTAATAAGAACTGTAAGAGCGTTTTAGGACCTTTTGTTTAGTTGAAGGTCAAGGCATTTCGATTAAACTTTAGTTAAAGGTTAAAGGCATTTCGATTAAAAAGGGATCAATTAGCTTTAATTTACCTTCTGTTTTAGTTTAAGCGGTTGTTTTTGTGCGTTGATTTGTTGAGTCATGCATGACTTAACATAAATCATGCATGACTTAACATAAATCATGCATGATTCAATATGAATCATGCATGATTCAACATAAATCATTTGAATCATGCATGATTCAACATATATTTTAAGAGTAGCAATATTGAGTCACGCATGATTTATGTTGAATCATGCATGATTCTAGTTGAATCATCCATGAGTTGACATAAATCATGCATGATTCAACATAAATAATGCATGATTCAACATGTATTTCAGAGTAGCAACATTGAATCATGCATGATTTATGTTGAATCATGCATGATTCAACTAGAATCATTCATGATTATGATTCAACTAGAGTCATGCATGATTCAACATAAATCATGCATGACTCAACATATATTTTTGAAATCATATATGTTTTTTGTATTTGTAATTCTTAGTAGTTAACTGATTGTTTTCTTATTTTGTGCAGTTCAACGTAATCTAGATGTACGCCAGAATGACGAACAGAGAAAGGTTGCAATCATTCTTGATGCAATCAAAAACAGGAATGAGCATGATCCACCAAAGACTATGGTTGACAAAGAAGAATCTTACGAAGAAACGCAGGTTGGTACGGACGTTGCAGCTGTGAAGCAAAAGGCTGTTAAACAAGCTCAGAAAGGAAAAGATTATCGTAAGACATATGTTGATGGTAAATCGAAGAAAGGATGATGTTTGATAGAACTGATGTAGTAGGTTGGTTAAACTAATGTAGTTGCTTGGTTTAACTGTTTAATTTTCTGAATATTTTGATGTAGTTGGTTTAACTGATGTAATTGGTAAACAACTTAAATTTTATGGTTTGAAAATGCTGTTTTATATGTTTATGTTGATTTGAGTTTTAAAAGTTATTTTTATGTATTCTTTATACACTTAGTTAATTGTTTTACTTATGCAATCAGATGTATGTTTCATGACATGTGGCATGCATGCATGATTCATGAAGAATCATGCATGATTCATGAAGAATCATGCATGATTCATGAAGAATCATGCATGATTCATGAACAATCATGCATGTGCATGATTCTTCATGAATCATCATGAATCATGCATGATTCATGAAGAATCATGCATGTTTCATGAAGAATCATGATTCATGGTTCTAAAGACATGACATGTATTCTTTTTACTAATTGTTTTACTTAGAACTTTACATTGTTTTGATGAACCATACAGTTTTCCAACAGTTCAACAGCATGAACCATATAAGGCCATTGTTTTGATGTATCAAAAATGAATCATGCATGATTATTCATGAAACATGCATGATTCAGCTATAAATCATGCATGATTCCTTAGTGAATCATGCATGATTCTTCATGAATCATTCATGATTCCTAAGTGAATCATGCATGATTTCTAAGTTAATCATGCATGATTCCTAACTGAATCATGCATGATTCATGTATGATTTTCCAGAAGTTTTCGAACAGTTCAACAACATTCAAAAGAACAATATAAAGAACATTAAACAAAGCATTTCAATCTCAAAGTTTTAAGACAGTTACACCAATTCAAGAACATTAAAGAAAAAATCTAAAAAATCTTTTAAATGAACTAGAAAACAATTCAAGGAGCGGTAGTTCTTTGTCTTGTGGCATTAGTGGTTCCTGTTTGTAGTGCATCAGCAGTAGTAGTATTCCTGGCTTCCTTTTCAGCAGCAGCTGCAATCTTTGCAAGTTTAGCAATGTTCTTCAAAACACAAAATATGTGTCTACATAAAAGTCTGTAACGCATGAAATGTCTACCGGTACACTCAACTGGGCCGTCTTCTAGAGAACGCAAAACCTTGTTTTGAAGCATAATAATGAAACGTATTAATAATGAAACTGTATGAATCATGCATGATTCCGTATGAATCATGCATGATTCTGTACAAATCATGCATGATTCATACAGAATCATGCATGATTCTGTACAAAATCATGCATGATTCATATAGAATCATGCATGATTCATACAGAATCATGCATGATTCATACAGAATCATGCATGATTCAACGTTAAGTCATGCATGATTCAACATGATCCATGTCTCACGTTGAATCATGCATGATTCACGTTGAATCATGCATGACTCAACGTTAAATCATCCATGAGACACAATAATGATTTATTACTGCTTTTTTATACGAATCATGTATGATTCTATAACAAAACTTAGAGCAGTCAAACTAATCAAATGCAAACCTGGATTTTCGACGAGATTAGCTCTTGGATCTGCGTCTTCATTAATGGCGTGAGCTTCTGGATCTGGATCTGCATTTTCAGCTTCCGTAACTCGAATCATATCAACATCTTCTTCGATTAGAGCTTCCATTCGTGTTTTTATTTGAGTTTCCATCTTTTTTGGGCGCCGGAAAAAGGTAGGTTGTTGCGGTTGTTGGTGATGTCGCCGGAAAAAGGTAGGTGGTCGAGGTGGTTGGTGGTGGAAGGCACGTGGTTGGGGTGATGTCGCCGGAAAAAGGTAGGTGGTCGGGGTGGTTGGCGGTGGAAGGCAGGTAGTTGGGGTGGTGGCCGGAAAAAGGTAAGTTGTTGGGGTGGTTGGCGGTGGAAGGTGGGTGGGTGAGAGACCCGATCTATTTTTTGTAATGGTGTGTATGTAAAATAATTGTATTTATGTGTGGAAAGGAGGGTTTAATCTTAACCCTTGGATGAGAAAAAAATAGATGGCTGAGATTGAGCCATTGAGACTTTGATAATTAAAGGGATGTTATAGATCTCAACTCTTTAACCCATTTGTTGAAATAAAACTCTTGATTAAACCTAAATTTTATCAAAACTCAGAAGAGGGATTCTAAGCACAAAAACATTTACACAAACAATAAGTTTACTTATTTAGTTCCAATAACTCCAAATCTATTTGAAATAAGTAAAAGCTAGTAAACTTATTTCAATCAGCAATATATTTCAAAGAAAGAGTTTTATTTAGTTTTATTTAGTTCTATTCAGTAACCAAACTTATTTACACAAAAACTCAGAAGAAAACTGAAATCACAAGGCTAAGCACTTATAGAACCTAAGGTAACAACACTCTATTTGGCATGACTCAGTATGATCATTAATGTCTATTATCAATTCATCACTCACTTGCTGCATACAGAGTATTTTCTAGCGGTTGAATAGGAATATAACAAAAGAATAGAGATCCAGTCTAAGCACCTGTAATGTGATTGCTTTGTTGCATCAGTATTATTTATGAAGCCTCGCACAGAAAAAACAGTAAATCAAACATATTCCAGAAATGGTTCCTTAAGAGGAATGCAGGCCCCCAACATTTCTAAACATATTCCAGAATCTCTTGGTTATCTTCTATCTACAAAGACTTGCCACAACTGTGTGTGCAAAAAAGCCCCTTTCCCTTTACTGAATCAATTAACGACAAGACAATTAAGCCACACAATTAGATCATACTAATAGTACACACCAGTATAGATATAGAAATTTACCCCAGATCATCTGCCTCTTTCACGCCCTCTGTAATTTTTTTTATGTTTTTTGGACGATTGAATGTGAATCAAAACAACAAAGATCAAAGATCGATTGATTTTTTTTTTGTTTTTTCGATTAGGCTTATGTTTTTTGCATGATTGAATGTGAATGAAAACAACAAAGATATCGATTGATTTTTTATGTTCATCCGAACAACCTATATGAGGATTCACGTAGCCACTGTATAACAAACCCAATTCAGCCTATTATTTAATCAGAATATGCCTGTGTGTTCTTCATATGCGTGATATCTAATCGGGTGATTTGAATGAATGAATTAGAGATGATTTGAATGTGAGGAAGACAAGAAATCAAGGTGATTTGAATTCGAGATGATTATGTGATGAATTTGAGATGATTTGAAGGTGACGGCTGCTAGGGTTTTTGTGTGTGTTATTTTGCGTGTTTTTTGTGTGTGTGTTTACCCGCCTGTGGCTAAACTAATGAAAAAAGTGAGTTTAGAAGTATTATATATAGATGCGGTATGAAAACGCATTTTTTGCAAATTGCGTTCCGCTTTTTTCAATTTGCGTTTTCGTAACCTAATTTTGGTAACTTTTTGAGATTTTTTAGCGAACAAACAAATTCTATTGGTTTAGAAGTGCCATGTCACATATGACATGGATTAGAGGTGTGGTATCAAGTCATAGTTATACCTATATATATATATAATATATATATATATATTTATACATATATATATATATATATATATATATATATATATATATATATATATATATATATATATATATATATATATATATATATATATATATATATATATATATATATATATATATATATATATATATATATATATATATATATATATATATATATATATATATATATATATATATATATATATATATATATATATATATATACATACTAGCGTCGTAACCAGCCCAACGGGCGGGGTCGCTTTTTTTCTTGTTTCAGAGGGTTTTTTGTTGTGTGTTTTTAGTTTCTTGAATTTGTAATTTAATTTTTAGTATATTTTTAGTTATAGTTTACGCTTAAGTAAGGGTTATTTGTGGTCAACGGGCGGGATTTTTTTCCTTAATATGAAGAACCATTGACGATGAACCCGTGAACCGGTGACTCGACCACGTTGACCCAATGATCGATCTCGTTACCCAGTAACTTGATCGGGTTAACCCGTGGTGAAACTGTAACTTGATATATTGCTATATTATGATTCTTAAATTTATACTAAAAATAGATATTTTTAAAATATTTTAAATTTAATATGAATTTAAAAAAATATATTTCGAAAATTAATAAAAAAAATACATGTCTAAACCTCACAAACACGCGTTAATGAAAACAAAAACCTTTACACTTGGATAAACCTTAAAAAGAATACCAAATTTCACAAAAATAGCGTTATGTTATTTTCCTATATTGGAATGACGCAAGTTTAATAGTAGCAATTGTTATTTTGGGTCTTTAAATATATTTTTATCCGACGCAAGTTTTTGTGTTCAATTTTTGTTATTCCATGGCAATTTTTACATGTCTAAACCTTTACGGTCCGATAATTATTGAGCTGCAAAAAAAATCCGAAATTTGAAAAATAAAAAAGTTTGAAACTTAAAAATAAAAATACAAATATTTCAAAAACTAAAAAAAATAAAGGGGTTGTTTAGTTGTGGAAAACTTTTCATAATTTTCTGCTTCTAAATTTCTAGAGAAGGAAAAAGTTTTCTTTTCTAGAGTAGAGTTGAAAATATTGAACATCTGTTTAGATGGTATTTTTCATTTACTAAAAAAAAATAAACAGTGTTTAGACGAAATCATTTTAATCGTTTTTTTTTCATGATCAATTTACTTTCACGTTTTCGCTAGTTTTTTTTACATTTTCATCTGTTTTTTCCCGTGTTCTATTTTCACGTTTTCGTAAGTTCTTTTACGTTTTCATCAACTTTTTTATGTTCTCATAAGTTTTTTTTATGTTTTCATCAGTATTATTACGTTTTCGTCCGATTTATTAGGGTTTCATCAAGTTTTTTTACGTTTTAGCCCAATTTTTTTATGTTTTCGGCTGATTTTAGGGTTTTGTCAGCGTTTTTACGTTTTCGCCATCATTTTTATTTTTCATCAGTAATTTTACGTTTTCGTCAGTAATTTTACGTTTTTGTCAGTATTTTTACGCTTTCTCGGTATTTATACGTTTTCGTCAATATTTTTACGTTTTCGTTAGTATTTTTATAGTTTTTCTGTATTTTTACGTTTTCGTTCGTTTTTTTACGTTTTCATCAGCGTTTTTACGTATTGCACATATTTCTTTGCATATTTCGGACGAAAACGTAGAAATACTAATGAAAAACATAAAAACGCAGACGAAAACGTAAAAAATAGACTAAAACGTAACGGAAAAAACGTAACGGAAAAAACGTAAAAAATCAGACAAAACGTAAAAAACCTTACGTAAACGTAAAAAATCGGATGAAGACATAAAAAAGCTGAATAAAACGTAAAAATTTAGAAAAACGTAAAAAATCGGACGATAACGTAAAAATTGAGACAAAAACGTAAAAACCTTGACAAAAACGTAAAAATACTGATGAAAACGTAAAAAAAAATCGGAAGAAAAAGTAAAAGATCAGACAAAAACGTAATAATTTGGACGAAAATGTAAATACTTTGGCGAAAGCGTAAAAAATTTGACGGAAATGTAAAAATACCGACGAAAACGTAAAATTATTGATGAAAACGTAAAATATTGTGGAAAACTGACTAAATCGAAGAAAGAAATTAAAAATACTGAGGAAAACGTAAATATACTGAGGAAAACGTAAACATATTGACGAAAACGTAAACAACACATAAAAAACTGACAAAAACATTTTTAAAATGGCAAAAACGTGAAAAATGAAGAAACGTAAAGAAAACTGACAAAAACATGAGAAACTGTCGAAACATAATTTAAAAAAACGATAAAAAGTGACGAAAACGCAAAATAGTGTTAGAAATAGATATGTGAACATGTTTTATTTTTATTTTGGAAAAAAAATAGAAAGGGTAATATGGGGTTTTCTAGTTTCTATTTAAAATTAAAATATGAAAATTTCATGATTTTGGGAAAATATTAAAAGAAGTTGAAATAAACATGTTTTTATTCCCAAATTTAGAAAATAAAAAAATTTGAAACTTAAAAAGAAAACAAATAAAATATTTCAAAAATTAAAAACAATAAATTAAAGGTATTCACTTTTAATGAGGTTAAGTATACGGGTTAGTAACATTTAAACAAAAACCTTACCACAGTAAGTTGGTAAGCTTGATTAACCCTAACCGAAAGGTTCCATGTTCAATTCTTGCAAATGACATATTTTTTATAAAGAATACGAAAATAATCAAATATTGCGTTTCCAAAACGCAATTTTCAAAATTGCGTTTCTAATCAAAACTGCGTTTCGAAAACGCAATTTCAAAACTGCGTTTCGAAATCGCAATTTCAAAACTACGTGTTCAAAAACTCAATTACCAAAACACACTTTCAGAAAAGTTCCAAAACAGCGTTTCCAAAACGCAGTTTCAAAAAAGTGCGATTTCAAATCACAAAAAACGTGGAAAATGGAGAATTTCTAGGAATTTCTCAAATCCTATTGGTTTAAAGATGTGACTGGGATATGACTGGATTAAAAAGTATGGTTTCAAATCATATATATATATATATATATATATATATATATATATATATATATATATATATATATATATATATATATATATATATATATATATATATATATATATATATATATATATATATATATATATATATATATATATATATATATATATATATATATATATATATATATATATATATATATAGATTTATGTTCATGTGGTGAACATTATTAAAATGAGTTATAATAGGTACCAATCAAAATTTGACAAGTGGAAACTAGTTAATTTATTCAATACAAAACAAAAATTTAAATAGAAAGGGTAAACTGGGTATTTTCCTAAGCTAATTTCACCTGCGTATCTATATTGACAATTTCCCATATAAAAGTGGAACCTCGGGATTATATTTTCATTCAAGATCTATAACCCTTTTTGTTACCTATACTCCTTTTTATAAAATTATGAATGATGATGAATATTGGCTTGATAGATCTAAGCTACGTCAATACACCATTCCTTTCCTTTCATGATTATAATGAACGATTTATGTTGCTCCACTCGGTGAGCCTTTATCACAACCGACCTCAGATCCTACGATTTCGGAGACTTGTTTTCTCACTAGCATCCAGTATTCGGTTCCCGCTTCCATTTCCCATAATCACATTGGAAGAAACAATATCATTGCCACCACTTTATCCACGGGCGAAATCTGGGTAAGAAACCGAATCCGTAATCTGGGTTTTTTATTTGTTACATGGGTGACGTTTTTTTGTCGGAAAAATAATAGTCTCCAGCGATCTATTATTGGTTTTTTTGACGGAAACGTTTTATTCCACCGTTCATTTGTAACCGATTTTTGTATGTGTATCAATAAAACTCCTACCAACTACTCGTTGATGTTTTCTTTTAGCCCGTTATGTATCAGCGATTTAGAGGAAGGAAAACTTTATTCTGTAAGGTTTGATGTTAGTAGTTGGCTTTTAATTTATTTATTAAGGTTAGATCTTTTACCAGGGAACTATTTTGACTTTTAGATATTATAATCATTTTGTAATTTAGGCTTTTTCTTTCATGTTGCAATATTCTCTTTGTCATTATTTGGAATATGAATTTCACATACGTATGTAATGTAAGTGGCATTTTTAAAATGCGAATGTAATCCAATATTTGTGTGTCAAAACAGTTTGGTATTCAACAAGTAGTTTGGGTGTCACCACATTGTGTCATGAAAATAGTGTCACATGGTTGTTGATAAAAATTAAATAAAAATTGCTATGTCACTATAACTATATCAAAATAATATGTGTTTCGCTAAAACTGCATATCAAATAAGTGTGTTAAAAACCAAAATTTGTCACTAAAAATTTGGCGTAAGAATTAGTGTGGTGTTTCAAATGTTTAGTGTGTCACATAACTACGTGTATATCAAGAAACCCGACCCGATAACACCTCTAGCTGATGTTGCAGTCCGACGGTAAAGTACATGTTTCTAGTATATGAATTAGCTATTTTTTATAATTTTAAGGCAATATTGTTCTGGTGATTCATTACTTATATATGATTTAGTATTATTTTTATTAAAGTGTTACTTACTTTTAGTATGGTATCACGTTTCGAGTGTGGAACAGATTGATACTTGATCTACCAGGTTTTGAGTGCAGAACATATTGATCATGGTTAGAAGAGTTGAATGTGAGGTTCTAGGTGGTAATACATGTGTTTTGGTTCGGGTTTAGATTTTGGTTAAGATCGGTGTCATGTTTTTCTTCGGAGAGTGTTCGGTGTCAGTTTTGCGGTTGATATAGTGATTTTGCTTGTGTTGCAAATTGTGGGTAAGGTTTTATACCTTTATTTATTTCCGCTAGGTGTCACTGATGTTTTGATAAAGTAGGTTCTGAAACTTCTGGTGTAGTTCTGGCCAAGTAGGTGTTGGGTCCTTGCGGGACAGGTTAGTTATCACGTGTCACATTTTGGATATAGGTTTTGGGACGTGGTGATAGGCGTGTCCAGAGATACAAGATGAGAGTAGCAACTGCGGACCGCTTGTAGCAACCGCTTCTCGGTCGTGAGTAAGTGTGTCACAAGAACCTCTTGATTGAACCACCAACTTCTCGTAGTTATGTCTCGCTAGATTAAAAATCCTATTTTTGTGTGTCAACAGGGCTATGTATCGCCAAATGCAAATTTATGTTGGTGCAAACGTCTTGTGTGTCATGAAGTCCTCCTCAACTCATTTCTAAATTTTTATGGGTAGTCATTCGTTCTAACATTTATAGGAATGATGGAGGTAAGATGAAGTACTTTTGTTTTGTATCTGTTGTAGACTTAGATGATTTATTCATAGTGGTTAACTCACAATATTATAAGAGCTATAGTAATCAAATACTCTTGATTGTTTTCAGGTCCACTCGATGTCCGGTCACTAAGGAGATCTTCAAAACGAAACCCACAAAGCAAGGCAATACATGTAAATTCTTCTAGTGATAGCCATGGCCCATGTGACCATTCCTTCTATAACGATGTTTATTAACAATACCTTGTGACTCTCTTTATAGGATCGGTTTTTAAGAGGGATGATGGTGCATGTTTCGACTAAACCATACTTCAGATGGATATTTGAAAAAGGTCGATACATAATTGTCGTGAACGTCACCGTAACATAGTATGAATCGATGGATGTGTATCATCAGTTTTATCTACAAGTTCAGATTTACGATATGTATTATGTATTAGTTTAGGAGGCCGTGATTAGATAGAGTATTATACGAGAAATAAATGGAGTATTATTCTTTGCCGTCTTGTGAGTTACGCTTGTATCATTTTATTGTTTGTTTTTTTTCATACATGTTTATCAGATAGTTACTTCGTTGAGTTTGGTATATTTGGGTTTTAATGTAGCAGTAGCAGTTTCGATGGTGAATGGTCATTGTCTTATTAATGCTATATTGTATCAAATTTCATGTTGTAGGAACATAGATATATAACTGAATGTCACTTGTTCAAAAAAAATCTAACGTTTTATATATCGCATGAGATGTCCTTAATTGTGATGTTATAATATTAAAGCTGATATGTATCAAACTAATTTATTCGATTGTTAAGCAATTTCATACGAGAATCAAAATGAGAACTATAAGGAATTTTTTAAATGGTATAATATTATTGGTACATAATGCCATTAATTTTGAAGTTTATTACAATTATACCACTCATTAAATAAGATCAGATTTAGATCCATCATTGTTAATCCAACGGCCGACAATTGTACCTATTATAACTCATTTTAACTTGTACACCACAATAACACTTCCCTATATATATATATATATATATATATATATATATATATATAAATATATATATATATATATATATATATATATATATATATATATATATATATATGTATATATATATATATATATATATGTATATATATATATATATATATATATATATATATATATATATATATATATATATATATATATATATATATATATATATATATATATATATATATATATATATATATATATATATATATATATATATATATATATATATATATATATATATATATATATATATATATATATATATATATATATATATATATATATATATATATATATATATATATATATATATATATATATATATATATATATAGATTTTTGTTCAAGTGAATTACACCTTTTAATGAGTTATAATAGGTACCAATGAGAGTGTGACAAGTGGAATTTAAAGATTTAAAATAAAATAAAATGATAAATTTACTAAAAGGGTATTATTGGTATTTATTTCCTCCTTATTTTGTGCATATTCATAAATGATGATGTCTCATTGTCTTTTTTTCACAAACGGGTTAACAAAACTTCTTTGTTTCTATTCACTCCCTCAACCAAAAACCCTCCTAGATCTGTAAAAATACTACCTCTAATCTCCATCATATATAAAACATACAATCAATATCAATGTATACATATATATATGTATAAATCCAAATAACAAACACTTACGAGTAATATATAGATTCTTTTGATTTCATGTGCCTTTCTTATCGAAACCCAATCCGCCATGATTCCCTTGTGTTTCATGTCTCATGATTATACATCTTGGATCTTTAAACACTATGATCACGAGTTTCGATGATTTTAAAGGAAAGATCTTCATATCGGAATTGGAGCCACGTCGAAACAGGTTTTCTATTTGAACTTAGCCATCATGTTGTGGTGCACCAATGAAACATGGTAGCGTATCAATTAATCATCGTGGGTGTGTCAATAGGATACAATTATGTATAAGTTGTACTAAGAATTTTTTGTATCAGTTACATTTTTAATTTATTTTAGTACTAGACTGTTAAGTCATTGTCAAAATGTATTTATTTTTATTTTTTTGATTTCGATTGTTGCAATCCATTGTTGATTGAGTTGTAATCATTAATATATATAGAAAAACAAATACAGTATACATGCATTACTAACAATGTGTCACGTATATGAAAAAGGTATGTGTTGCTATGTACATCACTAATACTAGAAAAATCAAATTGGAAAAAATGTGTCACTGTTAATGTGTCATTAATATATAAAAAAGCAAATATAAAAGATATGTATTATTATGATGGGTAATGATTTGCACACTCCATAAACTTATTCATACACTCTAAAATATGTGTACCATGACTATTATACTCTTAATGTATACATACACTACAAAATAATGTATAGGTATAAATGTCAAGAAATACACAATTTGAGTGTGCAAATAAAAAATAAAATGTGTCACTCATTATTATGTGCCACTGATATATAAAAAAATTATGTGTCACTATATATGTCACTAGCATACAGAAACAAATAAAAAAAACATGTATCATTAATAATGTGCCACTAACAAAATGATACAATAAGATCTTGTTGTGTACCACGCATGATAAAATTTAATTAACAAAAGCGGGCTTCTATAAGCATGTAAAAATTTTGTAATGGTTTCTAGTTAAAGAATAAAATACGCCTAAAACACATTTGAGTATCGAAAGAAGAACTTTTTAATACATGTAGGTGTGCTTGTATAAAAGAAAACCCCCAAAAAAAAAAAACTCGTAGCAGTTTTATATTAAAGTAAATCAGATGATATATTTTCATACTCTGTATACGATTTTTAATTAAAATAATTGGACTAAAATCAATAAATCACACAAGTGCGCATCGGAGTTTAAAATAAAAAAAGAAGCAATAATGAGACGTAAAAGTTGGATGACAACAAACTCGTGTTAGCATTTAAGATATACAGTATTGAATAAGAAAAGCCATAACGTTTCACTTATTTACAAATGGGCCATTATCAATTTATTATTTACTTAAAATCTAATCTCATCTATAATTATGGATCTGACGATCCAAAACTGTGCTTATTATATCCTATTTTAAAAGTATGCACCACTTGGGTTTCGAAAATGCAATTTTCAAAAATGCGGTTCGAAAGGGCTAAGTTTCAAAACTGCATTTCGAAAAGGCAGGTTTCAAAACTGCGTTGTTACGAAAACGCAATTTCCAGAACAGTGTTTCCAAAACGCAGTTTCAAAAAAGTTTCAAAACAACGTTTCCAAAACGCAGTTTCAGAAAAGTGCGATTTCAAATCCCTAGGGACATGGGACCTTTTGTTTATGGGTAATCAAACTTACCAACCTGCTTTGGTAAGGTTTTTGTTTAGTTGTTACTAACCCATATATTAAAGCTTACTAAAATTGAATACCTTTATTTTTTGTTTTTAATTTTCAAAACATTTTTATTAGTTTTCTTTTTAAGTTTTAAAGTTTTTTATTTTCTAAATTTCGGATTAAAAACATGTTTATTTTAAGAAAAATTCAATATTTTCCAAAAATCAATAAATTTTCTTTTCTAATTAAATATATAAAATAAAAAACCATATATTTCCATTTTCTATTTCTTTTCTCAAATAAAATTAAAACATGTTCACATATCTATTTCTAACCCTATTTACGGTTTCTTCACTTTTTTAACGTTTTTTTTCAAATTTTTTACGTTTCGACAGTTTTTCACGTTTTTGTCAATTTTCTTTACGTTTCTTCATTTTCACGTTTTCGCCATTTTTTTTACATTTTTGTCAGTTTTTTATGTCATCCTCAGTTATTTCTACGTTTCGGTTGGTTTTCATGTTCTTGTCAGTTGTATAAGTTTTCATCAATAATTTTATGTTTCATCAGTATATTTACGTTTTCGTCAGTATTTTTATTATTTTTTATTCGATTTAGTTCGTTTTCGTTAGTATTATTACGTTTTCGTTAGTAATTTTATGTTTTCGTTGTATTTTTACGTTTTCGTCCTAATTTTTACGTTTTCATCAGTATTTACGTTTTCGTCAGATTTTTTGCGCTTTCGTCAGAATATTTAAGTTTTCGTCCAATTTTTTACGTTTTCGTATGATTTTTTACATTTTCGTCAGTATTTTACGATTTGTCCGATTTTTTCCGTTTTGTTTGATTTTTTTACGTTATCGTCTTGTTTTTACTTTTTTCTGATTTTTACTTTTTCTTTAGCTTTTTTACGTTTTTATCCGATTTTTTACGTTTAAGTAAGGTTTTTTACGCTTTCGTCTGATTTTTTACGTTTTCGTCCGAGTTTTTACGTTTTCTTTCGATTTTTTACGTTTTAGTCTCATTTTTTACGTTTTCATCAGCATTTTTACGTTTTTCATCAGTATATTTACGTTTTTGTCAATAATTTTACGTTTTCATATGTTTTTAAGTTTTCGTCTGAAATGTGCAAAAAATCTGAGCAAAACGTAAAACATGATGAAAACGTAAAAATACACAAAAAAAATATAAAAATACTGACGAAAACGTACAAATAGGGACGAAAACGTATAAATACTGACGAAAACGTAAAATTACTGATGAAAACGTAAAATTACTTATGAAAACATAAAAAGATGACGAAAGCGTAACGTTGACGAAAACATAAAAACGTTGATGAAACCCTAAAGAATCGAATGAAAACGTAAAAAATGGGGCGAAAACGTAAAAACTTGATGAAACCATAAAATTGGACGAAAACGCAATAATACTTATGAAAACATTAAAAAAAGCTTATGAAAATGTAAAAGAACTTACGAAAACGTGACAAAAAGAAGACGAGAAAAAACAGATGAAAACGTAAAAAAACTAGCAAAAACGTAAAAAAATGTTGATCATGAAAAAATGATTGAAAAGTTTCTTCTAACCATTGTTCATTCTTTTAGAAAATGAAAAATACCATATAAACGGGTGGTCAAAATATTCAACTCTACTCTTGAAAAGAAAACTCTTTCCTTCAGTAGAAATTGAGAAGCTATAAAATTATGAAAAGTTTTCCACAACTAAACAGCCCCTTTATTTTTTGTTTTAATTTTTGAAATATTTTTGTTAGTTTTCTTTTTAAGTTTCAACTTTTCTTATTTTCTAAATTTCGGATTAATTTTCTCACCACAATAATTATCCGAGTGTAAAGGTTTAGACATGTAAAAATGGTCATGGCATAATAAAAACTTAACACAAAAACTTGTGTCGGATAAAAATTTATTTAAAGATAAATAATAAACAATTGCTACTATTAAACTTACGTCATTCCAGTAAAGGAAAACAAAATAACGATATTTTTGTGAAATTTGGTATTCTTTTTAAGGTTTATCCAAGTGTAAATGTTTTTGTTTTCATTAATGCGTGTTTGTAAGGTTTAGACAGCGAATTTTTTAATAATGTTTGAAAGATATTTTTTAATTCGGGGTTGAATTTTAAATTTTTTAAAAATATATATTTTTAACATAAATTTAAGAATCATATTATAAGAATATATCAAGTTATGGTTTAATCACCGGGTCAACCCGGACAAGTCACCGGGTAACGAGACCGATTATTGGGTCAACCAGATCGAGCCACCGGGTCACGGGTTCATCGTCATTGGTTCGTTCATATTAAGAAAAAAACAATCCAGCCCGTTGACACAAATAAACATTACTTAAGCGTAAACTATAACTAAAATATACTAAAGGTTAAATTACAAATTCAAAAAACTAAAAGCGCAAAAAAATAAACCCTCCGAAACAAGAAAAAAAGCGACCACGCCCGTTGGGCGGGTTATGACGCTAGTATATATATATATATATATATATATATATATATATATATATACATATATATATATATATATATATATATATATATATATATATATATATATATATATATATATATATATATATATATATATATATATATATATATATATATATATATATATATATATATATATATATATATATATATATATATATATATATATATATGGTTATCTTAGTGTAGTAGCTTAAAATTATTAAAATGAGAAGTCATCTTAACAACTGATTTTATCAATTAACTTGTGATTTATTTAATATTAAACATAAAACAATAAATCTTATACATAAACATTGGTATAAAATCACTAAAAATATTGATACGTAAAAATTTATAGCTGATATATATGATACATAGTTATACTTCAAAAAATATTATTAGCATAAATAATCATTTATTCGTAAATTCAGTGATACATTATCACATGTTACGTTCGATATAACAAAATAATTGATAAACTATGATACACAACTGGTACACGAAAAACTAGTAATATTAAAAATTGTGAACTAGCTACTCGTACACGAACTAAAAATTCCAAAACACTCATACACGAACTAAAAAATCATAAACGAACCAAAACTAATCAATAAATGTGATATTTGCCCATTTTCTATTACTTCTCATTTTAACAACTATAAGCACCTAAACCATTTTATCTAAATTATATATATATATATATATATATATATATATATATATATATATATATATATATATATATATATATATATATATATATATATATATATATATATATATATATATATATATATATATATATATATATATATATATATATATATATATATATATTGTTGGGAATTATTTGTTAAGTGTCAAGCACCGTTAGTGTATTTGAAGTATTGTTAGTGTTATGTAAGTACCGTTAGTGTTAACGCGGTACATAGTAAGTACTGCTACTTATAAAGTAAGTACTGCTATGATGATTAGGACGAATATATCTGTGTATAAGATATGTCATAGTTATAGTTAGAGTATATCTTATGTGATATACCTAAATAGTTAGAATATTGTTAATATATCGTCTGTGATATAGTTATCTTTATAGAATATTCTAAGGTTTCTAGGGTTCCTTACTCTATAAAAGGAACATAGGTACAATGTCTTTCTTTTTTTTGAACAAGTACAATGTCTTTCATGTACCTCATACAAGTAGATTAATAAGAGAATCGAATAGTGAAAAGTAATTCTGTTCTTCTGTGCTTTATAAGTTAGATTCCGCATAACTTATTTAGTGTTTAGTAAGAGTGCTCAAAGTGTTTTAGTTTGATTACAAACTATTATACTAATTCTTAACAGAATATACAAAGGGATCAACAAGTGGTATCAGAGCTTGTTGAGAAACTCTGAAAAAGAAGAACACGAACCTATATACTCCACACATACCAAATCTCAATGTCTCAACCAGATGGTGTTAATGCTCATGTGGATGATGTTCAGAACACTGATCCTGTTCTACAACAAGGAAAACCACAAGTTGTGCATCCTGCACCAAAACAAGGTGCTCAAGTCGTGAATGATGTAGCTACCTCTACACCAACACCTTCTCATACTCTGTCTGCTGTTAAACTCCCAGTTCTCAAAGGTGACAATTATGAGACTTGGGCTATGCAGATGGAACATTACTTGAATCACACAGATCATACTGTGTGGCAAGTTATCAAGAATGGGAATACACCAAAGAAGCTACACTGGTTGCCAGACGTTACATGCTATGTTCTACCTGCTGTGACTGCTGATGAGGTACAAGCATAGATCAGAGAAAGAAAAGCCAAAACTGCTTTGGCTATGGCTCTTTCTGAAGACATTCTACCAAGCTTTCATCATTATAAAGATGCCAAAGCTATGTGGGATGCTATAAAACTTAGATTTGGAGGCAATGACAAATCTAAGAAAATCAAGAAGATTGTTCTTAAGCAAGAAATTGATAACTTCTCAATTACCAGTATGGAGGGAATCCATGGTGGATATGGAAGGTTCAACAAGTTGCTTATTCAGTTAGCAGTTTATGGACAAGTAATCCCTAATGAAGAAGCTAATCTAAAATTCTTAAGAAGTGTTCCACCAGAGTGGAAAGCAATGGCTATGCACTTCATCACAAGAGATGATTTGGAAACAATTCCGTTTGATCATATCTACAACAATCTTAGAGCATATGAGATGGATGTGAAAGGCACTGAAGTAAAGACAACAACTACTTCAAAGTCTAATTTGGCTTTTGTGTCAGATGGGAATAGCGGTACTTACTTTCAAAATACCGCTAGTGGATCTAGTAGCGGTACTTACTTCACAAATACCGCTGGAGGACTTACAAGCAGTACTTACCCACAAAGTATTGAAAGCAGTCCTATGATCTCTCAAAATCCACATGGAAGGTCTTCACCATTGTTTAGTGACAATGATGCCTTCTCATTCTTTGCTGGACAAGACAACATGCCAAGATTAACTCTCAATGACTTGTTCCAAATGGATAATGCTGATGTTGAAGAGATGGATCTTAAATGGCAAGCTGCAATGGTGTCAGTAAGATATAATAGGTTCTTCAAGAAGACTGGAAGAAAAATGACTGTTGATCCTAATGAGCCATTGGGATATGACAAGTCTAAAGTTGAATGCTATAACTGTAGAAGGAATGGACACTTTGTAAGAGAATGCAATAGAGATAAAGATGAAACAAGCAATCTGAAGTCCAAGAACAACTATAGAACCAGTCCAAGAATAACTGAAAGCTTTCCAAGAGGAAATAGTAGGAGTCCTAAAGGAACCAAAACATTGGTTACTGTAGATGGAGTGGTGAATTGGGCAGAAGAGGAAGAAGAAGAAGAGCTTGGATTAATGGCTCTCTCTCAGGAAGATACTGAGGTACACCCTTGTTCTAAAGATTGTATTCTTAAATTTAATAGTTTAAAAGTAGAACTAGAGGAACAATATCAAAAGGTTAACACATGCACTGTAGAAGTAGAGGCTTTCAAACAGGGTATTGTTAAACTTTAAGACAATATAGTTTTGTATAAACATGCTCAACAAAACTATGAAGAGAAAATTAGGATTTTGACTCTTTAAATGAGGCAAAAAGATGTGGAAATAAAAGCTTTTGAAAGACAACTTTTAAAAATAAATACAGAAAATGAAGCTTTAAAAACCAGTCTTTGTAAAGAGAGGGAAGTGATTAGTCAATGGAAACAATCCTCTAAGGGATTGGGAAAATTGATTAATTCACAAATGGGGTATTATGATAAAACAGGCCTAGGATATATTGAGGATCAACCTGGGTTAACCTTAACTAACAAGGACTTATCAAAAGGGATTTTTGATAGTTCTGGTGAGGTAGATGATACACCTGAAAATGATAGATATGCTGAAGGTATGAAGGCAGTTCCTCCACCAGTATCTGGAATATTCATGCCCCCTTGTAATGATACTAGTATAGAGTTAGAAGATCCTAAGATTAATAATGTCTTTAACTCTAGTACTGTGTCTCAAGAAAATACTGATGTGACCAAGAATATTGTTTATCCACCTCTAATGAATAACTTTGTTTATGAGGAATCTAAGACTAGTTCTGCTCCCAAGCAGGTAAAAACTCCTAGCAAGATACTAGAAAACAATAAACAACATACTAAAAACAAAAGGACTGGGCTAGGTTTTGAAAAAGTAAAGTCAAAACAACCTTTTGGATCTTCTTTAAGAAGAAAAGGATGTTATGTTTGTGGTAGTCTAAGTCATTTTATCAAAGAATGTACATTACATGAAGATAAAATTGTGAAACAGAAGGCTACACAAAGGGTCATGAAAAACAGTAATGAGAAAAATGCACAAGGTAATAGGAAACAGAAACTTAAAGATTACAAACCTCAGTTTGATCATGCAAGGGTAGTTAAACAGGTTAAAAATAATCCTACCAAAAGTTTTGTTCCTAGGGCAGTACTTATGAAGCAAGGACTTGTATCCTTAAAGTCTGGCAAACCAAGTACCAGCACGCCTAAATCTACAAGTACTGCTAGAACAAACTCAAGTACTGTTGGTTTAAAGTCTGTAAAACCAATGTTCTCCAAGACTTCTAAGAAGGTTTTTGAAAAAGTTAAAGCACCTAGAAGTAAGGACAAGAGCAAATCAGTACAAATGTGGGTTCCTAAAAGAGATATACCATGTGTTAAAGCAAGTACCGCTAAAGCAGTACTTAAGTTAAAGAAGTCAAAGCACATAGAGTCGCCCTATGAATTTGACTACATAAATGAAACCATGAAGTATAAGAGTAAAAGTAGCATTACTGGGAATGCTTCAGTACAAACTCTAAAATGTGTAGGTCCCACAAGATCCGAGCCAAATGTGGCTTGGGTCCCTGTTAAAAACTAATAAGTTTTATTTGTGTGCAGGGGCATCTCATTGATGAATTAAAAGATAAAGGAATTGTAGACAGTGGATGCTCAAGACACATGACAGGGAACAAAGATTTTCTTGCTGAATTTGAAGAATTCAGAGGAGGTCCAGTAGCTTTGGGTGTAGCAAAGGAAGAATCACTGGCAAAGGGAAAATCAACACAGGAAAGTTGGAATTTGAAGATGTCTTCTTTGTAAAAGAATTGAATGAGTTCAATCTCTTTTCAGTATCACAAATGTGTGATAAGAAGAACAAGGTGCTATTCACAGACAAAGACTGCTTGGTGTTGTCTAAAGACTTTGAGATGCCCAAGGAATCTCAAATACTGCTTAAAGTACCCAGGCAAGAAAATATGTACACCTTTAATCTTCATACTATTACTCCAACAGGTGGTATTACATGTGTGGATTTGCTTTTAGCTAATCCGGTGGTCTAGGTGGGTGGTGGAAGGTGGAAGCCATTGTTGAGAGAGAGATAAGAGAGGTTGTGTGTTAAAGGTTAAGAAAATGTGTATTGAAAGGAAATGAAAATACAAATGAAACACAAACAACACCCCTCCTTGGAAGCCTAGGAGGGGTATATATAGCCACACACCAACACTTAACTATACATTGAACCTAGTCTAGTCTAAGCGTGTGTGACTATGATAACTAATGGGAATTCTTAAATGTCGTCACATAAAGTGAATTTCCAACAATCTTCCCCCATGGGACAACGTGTAGAATTCCTTACAATATTTTTCCTAACAAGTACATAATGATTAAGAACAAAAGCTTCCATGAAGCGTCTAATGCTGATGATGTCTTCTGAGGCCTTTGACTTCAAGTATTCACTTTAAAACGACTCATCTTTTAAGTAACTTGTAGTAGAAATATTGTAACGGCACGAGCTAAGTAATCCATATACTTCTGGTTAAGGATAAGCTTCTGAATTAACTTCCACCTAATTCATGCCACATAAACTTGATGTAGAAGCTTTTAAATAGCTTCCCCCTAAACCGACAATCCTCGTAAGCAATTTCAAAGCTTTCAATAAAGCTTAGAATGATTAAGCGTACAGTGGAATTTAACAAGCAAATCCCATCATATAACATGATAACGTTGCTAAGAGGGATTGAAAGTTTGGGGCACACCAAGTAGATCAACAACTTCTCTTCTCACACTTGAAATAATTCTTCTGAATTTTTCTTCCCCTGAGAGTTCAAGTTATGCATACTAGAAAGAATCAAGACATTTCTTCCCCCACATAGTTGAAGAAAGTAAATCAATCCCAAGTATGAAGCTCAAATACTGAAGTAGACACTTTATCCCATTCATGAAGTTGACATCGTAACACCAAAGTCAATTAAGTCCCGGAAATGCACATATCTTCTCCAGGAGATGCACCAGAGTCAATTAAGTCCCGGGAATGCATATCTCTCCATATAGGATAATGATGATGAATAATTGCAACAACCAAACAATTAAACATCGAATCAGTAGTGTACCGTTTAGAGATTGATAACGCCACGAGTTAAGACACTGATTTTCTCTACGGCTATGACAAATGTCATCCCAGAATGTCTTCAAATCAAAAGAAGTTATGAAGTTCATCACGTGTACTCGTTGTGCGTTCAATGTGTCTTCTTCTTCCCCCTTGATGGTTTCGAAACTCGGAACCATCAACAAATCGTACGCACATGTACTTGAAGTCTCGTGAGAATAATAAAAAAGCTGAATTATCTATTTTGTGAGAATCAGTTGTTGATCGAAAATCTCTACTCATAAACTCTCCACGGTTATCTTTACCAACCCACTAGTAAGCAATTTGAAGTGACCACTGATAGAATGAACCAGATACATCAAACATGAAACTGAATTAGAATCCTTCGATCTTGTGACTTAAGCTTGCACTATTGTTGAATGAAGAACGGTAGAGAAATCTCTAAGTACCCAATGCATCACTGAAGAAGTCTATAAGCACAACACCTCTTGAAATTATCCACGTCGACTAAGCGCGTGACACTGAGTACAACAATGTAACCCCTTTAAGTGATAGTTATCCGAGTCATCAACCATCCACCTCGAACTCAGAAACCAGATAAACAAGTCTTCATTCTAGGATTAAGCACGAGCAAGTTATCTTTGATGATAAAATAAATACACGCCTTTGAAAAATCCGTCTTTAACATCAAATAATGAATACCCGATCCAAAAAAAATTCGTAGTCATTAAAAATATACCTATTTTTCTTCGGTCTCGTCAAAATAAATCTTCTCACTTGGTCACGTCTTTTGTCTCGTCACTTTTGTTCGTCTTTTTGTCACTTAGTCTCGTCACATTCAAACTCGGATATACGACAATTAAAAAAAATGTATATGAAACACAATTTTTAAAAATTTGCCGATATATTTCATATTAATTTGTCCATGAGTAACCACGTAGCCCAAATGAATTTTGAGGACGGCCCAGACTATCTATACCCGGACCTAAAACTAAGATTAGGAATATGAATATATAACTCTAATATATATCACATTCTCGAAACACCACACCCACTACTCATTCTCGAAACGTCTGCCCCCTTGCTATGTGAACACGTGTAGCCCACAGTTGACATATACAATGTATACCCGGTTTCTAACTCTTTCCTAACCCACGTGTAGTCCACATCAAAATGTGGGATATAAATCTCTCCACACCCCTAATAATCACAAATCAAACATAGATTACACCAAACCCATTCTCATCACTCGAAACCTCCGCCCCCAACCCTCGTCACTCATTAGACGAAATTAAAGGAGCTTCATAAGAAAAACCCATCTCATACCAAATCTGATCAGAAAAACCCAATCTCATCTTCAAACCGAATCACATAAACGCCCACAAAGATCGAAACCCCTTCTAGTGCAAGTATACGTCTCTTTATGCGATGATGGCATCAAGATCATTTTACATTTGATCTCGGGTAGGTATAAGTTGTGCATGTCGATTTGAGATGGTCAGTGATGGTACTTTGTTAGCCGTAAAAATATTTTTATAGATAAAAAAACACTTAACAAAACTGAGATCATGAAATTGTGTGTTTCGAGTCAATGATTTACGAGTCTAGATGATGGGATTAGGTGAAGATGGGATTAGGAATAGATTGAGGAGTTGATTGATGGAGTGATTAGGCTGGTGTGTTTAAATGTTTTGATAAAAAATGGTAGGAGTCGGTTTACTGGTTTAACAGTTTAAAATAAGATGGGGTGCATGTCACTTGATAGATGTATATAAAAAACAGAGAGTATGAGTTGGTTTAATCTGTAAATTGGTTTTGACGGTTTTGTAGATTGATTTAAACAGTGATCGAGTCTGGGATTAGATTCTGTTTGGTATTGTCTGTTTAGATGGTGGTTTTGAAAAACAAGAGTGCACATCTGATTTTAAATTTTAACTGATTTAAACTCCCATCGCAATGATTTAATAGTGCACCATCACAATGTATAATTGAGACCATCACAATGTTTTAATTTTCAGTCCATCGCAATGTCAAACTTCATCCATCGCAATATTTTTCACTGCCATCCATCGCAATAATACATGGACTCTTCGCAATAAACCACAATCCATCGCAATATCATCGGAAAAAATTGGGCAGCGTGACAACTCATCTACCATTGCGATGGATCAAGCCACCTATCGCAATGAGGACAGCCCTACCCATCGGAATGTGTAAAAAGAACCCATCGGAATAAATCCGAAAAAGAAGAAGCCATCGCAATGAGTACATCTGAAAGAAGTATCGCAATGTGCCATCTGAACCTCTCATCTTAATAGCCATCACAATAGGTTTTAGACCAGTACTTTTGTATCCCCGAAAAAAAAAATTGGATCTGGACCAACCTTTTTTGTCCTTATCCCCATAAATAGAAACAAATGTATACAGGGACAAACACAAAAAACGGGTACACAAAATTGGATAAAAATTGATTTTGATATGAGGCATGACATAGATTCAGACAATATGATATAATGGGACAAAGACTGAAAAAGATAGATAAAATGAAACAAAGTTGATATTGCAAGATATGAATCGAAAAGAAATACCAACCGTGAATCATAACATAACACGAACACAAACCATGACAACAAAATGATACATACGGACCAAAAAAAATATTTTAGACCACCAAAATAATAACACAAAGAACAAACGATCCAAGGATTGAACCGTGGCTCTGATGCCAATTGTGGATTTGCTTTTAGCTAATCCGGTGGTCTAGGTGGGTGGTGGAAGGTGGAAGCCATTGTTGAGAGAGAGAGAGAAGAGAGGTTGTGTGTTAAAGGTTAAGAAAATGTGTATTGAAAGGAAATGAAAATACAAATGAAACACAAACAACACCCCTCCTTGGAAGCCTAGGAGGGGTATATATAGCCACACACCAACACTTAACTATACATTGAACCTAGTCTAGTCTAAGCGTGTGTGACTATGATAACTAATGGGAATTCTTAAATGTCGTCACATAAAGTGAATTTCCAACAACATGTTTGCTAGCTAAGGCTTCTTTAGATGAGTCAAATCTATGGCATAGAAGGTTAGGTCATGTGAATTTTAAGAATCTTAATAGATTGGTAAAAAGGAATTTGGTAAGAGGTCTACCTAACAAATCTTTTCAAAATGATTTCACATGTGCTGCTTGTCAAAAAGGAAAACAACATAGAGCCTCTTGTAAGACCAAGACTGTAAATACTGTGACAAAACCTTTGCATCTCTTGCATATAGATTTATTTGGTCTAGTTTCTATAAGAAGCATTAGCCATAAGACCTTTTGTCTAGTCATAACTGATGATTATAGTAGATTTAGTTGGGTTTTCTTTTTAGCCCTTAAAAGTGAAACAAGTGAATTACTAAAGGATTTTATCACTTTAGTTGAAAAGCAGTTCACTAAACAGGTTTTAATCATTAGGACTGATAATGGAACAGAATTTAAGAATGCTGATTTTGATGAATTCTGTAGGTCTAAAGGAATTAAGAGGCAATTTAGTAATCCTAGAACTCCTCAACAAAATGGAGTAGCTGAAAGGAAGAATAGGTCATTAATTGAGGCTGCTAGAACTATGCTGGCTGATTCACTTTTGCCAAATACCTTTTGGGCTGAAGCAATCAATACTGCATGTTATGTGTTAAATAGAGTTCTAGTAACTAAACCTCAAAACAAAACACCTTATGAACTTTTGACTAATGTAAATCCTAACATAAGTCATTTAAAACCTTTTGGGTGTCATGTGTCCATACTAAATACTCTTGATTACTTGGGAAAGTTTGATGGAAAGTCTGATCCAGGATATCTTGTAGGATATTCATTGCAAAGTAAAACATATATGGTTTACAATTTGGAAACTAAGAAAGTTGAAGAAAATGCTCATGTCAATTTCTTAGAAAATAAACCCAATGTTCCAGGAATAGGTTATGCTTGAATGTTTGATTTAGATTATCTAACTAACTCCATGGATTACTACTCTTTGCAAAAAGATTGTCAAACTAACAACGCATGTGAGGAGTCAAGTGCAACTAATGCAGGTACTCAAGAAGATATTTCTTCATCAGATGAAGATGTTCACATCTATGTGCCAAATATGCCTACTGTTACTCCCATGTCTGCAACTCCCAAGAAGCAAACCATGCCATCAAATGATGATCAAGCCTCCCAAGAACTTCAGAGGCTTCAAGATCAAGAAAAGAATGCTACATCTGCTAATAAGCATTCAGGAGAAGAATCTTTTGAGTCACAACACTCAGTAGTACATACTATACCTAACGGTACTTCATCTGCAAGTACTGCTAAGTCAAAATCTGCTAGATCTGCTGACTCACTAGAAGAGATTTTGCAAGCATTGGACGATGAAGACTTATATGCTAGTCCAGCTGAAGGAATCTTCTCCAAAGCTTCCTATGATAAGCAGGGTGCAGTAACTGATTTCAACAATTTGGAAAATGAAATTCCATTCAGTTCTATTCCCACTCATAAAGTCAACAACAACCATCCTGCTACTCAGATTATTGGTGATCCAAAATCTGCTGTACAAACCAGAAGACAACTGCAAACCAATATTGAAACTCATGCACTAGTGAGTTATGTCAAACAACAGCAGAGAACAAATCATAAAGATACTCATCATTGTTTGTTTACCTGTTTCTTATCTCAAGTAGAGCCCAAAAATATCTCTCAGGCTCTTGATGAAGAAAGTTGGGTGGATGCCATGCAAGAAGAATTAAACAGTTTGAGCTACAAAAGGTTTGGATTCTTGTGGATCTTCCTTCAGGAAAAAGAGTAATTGGTACAAGATGGGTCTTCAGGAACAAGAAGGATGAAAGAGGGGTTGTTGAGAGGAACAAGGCAAGACTTGTTGCTCAAGGCTACAAACAGGAAGAAGGGATAGACTATGATGAGGTTTTTGCACCAGTGGCAAGGATAGAAGACATTAGGTTATTTTTGGCCTTTGCATCATATATGGGATTTATAGTCTATCAAATGGATGTGAAAAGTGCCTTTCTATATGGTACTATTTCAGAGGAAGTATATGTCTCACAACCTCCAGGTTTTGTAGATCCTAAATTCCCCAATAGAGTCTACAAAGTTATCAAAGCACTTTATGGTCTGCATCAAGCTCCAAGAGCATGGTATGCAACTTTATCCAACTTTCTGCTAGAACATGGATATAGGAGAGGAGCCATTGACAAAACTCCGTTCATCAAGAAAAATGCCAAAGACATTATTCTAGTTCAAGTCTATGTTGATGACATCATTTTTGGTTCTACTAAGAAGACATGGTGTGAAGAGTTTGAAGCTTTGATGAAAGGAAGATTTCAAATGAGTTCTATGGATACAAGGAGTACAAGCACACCTTTTGATAGATGGAATATTTATCAGCCAAGATAAATATGTTGCTGAAATCTTAAATAAATTTTCATGTATGGATACAAGGAGTACAAGCACACCTTTTGAAGCCAAGAAATCTTTATCAAAAGATGAACATGGAGAGGATGTTGACATTCATCTCTATAGGTTAATGATTGGTTCATTGATGTATCTTACTGCTTCAAGACCAGATATAATGTTTGCTGTGTGTGCATGTTCAAGATTCTAAGTTCATCCAAAGGTGTCACATCTATATGCTGTGAAGAAGATTTTTAAATATCTTAAAAGTCAACCTAATTTAGGATTATGGTATCCTAGAGACTCCACCTTTGATTTGGAAGCTTACTCAGATAGTGACTATGCTGGAGCAAATCATGATAGGAAATCCATAACATGAGGTTGTCAATTCCTAGGCAGAAGACTCATATCATGGCAGTGTAGGAAGCAAACCATTGTTGCTACTTCTACAATTGAATCTGAATATGTAGCTGCTGCTCATTGCTGTGGACAAGTACTTTGGATTCAAAATCAATTGTTGGACTATGGGTTCAATTTCATGAACACCAAGATTTACATTGATAATGAAAGTGCTATATGCATTATCAAGAATCCAGTATATCACTCCAAGACTAAGCATATTGAAATAAGACATCACTTTATAAGAGATGCTTATGACAAAAAGCTTATTCAAGTCTTGAAGATTCATACAGACAACAATGTAGCTGATTTGTTGACCAAGGCATTTGATGCAAAGAGATTCGAATTCCTGGTGACACACATTGGTATGCTCAACCAATAACATGCTGCATATGTTAAGGGGAGGTAATAGCTGTACAAGTTTTATATAAATTTTATTGTATAGTCTATGCTTTGTGTTTTTGATGTTATTGCAGGTTTATAGAAAAAGATAAAAGAGGTTACATGTCTAGTGGAAAGCATGAACTGGTCAAAATTTGTGAGGTACCGTTGTCACTCTAAGTACCGCTAGCACAAAACCAAGTACCGCTTATGTTCCATGTACCGCTACATGTCCGTTGTACCGTTAAGGGTCTCTTTTTTAAGTTTGGCGGTTTCTTCGCGCTTGGGTTTGTTATTTACTTAAATACTTACCCCAATTACACAATTGATTCACCTAATCTTTTATTTTTCTCTCTTGATTCTATAACCCTCTCTTTAATCTTTCGATCATCAAAAATACTAATGGCTGCCTTACAAGTAATCTCTAAGCATAATTCAGTTGTGAATCTTGCTACGAATGATGACTCACTTGGTTTCCATGAGATGCTTGGTTTCCTTTCTCGAAGTCATATTCGCTTCGCACTCACTGTATGTCCAGTTGTCTCTATACCCATTGTTGAACAATTTTGGGATACTGCTGTTTTAGGTACTCGTTTTGATCAACCTTGCATTAAGGCTAAGGTAAATCATAGGAATATATATATGTCACTGAGGTACTGCTAAGAGCAAGTTTGAGACTTAATGATGAAAATGAACTTAGTATGCTTAATAATACAGAGATTCATGATGGCCTTGCAGCCATGGGCTATGGGGGTGGTAGGGAAAGTCTTACTTTCTTTAAAGCATTATTTTCACCTCAATGGAAATTGCTTTTTCATGCTATTATTCACTGTTTAAGTTCAAAAAGTACATCTTTTGATCAAATACCTGCTGCATTAGCATCTGCTGGTATTTGTCTAGCAAATAACAGGGTTTTTAATTTTTCAAAATTAATTTTTGAAGGCATGACTAGGAATTTGGAAGGGGCTAAGAAGTTTTTAATGTATCCTAGATTCATTCAGGCTTTAGTTAGTGACCAAATACCTAACCTACCAGCATTGACTGACACATGGGATGTTCCTTCATTCAGAAAAAAAACTTTCTCTTTCTTGAACAAACAAGGCAATGCCTTTTCAGGAACTGTAACACCATTGTCTGCTCATATGTTAGCCCAACCTGCCAATCAAGAAGGTAAGGAACCTAGCAATGCTAGTTCTTCTCAGCAAACTCCTTCTCACCAGATCTCCCACTCTCTAGAAGATTCACAATCTTCTTCTCACAATGTTGGTATTCCACCAAACACTGATGAGATGATCCACACACATGCTGCTTCTATTGCTGCTAGTGGTTCACCACCAGCACAAGCACCAGAGGTGGTGGATGTTGCAAATTTAACTTCTTTGTGTAAAAGTTTGTCCCAACAGGTACAGGTATTGTAGAAAGATAAGCTTGTTCAAGACAAGAAAATTGCTGATTTGGAGCTAGCCTACTCAAGTTAAGGAACAAAGTGTCATCTTGGATAAGGCAATATAGATCTGTTCAGACATCTGTAATCCGGAAGCAAAGGTTCAGAAACCTCAAGAAAAGGCAACGGAATGCAACCAAACAAGGGGAGGAATATTGAAGAACATGGAAGGAACAATGAAGAACAACCACCTTCTTCTGATAATCAAACAACGATCTCTGGAAATGACATCAATTTTGAATTGGATGAAGATGTCATGGGGACTTTTAAAGATGGAACTGGTTTAGAGACTGGTGTGGATGAACCTTCAGACATGGAGATTCAACAACAAGACCCACAACCTACTCCAGAGGAACCACAAGTTCAAGAAAAATTGGTAAATCAACCAGAGGAGCCACAAGTTGTAGAAACATTGGCAACTCAGCCAGAACCATCAGTTCAATCACCACCTCAAGCTAATTGGAGTGCTTTCTATGAGAAGTTGGAGGAAATTTCTAATCAGTTTCCTGATCTATCACCACAAAGCAATAAGTCAGAAAAGACTGAAGAAGTGCAAGTTGATATGATGGCTTCTATGGAAGATAAAGCATCTGGGGATACACAAGTTATTGAAGAAACAAGTGTGTCAAATACTGGTGAAGTCAACTTTGTTGAAGATCCAAGTACTGCTAAGCCAACTACAAGTATTGTTGACATTGTTGAAGATCCAAGTACTGCTACGCCAATTGCAAGTACCGCTGGTGATCAACCTTCACTGGAAAGTCAAAGTTCATTTGGAGAAAATGAGACTTTAGCCAAATTGCTGCTTGATCTAAAGAAGAATTTAGTTGAGAAAATTAAGCAAGCAGAAGTGAAGAAAAAGACACAACAAGAAGTTCTTGCCTCAAAGGATCAAATTCAAGGTAAGAAGGTACAAGCTTCACACCCTACAAAAGGTATAGTCATTCAACAGTTAGCTAATGAAGAAGTAGCTGCCAAATTGAAGAAGAAGCTACCTAAGATAAATTCAAAGGATAAGGGGAAGAAGCAATTATTGTCAGAATCTGAAGATGAAAGTGATTCAGATGATGATATAAACAAAGTCATGTACAAATTTAATCAAATTAACCATGATGAGGAATTTGCTTATAGAATGCAAGCACAAATTTGTGAAGATGAATTACAGGAAGAGCTTGCAGCAAAGCAAAATTTGTTAGAAGCTAAAAGGATACAACCAGAATGGAACATACAAGAGTATGATAGGATTCAAGCTGAAATACATGCAAGTGAGCTTCTTGCAGACTCATTGATAGCTGAAGAAAAAGAGGCATATGATGAAGAAGAAAAATCAAGATTGATTGATGATCTGGTAAGGGAGCAACAAAGATTCTTTACTGAAAAGAGAAGGAAAGAAAAGATTAAGCCTCCAACTACTATGCAAATTAGAAGTCAAATGATGAAACTTCTAAAGAAAGTAAAAGGATTTACTCATATTCAGCTGGTCAAGAAAACTTTTGAAGAAATCAAGACTTTGTATGAGCAAAGCAAGAGGACTGAATTGAATTTTGTTAAGATTGGATCTGAAGCAGACAAGAAAGCTGTTGAAGAATTCAAGAAACGTCTACAACAACAAAGACAATTTGGTAGTACTCCTAGAATTGAGCCAAGTACTGCTGAACCTACAAGTACATCTCCACCTATCAAGACCACTTATGTGAGGAAGAATAGAAAGGAGAAAGTAAGTTCAAGAGAGGAAGAGACTGCTCAAATGATGAATGCAGGAGTTGAAACTCAAGGAATTGCTTAGACTGAAAATGTACAAGTGGTACATACACAGTCAACAGTACATAAAACAGTACATACTGATGAAACGGTACATACAAGCTTGGAAGAGGGTTCAATAGAACTTGAAGGAATTTCCAAGAGTGTTAAAAGGAAAAGATCAACAAAGCTAAAGAAGAAAGCTAAGAGAGCTAAAACTACAACAGAAGATAGTGATGATGATGAGAGCTTAAGGAAGTACTTGAAGATTGTGAACTTTGAAGATCAATGTTTTGATACAAAGATTTTTGGAAAAAGAGCATCCATTGTTAAGTGGATTTACTCTACAGATCAAGGACTTGAAGATCATGGAATTCAGAGATCTGATGGCACAAAAAGGATATTCAGACTTTTGGAAGATATCCTTCACATACTTGACAGACAAGATATCCAAGATCTTGTATGGTTAGTTGAAGACGCCAGTGCAGATAAAACTGAAGTATCACTATTATATAGGGAGTTTATCTTTATGTATGAGCCACACAAATGTGATCAAGAAATGTTGAAGGAATTAGAGAATCAGGCTCCTAGTTACTGAAGATATTACAGGTCATGTGGATTGCATATTTTCAATGTAGATGATGTTACATATTATATGCTACAAGAGAAGACTTATCCCTTCAAAAGAAAATTGTTGGAAAGGATGTTAGAACAACAATTGGAAGTTACAGAAGAATCTACTGATGCTTTGGAGTTGATCAGAATGGTTAAACAACAAATCAAGGATTTGAAAGATGAGGAAGAAGCTGAGAAAGAATCTTAAGTGTTTGACTTTCAGTCACACTTCATAAATGGTTCTCAGTTCACCATGTCTAACACACATAAGAACTGGCTAGTCCATAAGAAAACGATTTGCGGTTAAGACTTATCAAATCCGTTGAAAGCTGATAGTTTGCTTAAAACTATATGGTTATAACTCACCTTGTTTCGAGACAAAGAGTTAGCTAGTCCTAGACAAACAGTACTAGGTAAAGACTTCATCAAATCGGTTGATGGTTGACAATTTACCAAAAATTGTAAGGTTTTCATTACACCTTATTCTTTGTGAATAAATATTGGCTATTCTAGAGTGTACGGCTAACTGGTAAAGAATTTATCAAATCTGTTGATAGCTGGTGATTTGCTAAAAATCATGAAGCCAATATAGATTGGTGTTTTGTTGTTAACTGTTTTATTTCAGCTATGAAGATTGCAGACAAAGAAGTATTAAAAAATATAATACTTAGAAGGTTTTGTTATCATCAAATCAAATGGAAGATTTATGATCAAGAGTTCAAGGACTAAACTCAAGAAGACAAATACTGATGCTACAAAGATGAATGAATGTTTAGAAGACACAAGAAGATCATAGTTTGAAGACAAAGATGATGCTCATAATGTTTGAAGATTATCTTATCCAAAGAAGATCTACATATGAAGTGTTTGGCTACATTCAGTTGGATGCAAATACAAATTACCAAGTTCAATCCAAGGATGAAGGAAAGACTGAAGACATGTATTTTTGATACATCCAGTTCAAAAGAAACAAGAAGACAACAAGTTATCATTTCTTGTTTAGGGGAGGATTGTTGGGAATTATTTGTTAAGTTTCAAGTACCGTTAGTTTATTTGAAGTACTGTTAGTGTTATGTAAGTACCGTTAGTGTTAACGCGGTACATAGTAAGTACTGCTACTTATAAAGTAAGTACTGCTATGATGATTAGGACGAATATATCTTTGTATAAGATATGTCATAGTTATAGTTAGAGTATATCTTATGTGATATACCTAAATAGTTAGAATATTGATAATATATCGTCTGTGACATAGTTATCTTTATAGAATATTCTAAGATTTCTAGGGTTCCTTACTCTATAAAAGGAACATAGGTACAATGTCTTTCATGTACCTCATACAAGTCGATTAATAAGAGAATCGAATAGTTAAAAGTAATTCTATTCTTCTGTGCTTTATAAGTTAGATTCCGCATAACTTATTTAGTGTTTAGTAAGAGTGCTCAAAGTGTTTTAGTTTGATTACAAACTATTATACTAATTCTTAACAGAATATAGATCCAACCAAAGGGATCAACATATATATATATATATATATATATATATATATATATATATATATATATATATATATATATATATATATATATATATATATATATATATATATATATATATATATATATATATATATATATATATATATATATATATATATATATATATATATATATATATATATATATATATATATATATATATATATATATATATATATATATATATAGGCTCCGGTTCCAATGAGAAGGTTTTTATTTTGAGAAATTTGAGAAATCATCGTTTGAGCCATTGGTTTGAAATTTTTTTATTGATTCACTAGTTAACACTACTTAATAGTGAATCAAAACTATAAATCATAAATTTGATTCACAAATCGTTGTAAAGATCATGTTATGAAATGATTCGATAAATTTGTGTAGAAGATTTAATATTTTACAAATATCGCAAACTCGAGAGTTTTTTTAACGTTGATTCAAATTTTTTTGACTAATTTTGTATTATTATCATATTAAAATGAATCAACACTTGAAAAACTTGAATCAAAGTTAACAAACTATGATTTTTGAAAAACCTTCTCAATTGAGAAGGTTTTTTTCCTTCTCATTCGATCTAGATTATATATATATATATATATATATATATATATATATATATATATATATATATATATATATATATATATATATATATATATATATATATATATATATATATATATATATATATATATATATATATATATATATATATATATAGGGATAGGTTATAGAGAAAACCTTTTATTGATAGAAAACTTAGAAAACAAAATATAAGGTGCCTTTTGCTAATATGTCAAACTTCAGGGGTAAAAATTATAAAACACATAAAATAACCAAATAATTCGTTACAAACAAGTACGCAGTGTCTTTTCCAACCATTTCAGTCAGACCTCCAACCACCACCACCACACTGGTATCTTCTTCTTCGGTTTCGGTCACCGGCGGTGACGTCACAATCACCACCAAATGGAATCCGTCGATATGTTCCAACCATTGCAATGACCACCCTCTGCTCGGTCCATTACTTTAACTACCCCTACTCTGACCACTGATCCGACCACCATTACTTTGTCCTCTATGTTCCGCCATCGTTCCGGTGACCGAACTATGCTCTAGTGCCGTTAGCACCGTCAAATCATCGACGGTAGCTCCGTTTCATAAAGATTAGTCCATCTTTCAGGTAATGCAAACCATCACTAATTAATATCACAATTAATCATGTATTTCGACTGCTAATTATAAAACAATTAAGAGGCATTAAGTTTCAATTTTTAAGTAAACTAGTTTTGGTAGTTAATCAAGTTTAAATCAATGATTTTATTATATTTTGAAGTTCGTATCACCTTATAAACATGTTTTCTATATATTATAGAATTGCGAGAAAAGATGCATAAAAACATGTTTATTTGAAATGCCCACTGTGTGTTTGATGAAATGTATGAATGAAATTTGTCATTTTTTGGATTTCTTATATATTTAGACACAAGCTAAGAAGGTAAATCAACAAACTTTTGGTGTCCAACTCCACTTTGTAAGTTAAGTCAAGATTTCAACCAGTAAATTATGACATTTTTTTATTAGCTAATTAGGCCATTTGTTTTTGTTGGGAATCTAAGTTTAGTAGATTCCCTGTATCATAGATTTAAACACAAATCAAGCTATTAGATATTAACTTGCCTGTGCCTAGGAGGCAGGAAAGTATCGCAAGACTCACAGAGATCTAAGTCTCTGTGAGCAACCTCGGAGGAGTCCATGTCAGAGACATTGTCAAGGAAGTCGAAGATTACTTGAAGACATACTCATTGGCTGTGATGGATAACAGCCAAGATGTATCAGGGACTCTGAGGGATTAAGGCTTACAGGGGTGGCAATACCCTGTTAACACTCAGCACACTTTGGACATACCTCAGTGTGTACGAGACTATGAAGAAAAGAGAAACTGTGTCAGCTCCGTTTCCCTAAAGCATTGTGGCAGACTACCAAGAATAGAAGAGCGTCTTGTGACAGAGGTCTGACAAGTGTCTGTCTAGTGTAGTCACCATCAACCAGTACTTGGAGTCAACCTTGTACCACTATAAATAGGTTATGTAGCCTAGCGTTAATGTTTAACACTTTGATAGAATTCACACATTAACTCTTAGAACTTATAGAACCAGACAGCTGCGACTGTGTTCATAAGTTAGGTATTAGTTTGTCCAAAGTGTGCACAACACATTGTCATCAAACGGTGTTATCCATAACACTTGTAATTCTTTATTATACAATAATAAGTATTACGTTTGAAAATAATTAAGTGTGTTGATTAGTTAAGTTTATTGTTTCAAGCATAGTTTAGGGACTTTCAATTGGTAAACCCAAGCTTAGATGACTTTTCTCAAACAAGCTGAAGAGCTGAAAAATGCAAGTGTGGTATCCTCTGTCTCAAAGAAAGGAAAGGAAATAGTTATGGTAGACTCAGACGCCAAACTTAAGAAAAAAGCTGCGATGCTAGAGACAGGAGGATCAACCACAGACCCATCCTAATTTACAACCTTCACAACATCAAATGAGAATCCTCTAACACCTGAAGAAATTGAGAAACAAGCTATTGATGGGTTGCTGAGCTTACTCGATTGGATGGCTCAAGGCTCCTAACGATTCCTACATAGATCTGGTGAACTTTATGAAGAATTATGATGTAAGTGAAGCACTCAAAAAGACCCCAACTGTTTTCTACCAAGAATACCTTAGGGAATTCTGGTATTTTGCTTAAGTCATTGACGACACATCACTTTTAGCCTCTCATGCAATGAACACCCCTTCGCCTTCTCTCTCAAAGATTTTGCAAATGTGGCTGGGCTAAGACATGGAGATGAATGCCTGAAGTTTGTAGAAAAAAAGGCTGTAAAGGACTCCCTTGCCACTCTTAAACCCATTCATGATGTAAACCCAGCTCTCACTCTTGCTGAAGTTCTTTCCAAGTCACCTCTAAAGATCAAATACTTTTCCCCTATGTAGCGTGTCCTCTTCACTCACATAGTTAAGTCCCTGGGTGGTATGTAGGGTTCTGAAGACCAAATGTCTTTTAATCACCAATCCATTGCTTTAGGGCTGATCTGGGGCACATGCGTATATGTGGGAAGCATACTTTTCTCAAACCTTATGGAAAAGCTTAAGGGAGCAAATCAGGTCAGGGAGAAAAATATCTGCTATGTTCGCTTTCTTTCTCTTCTCTTCGAAAGCCTGTTGGGTGACAGCTACCACAACTCAGCGCTTACAACCCTGAAGCCATATCGTATTACTAGATCCATCTACAAGGATATTGGATCTTAAGATGTGCCTGCTACTTATCACATGCTGAACATTGCCAATAAACAACCTTCTGTTGCGAAGTCCTTGCTCCCTTCCTATGAGAAGGTGATTACATCTGACGTGTCTGGCAAGTCTGCGTCTTTGACCTCTGGGCAGCACACAACGACGTCGAAGGCAACAACTGGCCAACAGCCAAAGAAGAAGAAAAACCCATCTTCTTCCCAAACCAAAACTATTGCAAAGTCCAGGGTAAAGAAGAACGTGAACCTCTCATCCTCCTCTGTTCCAGAGATTCCTGTGGATTCAGAAACTTTAGCTGACCAACAACAAGGGTCTAGTGTCTCGATGTCAGCCGAGACAACAGGGAACCTGCCAAATTCTGCTGATATCGCACATGTAATCAGTCTTATCATTTTTAGAGGTCCACAAGCAACCACTCTCAAATGTCTGTAGGTGAGAGTGGTGAAGTTAGGGTTATCCTCGACCCATAGGAGTCAGTGTATGCACTTAGAAATCATTTAAGTCTTCTGTACACCCTGTCTATGCACCAGGGAGTGATTTATTTGTGTTTATAAAGCACCCCGATGACCCTACACCCTCTAGACAGTATTCAGGCAAACAACAATCTGAATACATATATGTTATGACCCAGAGTAGGTGTACCTCACATAGCCTCTTGGTTCCCTCAGAAAAAGAATCCCAAAATTTTTACTTTTAGGGGAGCTGAATAATCATCCCCAGCTCGCCTAGGGACAGCGTTACAAGACGACCTTACCCTACATCTTTTTCACACTTAAAAGAATCCCAAAGGATTTATCCTTTCAGGGGGAGCTGAATCATCACCCTCAGCTTTCCTAGGGGCAGCTTAACAGGCGATCTTTAACTACATATGTTTCACAAATAAAAGAGTCCCAAAGGTTTCTTAACCTTTTGGGGGGTCTGAATAATCACCCTTAGCCTTCCTAGGGGCAGCGAATGGCGATCCTTAACAACATATGTTTCACAAATAAAAGAGTCCCAAAGGTTTTAACCTTTTGGGGGGGGGGGGGCTGAATAATCACACTCAGCTTTCCTAGGGGCAGCGAATGGCGACCATTAACCTCATGCTTTTCACTCTTAAAAGAATCCCAAGGATTTATCCTTTGGAGTGGCTGAATAATCACCCTCAGCCTCTCTGGGATAGCGAACTGGCCCATTCCCCTTCTTTATTTCACTTTTACTAATTTAAAACAACTTGCAGGATGATGTTGTATAGCCAAACATTGAATCTCTAGAGCAGCCAGATAAAGAATCTGATACAATGATTTAGGATCAACCAAACGAGGAAGAGCCCATGCCTGATGTTGAAGAGGATGTGCTCTCCTTAGTAGATGAATTCTCTGAACCTGAATCCATGCCTGATGATGAGATTCTCCCTGAGGGGATGATTGAGGAGGAGGAGGATCAAGAAGATGATGACCAGCAATATCTGTCTCCTCCAAAGGATATCACTGTGTCCAAACCAGCTATTGATACCACTCCTCCTCCTAAGGAAGCTGTAGTAACTCCCATCTCTGCTACCTCTGTCACTACAGTCTTCCAAAGGCCTGCATATGATCTGACAGCTGAATTCTTATTGTTTGATCACCCTACCCAAACCAACTTTGATATATTACCAAGGGAGGATGATTATGCATAACAAAGTCTGAACATCCATGATCTTAAACCTGAACATCATCAATCAAATATGGAACGCCTGTCAAGAAAGCTGGACATCATAAAATCTGAAATGCATTCTTTCATTGTCAACTTTCCAAAGATCATCACACAGGCGGTTAGGGATGCAGTCACTGAACCTATTAAGGATGGTGCAAGAAAGGGAGTGTCCCAAGGACTTAGTCATTTGTCCACACGTATCAAAGATGCCATCGTCACAGAGGTCCCTCCACTTTTCAATGGTCATGAGTTAACGATGCATATAGAGTTTGAAGCTGTCCGAAACAAGAAAATTCGTCACACCAACTTTATAATTGATCATGTTCATCGCAACACAAATGGTAATTGCAACCAACTACTGAAAATTGCTAGAGCTTCAAGAACCAGGCAACGAGAAATGGGTGCCTCTGTTGAGCAGATTGCTAAGCACTTTCAGGCACGTTCATCCAAACGTCTAAAAAGACAGGTTGAACGTGAGGGGGAGAAGGAAAAGGTACTTAACCTTGAATCTGCTAAACAAAGCTCAGACTCTGCTAACAACACTATCCCTTCACTTGTCCCTCTCCAAGTAATCACTCCAATAATTATACCCGATGATAAGGATGAAATTAGGGGGGAGCAACAGACAAAGGATGGAGTTGATTCATCAAAATCCCTGACTCTGGTTAACACCATCGAGGTTGTGGATGATGGTGAAGCAGCTACCAAGAAACTCAAGTTCACTGTTGGCTCCCTGCCCAAAGCTGTACAAACCCAAGCTCAGATGGCTTTTCTCAAACAAGCCGAAGAGCTGAAAAACGCAAGTGTGGTATCCTCTGTCTCAAAGAAAGGAAAGGAAATAGTTATGGTAGACTCAGACGCCAAACTTAAGAAAATAGTTGCGATGCTAGAGACAGGAGGATCAACCACAGACCCATCCCAATTCACAACCTTCACAGCATCAAATGAGAATCCTCTAACACCTGAAGAAATTGAGAAACATGCTATTGAAGTCAAGAGGTTGCATGAAATTAAGAAAGATAAGGAGCTTAATGAGGAAACTCTGAGAAAAATTACTCCACTTCAAAGGGAGAAGCAAAGACAAAGGTTGAAAGAAATGGAAGTCAAACGCACAGAGGCGCTGAAAAAGGTAAAAGCTGATTATGATGCCTGCGTCAACAACAGGTTTGCACCTGGAAAAATCACCAAGTTTAAGTATACCATTCACAAGTCTACTAACACACCACAAATGATTTTGTGGAGAGATAACCAACAAGCAAATATGGATATCTTTGAAGCCTTTAAGTTAAAGAAACTTGGCTTGACTTAATGGTTTGAACTTGAGGCTTTGGCTGCTAAAATAACTGGACATGCAAATTTTACTCTTCTTAAGACCCTCAAAGCTAAGTTTAATTGGGTTAAAGAAACAACATCCAAACTCAAGATAGATCCCCCACCACAGCTGTTTGAACAAGAACCTCCAAAGTCTGGAAAGAAAAGAAGAAGGATGACTCAATTTGTTAAGGAGACCTTAGTTACTGATGATGTTCAAGTGGATGAAATGCATAGGGATTTGGTATTACCAAATGGAATCATAGGCCTTATTGATGGTCATACTTACACTGAGCCTGAAAGAGGTATGGCCTTCATGAACAGGGCATGTCAATATGTATTCCAAAGGGAAGATGAGCTAGGATTAACATCAACCATTCAGCTGATTTGTCTAAAAAACGCACTTAAAATAAACACAGAGTATTCCAAGGTATTTGCACAAGCTTTGCAGGCCGAATTGGATACTAGGACAGACTTAGCTGAAGCTGAAGAAATAATCAAGAATGATGACTATTGAAGGATTTCACAGCTGAATTTTACCTTCATGTTTTATTTCTCTTTTGTATTGTACTTGTAATTTCCTTTAAGTATTAATAAAATCATGAGGTATGTTTGTTTAGATCTGTTATGAGTAAGAAGAAGTTGTCATCTCACTTACCTTAACTTAGATAGATCTAGCTGTATTTATGTTTAAATAGGGGGAGATTGTTGGGAATCTAAGTTTAGTAGATTCCCTGTATCATAGATTTAAACACAAATGAAGCTGTTAGATATTAACTTGCCTGTGCCTAGGAGGCAGGCAAGTATCGCAAGACTCACATAGATCTAAGTCTCTGTGAGCAACCTCAGAGGAGTCCATGTCAGAGACATTGTCAAGGAAGTCGAAGATTACTTGAAGACATACTCACTGGCTGTGATGGATAACAACCAAGATGTATCAGGGACTCTGAGGGGTTGAAGGTTAACAGGGGTGGCAATACCCTGTTAACACTCAGCACACTTTGGACATACCTCAGTGTGTATGAGTCTATGAAGAAAAAGGAAACCGTGTCAGCTCCGTTTCCCTAAAGCATTGTGGCAGACTACCAAGAATAGAAGATCATCTTGTGACAGAGGTCTGACAAGTGTCTGTCTAGTGTAGTCACCATCAACCAGTACTTGGAGTCAATCTCGTACCACTATAAATAGGTTATGTAGCCTAGCGTTAATGTTTAACACTTTGATACAATTCACACATTAACTCTTAGAACTTATAGAACCAAATAGCTGCGACTGTGTTCATAAGTTAGGTTTTAGTTTGTCCAAAGTGTGCACAATACATTGTCATCAAATGGTGTTATCCATAACACTTGTAATTCTTTATTATACTATAATAAGTATTACGTTTGAAAAGTAATTAAGTGTGTTGATTAGTTAAGTTTATTGTTTCAAGCATAGTTTATGGACTTTCAGTTTTATTAACTAGTTACGCTATTTGTTTGTTATAATTTAGGGCATCTATTTGATTAATTAGTTACGACATCTAGGCATCTGTTTCTTTAGGTTACTACATCAATTTAAGACTATTCGGGCATCATGCTATCATGGAAAAAATCATGAAAAGATACTATGTTTGTGTGTTTGATTAGTGCATCAAAGCTTAATGAAATAATTTTTTTACTAGATAATAGCATACTGAAATTATTTAAGTCATATGTTGTTTGATTGTTTGATTAGTGCATAAAGGTATCATGAAAAAAGCACCATTTTTACAACTATGGAATAGTATCAGTTTTTTTGTTTGTTTATTGCATCTATTTCAATATTGAATTTGGTCATCAGTTTGTTTATTTGTTTGTTTAAAGTATATGCTTTAGTTTTAATATTGTGTTAGGGAATCAGTTCAATAATATTTTAGGCTTATGAAATGAAAAGGTTAAGGCATTAATTTTTTAAAATAAAGGCATATGTTTGTCGTGGTAAAAGCATATGTTTCTTTACAGCATAGCATCAGTTTGATGTACAAAGAATATTATATTTAAGGCATCTATTTATTAAAGTTAAGGCATCAATTAGGTGTATGAACACTCTTAGATTTAATGCATCTTAGAATTACGGCATTGGTTTGATTATGATATCAGGTAGAAAACTAGAAATGATGACAGGACTGACTCAATGGACGAAGAAAGGTTGAGATTGATCATATGTTCTTTTTTATGACATGTGACCGGAAACAAGAATAGGAGATCCAATACAAGCGTTCTTATTCGTTATCCAACAGTTAGTGAAGAAATCAAATGCGCTTGACCTTACCTTCCTTTGTAAACCTTAAAAAATCAATTCAACAAAGGTTACGTTGTTTCCTCAACACATGCTCTATTGAATACTTGTCGAGTTCTGAGAAAAAGTAGGTTTCTAATATACTACAACAGCTATAACATGAGTATTGAATCAAATAGTTAGATAAACAATACCTGATGCAAAAGAGGGAGAAATTTAGAGACACATCCATATCATTCAGGTAGTTTTCGCAAGTAATATCCATTCTCGAAAAGAGTACTGTGTAGAGGATCAAATATCTAACATGTTTTCCATACACACTTCAGTATTGGGTACTGATATATATATCTACCACATGTCTCAAGAAGATTGCAGGAAACTTCTATGTTGTGATGTACAAAGTTATCTGACTATTAATGATAAATCATTGATATGGGCCTATTGTAAAACCCGCATTAAAATACCATGAACAATACACATGAACAGTGAACATACGAAAATACGATAAATTTAAAACTTTCCATTTATAATATAATTCACGTGTCACGATACTTAATAATATGTAATTACGTAAATATTATAAATGTGTTATGTTCACGATAATTAAATCCACGATAAATAAAACATGAACGTACACGACCATAATATTTAACTTTGAAAAGCTACGGATTTCACCGTGGGCTCCTTTTAGGCCGCGGCTAAGAGAGAAAGAAAGGAAGGGATGGGCCTTTGGCCCATGACCCATTGAAATCCCATGCTAAGTAAAAACACAGGAAACCTTTGTCATAATTTAGGTTACAGAAAACTGAGAGAAACCCTGCCTCCCTTTCTTCCTTGCCGCCGGCTACCATCAACCCAAAGGGGTGTTCGGGACGAATTTTGCTAGTTGATTTTGTATGTACGTGTTCGTGATGAAAACCCTTTTTGTGAGACCCCCAAAATCTGACATGGAACAACTAGGCAATGAAGGGGTAACACGTTATGGTACAAGAAACAATGAATTACAGTTGACACAAAGCTGACGTAATAAAAACATATATATTACATCATAAAAGTTCAGAGTTTTTAAACATAGGTCCCAGAGTTTTATAAGCGGATAAATATATTATTTCATCATGATTTATAACATAGAGTTGCCCAAAAGATATAATAAACTTCTGACAGTTTATACTAAAACAAATCTTAGAAACATCACAAAAATCTCCAAGCTGCGATAATATCCTGCGGGCTCCCATCCAAGCAAAGCTAAGTAATAATACCTGAGATTAAACATGTAAAATCTTCAACACAAAGTTGAGTGATATTCATACGTTTAGCAGTAAAGGTGTGGAACACAAGCATTCATTTGTAAACAAGAAATAGGGGAAAATGGTTACGTACGATAACCATAGTCCGAAACGGCTTGGTTGGCAATTTCCTTAAGAGCACTGTAGAGCAATTCTCATTAAGTTGGGTGTTAGCAATATCAAGAAGCTTCTCCTTGTCGCTAAGAAGATCTTTGAACATTTTCGTGTACTTGGGCATGTGAGCGAGAGCCTCAGCGAAGGAGATGTTGAAATTCAATTGTTTAAACATTTTTAGAAAGTTCGAAACTTGAATATCATTCTTGCTTTTGAGCTTCTCTTTCCTCAACCTAGAGGGATAAGGTATATCGGAAGAAGAGGAAGGCTTTGGAATCGAAGGATCACTCACATCCTTGGGTAGAGGAGGGGTAGAAGTAAGAGGCGGAGAAATTGGGGAAGTAGAAGGATGAGGAATAGGAGCAAGTGACTCGTTCTCCTTAGTCACAAGCACCGGTGGAGGTATAGGAAGCTCGGGTTCCTTGGTACCTTTGCCACTGCTAGTGGTGATTGCTTTCATCTCCCCTCTTGGATTCGCAACGGTGTTACTGGGAAGAGTACCCGAAGAAGAGGGTTGATTACCTTGGAAGAAACTAGCCATCATGTTCTTTAAGTCATTCGTTTGACTATCCAAAGTGTTTCTCATATCGGCTCTCAGATCATTCCCTTGTTTCACCAGGTCTGCTTTCAAGTTGCGCACTTCCTGTTGGAGATTGTCCACGATCACATCGTTAGTCCTCATGTAGGTTCTAATGTCTTGGTGTAATGCGGTGGGTTGGTTGGGAGGAGCATTGTATGCGGGTGGTTGATAAGCAGGTTGCTGGTAAACTTGGTTGTTTCTTTGAGGTGGATGTTGTTGTTTGTGAGGTGGTATGTATGGTCCACGAGATTGTTGTTGTTGTTGAGGAGGGCGGTTGAGGTTTTGTTGTTGGTTTGGGCTGTTAGGAGTAAAACCGGGTGGTGAGAGATAGTTGTTGGAGCGGTAGCTAAGCAGGTTGCGGTCACCTTGAGGACGAGCTTGATAAGAGGCCGGAAGATAGGTGTCGTATGCTGCATTCACATTCTCAGAAGGGTAGTCTTGGGTGGCAGTACAAGTGGTGTAAGAGTGAGGACCCCCGCATATCTCACATGGTTGGCTAACAGCATTTACTTGAGCGTTTTTAGCATTGATGTTGTTGTTGTTGCTGGCGGTTTGGGTAGCAAGCGATTCAAGAAGCGCAAAGATTTTGTCAATTCGCTTGTCGCGGTCACTAGTACTAGCACTAGCGACATTAGTCCGCACACTCTTGGTTTGCACACGAGACTTATTCTCAATGATATCCCAAGCAGCATTGGAAGTCTTAGCCAAAAGATTACCCCCCGAGGCACTGTTTAGTGAATCTTGGTCATTCATGCTTAAACCATTATAAAAAGTGTTAACTTGGTGTACTTTAGTAAAACCATGTTGTGGGCATTTTCTCAAAAGGTCTTTGAAACGGTCCCAAGATTCACTAAAAGACTCATCGTACTTTTGTTCAAAATTGATAATTTCATTCCGCAAAGTTGTGGTACGAGAGGGTGGGAAAAAGTAGTTGATAAATTTGGTCTCCAAATCTGTCCACGTAAGAATACTCTGTGGAGGTTCCTTAGCAAGCCAATGACGGGCTTGTCCCTCTAAAGAAAAGGGAAAAAGTTGTAAACGGATTACCTCTTGTGGAACACCATTGAATTTGACCGTATTAGTGAGTTGCAAGAATCTCTTGATGTGGTCATGTGGATCATCAATGGTACGCCCCAAGAATGGTTGAGCAGAGACCATCTGGATAAAACCAGATTTGAGCTCAAAGTTGTTGGCTGCAATCGCGGGTATGGCAATTGGATCATTGTTGCCATCTACATGTGCTTGTAGAAGTTCAATCATCGGGCGATTATCCGGTAGAGGCTCATTGTTGTTGTTATTATTGTTGTTGAAAGGTGGATTGTTATTGTTATTATTATTGTTTTGAGGTGGGTTATTGTTGTTCTTTTGTACACCGGCCATGTCTAAGTCTTCGAGAGGCTCGGGCTCTTGATAAGACGTTGATCGTGTACACATGCACCTGCAAAAGAACTAACAAGGCAAAAACAAAACAAAAATATTTTTGGTTTTTATGTTTTTTAATTTTTAGGATTTTTGAAAATTTTATATTTTTTTGTGTTTTTGAAATTTTTTATGAAAAAGTAACGCTCACGGGGAACGGATCCCAAAATCCAAGTTCTCACAAAAAACTGTTGATCTTAACGAGAAGAGCCGGCAGCGGCGCCATTTGATAAACGCTCTTGCTATGGGTTCAATTTTTGGCGCCGCTGCCGGGGAGGTGTTTTTAGTGTGCCATTATTAGTATCGTGTTTGTGTGAGTAGTGCGTTTTTGCTTTTCAATTTTTGGAAAGCGTATATAACGTACATACTCATTTTTGTTACTTTTCTCTATTATATTATAATATCCAAATAAATCGTGCTTAATTTTCCTAAATTAAACACAAAACAATCATTTTACTATATTGTAGATATATTGGTTTTCGTTTTTATTGTGAACATATTATTACTATATTGTATCTACGTAAGAACAATAAATATACAAGTACTCCAAAAGCGTGAAAACGCAACCTTGATTCGGGATTTCATCACTCGATCATTGTATTCGAATCCAAAGCAAAAGTTTAAAGACAAAATAGATAAATACTTTCGTGAGGCTTAATTTCAATTAACAAAAACTATAAGGTGGGTATAAGGCGGTTGTATTTCACGACCTAAGGGAAAAAGGCTCTTAAGTGCTTAGCGCCGCCTCGTTTCCCCCGCTTGCTTGTGCGTGTTTTGAGAAAGAGGGCTAATCGAGGGTTTGCCGCCCAAGTATTATCTACGTATATTATATTTGCTTGTGTTTTCAAGATTAAACCCTCTTGAACGTTTTGGTGTTCCACCAACGTTCTAAAGTCATCGAAAGCGTTCACTCCACGTGATCGTTTTCATTCTTTGAGGCTCCTTTAATCGAGAAAGTCGATTCGAGGAGAGATTTGTAGATTTATGTCTACGTAATACAACAAAAACAAAAAAATAAAAAAACAATCAAAAATGAAAAATATTCTTCTTACCCCTAATCAATTAATTCTTTTTCTAACCCTCTAGTGTTTAATTCTCGTAACACCATTCGCGTTTCGTCATGTCCAACGATGGATATTACTCTTGTCCATATTGTGGAGGTCCGCCCAACGGTGGTAATTGCTTCAATTGCGAGATTTATGGAGGAAGGGAGGGGTATATATACAACTCTCCTCAAAACGACCATGGTTACGGATTTCAATCCTATGACCAAACTCCACAACCGCCTTCGTCTTATTCGTGTGATTTTTGCGGTTTGGAGCACGACTTCGGATTTTGTTGTACGAATTATAATGACCCCAAACCGAATCCTAATTTCTTTGACCAATCATCGCAATATCCATCGTCGTATTCATGTGAGTCTTGTGGAAACGCACCTCATTATGGGTATGATTGTCAAACGATGAACCATGATACGTCTTTCGACAACCAATTCTCCGGTTTTGACCAATCACCTCCACAAAATTTTTTCGATGATGATCTCGGTGCAAGTCGCGTCGACAAGGGATTTGAAGAAATTAAATTGATTTTTCAACAAATTATGGAGAAAAAGGAACTTTCAATCGTCGAAGTGATCGAAGAAAGCATCAATTATATGGAAGAGGAGAAACGACGAATCAATCATGAAATAAACGATATCTCTAATGAACTCGGCATTAGGAGATATCATAAAGAAGAAATAAGTGACGAGTTTAAAAGAGAGTGTGAGATTAGAACTAAACAACTTTTACAAGAATACAATGGTTTAAGCATCGATATTCGTCATAAAAAGCAAGAACTAGAAAGAGAGGAGCATCTAGCTAAATGTGATCTCACGCCTCCTATTTATGATGACGACGACGATAGCGACATTTTTAATCTCAACTCGTCTTGTGAAACCATAACTCTCACGCTCCCAACGAAACCCGATGCCTCTCTAAGTATGGGGGAGAAGAATCTTAGCACTAATCCTAGTGTTGAGATCCCTATTCCAATCCAAAGTGAGCCTACGGTTGTCTTTGATGAGGAGTTAAGTGATTTTGCTCTCGATGAATTTTCCCACGAAGATTCTAACGAGGAAAATTACGATAGTGAGTATGATACGATTTCATGTGATGATGTATCTCCCAACGACACTTCGGGTAGAGAATCATTGACTTTTTCGAACCCGCTTTTCGATGATGATTTTTCCACTAGTGATGACGAGTCACTACTCGATGAGGAAGTTCTTGTCGACGAATTTAAAATCTACTCGAATTCCCTTTATGAATTTGATGACGAGTTTGTTTTTGGTGACGTAAATCCTCTCTTTGATGAGACGTTCGAGGACATCGAGAGTGAGGATTCTAAGGATCCAAAACTTGATGAGCCGGATTTGCTAGTCACCCTCCCTAAGTCTCATTTGGATGAGCCTTCTCTTTTAACTTGTGATGCTTCCATTCTCGAGGGGTTCACCGATGGACCGCCTCTCGATGAGAATGAGGATTTTAATGTGGCCTTTGCCTTAGAACCGGGAAGAGACTTTGAGACCCCCATTTTTATTGATTCTCTTTCAAATTTGCCTTCTTCTCAAAGTAATCTTACCCACCCTCTCGGTTCCCATGACTCAACGTACTTCGAGTACGTTGTAAGGAGTTTTCTTCCTTACAAAACGTATCCTCCGGCTTTGCCTTTGTCATTTTCCACAAAATGTGAGGATACGATCTTCGATCCCGGTATAAAGGCTTTGCCTTTATTCACGGTTGCCTTTTGGGCATTGTTTATCATGTAAGCCCCATCAAAAATGACCAAACCAAGATTATCCCTAAATGATCACATTTATGGGGATTCGAGTCGAGCTTTTGACTCGGTTATAAAAAACAAGGTGCCTCGTGGGGGATTCTCATGCTTATCCTTGTAAATATTATCGCTTTCTTAGTTTAATGTAACGAGGGGACTTGTGCTCTTCCAACCTTTGTTTCGTGGTTGTTTGTGATTGTGATTTATTAGGTTCATCGTCATCATTGAAGCCTCTCGTGTTCGTTTTACGGATCACTCGAGCTTCGATCGTTGCCCTTTGAGATTCCGATATCCGATGATATCCTTTTATGTTCTAACGTTTATCTTAATAGCATAATTCATAAACGGCTTTTAGGTTATTCGTTTTACCCTTTCCATGCTCGAGATTAAGCATTCGACTTCGTCTCTAGTATGGGGGTGTTTTCACCCCTAGACTCGAAACATTGAGGACAATGTTTAGTTTTAGTATGGGGGGGGGGGGTGAGTAGATACTTCACCTTGCTCACGTCAACACGCAATCCAATATTCATCTTTTTGTTATCGTTTTATGCAAAATAAGGCTAAAAATGGCCAAATTTTAAAATTTTTCTAGTTTTTCATAAGTGTTTAAGACACGAATGTAGGTTTTCCGATGGTGAGAATAAGAGTAATTTTTGACTCGACCGTGCGTGTTGAGCACTTAGCTTCGATTCCTTAACTTTTTAGGCTAAGTCTCTTAAATGAGGACGAGAAATGATAGAGTTATTTATAAGTCTCGTAATCGTCACGATCTCATGTGTAGTAATTATTAGCTTATTCTCCCCACGCTTTTGATAATAAATTGTTAATAAATATTGATTTATCGGTTTAGTCACTATTGTTGGTTTCTAATTTGTTTTAGTAGCTTCCATGTAATTAAATTGGGAAAACACTAAGGTATCGCCAGCGTCACAGTTTTGAAGTATTGGCACCCGAATAATCGAAAGCTTCACCTAATAATAAGATTTCAAGTGCTCACCTAAATTAAGCAAAAATTTGAAGCCCACAAGGCCGAAAAATCTATGCCCAAATTGAAAGTGAATCAAGCCTTAATCTTCGAAGCTTTAAAGATCCAAAATTTGCTTTAGCGTGAGGATATACGTCTTTGGCTAATAAAACCACCGATGAGGCGGATAATAAAAGGCAAGGCAAGACCGAAGTCATAATAAAAGCTTCATGGCGAAGTTGAATAAAAGATGGAGGTAAACCATGATAATAAAACCTCCGATGATGGCGGATAATAAAAGTCTTGGTAATAAGTCTCATGTTCAAAACCGTTATAAAACCGTGTTTATCGATCCTTCTTGTTGACTTAATTTTTTGACATCGTTGTCTATTAGGATGAATTATTGATTTAATGATTTTGGTTACACCGTTAAAACTCTATTTTTAGACTTAATCTCTATTCACGCATAAGTCAATGATGTATCCTCGTGATCATTAAGACATAATAAAATATAAGAGGTACCAAGTAGGAATAAGGGAGTTTAGGTTTGTAATTAACACTCATGAGAAGTGATCGTGTTGCTAACTTATAATAACAATGATCTCGTTACACGCTTAGCATGGAATTGGGTGAAAATCGAGGACGGCGAAATTATTTCTAACGAAGCACTCACGTGTTCTTGTTCTATGATCCTAAAAGTCACTTAATCGTGATGAAAGCAATACATTATGTCTAAAACGCGTGTAGTAGTTTATGTAAATTTATGTCTTCAATAAATGTCATCATAAAATGAATTTTGGAAGGGCTATGATACTTAATTCTAGCAGTGCATGGGGACACGGCAATGTTTTAGTATGGGGGAGTGATGAGACTGTAATTATACATAGTCTCATCGTCCAAATCGGGCTTAAAACGCTTAAAATATCGTCAAAATACCCAAATATACGCTTGTGTTTGTTCATTGTGTATTTTAGGTACGGATATCGTGAATTCACCAAAAGATTACAAGAATGAAGCAAAAACGAACACGGGAAACGAAGCCGCACAAAGAACCGGACCCGATTCATGAATTTCCAAAATGGTCCTTGAAGTTTGAAGATTTGCCAACTTTGGTCCCTCATTTTTGAAGATTTGGCAAGAAAGGTCCTTGAAGAAATCATCATTGGCAAGATAAACCCTCCATGATTGAAGATTATACCATTATAGCCCTTGAAGAATGCAAACAATGCATAAAATACCCTTGTGAATATGTTTTACAAAGTTTGGTGGCCAAAATGGGAATTTATAAACTTTAAATATAAAGGGATGTTTAGTTTTGGCAGGATAAAAGTAAAATGACAAGATATGGGAAGCCTGGGGACTAAAGTGGACCAGACATACAAACTTCCACAACCTATCCTAGCATGACACATCATCAAACCCGACCCTAACCCAATTTACTCATCAAACCTGACCCAACCAGCCCATGTTACTAACCCGGCTTGGTTAAGTAAAATCAGTCAAATGGTCAAATGACCATTAACGAGGGAAACACCTTTATTAATCCAACTCAGAGATCAAACACTACTATTTCCCATTAAACCCTAAATTAAACCCAGACTTAATCAACACTAAACCAAAACCTTCTGATAAATTAATAAAGGGTTTTTGTTTGTTGAGGTGTCTGAAACCAACCCATGTGACCAATTCACATGTCACACCAACCTGGGGGACCAAACCCAGCTCACTATGGTCCTATTTGGAGAAGATGACAAGAATTGACAGCAACCAAAGACCAAATCAACGTCTCTCATCACAAGACGTGCTCACCAATGCAAAAGCAACAGCCATGATCATCTTTACAACTGATACATCACATGGGAGTCAAAAGAGGTTTTCAAAATCAGCATATTCGTTTTGGATATTCCTGGGCAATTTTGGAAGTTCACAAGATTAGGGTTAGGTTTTATGAATCGTATCTAGCTTGTATATATAGGATTATTATAGCAGTTTCACACCTTGTTCCAGTTCTATCTTGTAAATTTTTCAAGTTAATGAATATTTATAGTGTTTTCTTAAAACTTAGCAAGATAAGCCATGTTCCAATTTTAAATATCAGTCTTAGTTTAATCTTTTTATCTTTCTACAAAAGTAGTGTAATCCTCTTCAAAGTTATGTTTTGGTTCAAGTCCATCCTTGGTCAGAATTCTTTGAGTTAATTTTTTTGGTAACATTTACTTCTTTATAAAAGGTTTCATTTTATCTCAAGTGTGTGGCTTTGAAGAATCTTTATTGTTTTGCTAATATCACTTTTCATTAAGCAAGAGCATAAGATTTTTAATACAAAGTCTTATACTCTTGCTTAAGGGACCTTTGTTTGTGTTGAAGTGTATCTTGTGCAGGTACATAGCAAACAACTCACCATCCATTTCATTCTTTCTTTGGTCATCTCTTTTTAGGTCCGTTGTAGACCTATCAGCAAAAAGGGGCTCAAGACATGTTCATCATTCTTTCTTCTTTATTCATCAGGATGGGATAAGCTGGTGGCATCCATCCTTCAAGGTGTGAACCCCCTTTTTCCAAAAATTTTGAAATAAAAGTGAAATTTGTGATATGTTCTTGTTGACTGCTTTTGTGCTCATTATGGGTTGATTGAAGTTGATTTGATGTTAGATTAATATGTGTATAGGTTAGATTAGATTTAAGATTGAATTGGAAAGAGTTCTTTGAAAAATCTTCTTAACAGGTTTTAAGGGGGTGTTCGGTTTGAAAGATTAAACTACGCGAGGGTGAAAACTAAGTGTAGCTATTAAACCTACACGTCCAATTTGACTTGTTTACTTTAATAAGAGTATTGGTAAAATTTGTTTAGTGTTAAAGTGGTAAGTTGTAGACTTTACTTTTCTACCAAATCAAGTGAATTCAAACAATAGGTGCTATTTGGCTTTTATTTTGTAATTTTTAACATATATTCTTGTTAGGAGTAGGGCCTCATGATAATCTAGGGGTAGTGTTCATATAGTTTATAGCTTTGGTTTGCTGGCCCTCTAGTTTTATATGCTTTATCTCACTGTCATTGCACATTAAGCCAACAAACACCTTGCTTTCTGTCTGCTGTAGCAACAGTGGGCTTTAGGCTCGATGCTTGGTGGGTTTTTGTGTATGAAACTTTTTTGTTGTTAGGGTAATTTAGGGGTTAGTGTATTAGATTTGTGTTTGGGTGGACTTAAGTTAAGTAATTAAGCTGCCAAAATTCTTCCATTGGGCAAAAAGATTAGCTTGAGCACTTTCTGCCAACACAACACACCAGAAGGTGTGTAGTGGTTTGATATTAGTTTTGGGTTTAGGAATTTAGGTGACAGCTAGTTTATAGCATAGGCTAGGAGTACACTAGCTGGTGTTTGGGTATAGGCAGCTTTTTGGTTTCTTAAACAAGCCAAACAGTCACTTGAATAGCTCACTAGTTAGCCCAACACACAACCAGCAGGCACCCTTTTTTCTGTCTGCCGAATTACGGTTTAATCTTTAGAGTTTGAGTGATGTTTGTTGATTGAATCTTGGCACTCCAGTAGTTTGAGGTTATTTATATGGTTGGGTGCCAAAATCTAGTGCTTCTTAGGATCTAGAAGTAAGCTGCCAAAGTTCATTCTCTTGCTAGTTCCATCAGCAACTTTATTATTTCTGCATTTTTCTCTCTTTTTTTGCTGGTCTAGGGTAATTGTTGGTTGATTTGTGTGTTTCTACTTGTTTTTGTGTGTTTAAACTTTAAACTGACTCCCCACACTTCCATGAGTGTGGGGGTGCCCTTTGTTCCAAGTAAAACCATCAAACAAGCCTAAAACTCAGCAAAACGGCTCAAAAACAAGCCGAAAAAACCATACAGCAACTTTTTCTTTGTTGTCCGAGAACGCTGCAGATTTTTTTTTTAGTGTTGTCCGATATCGGACAACACTGATGATTATTAACCCATTTATATGGTTAATAAAAATACTACAATTAAAATAAATGTGCAAGACTTATTAAAAATATAAATGGTTGTTTGCACATTTATATGGTTAATACATTTATTTTGCACATTTATTTGTTATTATTGCTATTTAGTTCATGAACCGAAGCTCAACTACGTAAGTATTCAGCCTAAATACTCAGGTATAAACAAATATTAGTGCGTCATGGTTAAATAACCGCAACATGGGACGGGGATTGTCAATCCCGATGGATCCACCCACAACATTCGCGCTTCGCGCAATGCACACAGGACAATTAACGGTTCATGATCGGAGAGATGAACCTCAAGGCTAGTCTAAAAAGTAATAATAATACGGAAAACATCTGGAAAGCATACACGTTCTGGATAGCATACAAGTTCTGGATAGCATACAGTTTTTTTTAAATGGTTGTGTTCCACCATGTATAATCTCACCCCGTGTTTAGAAACCATGTATAAGTAAAAAGGGGCTATGAACTCACCTTAGCCACGAGGTAAACCAATCGCGGTACTCAGCAACTGAGTAGAAACAATGGTAGTGAGACGATCACCGACGATATGGATGCCCGGGAAAACACAAAAGCCGTAACCTATCAAAATAAGGCGCGTGTTAAGACTCGAACTCAAGTATCGATATATATCAAATATAATATGACTCAAATGTTTTCAAAGTATTAGTATTTCAAAACCAGAGACACGAACCAAATGAATTCATACTAACCCATTTATCCAATAATACTCGTTTAAACACCTGTACACTTGAAATTCACCCGTCATACGACGCCAAGTCAACACAAGTCAAACTATTCTTTTACCTTACTTGGAACAGTAGTTAAGTCATTTATATAATGACTAAACACTTGAGTAAGTCACCATATCCAATAGTGAATACTCAAACTCACGCTATACGAGTATTGAACTACGTGTCCAATACAAATCAGCAAGTACACTCCGAATGTACACACCGATCTACCCTATCTAGCCTTGTCCGTTTTAGATGAAAATTGGTGTCAAGGTCACTTATAACCTGTATAATACCTCACCAAAATTTGAGCCAAAGTTCACACTTTAAAATCCATCAGCTCGACACTTTACTCGACTCCATGTTTGGGACAGATTGTGTACTTGTTTTATAAAACCGTTTAGACCACTTAAAAAGTACTAACTCGACAATCCGTCTTTTAAAACCACTACTAGACTCATCAAACTCAGTTTATAGAATTTGAAAATCAGTAGTACCCATTATCTAACCAAGCCTAAAGTCCCCGAGAGTCGACCAAAATTAGCCACAAATTTCGGATTGTGCCGACTTGCGTCTCCCGCTACACGAATACTAAAACTAGCATAACCTTTGACTCGTAATGAGTTAGAAGCTCTATCTTATGCCAAAACGAGCGTCTCGGAAAACTATACAATAAATTCAAATAATCTCAGCCTATATCAAAACGTAATATGACAATCTAACATTTTCAGGTAGTGAATTATTTTCTCGTATAATATTTTGAAACTTATTTTTGTGTTGGTTGATGAACTCACAATTTACGGATTTAAATTTGGACTTACGTGCATAATTTAGCGTCCTGTACGATTAAACCGGAAACCTTAGGATTACGTAGTTACGTTTTTGAACTCCGTTTTTGATGAGACAATTTTTATTGGATTCGTTTTGTGTCGTTGATTCATAATTTATAAAAACATTTTTCGTGAAACAACCCGAGGGCACGCAAATCGAGGAAACTAGAATCGAGGAATACCCGTAAATTAGTGAGGTGGGACAAAATACATTATCCCACCCCACTATAGCATGGGACGACACAACATGACACCACATCAAAGATGTGGCATCATGTTAACTTGTAACTTACAAGTGTAAGCTTAAGCTTACAACATAAGCTACCACTAACACAAAACCAACAACTAGCTACACATACCTCCATTCCACACATGCAAACCAACTAGAAACTCTCTCAAAACCACCACCATTGCCGTCCCACTTTAAGCACAAACACACCTTTTTGATCTTTTCTAGCCACAAAATACTTGTTATCTAGCTATATCATGGAGTTACCTTGAAGCCTTGATCACTTGGTGGCCATTTTAAAAACAAAGGAGGAGATTTGCTTGTGTCCTAGGGCTTATTTCTAAACTTATATTCTTGGTGTTTGATGATCTTGGAGTTACATTTGGTGTTTATCAAGTTCTTGTCTTCCAAAAACAAGATATACTCTTGGTTGGTAAAGAAGATCATCCTCTCCATTTTCTCTTGTTATTTTTGTAAAGATCAAATGTATTTTCTTTCTTGTTGTATATGTATATGATTAATATATGATGATAAAAATGTTGTGTGGGGATCAAGTGTTGATAAATATGCTTAAAAAGATTAATAACCATAAGAAATAAGGCTAAAATCATGATTAATTAGTTGGCTGTATAAAAACAGTATGTAACCAAAACTTGAACTGATAAACTTGCATGGTAGAATCCTTTGCAGTAAGTACAAGATGTCATACACATGTGAGAGTTGGCCATGCAATGGAATCATTAAAATGAGCGAGATATGATCAAAACAAGATGAGTGTGCTAATCTGAATAAGCTGTTTTGTAGGGACTGTTAAGCATAGATAAACTTAAAATGAGCAGTATCTATAACTAAGTTAATTGTAGCACATAATATGAAGTTCATGCCATCCAAAAATGATCTTCTAATTCATTGTATAACTCTAGATATGATAAAAATGGTGAAGATGAAAATAAAAATCAGATTTTGAAGAATTAATGTTTATTACTATTATATAAGCACTCAAATTATATAGTATAAAATGTAAAATTAAAACCCACTAACTTATGAATTTAATTTATATAAATATGTATAAGGTTTATTAAATGGACAATTTATAAAAATGGTAGTTGAATAATATTTATAAGCTTTAAAAACTATAAACATGATTTTTACGACTTTTTCGGCTATTACCGTAAAATTAACGTTTTTCGCTAATTAAAACTTAGACGATCAAACCCGTCTAATGTAAAGTTTTTAAAAGTCATATAATTATATATAAGTATCTAATACAAGTAAAAACCGATAAAACCCGAACTATAAGATATACGGACATTAACGAGCTAAGTAAGCATATTGGACTAATAATTGGACTAAATAAGTTAAACACTTATAAAAAGTACTTATTGGGCTTAAGCCATTTGGGCCCAACTTGTAAAATGTAAATACTGATAATATAATTATAAAATGAAATAATACAAGTTAAAGGACTTATAATAAGCTTATTGGACTTAAAATAGGTAAAAAGGTAAAACTAGTAAACTAGTAAAAAGTTACCAATACATAAACACTAAATTGAGTAAACAAGGATGTATAAACCCACTTGATCATCATCATATGTACAAAATCATCATATTTATATTGTTATTTTGATAAAAGTCATTGGACAAGAGTCTAAGACCGATTATTATTTATATAGGTTTCCGTGACCGAAGCACGCCCGTAGCCGATAATCCGCCTTTCGTTATCAACGTGAGTTCATAGCCTCGCACTCTTTTAAATGTTTTATAAAATGATTTGTAAACCCGCGAGGGAGATAACATGCTAGATTTTTGATAAAAATAGAACACAAGTAGTCCCGATGGTATGCTTAATGATATGGACCCGAATGATGCTATGACCCTATAAACGAGACAAAAAGGATTATTAGTAGTTAGGTTATGTCACTTAAAGTCCCATTAGCATGAATTGTGAACTACCGGGATTTGGTAGACGCTTATGCATTTGATAGTACTATTTGGGGACGATCACCCCAGTTCGCGCCTTGACGGTTGATCCCCGTCGTACCACATTGATTGGTAAGCGAATTTATATATGAGAAGATTACATAGCGTGATTTTTGTGATGACACACTAACTTAGATGGGCAAATTGTTTGTCGGGTTCGCGGCCAGTTGTTTTCATAGTAAGGTAACAATGTCATGCGGCTAATAATAATCCTAAAATGTATCCTATATAATCTAAATATCCGATATGATACGACGCTAATAACGATAATAATATTACCTATAATGGTAATATTGAGGCTACGGTCTCATGGACGGTTTAAGATGTATGCTTGATTTATATATTGCCTGACTAGAAATACGAGGACTTACTTCCGATATTATACTTGTGTTCTGATTTCAACGATTGTTTTATATAACAGTTTTTATTAAACTCTATGAATTCACTCGGCATTCGCTGATATGATTTTTGCATGTTTTTATCTTAGGTGCTTGAAGGTAATCCGGATGGAGATCGACTCTGATGGCCCACATAATATTAAAAATGTTCATTCGATCTATGTTTTGTAAACTTAATGACCTGTATAATTTGGGACCTGTTGTACACTTTAAAACTTTTTATCGAATGAATGTATGTTAAACATTGTACAACCATTTTTATGTGTTGTCTATGATTGGAGTTATTGTGCTATCCCGTAACACTCTGAAAGACCCTTCCGCTGTACCGATACGAAAATTGAGAGTGTTACACGTAAACCCACGAAAAATCTGTTCTAAGCTGCTGTCCCAAAATACCCTTTTAGAAATCATGTCAAATCAATTTTTTTAACCAAAACCACTCATTCCTATACCTATAGTATCACTCTACTATCATACCCATCAACCAAACACTCCTAAAAACACTTGTATGACAAATTTAACAAAAACCCAAGATCAAAATACAACTTTTTAACATGAAAACATGATGATCCTACCTAGATCATCACATGCATGATGATTAAAAAATCATTCAACCATAAAATCATAAGTTCATGAAAAATTGATGCATGTACATGAACTTGGTATCAAAAGAATCACCATAAAAATCTAGGGAGTGGTCTTTAAATTGTTTTGACTAAATAATAATGGATGATGATTATTTTTGAAGGTTTTTGGTGTTGGGTCTCACGGCAAAGAAAGGGAAGGAGAGGGTGGTTGGTGATTTTTTTTAACTTGTTTAGTATGTGTAAATATGGAAAGAAATGAGTATCTATATGGTGATTTAAGTGGAGGGACCAATGTTGCCAAATTTGAAACTTTAGGACTTAAAAACAATTTACTAGTTTAAAGGGTAGAAAATGGTTATTGGTAAATATTGAAAATATTTACGGGTTTCAGGTTTCGTAAAAATACTTTTCAAAAGTTAAAATGCATCAAAAATATGATTATATTAACACGTAATTAAAACGAAAACTTCGAAAATAAAAATTATTGAAACAATCGATAATAAAATGTAAAATTTTGGGCATCCGTCGTTGTCGCGATCACTAGGAATTCTCGTTGTACATTGATTTTGAGTTAACTCGTTGTAAAACGCACGCGGGTGATTTTAAATCAAAAACTTTTATTTAAATAAATATAGAAAATAAAATAAGAATTTTATAATTCCATATAAAGTATTTGTCAATGATCAGAAAATACTTGAAAAGTATAATTTATTAAAATTTAAGAATCTTAGGATTTACATATAACAATACAAGAAAACGAAATACGTTGGAAAATTCAGAAACATGAATAAAAAGAATAAAATAATGCTCAGTAAGTTAGGGTTCTTACACTTTTCTTCCACGTGTTCGGTAAAAATCAAAACCCTTTCTTTTCTTTTTAATTCTTTATTGAATTCATGTTCTTATTTTAATTAATCTTAAAAACAAGTTATATAAACATGGGGATTAATTAAAATCATGATTAAAGGGGGTGTTTGGTGTTTGTGTTGTTCGGCTGAGACACCACCGAGAGCCAAGGGCTCTCAGCTTGTTTTCATCACCACCACCGAGACCACAAGGGGTCTCGGCTTGGTCGGTTGGGCTCGGACGAAGGCAAGCGAACCCCGACGCTAGGTCGGGGTGTGGTTTTGGTTTGTTTTAAATAAATATAGAAAATAAAATAAGAATTTTATAATTCTATATGAAGTATTTATCAATGATCAGAAAATATTTGAAAAGTATAATTAATTAAAATTTTAGAATCTCAGGATTTACATATACCAATAAAAGAAAACGAAATACGTAGGAAAATTCAGAAACACGAATAAAAATAATAAAATAATGCTCAATAAGTTAGGGTTCTTACAGTCTTCCCCCTAAAGGAACTCTGTTCCCTCAGAGTTCTTTTGGAAACAGTAGAAGATGCAAACATGAGGAGGTACAAAGTGTAGAACAATTTCATTGCTTCCCAGGTAATTTTTGTACAACGATGAATCTTAACGGTTAGAATTCACTATGCTTCAGTTTTCTTAACTCCTTTTCGAATAAGATTCAAACTCGGATTAGAACAATGACCTTTCAGTACGGAGGAATCTCAAGAGATAGCATGAACACAAAAATTGCTTAAACGGACAAAGTGCGCTAAAGGAACCAAGATTGTTAATCAACAAGGATTCGCGAATCGTGCAACTGTAAAACATGACAGTGTTAAAACGTAACAATCTAGTTACAAGAGAAATGGAAGGGAAAAAATGAATTACATATGAATATTCGAAATACAAGCTACCACAATTATTTGTCTAGGATTTTGGTATTACATTAAAACTCAGTTTAAATATTTCCTTGATTAAAAGGAAATTTACAAGGTGTAGTGATTTAAAATCAAACCATATATATTTAGTGCTTTAGCAGTTGCTAAATCTTTTTCTTGATCAGGATTTTTAAAGCAAAAGTAGAACAGTTCAAAATAGTTATCCTGATCGGCTTAAGAACTTTTGGGTGACTACATGGTTATCGTTAAAAACTCAGGTTTATCGTTACCATTAGAGAAAATCAGATTTTCCAAATTATTTAGATTCATTGTTAGAAATTATAAATTAATTTAATAATTTCATTATATTGAAGGTAAAGTATGATAAAATCAATTACTTTAAAAGATATAACTTGACATATTCTAGTTTTCAAAAGGTGACAAGACAACAACGAATATGAGACATATAAAGGTTAATAATTTGTATGCGAGCAATAACACAAGGGAATAAAACGAAAGTCGTATCAATTCTTAACAAACATGATAGAATAGACGCGTCGATAATAATAATAATAAGAAAAAAAGGATTATAGCAAGTCATTACTTCTTGAGTGCAGTTGGTGTCACCAACAACGGCTTATTAAGTTCTCGGTGGTCGATACACGATCGAAAGAGAAAAGCCACACAACGAATTTTTTTTAATCAAAGAAAATTCTTACGAAGTTACTTGAGAGTAATTCCAGTAAAATGAACAACATTAGCAATGAAAAGCAAAATCAACACATGATTCACACGAATGAATTTCAAGACGATGAAGTCTAACACACCTAATGACGGATACACGAAATCATTGGTCACTTCCAGTCATAACTCACTATTCGTGTCCAGAGATGTTTTGAAGGTCTACCAAAAGAGATAGATAAGGTTGATCGATGTAGAAGCATAAAAATGATGAAACTTTCAAGTTTGGTATCAAAGGTAAAAAATTTAGGCAAATGGTAACGAAAATGGTATCATGAGGATGATGAGGTAACAAGTAAAACAAGGTTCATTGAGTAAGAAAATATGTGCTTGAGGCATGTACTATGTTCAAGAAAAGATAAGGGTTCATACGTGTAAGTCGTGAATTGTTGCTACTCGCATAAGATGTAAAAGTTTTCAAAACTTTCATTTTATCTAACTTTTTAAGGAACATAATTAAAAGTTGATTATTGGCTAAATATTTAAGGTGACTACTATTCGGCCTTGCATGGCTCCTTCTAAATTAAGCATAGGTGATCAAGCCATGGATAATTTAGGACTAGCAATGCGATGCATAACTTCGTCAAACCAGTATTACAGGTCATATTATTTAAAATATGCATATAATTCCATTTGTAAAACATGAATCAAAATAACTTATGAAAATACATCGTAAAATTAATGTCATTTAATTTTATAGAGTAATGTTTAAGTATCGTGTAAAGCCCAAATAATATTTTGTAAATTGGTTTGCAAACAATATCTGTTTGAATATGGTAACTTATAAAATAGCGAGTGAGTTACTTGAGGGTAATAAATGGGTAGTTCAAGACAGTCAATGAAATGGTTACAAGGTGCTAAGGTTTCAAGAGGTTTAGCATGAATCGTCAGGAGACACGTGTCAAGATGATAACGAACGATATGAAAGCAAGATCTTCAAACCTCAGCCTAAATCAGTGGTACGATTGAAGCAAAGAAAGAAAAATAGAATGACAAATAATTCATAAATAAAAGAAAGGAATAAGGAATCCGTATGTGTCCACATCGTAATTTATTTGACAAAATACACTTTTAAGAAAGTAGAACATCAGTTTATCAAATCACTTGGTTCCTAAAATTTCAAGATTTATGTATGACCGAGCTCAAGTTACTATTTGTAAACGTTTTCAAGTGCAATCAATGTTTCATGGTTGTAAAATGTCATTAGTTAAAATTTTACAAGCTCACACAAACTTAAAATTCTTCAAACCATATTCTTGAATTCTATCAATTTTGACCCTTTTAGTCCATTTTGACTTTTTGGGTTTGACTAAACCAATTAACTTGCTAAATGATATTTTTAAGACTCGAATTCAAGAGTAATTCGATGTAAAACGATGTTTTGAACAACTTTCTAGTTTTACTCGAGACTAGAAACGGATAAAAAATAGACGAAAATGCCATTGCATTAAATCTATCAACAAAATGATATTTTAGGATTATTCAGAAAATAACTTCTTAGATTTTACAATCTCAAATGAGCGTAACTTGCTCGATTTTAATCTTTACTGGTAAAATATTATGTCCTAAACGAACATCTCAACAGGTAGAAATATATATATTTTTATGTCTAAGTTATAAAAATATTTTCCCGACACTGTTAAATTTCCTGTAAAGTTTCTGTACAAAGTATATTATTCGACACATCTTGAAATTAAATCTAAATTTCATAATATCTCAGAATTAATGTACACACAAGACTTGTGGATTCCATAAAGATGAAAAAAAATAAATTGTATAATTAATCATGTAAAGAAAACAAAGTATAGAAATGGTTCAAGAATACCAACGAAAATCTAAGAACTCAAAATCGACGCATGACATCCGTGTCTTAGATATCATAATGCATTGCAGGAAGGTCTCTAGGCGGTATGATTTTTTTTTCCAAAATCACAAGACACGCCGAGAAAGAAATGGAGCATTAACGGGTTACACTCCATGAGCAAGGAGGGTTAATGAAAAGGGAGGGTACAGGTTTATAGAAGTACAATCATATTCAAACAATCGTCACACAATAGAGAATGAATTACAAGATAATGATGATACTTCCAAGGCAAAAACGAACGTTGAAACTCGAAGTCGACATATAGAATGGTCAATGAAATAAAATGTAATCCATGTACAATTGTAGTGTAAAACGGTGACGTAAAGGTCAATCAAGATTATGAAAACCCACAATATTATTTAGTACTGATTCAACGAATGCTTCGAGATGTGTGACTCACACGATGTCCTTTAGTCTTTCTGGGAGACATATTGAGCTACACAATGGTCGATAGACTATTTTTCAAGACATCAAATCACAAATGGTCAGAAAGCATTTGGATATCTAAATAGATATTTTAAAGAGGTTTAATAATGAAAACAACACGTACGGTAATAAAATGAAAATCAGATGTTTCATCGAAAACAACACTTATTTAATTACGAACAATGGTATCGCGAGAGTACGACAACATGTAACAGTGAGTCGAGAAAAATAGGCGATTCAAAACGAATGAGCATACGAAGTCAGTCGTATCGCGCATAAACGAAATAGAAATAGTACTCAGAAAAATGAGCATGAAAAGTCGGCAGCATACGCGCTCTGATTACAAGAATGTAATATCATAACGATATAAAGTCATAAATCATTCACAAGAACAAGAATTCAAGAAAGGCAGCAAGAGCATATGTAATCAAGTATTATCCCATAATAATTCATGAAGCACAAAGGCTTTGAAAAGACATAGTGATTATCGTCATTAGGTTAATGTAATATTTCAACATGTAATCAGGAGAGGAAATACTACAATGATAATTAAAAGTAAATAATAAGGATTAGAGAGTTACCCGCGCAGATATCGAACAACAATGGCAGATACTATGTTTGACACTTGGAACAATAAAATATTTGAACTTTTAGTTATAAACTAATTTTTGAAAAATGACTCAGTTCCCTATAGCCACCGCTCTGATACCAATCTGTGAGACCCCCAAAATCTGACATGGAACAACTAGGCAACGAAGGGGTAACACGTCATGGTACAAGAAACAATGAATTACAGTTGACACAAAGCTGACGTAATAAAAACATATATATTACATCATAAAAGTTTAGAGTTTTTAAACATAGGTGCCAGAGTTTTATAAGCGGATAAATATATTATTTCATCATTATTTATAACATAGAGTTGCCCAAAAATATAATAAACTTCTGACAATTTATACTAAAACCAATCTTAGAAACATCATAGAAATCTCCAAGCTGCGATAATATCCTGCGGGCTCCCATCCAAGCAAAGCTAAGTAATAATACCTGAGATTAAACATGTAAAATCGTCAACACAAAGTTGAGTGATATTCATACGTTTAGCAGTAAAGGTGTGGAACACAAGCATTCATTTGTAAACAAGAAATAGGGGAAAATGGTTACGTACGATAACCATAGTCCAAAATGGTTATTATTGCTATTTAGTTCATGAACCGAAGCTTAACTACGTAAGTATTCAACCTAAATACTCATGTATAAACAATTATTAGTGCGTCATGGTTAAGTAACCGCAACATGGGACGGGGATTGTCAATCCCGATGGATCCATCCACAACATTCGCGCTTCGCGCAATGCACACAGGACAATTAACGGTTCATGACCGGAGAGATGAAACTCAAGGCTAGTCTAAAAAGCAATAATAATACGGAAAACATCTGGAAAGCATACACGTTCTGGATAGCATACAGTTTTTTTTAAATGGTTGTGTTCCACCATGTATAATCTCACCCCGTGTTTAGAAACTATGTATAAGTAAAAAGGGGCTATAAACTCACCTTAGCCACGAGGTAAGCCAATCACGGTACTCAGTAACTGAGTAGAAACAATGTAGTGAGACGATCACCGACGATATGGATGCCTAGGAAAACACAAAAGCCGCAACCTATCAAAATAAGACGCGTGTTAAGACTCGAACTCAAGTATCGATATATACCAAATATAATATGACTCAAATGTTTTCAAAGTATTAGTATTTCAAAACCAGAGACACGAATCAAATGAATTCATACTAACCCATTTATCCAACAATACTTGTTTAAACACTTGTATACTTGAAATTGACCCGTCATACGACGCCAAGTCAACGCAAGTCAAACTATTCTTTTACCTTACTTGGACCAGTAGTTAAGTCATTTATATAATGACTACACACTTGAGTAAGTCACCATATCTAATAGTGAATACTCACACTCACGCCACACGAGTATTAAACTACGTGTCCAATACAAATCAGCAAGTACACTCCGAATGTACACACCGATCTACCCTATCTAGCCTTGTCCGTTTTAGACGAAAAATGGTGTCAAGGTCACTTATAACCTGTATAAGACCTCACCAAAATTTGAGCCAAAGTTCATACTTTAAAATCCATCAGCTCAACACTTCACTCGACTCCAAATTTGGGACAGATTGTGTACTTGTTTTATAAAATCGTTTAGACCACTTTAAAAGTACTAACTCGACAATCCGTATTTTCGAACCACTACTAGACTCATCAAACTCAGTTTATAGACTTTGAAAATCAGTATTACCCATTATCTAACCAAGCCTAAAGTCCCCGAGAGTCGACCCAAAATCAGCCACAAATTTCGGATTGTGCCGACTTGCGTCTCCCGGTCCACGAATACAAAAACTAGCATAACTTTTGAGTCGTAATGAGTTAGAAGCTCTATCTTATACCAAAACGAGCGTCTCGGAAAACTATACAACAAATTAAAATAATCTCAGCCTATATCAAAACTTAAATGCACGAAAAATCTGTTCTAAGCTGCTGTCCCAAAATACCCTTTTAGAAATCATGTCAAATTAATTTTTTCAACCAAAACCACTCATTCATATACCTATAGTATCACTCTACTATCATACCCATCAACCAAACACTCCTAAAAACACTTGTATGACAAATTTAACAAAAACCCAAGATCAAAATACAACTTTTTAACATGAAAACATGCTTACCTAGAACATCACATGCATGATGATTAAAACATCATTCAACCATAAAATCATAAGTTCATGAAAACTTGATGCATATATATGAATTTGGTATCAAAAGCATCACCATAAAAATCTAGGGAGTGTTCTTTAAATTGTTTTGAATAAATAATAATAGATGATGATGATTTTTGAAGGTTTTTGGTGTTGGGTCTCACGGCAAAGAAAGGGAAGGAGAGGGTGGTTGGTGATTTTTTTTACTTGTTTAGTATGTGTAAAAATGGAAAGAAAGGAGTATTTATATGGTGGTTTAAGTGGAGGGACCAATGTTGCTAAATTTGAAACTTTAGGACTTAAAACAATTTACTAGTTTAAAGGGTAAAAATGGTTATTGGTAAATATTGAAAATATTTACGGGGCTCGGGTTTCGTAAAAATACTTTTCAAAAGTTAAAATGCATCAAAAATATGATTATATGATTTCCCGACACGACTTAACACGTAATTAAAACGAAAATTTCGAAAATAAAAATTATCGAAACAATCGATAATAAAATGTAAAATTTTGGGCATCCGTCGGTGTCACGATCCCTAGGAATTCTCGTTCTACATTGATTTTGAGTAAACTCGTTGTAAAACGCACGCGGGTGATTTTAAATCAAAAACTTTGATTTAAATAAATATAGAAAATAAAATAAGAATTTTATAATTCCATATGAAGTATTTATCAATGATCAGAAAATACTTGAAAAGTATAATTTTTTAAAATTTAAGAATCTCACGATTTACATATAACAATACAAGAAAACGAAATACGTTGGAAAATTCACAAACACGAATAAAAGGAATAAAATAATGCTCAGTAAGTTAGGGTTCTTACACTTTTCTTCCACGTGTTCGGTAAAAATCAAAACCCTTTCTTTTCTTTTTAATTCTTTATTGAATTCATGTACTTATTTTAATTAATCTTAAAAACAAGTTATATAAACATGGGGATTAATTAAAATCATGATTAAAGGGGGTGTTTGGTATTTGTGTTGTTCGGCCGAGACACCACCGAGAGCCAAGGGCTCTCGGCTTGTTTTCATCACCACCACCGAGACCACAAGGGGTATCGGCTTGGTCTGTTTGGGCTCGGACGAAGGCAAGGGAACCGCGACGCTAGGTTGGGGTGTGGTTTTAGGTTTGTTTCGCGTGCCAACCGAGACCAATAGGGTCTCGGTGGGACTTATGTTTTAACAGTGGGAACCGAACAACAAAAACAGTGGGAATTGGTGGGAACCGGTGGGAACCAGTGTGAACTGGTGTGAACCGGTGGGAACTGAGCCGACAGCGGCTAGCCGTGGCTCGGCAGTGGGTAAACCACTCAGACAGTGGCAACCGACTAGGTCGGGTAGCCACTATCAAGGGTGTTTGGGTCGGCTTATATGTGACGCACGGGTCCGGGCTTGGGTAATTTAAATCATGGGTTCGGGTTTCGGCAAAAGTATTAAAAATCAGAAAATATGTTTAATTAAAATATTTCCTAGACTATTTAATTTAATTAAATGCATGACTTAGGTTAAACATTAAAATTAATATTTCATGTATAACCTAAAGTATTTACTTAGCTTAATTTAATTGAAACATGTATTTTTAATTAAATTCTTATAATGCATAGTTTAATTAATTAACCAAGTTATTTAATTAATAAGCTATAATTCTTGAACCATGACTTGTATTTTACTAATTATACTTTACTTGACGTTAATAATCCAGCTTATTTCTGATTATCGAAACTTACTATTTTTGGAAACTTTCTATTTTTAGAAACTTACTATTTATGGAAACCTGTTATTTTTAGAAAGTTACTTAGTATTACAATACAAGTATTATAATACCATACTACATGAATAATAAACAACAAAATACAAGAATAACTACAGATTAACACATAAATCAGTTACAACATGACTTAACATTAATAATAAGCTAAGAACACACAGAACCAGTAAAACACATGTAATTCTGACAACTCATACACGTTTCCATTCTTATGTAGTATTATCCGTCAAGGCGGAGTAGGTTCTTCAGCGTTTCCGTTAGCTTCTACTGGACACAAGGTACGGATTTCCCATCCTTCAGTAAGGACAACCTCTTCCTTTATTAGGATTTCCCGTATGCAGCCAACTGTTTTCCCCAGTAGTTATAGATTTAAATGCTTATGTTTATTAGTTACCTTATCCATATACATGCATGCCAGTTTCACCTAGTTATGGAGGTACCGTAACCATAACACTAGAGGCACTAGTGTTATGACTTCACCACGGCGGAGTGATAGCTCGTGGCCTCCCTTTCAGTTATTTGGCCATTATTATTATATTATCATGTGGGGCGTATGGGTGCATCCTAGTTATAGTGTCAGTCAGGATTTCATGGTAAATGTGGTGTGTGCCTTATATCCTTCACAAGGAGCTGATCCCTCCTACCCATTACCATTTAATTAGAGGCACCCCCTCTAATTGCATGACGAGGTCACCCCTCCAAGTATTCATGCACGTTGTTGACCTCATGACCTATATTGGCTTTTGGTATATTAAACTAATACAAAATTTCATAGGTAACATAAGCTATGTTTTCAGAACTAAACTAGTAAACATGACATACATCTAGGTTCCCCGGGACTCATCGGGACTCATTTATTTCCACTGCTTTTTCATGCTTTATATGATCTTATTATGCTTCATTACTATATGTTTCCATGCTTTAATGTATATCCGTGCACTGAGCGTTATGCTCAGCCGTTTTCGATTCCATGTTCCCAAACGGCAGGTACCCAAGGTCGCAAGTAGGATCTCAAGAGTATGTGCATTCAGATGGAAGCTATCCAACCTCTTTTACCTTATTCATTTATTCCTACTTTCGCATACTTTACTTCATTTGGACATTGTTTAGTCCTTTTATTTACAGTACTTTATATTGCTTGTGTGTGAGTTACTTAGACTACCGATGTTTGATTCCGGTATTTCTATTTATGGTCATGAATGTTTAGACATTTACCTTGCATGCTTTGATGACACGCCATATTTTACTGTAGCATTCTCTCTTAACAAATGGGGTGTTACAATTATGGTATCAGAGACAGGTTTCGACCTGTAGCTCTATAAAACATGACCTGTGACTTATGAGTAGTCACCATCGTCTTCCTAAAACTGACAGTTGGTTTTCATGTATTCATTCATTTTCATTTTTATTTCATGCATCATATCATTGTCGTAGGTTTATGACTAAGTAATGGTTGGTACCGGACTGGCCCTATTTAGTCGCATGTGCTTTTATCGAAACTTTTAACTTTGGGACCGACCCATAGGTGTCCCCCGTTATGTCTTTTGTTTTGGGTAAACTGACCATAGGCGTTTACCCTCGCGCATATAAAAGTTTTATAAACTACATCATGCATTCTAAACTGTTTCAAGCATTATAAATTGTTCCATTGATTCATACATTGTACATGCATTTTATGTTCATCTCATTTCAGACTTATCATTTATGTTGAATTTTGTTTAAACTGTCAGATGGTGAACACACGCAATGCTCAAGAATTGGCTGCAGCTGTCAATGCAGATTTGCAAGCCATCCTTCCCCAACATCACAATGAAATCAGGGACGAAGTTCATGCTGAAATTAAAGCTCAGGGCGTTCAATTTGGCCCTCATCCTGAAAACCACTACAACAATAATCCTCCACCACCACCACTTGTTACCCTTATGACTTGGTTGGAGCGATTCAACAAACAGCGACCCCGTTCGTTTGAGCAGACTGACAACCCCAATGAGGTTGAGGCTTGGATTTCTCACATCGAGAAGATTTCGATGCGATGGGTTGTGACGACGTTTTCAAGGCAAGACTGACTTGCTATAAGTTTGAAGGTGATGTGCTGCAGTGGTGGAAGTCTGTCAGGTAGTCCAATAGTGGTGATAATTGGGTTGCACTGTTGACTTGGGACCAGTTTAAGGAGCTCTTCCTTAATCAGTACTTCCCACATGCTGAGCAGGAGAAGCTTAAGAGGTATTATCATAATATCCGACAGGTTGCTGGGGAGAATAGCAATGAATTCATGTAGAGATTTCTCCGTTGGCTGGTTTCTTGGGAGCAACAGCTGGTACTGCTGAGGAGCAAGATGAGAAGTTTTGCTGGGCTCTTCGGACTTCGGTTGCCAACAGTTTGGTTTGTGCTATGTTCACTACAATAGCACAGGTGGCCGATGTATCCCGAAAGCCGAAGATGCTTCAGGAACGAGAGGAGTTTGGTGATGATCGAGCAGTGAAGAGGTATCTTCAATCACCAATAGTAAACCATTCATTTCTATCAGTATTTTCATTTTCATATCATCCTCTGTTCAACTTTACATTTCAGACAGAAGACTGATGACCGTAAGCCTGCGGCCGCTCAACAGCAAGCATCTAAGGGAAACAGTCAGACCAACGACTGTTCCGGTTTAGAGAGGCGTGGCGGTAATGATAATTACCGTAACAACGCTAATAACTCGAACAACAACAGGTCCCTACATTAACGTTATTTCATGTTAAACTATCTTATGTTATGGTATTCTGGCACTCCAACGATTCAAATTTAGGAACAACAACAACGACAGGGATCATGACCGTAGAGGTTCGCAGCCTAACCGTTCTACCTCATTTGGTAATTTTCAAACCTTCTACGTAATCATGTTTATGTTCCACGATCATGTCTCATGCATGAAATCCTTAAACAGGCTCTCAGCTAGCTAGGACGCCTGCTGGAGGATTCACGCATCCTATTTGCCCTGCTTGTTCGCGCAGACATTCTAGTGTTTATCGCCGAGGTACTGGTGATTGTTTCAAGTGTGGCCAACAAGGCAATCAATAGAAGGATTGTCGCCAAGGTGAGATAGAAGGCACCTCTGGACATGCCGACACCAAACCACCTCCTACTTCTGGTCGCGTGTTCACTACTACTAGAGATCAGGCGAACAAGACTTCAGGTACCATCACTGGGAATCTCTTTATGAATGGCTTGGCAACATGTGTTTTGTTTGATACCGGAGCGACTCATTCAGTCATATTCATGACTTTTGTTGTACGTGTTAGGATTTCCCCTATGCCATTAGATAATGCCTTATGCATTTCCACGCCACTTAGGGACTCTGTATGAATCACCCAGGTGCACAGAGATCTTCCCCTAGAATTTGATGATAAAATTCACACTATTGACGCACTTCCTTTGGACATATGCGATTTTGATTTGATATTGGGCATGGACTGGTTATCCAAACACCAGGCTACAATAGACTGCCACACTTATCGAGTTATCTTCGATGATGTTAAATCTCCAGAGTACATACACCATGATTTTCTGCCAGGGAGGTCGGTACAAATTATTTCATCCATGGAGGCGCGTGCATTACTAACACACAGCTGTTAGGGCTTCATAGCCAATACTCATGACATTACTATTGAGTCTCCATCAATCCAAGATCAGCCTATTGTGTCAGAGTTTCCTAACGTATTTCCTGACGAACTTCCGAGCATAGCACCTGTTCGTGAAGTCGAGTTTGGAATTGAACTCATTCCAGGTGTAGAGCCAATTTCCAAGGCTCTTTATCGCATGGCTCCTATAGAGCTTAAAGAATTAAAAGATCAGCTGAAGGAACTTCTGGAACGAGGTTTCATCCGTCCCAGTGCATCACCATGGGGTGCACCGGTACTTTTCGTGAAGAAGAAAGACGGCAGCATGCGTTTGTGTATAGACTATCATGAGCAGAACAAGATCACGATCAGGAATTGTTATCCTTTGCCGCGAATTGATGACCTTTATGATCAACTTCAGGGCGCAAAGTATTTCTCCAAGATCGATCTGAGGTCCGGCTACCATCAATTACGGGTTAAAGATCAGGATATCTCTAAGACTGCTCTCCGTACACGTTATGGGCACTACGAGTTCTTTGTCATGCCATTCGGACTCACAAATGCACTAGCAGTCTTCATGGATTTGATGAACTGTGTTTTCCATGATTTTCTGGACAAGTTCATTATCGTGTTCATTGATGATATCCTGATTTTCTCCAAATCCAAGGAGGAACATGAGGAACACCTTCGTACAGTCTTGTAGATTCTTCGTCAGAAGCAGTTGTATGTCAAGTTCTACAAGTGTGAGTTCTGGTTAAGCAAGGTGGCATTTCTGGGCCATATTGTATCTGCAGAAGGGATCACCATGGATCCTACTACTACGGGGGGTTTGTAGAGAACTTTTCATGGTTAGCCTTACCTTTGACTAAGCTGATGAGGAAAGGAGAGAAATTCGTCTGCGTGGAAGAACGACAGAAGAGCTTTGAAGATATTAAGCAGAAGTTAGTGACTACACCTATTCTTACTCTCCCGTCTGGCTTAGGTGGATTTCTGATCTATAGTGACGCTTCAGGAAAGGGTCTAGGCTGTGTTCTCATGCAACATGGGAAGGTTATTGCATACGCATCACAACAGCTGAAACCTTATGAAGAAACTATCCTACTCACGATTTGGAGCTTGCAACAGTTGTTTTCGCATTGAAGATCTAGAGACATTATTTGTATGGTGAATCATGTGACATATTCACCGATCACAAGAGTCTCAAGTACATCTTCACCCAAAAGGAACTGAACATATGACAGAGGAGATGGTTAGAGCTATTGAAGGACTACGACACCAACATTTAGTACCATCCTGTAGCCGAACATGGTGGCAGATGCTCTAAGTAGAAGGTCGGGTATGATTGTTGGCATCTGGATTGCAAAGGATTTCATCAGTGACCTAGAGATGACTGATATTGAGTTTTGTGTACGAGGACAACACGATTACTGGGCTAATCTTATAGTGGAACCAGACTTACATTCTAGGATCAAGGAAGCTCAGAAGGACTATGGTGAGATTTGCGCTATCATTCAGAACCTCGATCAGTAGACAGAGTTTCGTGTTGATGATGACGGTATCTTATGGCAGGGCACTAGACTAGTGGTTCCTGATGACTCTACACTCAGGGAAGCTGTGCTGACTGAAGCTCACAGCTCTCCATTTACCATACATCCTGGTTCTACCAAGATGTACCACGACATCAAGCAACATTTTTGGTAGAGTAGTATGAAGCAGGATGTTGCCACCTTCGTTTCTAAATGTATGATCTGTAAGCAAGTTAAGATCGAACACTAGAGAGCTAGTGGGTTACTACAATCATTAGACATTAAAGCATGGAAGTGGGACAAAATCTCCATGGATTTTGTTACTGGTCTTCCTGTGACTCAGAGGAAGAACGACGCCATCTAGGTTATTGTTGATAGATTGACTAAATCTGCTCATTTTCTGCCGATCCGTGGGGAGCATTCGGTCAGCAAATTAGCAGACACTTTTCAGAATGAGATCATGAGAGATCCCCGTTTCACATCACGTTTCTGGCAGAGTCTGCTGAAAGCTTGGGGCACCAGACTTAAGCTCAACACTGCCTTTCATCCTTAGACCGACGGACAGTCGGAACGTATCATTCAGACATTGGAGGACATGCTGCGGGCGTATTCTCTAGAGTGGTTAGGAAGCTGGGATGATTATATCTATTTAGTGGAGTTTGCATACAACAACAGTTGGCACGCTAGCATCAAGTGTGCACCTTTTGAGATGATGTATGGTAGGAAGTGTCGCGCCCCAATCTGCTGGGATCAGGTGGGCGAACAACTAATTGAGGGTCCAGAGATGATTGAGGTGACCAATGAGAAGGTCGCTGTCGCTAAGGAGAAAATTCAGGAGGCTCGTGATCGCCAGAAGAGCTATGCTGATAAACGTCGTAGAAATGTATCTTTCAACGTAGGTGATCACGTTTTCCTCAAGGTATCACCTGCACGGGGTGTTAAACGTTTTGGAATCAAAGGGAAGCTCAGTCCTCGCTTCATCGGACCGTTCGATATCATAGAACGCGTTGGTAAAGTGTCATATCATTTAGCGTTACCGCCTCAGCTATCACACGTTCACAACGTGTTCCATGTGTCCTTACTCAAAGGATACACCTATCATCCAGTTCATGTAGTCCAGTATCCGCTTGATCAGATTCGAGAGGATCTTTCTTATGTCGAATAACCCGAGAGAGTTCTTGAACGACAAAATCGTGTCATGCGGAGGAAGACGATCCCTTTCGTCAAAATCCTTTGGAGGGACCATCCTGAGAGGGAAGCCACTTGGGAGACGGAGGAGTCTATACGGGATTCTTACCCTCATTTCCAGTTCTGATTCGGGTATATTTCTTTCACTTTATGTTTTCTACAATTCGAGGACGAATTGTTCTTTTAGAGGGGGAGAGTTGTAAAACCCGCATTAAAATACCATGAACAGTACACATGAACAGTGAACATACGAAAATACGATAAATTTAAAACTTTCCATTTATAATATAATTCACGTGTCATGATATTTAATAACATGTAATTAGGTATATATTATAAATGTGTTACGTTCATGATAATTAAATCCACGATAAATAAAATATGAACGTACACGACCATAATATTTAACTTAGAAAAGCTACGGATTTCCCCGTGGGCTCCTTTTAGGCCGCGACTAAGAGAGAAAGAAAGAAAGGAATGGGCCTTTGGCCCATGACCCATTGAAAACCCATGTTAAGTAAAAACACATGAAACATTTTGTCATAATTTTGGTTACAGAAAATTGAGAGAAACTCTGCCTCCCTTTCTTCCTTGCCGCCGGATACCATCAAACCAAAGGGGTGTTCGGGACGACTTTTGCTAGTTGATTTTGTGTGTACGGGTTCATGATCAAAACCCTTTTCTTCCACGTGTTCGGTAAAAATCAAAACCCTTTCTTTTCTTTTTAATTCTTTATTGAATTCATGTTCTTATTTTAATTAATCTTAAAAACAAGTTATATAAACATGGGGATTAATTAAAATCATGATTAAAGGGGGTTATTTGGTGTTTGTGTTGTTCGGCCGAGACACCACCGAGAGCCAAGGAGCTCTCGGCTTGTTTTCATCACCACCACCGAGACCACAAGGGGTCTCGGCTTGGTCGGTTTGGGCTCGGACGAAGGCAACGGAACCCCGACGCTAGGTCGGGGTGTGGTTTTGGTTTGTTTCGCGTGTCAACCGAGACCAATAGGGTCTCGGTGGGACTTATGTTTTAACAGTGGGAACTGAACAACAAAAACAGTGGGAACCGGTGTGAACCGGTGGGAGCTGAGCCGACATCGGCTAGCAGTGGCTCGGCAGTGGGTAAACCACTCAGACAGTGGCAACCGGCTAGGCCGGGTAGCCACTGTCAAGGGTATTTGGCTCGGCTTATATGTGACACACGGGTACGGGCTCGGGTAATTTAAATCACGGGTTCGGGTTTCAGGAAAGTATTAAAAATCAGAAAATATGTTTAATTAAATTATTTCCTAGACTATTTAATTAAATTAAATTCATGACTTAGGTTAAATATTAAAATTAATATTTCATGTATAACCTAAAGTATTTACTTAATTTAATTAAAACATGTATTTTTAATTAAATTCTTATAATGTATAGTTTAATTAATTAACCAAGTTATTTAATTAATAAGCTATAATACTTGAACCATGACTTGTATTTTACTAATTATACTTTACTTGACATTAATAATCCAACTTATTTCTAATTATGGAAACTTACTAATTTTTAGAAATTTTCTATATTTAGAAACTTACTATTTATGGAAACCTGCTATTTATAGAAAGTTACTTAGTATTACAATACAAGTATTATAATACCATACTATATGAATAATAACAACAAAATATAAGAATAACTGCAGATTAACACTTAAATCAGTTACAACACGACTTAACATGAATAATAAGCTAAGAACACACAGAACCAGTAAAACACATGTAATTCAGACAACTCATACACGTTCCCATTCTTATGTAGTATTATCCGTCAAAGCGGATTAGGTTCTTCAGCGTTTCCGTTAGCTTCTACTGGACACAAGTTACGGATTTCCCGTCCTTCAGTAAGGACAACCTCTTCCTTTATTAGGATTTCCCATATACATCCAACTGTTTTCCCCAGTAGATACAGATTTAAATGCTTATGTTTATTAGTTACCTTAGCCATATATATGCATGCCAGTTTCACCTAGTTATGGAGGTACCATAACAATAACACTAGAGGCACTAGTGTTATGACTTCACCACGGCGGAGTGATAGCTCATGGCGTCCCTTTAAGTTATTTGGCCATTATTATTATATTGTCATGTGGGGCGTATGGGTGCATCCTAGTTACAAGGTCAGTTAGGATTTCTGATACATGCGTTTTTCAATGGGTTCAATTTTATTCTCTCGATATCCTCTCGAATTGATCTCGGCTCTAAGTGGAATGATTTGTTCTTGGTTAATAAAAAGGAGTTTGGTTGTTTATCTATTTTAAACTAATGACAAATAATTAAGTGTCGAAGAGTAAACTTAATGCTTTGAATGATTAAAGTAAAAGACAAGCTTGAAAATAAAAATTTGAAAACTTAAAGATTATACTAGAAAAATAAATGGACATTCAATAAAAACTAACACTTGGAAAACTTAGTAAAAAATGAGCTTAATTAAAAAGTACTACAAGAAAGTAAGAACGGAACAAAGCAAAACAAGTGAATCGGAATAATGGAAAAATACCCTCAATCGGAATATATTCCGATCACTGATCGGAATGTCGAAAAATGAGTAAGATCGGAATGTTGCCAAAGAAGCACAATCGGAATGTGTGACAAGAGGCCCAATCGGAATCCCTGAATTTGAGGCCAATCGGAATGTGAAATTACTTACCGTCGGAATGTTAAAATGCCACCTAGTCGGAAAATTAAAACCCTTTTCCGATCTATAGATCGGAAAAAGGGGGTGTGTCTTGGTCGGAATGATCAAATCGGAAAAGGGCTTTGCCCTTTCCGAAAATAGTGCAAATTCGAGGCTAAAGGCAAGGAAAATAAGCTTATGGAATAAGCTAACTCCCAAACAAACTCGAATCCAATATAAGCTGATCAAATAAGCACTTTAGAACAACTTATCTAACTTCAAATAAGCAAAAGCATAAATCAAATGATAAAAAGATGAACTTTTTATAAAAACTTTAAAAAGTAAATAAGCTAAATCAACAAATAAGCCAATAAGAACAAGGATCTCAAAGCTTATTCATGTATAAACTTAAGGAAACATAAAAAGTAATCAACTTTTTAAGCACAAATCATTGATGAACAACACGGATCATACGAGATTTGTACCAAAATCAATCAAAATCAAAGAAAGGAAGGATGAGATTAAAGATTAAAAGATAAAAACTTGAACTTGATTAATGAAAGATAATACAAAAGTTTGAATTTGAAAGAGAAAAAGATGAAATCTAGTGAGAGAAAGTTTAGAACTTTCTCTCTCTAAAACTAGAGAAATCCAAAAACTAAAAACTAACTAAGTGTGTGAAATTTGTGAAGTAAGGGCCTTTATATAGGCGTGTGTATGGGCTTGCAAATGGGCTTGGTTTTGGGCTTCTTTTCTTCTTCCTTCTTTAGTCTTCACGCTTCTTTAAATAAACATTTCCGACTTGGATTTGAGAAGTGTCGGTGAATAATTCCAACTCGTCTTATTATCTTTTGTTTAATAGACTCGAGTTCTTCGACATATATGAATCTTCCATCTTTGGCTCTATTCTTCAATAAATCTTCAAATAGGCACAATGACTTCAAATATTTTGCATCTCTTGGACAATAGACTTCGTCTTGAGTCTTTTTCTTCGATAAAACCCGTTCAATCCCATGTTTTCTTCAGTATTCATCCGGTTGACTCTGAAAACACAATAAACACAAAAACCACGCATAATTCCAAACAAATGATATTAAATACGTGTTTTGGTCTTGTTTTAGCCAGATTTAAGTGGTAAAAGGATAGGTGTTTTCACACCTATCAAATCCCCTACACTTAACCATTGCTATGCCCTCATGCAATACTTAGTGACAAAGCACATTTACACTTTTCTCATAATCAATCAACCTTGGCCTTATTAAATTCTATTAAACAAAAATGGAAGTACTAAGAGAAATTAAAACTTTAAAGTAAATAAGAGGATAGAAAATAGCTTACGTGGAAATAACTTGTAAAGAGATCGAGGACTTACATTAGGGCTTCGGTGCTGCGAAGATTTATCACCCTTAAGTTTCACGTTCCCCAAACTAAGCTTAAAAACGAGATCATTGTTATTATAAGTTAGCAATTCAAACACTTACCCACATGGCTTAATTAAATGCTTAGACTCCCTTATTCCTAGATGTATCTCTTATATTTTATTTTTGTCTTAGAATGATAATGAAGATGCATTTTTGGACTTATTTCGATAGTTTATTTAGGCTGAAAGCAAAGTAGGACGATTTGATCAATAGTTAGCTAAAGGACAAAATCTCTTAAAACTGCTTCTCGGGATATCAAAAAGTTCATATCTTGGCATAACTTGGTTCGCGATTTGAGACCTTTCTCGGGCCGATATTTGGCATGTACTTCATACTTCATATCTTGAGAGACGTTCTTGAGATAATGGTCTTCTCATCGTAATAGAGTTTCTTCACTTGGAGACTTTTGAGGGGTACTCCAACTTTGTTGACCACGACTTCATGATTATTTCTTCAATCTCTAATTGGGATTTTGAGATACAACGATCCGCCTCCTTTCCGGACTTGGATCTATTTATCCTCATACCTTGTTAGGGTCTTTTCGGATAGACTTCTCCAAGATCTTTATGGGAGTTAATTGCTTTTCGTCGTGAGTCTTGATCCTTCATATTGATTTTGGAAATAATGCTTTTCACATCACTTTGGATCTTCAGCAATAAAATGAATCCTCATGCCTTGTTAGGGCCTTTTCGGACTCGCCAATCTTCGCGCCCTGCTTCATAAGTTATGCCTTGGCTATGAACTCTTATCATTACCGAGCAACTTTTAAACGATCTTGGGCTAGAAGCTAAGTAACCTTTCAAATCGTACGACCTTACTTATTGCAGATAAATTAATAGCAAGTGATGGGAGAATAGGCAAATAATTACACCAAGTGAGCTTATGAAAGAATACCGACTTATAATTGACTCTATCATCTCTCCTTCTCCATAATTTAAAATCTCAAGTAATGAGATTCGTGGATGCTTAGCCTAATAAACCAATTAAGGTCTATATGGTTAAGGATACTAGCTAGAATAAACTTAGATAAGTCTATTCGGTTTGAGTCAAAATAATCGCAACGGGCCTAATATGTCAAAGACTTCTAAGCTGGCTACACCACTTTATTAATATTTTTGACTTTATTGCGGGATATATACATATGAAAGCAAAGATAAAAATTTAAAAATTACTACTAAATGGCCAAAGTTAATTAAAAATTTGAAAAATGTTGAAGATGCATTTTTGGGTTAAATGAAGGTATTTTTGGGTTAAACTTCGATAGAAGTCCCCCTACACTTAAGATAAACATTGTCCTCAATGTTTAAGCATGTGGGAAAAGGTCTCCCCTACACTTATGACATTGTGCACGTTGGTTAACTCGAGTTAAGGAAGAGACGACTAAAGTGATCAATTTCAAATGTGAGTATGAAGAAATTTGAATCACGATAGTTGAGAGATAGAACCGGATTTCGGATAACACGGAAGCACGGTTCTTCAAAGGTTCCAAGAGTGCATTCATCCCTGTAATCACATGCGCACAAAAACAAACACCTAAACAGGTCCCCCTACACTTAGGAGGTTAAAACAGAAAAGGATAGATACTCGGGTTGCCTCCCGAGGAGCGCTTGTTTTTGATAACCAAGTCACGAGCCTGACTCGACCCAAAATTAGTTCATGGGGAACGTGGTGAGGGATGGAATCATCTCCTGAGAGATGTCCTCACCAAAGTACAACTTCAGACGCTGGCCATTCACTTTGAAATTGGGCCCATTTGGCTGAGAAAGCTCAATGGTCCCATATGGAAAGATGTTGGCGACGGTGAATGGACCAGACCAACGGCTCTTCAACTTGCCAGAGAAGATCTTCAACCGAGAGTTAAAAAGTAAGACTTGATCACCAACGTGGAATTCTCGGTTCTTGATTTTTGCGTCATGAAGGATCTTCGTCTTCTGTTTGTAGATCAGCGAGTTCTCATAAGCTTCATTCCTCAGTTCGTTGAGCTTGTTGAGTTGAGTCTTGTGATGATCACCGACTTTGTTTATATCGAAGTTAGCCCACTTCAAGGCCCAGTGCGCCTTATGCTCCAGCTCGATGGGAAGGTGGCATGCTTTCCCGTACACAAGACGATACGGTGTACAACCGATCGGGGTCTTATAAGCAGTACGGAAAGCCCACAGAGCATCATCTAACTTATCGGCCCACGCGACACGATGCTCTCCCACAGTACGCTCCAAAATTCGCTTCAATCCACGATTGGATATCTCGGCCTGCCCATTGGTTTGGGGATGATAGGCGGTGGAAAGACGGTGATTGACACCATACTTTGCCATGACTCTTGCAAATTGATCGTTGCAAAAATGAGTCCCGCGGTCACTGATAATAGCACGAGGAACGCCGAATCGAGCGAACAGCGATTTCAAAAAGTTACAAACCACCCTTGCATCATTAGTAGGTAAAGCTTTGGCTTCAACCCACTTTGAAACGTAGTCAACGGCTACAAGGATGTATTTGTTTCCTTTAGAAGAAGGGAATGGCCCCATAAAGTCGATACCCCAAACATCAAAGATTTCACACTCTTGAATGAAATTCTGAGGCATCTCGTCTTTATGTGTGATCGTGCCTTGTTTTTGGCAATCATCACATCGTTTAACCATATTGTGAGCGTCACGATATATGGAGGGCCAATAAAATCCCGAGTCAAACACTTTTTTGGCGGTGTAGTTGGGACCAAAGTGACCACCGGTGGGTCCTTTGTGGCAAGCATCAAGGATTTTCAAAGCTGCCGGTCCATCAACACATCGGCGGATAATCAGGTCGGCACATTGTTTGAATAGGTAAGGGTCGTCCCAAAAGTAAGTCTTAATGTCGGTGAAGAACTTCTTCTTTTGTTGAGACGTCAACCCTTCCTTGAGAATTCCACCCGCCAAGTAGTTTGCAAAGTCCGCAAACCACGGGGTTGCATCAGAATTCGAATTTATAGACATTAAGGTCTCCAAGGGAAAAGAATCATTGATTTCTTTGTTCGGATGATCCCCTTGGTAAGGATCCTCAAGTCTGCTGAGATGATCCGCGGCTAGGTTTTCAGCTCCCTTTTTATCGCGAATTACGATTTTAAATTCCTGGAGCAGCAAAACCCAGCGAAGAAGTCTTGGTTTGGAATCTTGCTTTGTTAACAAGTACTTCAACGCGGAATGATCGGTGTAGACGATTGTGGTAGAAAGGACAAGATAGGGGCGAAATTTTTCAAAGGCATAGACAACAGCTAAAAGCTCTTTTTCGGTTGTCGTATAATGCAATTGTGCCCCCGTCATTGTCTTGCTAGCGTAATGGATTGGTTGGAAGTGTTTGTTCACTCTTTGTCCCAGAACCGCTCCAATAGCAAAATCACTAGCATCGCACATCAACTCAAAAGGCAACTCCCAATTAGGGGTAACTAAGACGGGTGCCTTAGTAAGCTTATCCTTAAGCGAGTTGAAGGCTTCAAGACACTCTTTGGAAAAGATAAAAGGAGTATATTTTTCCAAGAGGTGGGTCATCGGGCGAGCGATTTGAGAAAAATCTTTGATGAATCGACGGTAGAAGCCCGCATGACCCAGAAAACTTCTCACACCCTTCACGGTTGAAGGTGGAGGCAACTTAGCGATAACATCGACTTTAGCACGGTCGACTTCAGGACCGGCTTTCGAGATCTTGTGTCCTAGCACGATGCCCTCTTTTACCATGAAATGGCATTTTTCCCAATTCAGAACAAGGCGAGTGTCTTCGCACCGCTTCAGCATTCGTTCCAAATTGGCAAGGCAAGAAGAGAAGGAATCCCCGAAGACCGAGAAATCATCCATGAAGACTTCCATGGTTTGTTCAACCATGTCATGGAAGATAGCTAACATGCACCTTTGGAAAGTCCTGGGGCATTGCATAAGCCAAAAGGCATCCTTTCGTACGCAAATGTGCCATAGGGACAAGTGAATGTTGTCTTCTCTTGATCTTGGGGATCGATGGGTATTTGAAAATAACCCGAGAAACCATCAAGAAAGCAGTAATATTCATTACCCGCTAAACGTTCAAGCATTTGGTCCATAAAAGGTAGAGGGAAATGATCCTTTCTCGTGGCATCATTGAGTTTGCAGTAGTCTATACAAACTCTCCACCCAGTAACGAGATGAGTGGAAATCAACTCGTTGTGTTCATTGGGAACAACGGTTATTCCGCCCTTCTAAGGCACACAATGGATTGGACTAACCCATGGTGAATCCGAAATAGGGTAAATCATACCCGCATCAAGAAGTTTGATAACCTCTGTTTTGATGACTTCATGTATTTTTGGATTCACCCTTCGTTGGTTTTAAATTGTGGGCTTAAAGTCGTCCTCCATGAGAATTTTGTGTGTGCAAAAGTGAGGATCAATTCCACGAATATCAGAAATTTTCCAAGCAATAGCCTTCTTGTGATCTTTAAGCACGGCAATGAGGCGAGTTTTATCTTCATCTTTCAAATCCTTAGCGATGATGACTGGCGACTTCTTCTCTTCTTCAAGGAACACATACTCGAGATGAGGCGGCAACTCCTTAAGTTCTAAATCCGAAGAACTTTCGACGGGAGGCGTATTCAAAGTCGGAGTATCGATGGCAATAACCGTGGGAGATGGAGGAGAGGGATTGTCTTCGTTGAGAAGGTTGTAAAAGAAATGCATGTCTTCATCCCCATCGGTGGGAGAATCATCAGTAGCTAAATTCACATCTCCCATGGTGTCTTCAAGATTGTTCCAAAATAAATCACTATCTCCAAACAGTGACAGCGATGACTCAATAGAGGATACGGTTTCAACATTAGGAAGAGGGGTAGGAATACTTTTACAAGCATTTTGGAAGTGTTCTTCACAAGCCTCATCAAGAACGTCAATACAATTAACACTCTCGTTGGAATAAGGTTGTTTGGACAACTTTCCCATGTTGAAGACGATCTTATCGTCTCCCACTCTCATGATAAGCTCACCGGCTTCAACATCGATGAGAGTGCGACCGGTCCTCAGGAATGGACGACTCACGATCAAGGGAACACGAGGGTCCATCTCGTAGTCGACGACGACGAAATCGGCAGGAAAAGTGAATTTGTCAACTCCTACAAAGACGTCTTCGGTTATCCCCACTGGATAAGCAACCGTACGGTTAGCTAATTCCAAAGTCATTTTGGTGGGGACTAGCTCAGGGAGAGATAATTGCTTCCAAACACTTAGAGGCATTAGATTGATACTGGCACCTAGATCGGCTAGGGCCATGCAATTCTATACTCCCGAGAAATTGCAAGGGATTAAGAAACGACCCGGATCACCAAGCTTGGTTGGCAATTTCCTTAAGAGCACTGCAGAGCAATTCTCATTAAGTTGGGTGTTGGAAATATCGAGAAGCTTTTCCTTGTCGCTCAGAAGATCTTTAAACATTTTTGCATACTTAGGCATGTGAGCGAGAGCCTCAGCGAAGGAGATATTGAAATTCAATTGTTTGAACATCTTAAGAAAGTTCGAAACCTGAATATCGTCCTTGCTTTTGAGCTTCTCTTTCCTCAACCTAGATGGATAAGGTATATTGGAAGAAGAGGAAGGCTTTGGGAGAATAGGATCACTCACATCCTTGGGTGGAGGAGGGGTAGAAGGAAGAGGTGGAGAAATTAGGGCAGGAGAAGGATGAGGAATAGGAGCAGGTGACTCGTTCTCCTTAGTCACAACCACCGGTGGAGGTATAGGAAGCTCGGGTTCCTTGGTACCTTTGCCACTGCGAGTAGTGATTGCTTTCATGTCCCCTCTTGGATTCGCAACGGTATTACTCGGAAGAGTACCCAAAGAAGAGGGTTGATTACCGTGGAAGAAACTAGCCATCATGTTTCTTAAGTCATTCGTTTGACTATCCATAGTTGTTTTCATATCAGCTCTCAGATCATTCCCTTGTTTCATCAGGTCTGCTTTCAAGTTGCGCACTTCCTGTTGGAGATTATCCACGATCAGATCGTTAGTCCTCATGTAGGTTCCAATGTCTTGATGTGATGCGGGGGTTTGGTTGGAAGGAGCATTGTATGCGGGTGGTTGATAAGCAGGTTGCTGGAAGACTTGGTTGTTTCGTTGAGGTGGTTGTTGCTGTTTGTGAGGTGGTATGTATGGTCCACGAGATTGTTGTTGTTGAGGAGGGCGATTGAGGTTTTGTTGTTGGTTTGGGTTGGTAGGAGGAAAACCAGGTGGTGAAAGATAGTTGTTGGAGCGGTAGCTAAGCAAATTACGGTCACCTTGAGGTCGGGTTTGATAAGCAGGTTGAGGATAGGTGCCATAAGCTGCATTCACATTTTCAGCAGGGTAGTCTTGGGTAGCGGTACACGTGGTGTAAGAGTGAGGACCCCCGCATATCTCACATGGTTGGCTAACAGCATTGACTTGAGCGTTTTTAGCGTTATTGCTGTTGTTGTTGCTGACGGTGTGGGTAACAAGCGATTCAAGAAGCGTAGTGATTTTGTCCAGTCGCTTGTCGCTGTCACTAGTGCTAGCACTAGCGACATTGGTCCGAACACTCTTGGTTTGCACACGATACTTATTCTCAATGATGTCCCAAGCAGCATTGGAAGTCTTACCCAAAAGATTACCCCCCGATGCACTGTTTAGTGAATCTTGGTCACTCATGCTTAAACCATTGTAAAAAGTATTAATTTGATGTACTTTGGTAAAACCATGTTGTGGGCATTTTCTTAAAAGATCTTTAAAACGATCCCAAGATTCACTGAATGACTCATCGTACTTTTGTTCAAAATTTATGATTTCATTCCGCAAAGCGGTAGTACGAGAGGGTGGGAAAAAGTAATTGATAAACTTGGTTTCCAAATCCGTCCACGAAAGAATACTCTGTGGCGGTTCCTTAGCAAGCCAATGCCGGGCTTGTCCCTCTAAAGAAAAGGGAAAAAGTTGTAACCTGATAACCTCTTGTGGAACACCATTGAATTTGACCGTGTTAGTGAGTTGCAAGAATCTCTTGATGTGGTCGTGTGGATCATCAATGGTACGCCCCAAGAATGGTTGAGCAGAGACCATCTGGATAAAGCCTGATTTTAGCTCAAAGTTGTTGGCTGCAATTGCTGGTATAACGATTGGATCAGTGTTGCCATCTACATGAGCTTGCAGCAGTTCAATCATCGGGCGATTATCCGGTTGAGGCTCATTGTTGTTGTTATTATTCATGTTGTTGAAAGGTGGGTTGTTGTTGTTATTATTATTGTTTGGAGGTGGTATGTTGTTGTTGTTTTGTACACCGGCCATGTCTAAGTGATCGAGAGGCTCAGGCTCTTGATAAGACGTGGATCGAGTGCGCATACACCTGCAAAAGAACGAACAAAGAAAAGCAAAGCAAAAATATTTTTGGTTTTTATGTTTTTTTTACTTTTTTAGGATTTTTTGAAAGTTTTTATGAAAAAGTAACGTTCACGGGGAACGGATCCCAAAATCCAAGTTCTCACAAAAAACTTTTGATCTTAACGAGAAGAGCCGGCAACGGCGCCATTTGATACATGCGTTTTTCAATGGGTTCAATTTTATTCTCTCGATATCCTCTCGAATTGATCTCGGCTCTAAGTGGAATGATTTGTTCTTGGTTAATAAAAAGGAGTTTGGTTGTTTATCTAATTTAAACTAATGACAAATAATTAAGTGTTGAAGAGTAAACTTAAAGCTTTGAATGATTAAAGTAAAAGACAAGCTTGAAAATAAAAATTTGAAAACTTAAAGATTATACTAGAAAAATAAATGGACATTCAATAAAAACTAACACTTGGAAAACTTAGTAAAAAAATGAGCTTAATTAAAAAGTACTACAAGAAAGTAAGAACGGAACAAAGCAAAACAAGTGAATCGGAATAATGGAAAAATACCCTCAATCGGAATATATTCCGATCACTGATCGGAATGTGGAAAAATGAGTAAGATCGGAATGTTGCCAAAGAAGCACAATCGGAATGTGTGACAAGAGGCCCAATCGGAATCCCTGAATTTGAGGCCAATCGGAATGTGAAATTACTTACTGTCGGAATGTTAAAATGCCATCTAGTCGGAAAATTAAAACCCTTTTCCGATCTATAGATCGGAAAAAGGGGGTGTGTCTTGGTCGGAATGATCAAATCGGAAAAGGGCTTTGCCCTTTCCGAAAATAGTGCAAATTCGAGGCTAAAGGCAAGGAAAATAAGCTTATGGAATAAGCTAACTCCCAAACAAACTCGAATCCAATATAAGCTGATCAAATAAGCACTTTAGAACAACTTATCTAACTTCAAATAAGCAAAAGCATAAATCAAATGATAAAAAGATGAACTTTTTATAAAAACTTTAAAAAGTAAATAAGCTAAATCAACAAATAAGCCAATAAGAACAAGGATCTCAAAGCTTATTCATGTATAAACTTAAGGAAACATAAAAAGTAATCACTTTTTAAGCACAAATCATTGATGAACAACACGGATTATACGAGATTTGTACCAAAATCAATCAAAATCAAAGAAAGGAAGGATGAGATTAAAGATTAAAAGATAAAAACTTGAACTTGATTAATGAAAGATAATACAAAAGTTTGAATTTGAAAGAGAAAAAGATGAAATCTAGTGAGAGAAAGTTTAGAACTTTCTCTCTCTAAAACTAGAGAAATCCAAAAACTAAAAACTAACTAAGTGTGTGAAATTTGTGAAGTAAGGGCCTTTATATAGGCGTGTGTATGGGCTTGCAAATGGGCTTGGTTTTGGGCTTCTTTTCTTCTTTTTTCTTTAGTCTTCACGCTTCTTTAAATAAACGTTTCCGACTTGGATTTGAGAAGTGTCGGTGAATAATTCCAACTCGTCTTATAATCTTTTGTTTAATAGACTCGAGTTCTTCGACATATATGAATCTTCCATCTTTGGCTCTATTCTTTGATAAATCTTCAAATAGGCACAATGACTTCAAATCTTTTGCATCTCTTGGACAATAGACTTCGTCTTGAGTCTTTTTCTTCGATAAAACCCGTGCAATCCCATGTTTTCTTCAGTATTCATCCGGTTGACTCTGAAAACACAATAAACACAAAAACCACGCATAATTCCAAACAAATGATATTAAATACGTGTTTTGGTCTTGTTTTAGCCAGATTTAAATGGTAAAAGGATGGGTGTTTTCACACCTATCAATTTCATGGTGAATGTGGTGTGTGCCTTGCATCCTTCAAAAGGAGCTGATCCCTCCTACTCATTACCATTTAATTAGAGGCATCCCCTATAATTGCATGACGAGGTCACCCCTCCAAGTATTCATGCACGTTGTTGACCTCATGACCTATATTGGCTTTTGGTATATTAAACTAATACAGATTTTCATAAGCAACATAAGCTATGTTTTCAGAACTAAACCAGTAAACATGACATACATCTAGGTTTCCCAGGACTCATTCATTTCCGTTGCTTTTCATGCTTTATATGCTCTTATTATGCTTCATTACTCTATGTTTACATGCTTTATTGTATATCCGTGCACAGCATTATGCTCAACCCTTTTCTATTTCCATGTTCCCAAACGGCAGGTACCCAAGGTCGCAAGTAGGATCTCACGAGTATGTGCATTCGGATGGAAGCTATCTAACCTCTTTTACCTTATGCATGTATTCCTACTTTATCATACTTTACTTCATTTGGACATTATTTAGTCCTTTCATCTACATACTTAATATTGCTTGTGTGTGAGTTACTTAGACTACCGATGTTTGATTCCAGTATTTCTATTTATGGTCATGAATGTTTAGGCATTTACCTTGCATGCTTTGACATGCCATATTTTACTATGGCATTCCATCTTAACAAATGGGGTGTTACACCTATGGTATATATAATTATGTTTATTTAGTACTACTCATTTTCAATATTGTGGGAGCAGTGGTATTTACATATGTGTTTTTACCTTGTTCTAGTCAATAATAAACTCTACCTTCCTGAAGTTTTGACCATATGTCTTCAGCCACCTATTCAGGTATCCGCTCAGGAGTTTTTATCCCAGTGGAGATGACTAGTTGCAATCATTCAAACTTTAAGAACTAGCGAGCCTTTTATAGTTTAATAAACCACATACCTTCTTTTTTAGCATTAATGATCAAGGTAAATACTCTTGGTTCTTTATGAAATTTTTTCAATTTTCAGGATCCAAACACAAATAATCTAGTGGTAAGCACAACCTTATATTCTTCAATTAAGGTTCTTTACTAGTAAGGGCAGATATACTGGCATGCTGCAGCGACGTTTATTGATGTCCCACATTATATAACGTTACTACTAACAACAGCTCGTATATTTTTGAAGATTCTCTATCAGTTTGTGTCTGCCTAATCTGGTGGTGATGGGAACTAAACGTCCCTTTGATGATCTGCATGAATGTAATATTTTTTTATAATTGAAGACTTTTGTGAATTCTACATGTAGAACATGCTCTTCGAGGTCTTTGCTTGCAATGTTATTGTATTTGATATCACTTACGACATCCATTTGTATGTTTAGTGCATCTTTATAAAAGGGCATCCATTTATGTATGCAAGGCATCAACGAGCATATTATTTCAGCATCGATGAACATCTTAGTAGGGCGTCTGCTTTTGCAGTATCATGGGGCATGTAGCATGACGTATCATCACCTGCTGATTCATTTTTTTTATATAAGTTATGTTTCTTGGTTCTTGGAATATATATTTCTTTTAAAAAAACTATAAGTTCTGTTTTTTAGAATATAAGAGATCTTAATACATCATCATATGATCTTGTTTTAATGTAAGTTGCGTTTCATAGAGTATAGTTCAATCTTTATGCAAGGCATGGTTATTAAATATAATGACAGACTCTTTTAAGTTACACATGGAAGTAGTAGCTGTAAATGTTCAACAAATATGCACCATATAAGAATAAAATTAACAGCTTGCTTCTACAAAATTCCAAGTTTGACTTTGTATGTCTAACAAAACATAATTCACTTCAATCTTATAGGTCCAGGTTTTCTAAAGATTGTTACAAGTGTTGGATTGATCTAAATAGAGAGCGAAATAGATGAAGATCTTGAGATGAACTAGAGAGAGAAAGGAGAGGAAAGGAGATCTAGAGAGAGAAAGTGATATTTTATTAATGAAAATGTGAAATGAACAATGACCAACCCCTCCTAACATGCTAGGAGGGGGTTCATATAGCCCACCCTACATGTGGGCTATATGGGCAATATTGTTTACATATTGGATCACGAGCCTAATACTTGAATATATCATTGGAGTGACCGATCCTTTCTAAATACGTAAAAACGTATTTCCAACAATCTCCCTTTAAGAGAGGTCACTCCAAGTTACAATGTCCTAAATAGTCTATAGCTCGTGATCTATGCTAACAATGATGTGACTGAGAATTTCCTTGGAAAAACGTATTTCCAACAATCTCCCCCTAAGGGAAGTCACACCATTTTAAAAAATCTTAAACCTAGCATAGTATGCTTGAGTCTTCGATCTTGTTCTTGTGAACATGCTGATGAGATCTTTGACTTTAGTCTTGAGCATGTTTCCTTGCCTTGACCTTGTGCATTCATCACTTGTGATATTCGCCTCCTCGTGACTTCATGTTCCACATACTTATACTTTTATAAATTCTTAAAAGCTCTAGAGTTTGATACAGCAGAAGACTTGACTTTTAGGCTTTCTTGAATTTGTTGAAGTATTAAGTGTAGAAAGCATAAGCATGTGTTTACGACTTCTTCTGGATTGTACACCGCAATGCCACCTTCTTATTACGCTACATAAGACAGTTAGCAACAAAACATATACACAGATGAAATGGCCTTGAACATTTCATTCTAATTCGGTAGCATTTTACCTTTGGTCGATGAAGACCGTTGGACGATATAAAATATCGTACTTGTGACAGGTAGTTTCAATTAAGAACCTCCTTGACAAGATTTCGCGGGTAAACCCGTTCTCTTTATTCGACCGTCCAAAGCTTACTGCGAACATAAAGAGTGAATCATTTGGATAATATTATCCGCATGATTTGAAGCCTTCAATTCATGTCCTGGAACAAGTGAAATTCAATTAAGAACTGCACCATCGTTGCTTTCCAGTTGTCACAAGCTTGATTCGTATAGAATCTTGCAAGTTACCTACCAAGTGCTGTTTGAGGTTAACACTAGAAGGATTTCCACTCATCACTGTGAACACTAAGGCATCACTCTGAGTGTTTTGGCAAGATCACTAAGATATTGCGTAGAGGCCTGGAACGTGTTTAAATTCAGTTAAGAATTAAACCACTGTTGCTTTCCAGTTATCATAAGCTTGATTCATAAAGAATCGCACAAGTCACCTACCATGAGCTTTTTGATATTCGCTCAAGAAGGATTTCCATCTTCATTGTAAATACTTTCGTATTACTCGGATGTTCAGGCAAGATCATGAAGATTTTGCGTAGGACTCTTAAGATCTTTCTTACTTTTCACAATGTGTGAAGAAGCAAGGAACTATGAAAGTGTGTCCTAATGAGATATTTGATGATCTCAAATGGCTCTAGACTCAATCGTGCATTTTGGATTTTAGTGATCGGAGGCTGGAGAGGAGTGCCACCATTTCAATACCAATTTATTCGGAGTGAATAAATAAATAGATAATGCGTTGTCTCCGTGTGATTAAAACAAATATCTTTTAAGAGATATCTTAGTTAGCTGGGATGGATTGTGCATTGCATCACTGGGTCCATGATGTCTATCTTCAATATCAAGAATCATTAAAAATGATCTCAATAGCATATGTATTGACCCGGTTTCTGCCTGAGGTTGTAAGGAGGGCTTCTTTCTTTACACCCTTTATCTTTACAATTCTTTTTCATTCTTCAACCCCTTTAATGCTTACCAATACGTCATAACTAGCACCTTGTTGTGATTGTTCCAGTGCTAACTTAAGTACTTGGTCGGCATTCAGCTATGTTCACAATCTTTCTCCATCTTTCCTAAGGACTACTATTTATAGCTATGGAATGTCCTTTGGAAGATTCCTCCGTTTTTGGAAGAATCATTGGACTTAAACTATCCTACCATCCTTATGTCACCACAATCTTCATCGTCGTGAAATAAATGGGTTGTGGGTAAGTATAAATCACCATGAAATCCCTTTTGATATCCAAATCTATTTTGCTCCCCCTTAACATATGCCACGATATTCTAAAACATTTCGCACATGTCAGGATGAGCCAACACATTAAGTCAAACCATTATTGATCTCAATATTAAATCACATTTTCTCCCCCATATTAAAAATATTAACCCAGTCGATGTTTTTAATATCAATTGATTTAATATCATTATAAGAAAATTTGGAAAGAAGAATGCAAATCCAATTATCTTCATGATTTTCACAAGCTCCCCCTCAAATTAATGAGGGTGTACTTGAAACGTAAATTGAATACCTTTTAAACACAAGTGTAAGGTACTTATCACGTGTAAAGATCATATATGATAATGTATTCACAAGATTAGCAGTTTACGAGGTTGGACCTGAATGATGGAGAACATCATATGAAAGAATCACATGGTTCTTGTTCACGAATGTTGGTCGCCTCGTCACGTCTGAAGTTATCTCTTGACTCCATGTGTACGATTGATATCGTTGTCTTGACACCAATATGTGAACTTGGCACTTTTGGCGTCAAAGATTCTGAATGCTGGGACAATTGCTCCCCCTCAATTGTTGACCCGTGTTCTATTGAAAGAGCTGTAGTCGCCGTTTGAGTAGTCGCATCGTCGATTATGTAGATATCAATTGTAAATTGTTACTGTTGGTGGAGATGATAACTTCATAAAAACAAGATTTCTCTTGTTTTAACAAATAAATGCACTGACACGTACATATATTCGTGTTAGATTGTGTTATTACGTAAACACAATCCCTTACATGGTTATAAAGTAAACCATGCCCGATAAAATTAATTCCCGTTGTTGAGTCAAAGCTTTCCGGTGAAATGCTTGACTTGAATATGAAAAGTGGGCTACTGTCTGAAATAACAGCAAACCATATTGAGCATGTTTTAAAACATTTGAACTTATGCTCGAACTTTATTTACAACCCCGTGTCATTATTGAATGACATTTCTAGTATCGTAAATATTATCGATTTCAGAAGACATGCTCTTTGTATCAAAACATTTTTGAACACACAATTTTGAAAGATTAAAAAAAAACCTTTTGAGAAATTCTCGAAACATTATGTTCAAAGTTTTGAAAACCAATTACTTGAGCTTAAGATGTTGAATATCTTACAAAACGAGCTAAAGTCCGAGAAGTTGTAAACTTCCCGTTGTGAGGATAAGTTTATCATCAGCGATAAACCTTCCTTCTAACTGAAGAGCGAGTACTAAGTTGATATTTACGTAGAATTCGTTTTCATGAGCTTGAAAAACTTTTGAATGTTTTAAAGTAAAGCTCATGACCGAGAAAGATGAATTTCCCGTTATGAGGAAAAGTTCTCTTATTTAAAAGATAGACTTTCCTTTCTGAGCTTAAAACTTAGAATGTTTTAATACAAGCTCATGACCGAGAAATTTTAATTTCCCGTTATGAGGATAAGCTATCTTTAAAGATAAGCTTTCCTAAATGTGAAGTCCGAGTTACAGTCTGATATTTAACTGTAAGTCATTATGCATGAGCTTAAAAACTTCAAATGTTTTTAATAAAAGCTCATGCCCGAGAAAAAATGAATTTCCCGTTGTGAGGATAAGTTTATCATCGGCGATAAAATTTCCTTTATTTGAGGATCGGGTCATTGTCTGACATTTAACAATGAACAATATACACGAGTTTAAAACCTTTGAATAGTTTTAAAGTAAACTCGTGTCCAAGAAAATTTAATTTCTCGTTTTTGAGGATAAGTTTATCATCGGCGATAAACTTTCCTTTATGTGAAGATCGGGTCATCGTCTGACATTTAACGATGAGCCTTATACCCGAGTTTAAAACCGTTGAATAGTTTTAGTGTAAGCTCGTGTCCGAGAAAACTTAATTTCTCGTTTCGAGGGTAAGTTATTGTTGCGTAGATAAACTTCCCTTTCTCTGAAGTTCGGGTCACAGACTGTGATTTGACTGTGAGCCATATACCCGAGCTTAACCGCAAATCCCCTGAGACACTTGTTTCTTAGATATCAGCTTCTTTAGCAACCAAACTCTGAGAGTGTCCTTAATTGAATGGTATACAACGATGGGAACGTTGTGTTCTTGTTGAACGTTAACTTTGGTACCTGCATTCTCATTAGAAAGATGGATGCTTTTATATGGGTTAGCGATATCTATTTTAGAACCATGTGGGGTTTCACAGTTGGCCTTACTTGTGCCAGAGGTGACCTGAGGAGATGATTCACTTGTCTTAGCTGGGAGACGTTTCCTTTTATAGAAAACCTTAAGTTCAGGCTTAAGTGATGTATCATCCTTTTTAATTTCCTCCCTAGTAGTCTTAGTAGAATCGGAGACTATCCTAGTTAAAGGGCACTCGTTTCCTACAAGAGTGAAAGTTCTACCAGTGGGGCGCCACATTTTACCAATGGGTTTGATTTTAGCTACCCACTGGGATTTAAGTCTAGCACGGGAGTTCACCTCATTAAGTAATTTCTTGACACAAGAATCATGATTGGCTTTAAAGACACATTTCCTACATGTTTTATAAGTAGCATATTTAATGTCCGGATAAGATCTAGAGTTCCTAGATGATTGATTGATGCTCCTAGGATATGACATGCTACGGTTAGCAGTGTTGGGTAAACTAGAAGGCATCTGACTAGGTTTGAAATTATTATCTCTTACTTGTGTCTTTTGCTTAGCTTCCCTTAGTCCAAATTTATGGCGAACGTCATTTGAACTAGTTCGAGATGTGTTCTTTGGACTATGTCTAGGGAGACTAGATGCAATCATGTGATTAGGTCTTGCAAAAGCTGTTTTAGTCACATTAGGCCTAGATGGTGGAGTGACTGTTCTAGAAATATGAACCATATCAACTTGGGAGGCAAACCGCGGTCTCGAGGATTGAGGTCGCTCGGATCTAAATGCAGTCGGTTGTTTGAGGGACTGATTTGTAGGCGGTTTCCCCAAGATTGATGGTTTTTCAAGCTTAGTGTCCACACTAGTTCCTTTAGTTTTCCTTAATTCATTTTTCAACGCAGCTATAGCAAAAACCTTATCCTGAACTTGAGCCTTTAAAGTCTCATTCTCTTTGAGCAATTTATCTTGGGATGCTAATTTAAATTATAGCAACTGAATTTGTTTCAAAAGATTATCCTTTTCAACTTTAGAATCTAAAACTTTTTGATCCAGTTTTTGTTCAAGAACAACGTTTGACTTTTCAAGTTTTTCAAAATATGTTTCAAACTTGTCGGTTCTCTTAGAAAATTATAGTTTGGCATCCTCAAGATCTTTTGATTGCTGAGCTACGATCGTTTCGAGATCTTCAATCCTAGAATGAGAATTATTTAAAGAAGCAGTCATAAGGCACTTATCTTGATGTTTAGCATATTGAACACTTTCTCCCCCATTATGACTCACATCGGATGAATCAGAAGTGGTATCACTATCACTCTTTTCTATCCCATGTTTGGTATAATTAGGTTCAGAATGTTAAACATGCTGTATATTGTTGAAACTTGGCACCTCAACAATTGGTGCTTGTGGCTTGATGCTTGGTTCATGCATTCCTTCTGATTCCTTGCCATTGCTCAACGTGACGACCAAAGTGGCACCCATTTCTTGCACCGGGCATATCTGATCATCTCTTGACGACATCGTGAGGCGTAGCTCTCTCTCATGTTCATGAGGTATTGATGCATGCAATGGTTTAGACGACTCCTTGATTCTTTGAATCTGACCTTTTTTCAATCGTATCTCGTTGTAATTAACTAACCTGACCTCAATACACTTCTCAAGTATATTGATGTGATTGAGTAAATCACTTCTAAAGGTTTCAGTCTGGCAACCCGTATGCCAGTTGAAAGCTTGGTGAAAGATTAGAGTCGAATAATCAAGATGAGGTACCATTGTTGAGGAAAAGAAGTCCTTAAACTGTGTGCGAAGGATTTCTAGACATATCTTCGCTTTAACTTCATGAAGATTCTCCCTTTCAAATTGCAACCGTAACTCATCCAAATTATTGAAAATCTTCTCTTTGAAATTATCCACCTTGCCAAAGAACAGTTGAACCATGGGTGGAAGTTCGGTCCTGTCGTGCGGATAGAGAGTTGCAAGGTGTGTCTTGAGCTCATGAAAGATTTCCAATGTTTTTTGACGCAATTTGATCTCTTTGAGTTGCATGTGTTGCAGTTCTCTCTCTTGGAATGTCGAATCCAATGAATCCATTGAATTTCGATAAAGATCAGGATTGATGATCGATTGAGTTATGAAATGAAATAATTGTCTTTGTGTTGTCGATATAAATCCCTTGAGTAGTGAAGAAAAATGATTAAATCCTCTAAATATTTGTTCTCGAGAAACCAAAAATTCCAAAGCAAACTCAAAAAGTGATGATATTCGGAATAAGTAGGAAATTCGGAATAAAGGACTTTTTCGGATAAAATTGCTTTTTCGGGTAAATTCAGGGTTTTCGGATAAAAATGAGTTTTCGGAATAAATAAGGTTTTCGGATAAATGCATGTTTTCGGATAACTTGTCTTTTTCGGAAAAATTGTAGTTTCCGGATAAATAAGTGTTTTCGGAAAAATCGATATTTTCGGAATAACATAGATCTTCGGATAAAATGGCAATTTCGGATAAACCTGGAGATTTTCGGATGAACAAAGAAGAGTGATTTTCGGATAAACTGCACAAAATGACCAAAATTCCGCAAATGACCAAAATGCCGAAAATGACCAAAATTCCGAAAAATAACCAAAATTCCGAAAATGACTAAAATTCCAAAAAATGACCAAAAATCCGAAAATGACCAAAATTCCGAAAATGACCAAAATTCCGAAAATTGACAAAAATTCCGAAAAATGACCAAAATTCCGAAAATGACCAAAACTCCGAAAAATGACCAAAATTCCGAAAAATGACCAAAAATCCGAAAATGGCCAAGATTCCGAAAAAATGATAAAAATTCCGAAAATGACCAAAATTCCGAAAAATGACCAAAATTCCGAAAAATGACCAAAACTCCGAAAAATGACTAAAATTCCGAAAATTCCGAAATTATCAAAATTCCAAAAAAATGACTAAAACTACGAAAAATGACCAAAAATCCGAAAATGACCAAAATTCCGAAAAATGACCAAAATTCCGAAAATGACCAAAATTCCGAAAATGACCAAAGTTCCGAAAAATGACCAAAATTCCGAAAAATGACCAAAATAATTCTTCGGATAAATATGTAAACCCTGTTCCGAAGATATATATTCGGATAAAGGACTGATTTTCGGATAAAACACAAAAAGGAATAGTCGACACCCTGTTTTAGATCTAACCTACTGTGGATCGAAAAATACCCCGAAAATCACCCAAATAATAAAAAATTTTGCGATTTTGACCAAATCAATTAACCCAAATTACTACTACGTCTATGTAGTCGATTTGTCTATAAATTTAAACAACAAAAACGCAAAAAAATTCAAGATTTGAGCTTGATTAAATCAAAACCCACCAAAATCAATCAAAACAAACACAAGAACAAACCAATCTAACCTTGGCTATTGATACCAATTGTAGGTCCAGGTTTTCTAAAGATTGTTACAAGTGTTGGATTGATCTAAATAGATAGAGGAATAGATGGAGATCTTGAGATGAACTAGAGAGAGAAAGGAGAGGAAAGGAGATCTAGAGAGAGAAAGTGATATTTGATTAATAAAAATGTGAAATGAACAATGACCAACCCCTCCTAACATGCTAGGAGAGGGTATATATAGCCCATCCTACATGTGGACTATATGGGCTATATTGTTTACATATTGGATCACGAGCCTAATACTTGAATATATCATTGGAGTGACCGATCCTTTCTAAATACGTAAAAACGTATTTCCAACAATCTCCCCCTAAGGGAGGTCACTCCAAGTTACAATGTCCTAAATAGTCTATAGCTCGTGATCTATGCTAGCAATGATGTGACCGAGACTTCCCTTGGAAAAACGTATTTCCAACAAATCTCTTATCGATTTGGTTCAAAAGGCAAGTCATGCATACATCCCGGAAGAAGTTTACTGGATTTGGATTCTGATGGCGCCTCACGATATAGCTTAAAAGAAGCATCTGGGTCGGTCACGTTGTCAGTATCTCCATGAATAACAGAAAAGTGACACTTAAGTTTCTGGTGTTGCAATAAGGATGTGATCAATAATATCTCATGACCGGTCCTAACACTTACAGATCCAGTGAAAACTAATGGATCAGAATATTCGGCTATAAGTGCAGTGGGATCACGAGAAACTGGTGTGCGCTTCTTCTTTATATCACTGAATTGGAATTCTGGTACTAATATGGATACAACTGGTGCAAGTGTCTGTTTTGATAAAAAAATAATTAGTATGCCACACTGAAGCGAGAACTTTAATAATATAATAATGGTAATGCAAAATTATCATACAATAAAGATTGCAGGAGAACACCAGCTATTGACAACAATCAGGTATTAAGACAACAATCAGATCAATTATAATCGACAATTGAGTCATTTTCCTATTGCACATTATGTTATGGATTTCAGGCAACACAAGCTATTGACTTCTCTCTTTTTGAATCAAGTGTTTCTTGAAATCCATCAACATAATGTGCAACAAGAAAATGACTCAACTGTCGATTATATTTGATCTGATTGTTGTCAATTTTCAATTGTCAATAATGTGGTCGTCATGTCAAAACACACCTGACTTCAAGGTATTTTACTAAGTTCTATAGTGGATTGAGTAGTGCCAAAATGGGCGGGCGGGCTGGAAACGGATCAAAACAAGTTTGTTTGAATCATTTATACTAGATATTTTTGGGAATTCTCTACATGTGGAAAGTGGTCTTTGAAGGATTTACTTACAATGTTATTGTATCCTGATAGTAGTTACATCATTGGGCATCCAATATAATGTTTAGTATAATTTTATAAATCCGGCATCCGTTTGTATATTTAGTGCATCTATGAACACATTATTAAGGCATCGATTAGTATATTATTAGCGCATCTATTTTTGTAAAATACTGACGACGTCATCAGTGTTTGTAGAAGATATTGTAACTAGTTTGCATGCTTAGTTTCTAACTTTTATATAGCTCATACCAGCTTGTAAATATGTAAAGATGCACGTCAAAAATAATTTTGTAAAATAGAGAACACGAGAGAACAAGAGCATACAATCTATTACGTATGCCACGCTTATTTATTTAAATAGGAGTATTAATCATAGGGGTGTCATTCGGTTTGGTTCTCAGGTTATTCAGTTATTTCTTTTTTGTGGGCCAACCTGAAAACCGAACCGAACAAACTAGATTTCAACCGAACCGAACCGAAAACCAAATTTGGATTTGGTTCTCGGGCTGACCCGAATTATCCTAATGTTTAAAAAAACATAACTGTTTAAATATTAAGAAAATAATAATTACTTCAAGTATAAAAATTATATTTTTATATTAAGATTAAATTTTAATAATTATTTTATATATATTTGTAAAACTTTGGTTTTCGGTTTTCGGGTCCGGTTGCCAAACCCATATCCAACCCGAAAACCAAATTTGTAGTTCAATTTGGTTACGACCCACAAACTGAATTCTATTTCGGTTCAGTTCTAATTCGGATTCGATTCGATTCGGTTTTCATGGATCAAACCAAACAAGGGACACCCGTAATTAATCATGACAAAAATAAACATACTATAATAGTAACTGACCATGAAAATGGGACACACCCTTTAGTTTATCATTATTATATAAATTGAACACAAAACACCAAATGATATTTCTTATGAATAATCACAATACGAACAGGTTTTTAAAGAGATATGATATAGATGGAAAATAATCCATACCAGTGGTTGGTTCATCAACAAATATCACGGATGTAATAGCAATTAGTTCACCCGCTATGGACGACGACTTTTTTTCACCTACAATTACTCCATGAACTTTTGCATCCCCAATACGTGTACCCGCACAACTGACATGTTATTTCATAAGAAGAAAAAATATAACAAACTAAGAAAGTATTGAATTATCATCTCAGTTTATCCAATACATCTATTAGAGATTATTATCGGTATATAAAAAGATGTAGAAACTAGCAAAACTCACCAAGCCTAATCTAAACAAGAGGTTGTTTATATATTCTTTCGAATACGTCTCGTTCAATTGAAGTTCAGCTGCAAGAGACAACATCTATCGAATATTCAAATGTGAGAACAAAAGGTCCTCTTGTCCCACATATATAAATCTGTTCAAGTTTCACCAAGTAAATATCATCAATAAAGAGTTAAAACTCTTGATAACAAGCCATAAGTTTAGCGGAAGCTTTACTTACTTGAATAAATAGGTTGGCATTGATTCTACATTGACCACCAAAAGGCCTAGTAAGTATAACTGAGGTGATGATAATGGTCTGACAGCTATGACATTGAGTACAGTTGTCTACCTGATCCTGATGGACCCATAATTGCAAGCAGCCTTTCCTGGTTTCACCTCTACACATACATTCTTAAGCAAGAAACACGACTGCAAAATCATCAAGTGAATAAATCAGTTGGTGATCTTGTAATTTTGTTGCTTAAAAGTAAGCAATCACATAATATGCAATCCATATTCAGTTTATAAAAACATTTGGATTGCTTATTATCAATGAGTTAAAAGAACACACCAACAAGCAAGTAGAAAATATGATGGAAAAGTGATTCTTTATACTATAAAACACAGGTCATTATCCAATTCTAGGAACTATAATACATGAATCCTACGTAGCGCTACACAACAGCCATAATGAGCTCAAACAACCTTACACTATCAATTAAGGTAGCTAGAAATTAAAAGATATTAACTCAAAAGTGGCTCAAGTCGACCCTTTTAGCTCTAATGTACACAACCTAACCGACATTCCCATGGCCGGTTCAAGACTATACCTTTACATGTTTACCCATCTAGGTAGCTCTTGAGACATTTGGACCATCTTTATTGTTAGCCGTATTTAAAGTGATGGTCATATAATATACCGTTGCGAAACTCGTGGAAAATGCTATTCAACGGTGTCAAGAGTTCTTAGTTATTATTATGTATGTAATGGGAATTAGTCCCGAACATACAAATGAGGAAGGCCTCCTAAACATTCACTCTTTAGTATAAAAGGCCATTCAACCTCATTTGTGTGTGTGTGTGTTTTCCATTTGTATTATTCTAGAGAGAGAATGGGTGTTTGTTTCTCTCACTAAGAAAAACACCATCTTTGTTTTTCTTTTTCTTTCCTTAATCTAATCTTTCTTTTTTAGTTTAATATTTGTTTGATCTTCATCTATTTTATCATCTTTGTTAGTTCTTCATCATCACCATAATCGTACTATCATCCATTTCGTCCCACTTCTACACGTCATATAAAGTTCTAGGCTTTTCGTGTTTCTTGGTTCGTGTGTAAAGGTCCCACAAGTGGTATCATTCGCCAAGGGATTCATAGTTAGCATTTTGGTGGTTTTTGTTGGCTTAAAACCCTTAAAAGTTGCGAACCAAAGTGCCAAAATTCGTCCTTTTCCGAGATCCTTCTTTCTAGAAAAGACGGCCATAATTCTGCAATAATTTAAATATTGCGGAATTGTATGATATGAGGTATTGCGAATTTGTACCTTCTGAGGGATTATGGAATTGAAACCTCAGTGACATTGCGGAATCATTGCTTTTCCATTTTTGCGGAATCATTGATTTCGTGATCATTGCGGAATTATTACCTTTTTAGGTATTGTGGAATTGTACTCGGAACATTGCGGAATTGTGTACCATTTGGCATTGCGGAATTGTGTACCATTTGGTATTGCGGAATTGTGTACCATTTGGTATTGCGGAATTGTGTACCATTTGGTATTGCGGAATTGTGTACCATTTGGTATTGCGGAATTGTAAAACCCGCATGCTTTTACCATGAATAGTACCCTTAAGATCGTACGTACTACATTAAAACTTTCTTTTTATAGTATGATTACGTTCACGTGCTATAATTTTACGTATTACGTACGTGTTAGAACACGATAAGTATTTATTACGTACGAACGCACAATAATTATTTAAACAATATTTAATCATGCACAATAATTATTTAAAAAATAATTAATCACGAACATGCGATCATGAAATCATGAACGTAATTTAATCACGAGCTAATATTAATTACGTATATATATTTATTACGAACACGAATAAATATATTAAGTCACGGTTAATATTTAACGAGAACACGTAAAACACAAACACGAGAACACACTAATATTTTAGACACGGAAAACATTCGGGTTACCCCTTGTGGGCCCCATTACCCACGAAATTAGGAAGGAAGAGTAGGCCAAGCCCATTTTAATTTTTACTAAAACATAGAATTAGGAAAGATTTTGGTCATTTTCACATTACAGGAAAAATAACAAAAACCCTAAAAGTTTTCTTCCTTCTTCCTTTTTGTCCTCTATGGCCGCCACCTACAATCACCATGGAGGGGTGATTCGGTTTGATTTTAACCTTGGAATTTGTGCAAGCATTCGTCTGTGTTCATCCTCGATTGATCCACATATTCGGTATAACCTTTTTAATCTTTTCCTTTTATGTTTTGTTTTAATAAATTACATAAGATCATGATGTTTTTAAAAACTAATTAAAAACATTTATTAAACATGTCTATGATTATGGGGTAGATCAAAACAAGGGTTTTTAGGGGTGTTTGTCTAGCCGACGCCTAAACCGAACCCCTAAGGGGTCTCGGCTTAGCTTATGGACCACCACCGAGACCTCAAGGTCTCGGTTTGGTGGTGTGGGTCCTATGGCAGCAGCAAACAAGGGACAACCCCGAAGTGGTTCGGGGTATGGTGTTGATTACGGGTCCGGTTCATGGTTTCTAGTCACGATCCAGTTCATGGTTTATGTTAAGGATATGTTTTTAATAATCATATGTTAAAATTAAATTAATAAGTATGACATGATTAATTTAATAAACATGACTTAGGTTATAGTTTAATTATATGAATCATGGAATTATTAACCTAAGTATTTTATATTTTCTAGACTTATAATTAATTAATTATTTAAAAAACCATGGTTATAATTAATTAATTAACATGACTTAGGTTATATTATTAATAAATAATAATACATGTTTTAACCTAAGTATTTAACTTTATTTAATTAAAACATGATATATTTTAATTAAATACTTTTAAACTATAGTTTATTTAAATTACATGTAATAATTAATAAACTATACATTATATCATTATGACTTAGAAATAATCAGAAAGACACTTAGGCTTACATACTTAGCTTATTTAATCAGCTTATATCTAATTATGGAAACTTTCTATTTTTAGAAACTTATTTAAATAAGGCAGCTAATCTATTTATGGAAACTTTCTATTTTTAGAAACTTATTTAATTCAGGCAGCTAATCTATTTATGGAAACTTATTTAATTAAGGCAGCTAATCTATTTATGGAAACTTTCTATTTTTAGAAACTTATTTAATTCAGGCAGCTAATCTATTTATGGAAACTTATTTAATTAAGGAAGCTGATCTATTTATGAAAACTTTCTATTTTTAAAAACTTATCTATTTTAAGCAGTAATTCTATTTTTGGAAACTTTCTATTTTTGGAAACTTTTTATTTTAGGAAACCTGCTATTTTTGGAAAGTTACTTATTATTACACAGTAAGTATAATAATACATGAAATACCAGAAATACTAAATCAGAATAGACAGAATATAAGATAAACACAGTTTAAGGCTTAAAACAGTAAAACATGATATGAACATATAAAATAAGCTAAGACATGACATAAAACCAGTTACGTATTAATAAGCAGATACTTATTCATGTATGTATTTATGTAGCATTAGTGATACCGAAGTAGGATTCTCCTCAGTTCATCTTCTTCGTTCACTGGACATAAGGTACGGATTCCCGTCCTTTTAGTATGGACATTCTTTCCTTATTAGGATTCCCCGTATGCAGCCAAATGTTTTCCCGTAGTATAAGTTTATATGTTTGATTTGCTTATGTTTAATTTAGAATACCTATAGCCATATACATGCATGACCAGTTTCACCTAGTTATGGAGGTACCATAACCATAACATTAGAGGCACCGATGTTATGACTTCACCACGGCGGAGTGATTACTCGTGGCGTCCCTTCAGCTTTTGGCCATATTATTATATTTATCATGTGGGGCGTATGGGTGCATCCAAGTTACATGTTTCAGTCAGGATTTCATGGTGAATGTGGTGTGTTCCTTGCATCCTTCACAAGGAGCTGATCCCTCCTACCCAAAACCAGTATATTAAATTAGAGGCAGCCCCTCTAATTTGCATGATGAGTTCACCCCTCCAAGTATTCATGCACGGTGGATTTTCATGACCTATATTGGCTAATGGTAAAATATGTTAAACAGTTTTCATAAGATAAACATAAGGCTTTCAAACTATAAACCAGTTTTATGAACATGCTCCAGGTTTTCAAGGACTTATACATTTCCGATGCAATTAAGTCTTTATTATGTTTTAGTCATTCATACTATGTCTATATCCATGCACTGAGCGTTTTGCTCAGCCGTTACTTTCCTTTCCATGTCCCAAAACGGCAGGTACCCTAGGAAAGACTCGAGCATTTGGAGGTCGTGCATAGGATGGAAGCTGCTAGAGACTTCTTTTCCTTTTTGCATTCATATACTTATGCTTGTTTAGTCTTTCATTCATTTCTTTTTCTTTATTATGTTTTGGGCTTATGTTTGGGAACCGATGTTTGATTCTGGTTATCCCTATGGTCATGTAATGTTTTAGACATTTATCCTTGTATGCTTTGATGATACGCCATGATTACGCGTAACGGTCCACTTATCAAAGTAGGGTGTTACAATTATGGTATCAGAGCCAAGGCTTCGACCTGTAGGCTCTAAAACTCAACCTGTGACTAGTGGGTAGTCACCTGAAGCTTCCTAAGCCAACGTTTGTTATTCTACGTATTGATGTTTTCAGCGCATTGTTGTTTTAACCATGATGTTTTCAGCACCTTGAGATTTTAACCTTGATGTTTTCATCGATTATGTTGTACTAATATGGATGGACAACCGTCATTCATATTTAATTATGTGTCATTGTTTCATGCATGACGTTCCTCGTGAACCGTGACTATGTGGACTGAACCTCAATAGTTCATAATTAGTCACATAAAATTTTTTTTCTGATAAGTTTTGACAGATGAGTTTCATTTATTTATGTTTCATGTATCATTGTTGCAGGGATTATGACTAAGTAATGGTTGGTACAGGACTGGCCCTATTTAGTTGCATGTGCTTTTATCGAAACTTTTAACTTTGGGACCGACCCATAGGTGTCCCCTCGTCATGTCTTTTGTTTTGGGACCGACCCATAGGCGTCCCCTCGCACATATAGAGGTTTTTATAAACTACATTACGCATTCATGTACTGTTTTTCATGCATAAAATTTTTCTCATGATTTATTGGCATAATTTTTTTTTTCATGTCCCCTCATAAGTTACTATGTTTTTATGTCAAGTATGTTTTCATACTGTCATGGTTAAACTCAGTTTCATGCTGATTATGTTATACACTCCTTTATGATAGATCGTTTTATGTTCCTTCATGATAATTCCGTCTTCATGTTGATTACGTCTTACGCCTCTTTTGTTATTTATGCCTTCACGCAAGACATTGTTGGATTTCATTGAATTCTGCTTTCATGATAGTCATGGTTGGTTTTTATTGATCATGCTGTCAGGTAAATCATCGTTGAATTTTGTGTAACCACACTTTAACGCTTCTCGATATAACCAAAATGATGTCTATGCTAATACGGCCAGGTTATCATGATGGTTTTCCTAACCGTTTAACCGATATACTTTCCTTAAATCATGATAAATGATCGACCCCAGACCAATCATTTCATGTGCATTCCACGTGTACTCCACGTACCGTATTTCATGTGTATTACACGTACCTTGATCCATGTGTATTCCACTTGCAATACTTCACGAGTAATTCGATAGTCGATTCTGAATCAACTCAGGCGTATTTTCAATTGTTGATATTCTACAAGATTGCTGATGCCACTCATAACTTGGAGATGTTACTAAAAGTTGATGCTGTTGACGTTCGGAGACGCTACGAGATGCGGATGCTGTTCACAACCTGAAGATCCTACGAGACGAAGACAAAGGCGTCAGAGCAAAGCTATTGGATGAGAAGATACTTCCCATCAGACGATTATATCAATCATTGTCCCAAATTCTTAGTTACATGTCACACGTCATTCAGTTGTCGTTTTAGTCATATGAGTGCAAACCGGTACCAGCCGACCACTCAGCTGAATAGTTACATGAATCACGGTCATGAGAATGACTGTTATGGAACCGACAGACAGGATGATAGTAACCACTACTATGACAACAACTATCCTAGAAATCACAACCGAGGCTCCGGCCGCGAACGTGATCAGACATACAAATGATCATTAGTCCAACCGATCCGCCAATTCTGGCATAATAACCTAATATTTGTAGTTCTAATTGTTTCACATCTCGAGACACATGTCAAGACATCAGTCAAGACACATGTCTCACGTATACTTTCTGAAGACACATGTCAAGATACCAGTCAAGACATATGTCACGCTTAAATTTCTCAAGACACGAGTCAAGACACATGACTCACGTCTAATTATGGAACATTTCTAAGAAATTCAGGGTACCCTCCAAGGGTATATCCATTTTGCTGTGCCATGTACTAATCAGGACACAAGAATTTCAATACCATTACCGGCACATCAGTGAGAATTATCATGTTGCCGATGTCACTTTCATTTCTTTCACCATATTTCATATATTCATGACCATGAAGGACGCCTTTCGTATTCCCACGTATACGAAGGTTCTCCTTCAGCTAAATGATGAGATCCAAGCTGCTAACGCATTTCCTCGGACAGACACGAGATGAATTTTATCCTAATTATGGACTATGAACAACACACCATGCTACGATTCATAATTATGTATAGTAATGTTCAGGCTCCTGAATACATTCAGCTTGATTTTCCATCAGGAAAATCTGTATAAATTATCTATGCTTTCCAAGCACGTGCTTTGTTAGCCATGATTGCTAAAACTTTCTAGCTGTCAGTAAGACACGACTACTGAAGTCCTTTTATGCATAACCAACGGATTATTCCAAAATTGTCCCTTACACTCCAGAAGAACCTTCAAGGAGAAGGACGGTAACATAAGATTATGTGTCGACTACCGTCGATTTTTAAACAAATCATCATTAATGACCGTTATTCTCCTCCACGTATTGACAACATGTCCAATCGACCTTATAGTGTTAATCACTTTTCCAAGATCGAACTCATGATCATGCTGCCAACAGTGACGAGTGAAAGAGCAGGACATGTCCATGACTGCTATTCGTGCACGACTCGGTCATACTAGATTTATGATTTTGAATCAGTCTCATCAATGCTCCAACGGCATTATAAGAATGAGTTTCCCTGAACTCATAGCAAATTCATCAGTGTTTTCATTGAGGATAACCTGATTTCCTCTAAGCCTAGAGAAGAACAGGAAGACCATATCTGCACTATGTTGCAAATTCTATGACAAGAGAAATTTTACCCTGGAATTTTTTTTCCAATATCAATTCTGTTTGATTACAGTGACACGCTGAATCACATTGGTTTCTACGATTAATCTTACCATGACTCAGCTTATGCGTAAAGGAGAGAACCCTACACTACATTAGGTGTTCTAGAAAATCCTACGCTAGGAGAAGTCTAGATTTAGAGACTCAGAGTTTCGCAAACTCCTAGGTATTAAGTTCTATGAAGAAAGATACAGTTACGTTCATATCTAAGTACCTGACATACCAACAGGTTAAGATAGGACACCAACAGACTGGGATGTTTTCATCATCTGAAATTGTGAATTGAAATGGGACAAGATCTCCATGGATTTTGGTTACCAGATTAACGCAAACTCGGAAGAAACATGATGCTATCTGGGTCATCGCATATAGTTTGATCAAGTCTGCAGAATCCTTACATCCGCAAGGATTTCAGAACCAACAAATTGATCGCACATGTTCCAGCCAAGGCTCACCCGATCACTTTGCAATTCCTTAGTTATCGGGTCAGACAAAGATTCACAATTGTGCTCCTTATTTACTTCACGTCTTCATTCTAATTTCACGACTTGCTTTCGCGCTCGCGTTCTTGACACTATGGTATCTCGGCTTACGATTTTACGTTCATTTTCCTCATTCTGGGAAGTTTTGCAAGAACTTGAGAGACCAGACCCAAGTTTAGTATAACTCCCTGTCCTCAGATAGACGTTTCACGTCATATTCCACGTCTCACCTGAACGTTTGGCGTTACCGCCATTATATTCTATGTTCACGATATGTTTCACATGCCATGTTCATTCCACGTTCCTCATATCATGATCATGATATGTTACATGTATCATGGTCATGATATGTTTACTCATACTACACTCATCATATCTCAACGTATCACGTTCAAAATTTTTCACGTGTCACGTTTAAAATTTTTCACCTACTACGTTTCTTTGTGTCTCGCGCATCGTTGCTAATTATCAGTTTAGTTAGAGTGTTTTACACGATAACGTTTCAGTTGCCTTACACGTTAATTCTTATTCCCTCGATCAAATTTAGGGGATCTACCTTACGTTGATAACAAGAACTTCTTCGTATTTCAAGTCAAGGTCAGAAGGACCAAGATTTATCATTCGCGGCAAGATCTTGTGAAGGAACCGTTCCAAGAGGGAGGCCACTTGGAAACGGACAAGTTCATCCGGACTTCTTATCCGTTTTCTCTTATCAATTAGATATGTCCTTTCAGTCACGTCACGTTCCATGTCCTTTCAAGACATGTCGCGTTCCGCGTTCTTTTTGCCAGGTCACCTGCACGTTCATTTATCTTACATACCCTCTCAGTTTGATTCGGATATGTTTCGCTTTTAGTTTACGTTATCTATAATTCGGGGACGAATTATTCTTTTAGGGGGGAAGAGTTGTAAAACCCGCATGCTTTTACCATGAATAGTACCCTTAAGATCGTACGTACTAGATTGAAACTTTCTTTTTATAGTATGATTACGTTCACGTGTTAGAATTTTACGTATTACGTACGTGTTAGAACACGATAACTATATATTACGTACGGACGCACAATAATTATTTAAACAATAATTAATCACGCACAATAATTATTTAAACAATAATTAATCACGAACATGCGATCATGAAATCATGAACGTAATTTAATCACGAGCTAATATTAATTACGTATATATATTTATTACGAACACGAATAAATATATTAAGTCACGGTTAATATTTAACGAGAACAAGTAAACACGAACACGAGAACACACGAGAACACACTAATATTTTAGACACGGAAAACATTCGGGTTACCCCTTGTGGGCCCCATTACCCACGGAATTAGGAAGGAAGAATGGGCCAAGCCCATTTTAATTTTTACTAAAACATAGAATTAGGAAAGATTTTGGTCATTTTCACATTACAGGAAAAATAACAAAAACCCCAAAAGTTTTCTTCCTTCTTCCTTTTTGTCCTCTATGGCCGCCACCTACAATCCCCATGGAGGGGTGATTCGGTTTGATTTTAACCTTGGAATTTGTGCAAGCATTCGTGTGTGTTCATCCTCGATTGATCCACGTATTCGGTATAACCTTTTTAATCCTTTTCTTTTATGTTTTGATTTAATAAATTACATAAGATCATGATGTTTTTAAAAACTAATTAAAAACATTTATTAAACATGTCTATGATTATGGGATAGATCAAAACAAGGGGTTTTAGGGGTGTTTGTCTAGTCGACGCCTAAACCGAACCCCTAAGGGGTCTCGACTTAGCTTATGGACCACCACCGAGACCTCAAGGTCTCGGTTTGGTGGTGTGGGCCCCACGGCAGCAGCAAACAAGGGAGAACCCCGAAGTGGTTCGGGGTATGGTGTTGATTATGGGTCTGGTTCATGGTTTCTAGTCACGATTCGGTTCATGGTTTATGTTAAGGATATGTTTTTAATAATCATATGTTAAAATTAAATTAACAAGTATGACATGATTAATTTAATAAACATGACTTAGATTATAATTTAATTATATGAATCATGGAATTATTAACCTAAGTATTTTATATTTTCTAGACTTATAATTAATTAATTATTTAAAAAAACCATGGTTATAATTAATTAATTAACATGACTTAGGTTATATTATTAATAAATAATAATACATGTTTTAACCTAAGTATTTAACTTTATTTAATTAAAAACATGATATATTTTAATTAAATACTTTTAACCTATAGTTTATTTAAATTACATGTAATAATTAATAAACTATACATTATATCATTATGACTTAGAAATAATCAGAAAAACACTTAGGCTTATATACTTAGCTTATTTAATCAGCTTATATCTAATTATGGAAACTTTCTATTTTTAGAAACTTATTTAATTAAGGCAGCTAATCTATTTATGGAAACTTTCTATTTTTAGAAACTTATTTAATTCAGGCAGCTAATCTATTTATGGAAACTTATTTAATTAAGGCAGCTAATCTATTTATGGAAACTTTCTATTTTTAGAAACTTATTTAATTTAGGCAGCTAATCTATTTATGGAAACTTATTTAATTAAGGCAGCTGATCTATTTATGGAAACTTTCTATTTTTAGAAACTTACCTATTTTAAGCAGTAATTCTATTTTTGGAAAGTTTCTATTTTTAGAAAGTATCTATTTTTGGAAACTTTCTATTTTAGGAAACCTGCTATTTTTGGAAAGTTACTTATTATTACACAGTAAGTATAATAATACATGAAATACCAGAAATACTTAATCAGAATAGACAAAATATAAGATAAACACAATTTAAGGCTTAAAACAGTAAAACATGATATGAACATATAAAAAAAATCTAAGACATGACATAAAACCAGTTACGTATTTAGTAAGCAGATACTTATTCATGTATGTATTTATGTAGCATTAGTGATACCGAAGTAGGATTTGTTGGGAATAAATCTATGCTTAGTTGTTTCCCCTGCTAGTTGATTATTCGTACCCCTGCTAGAGTAAGTTCCCCCTGCTAAATAACAAAGGCAGGGGGATTGGTTCCCTTGCTGAAGTCAAAGGCCCTGCTGTCAAAGATAAACATGGAATAGATTTTTACGCGTTTCAGTTATTATTCCTTAATACTTTCCAAGTTTGTTAGTAGTGATCTTGTACGTGAGTCCTTGTGGTTATAAAAGGACTCACTAGGTTAGCATGCAAAGGGTGTCTTTCTCATTTTGTCTTTCATTATAGTACTTTAAGGTTTTGTAAACCCTAATACCATTTTAGGGTATTAGTATATCTTTGATATATTAAATTTCAACGTTTCAATCACATTTGTTCTTGTGCTAAACATTATATTCCGCATCTTGTTTAGTTACTTTGCTTTGCAAAGTTTCTCTAGTGTTAGATTGAATTCTTTCTCTCTATCACAACCCTTAAACAAGCTATTAAGGTTTAAGATCTGACTTTGGGATTAACAAGTGGTATCAGAGCTTGTTGAGAAACTTTGTCTAAATCAAGAACAAAATCCTCATAGCAAACATGTCTACAGATTCATCCTCAAACAGCAACAACCATAATAACCTCAAGTTACCCATGTTGGATCCTGAAAACATTGAATTATGGGAATTCAGAATCCAACAATACCTGAAAATGGTACACTATGTTCTTTGGGAGATTATAGAGTTTGGTGATCAATTCACTAAAACAATGGTGGTTGATGATGGCAAGGAAGAAGAAAAAGGTGAAAGCTCCAAAGGTAAGGACAAGAAGAAATCTGCTGCTCTGTGTGATAAGGAGATACTAGCTAGAAGGCATGATGTCAGGGCTCACAGCTCATTGCTGTTGGCTCTACCTGATAGACATCAACTCAGATTCAGGAAATACAAAACAGCTAAGGATCTATGGGAAGCCATAGGCAAAACCTTTGGAGGAAATGAAGCCACAAAGAAGAAGAAGAAAAATCAAATGCTGAATGATTTTGCTTCTTTCAAAGCAATTGGTGATGAATCAATTGGAGCTATTTACAATAGGCTTCAAGATATGGTGGCCCAGTTGGAATTCTTTGATATAGAGGTATCAAAAGAGCAGGTGAATACCAGGTTTCTTAACAGCCTCCAGAAAGAATGGTTTGTCTATAAAGCAATTTGGCATAATAAGGATGACTTGGACGAAAAGGACATTGATGACATATACAACAACTTAAAAGTTTTTGAACCTGTTGTCAATGAGATGAAGTCAAAAGGAACGATTCCCACCTACTCAAGTGGATTCACTGATTCCCCTACTAACATGGCATTCATATCACAAAGCAGTGGAATGTCCAAGAACAGTGGAATTGAAGTAGCCCCTGCTACTTATTCCCCTGCTACCAGGTCTGGACCTTCCTATGATGAAGAAAGACCAACTACATTCAGCCTTGATACTGCTTGTGCTTTTATAGCATCTCAAGGGCCACAAGGATCTACTGTGTTACATGAAGATCTAAGTCAAATCAGTAAGCAAGGGCTAGAAGAGATGGATATCAAGTGGAATATGGCTCTACTCAGCATGAGAGCCAATAGGTTCTACAAGAAGTATGGGAAGAAGATCTCAATTAATCCTTCTGATGTGGCTGGGTTTGATTAAACAAAAGTTGAATGCTACAACTGTGGTAAGAAGGGTCATTTTGCCAGGGAATGCAGAGGACCTAAGACTGGAAATAGCTACAGAAAGGAAACAAGAGATGATGATTCTGGTGCTAAAGCCATGGTAGCCATGCAGGGGATAGATGGAGCAAGTGGATGGGACTGGAGTGCTATGACAGAGAATGTGGAAAGAAATCAAGCTTTGATTGCTAAGGAAAAGGAAGAAGACTTTGTACTTATGGCCATGTCAAGTTCCAGCTCTGACAATGAGGTATATGATGACTCATATTGTACTAAAGCTTGTAGGAAAAATACTGAATCTTTGAATGATCAAATCAGAAAGTTAAAAGCTGACTATATCAATTGTGATAATGATCTTGATAATTATAAACGTGCTTTAGAACAGTTAGAGTCCACCATAAGAGAGTTTAAGCAAAGAGAAAGTGATTATAGGGATCACATTGTGATTCTAGAAAGAGATGCCAAGGAGAATAACCAATCTATAAAAGAATTGACTGCTGAACTTGAAATTTTCAAAGCTAACCAAAAGATTGATGAGGAAACTGTTGAAAAATTTGGAAAAGCTTCAAAAGATTTAACCAAAGCAGTTGAAGTTGGTCAATCTCCTAGGGACAAAACAGGGTTTGGGATTAAAAATATGCATGCTACCATACCACCACCCCCCGCTAACATTCATGCTCCTTTTCCTAGAAAAGACCTATCCTGGACTGGTCTCCCGTGTTTTGAAAAACAGGATGACATTGAGTTTAACTTGAGTGCTTATATACCTAATAATCTTGATACAGAAGAGTCTCTAGTTAAAACTAGTGTTATTAGTGATGTTGAAAAGGAACAAGTTGGTTTAAAACAAATTGATAACCCTGTTCGATTTTCAAGAGAAGGAATTTTTGGCAGAAATTCTAGTTCTAAGAGTAGCTCTCCCAAATCTAAGACAAGGTCACAGTCCCCTAAGTCCACCATTAAATATGCTGGTATGTACAGGAATGTCAGAGGTAATCAAAGAAATTGGAATGACCAAAAGTCTCATCAATTAGGAGAAGACTTTGTGATTAATACCAAGCCCTGCTTCACATGTGGCAGCTTTGAGCACACTTATCAAGAGTGTAAGGAACCAATGGAGATGGTGGCTGCAAATCCCTTAAAGGATATGCAACCTAAAACCATTCTTCTAAATGCAGGGGCAAAATCTTTTTCCCCTGCCAAGTATGTTGCCCCTGCCCTGAGAAATAGGGTGACTGATAAATATGTTGTTCCTGCCCTTAGGAAGGAGAATGATGTTCACTCAAAGCCCAACACTTCTGTGACCACCCCAACACCTTATACTGCATGTAGATCTGGCTCTAGACCTTACCATCACATGACTAGAGGCCAAAACAAAAGGTGGGTTCCCTCTGCTAAGCATAGAGATTCCCCTGCTAAAACTGGGGTATCCCCTGCTAGCAAAATTGTGTATTCTAGGAACATGGGAAGATGGGGAAAAGCTGTGAAAGCCTCAGCTCGTTGGGTTTGGGCACCCAAAAGGGGTACTCAATCTAATGGTGTATCTCTAGTTTTTGATAAGCTAACCTACATTGATACACGAGGTAGATCCAAGTCTGTAATGGCTTAGGTCCCCAAGAAAAACTAATTTGTTTTTCTTTTTGCAGGTGACAAAGAAGACAAGGGATGATAGAGCATATTGGGATAGTGGATGCTCAAGAAGTATGACTAGACAAAAAGCTTACTTGTCTAATTTTGTGCCCCTGCATGACAATGATGGTGTTTCTTTTGGAGATGGGCATGGAACTATAACAGGAAAAGGAACTATTGTCACTAATGGGATGACCATTGACAATGTCTACTTGGTGAAAGAACTCAAGTACAATCTCTTCAGTGTGTCACAGATGACTGATAACAAGAATTTTGTCTTGTTTACTGACACTGAATGCTTGGTGTTAGGAAAGGAGTTTGTCTTGCCAAAAGACACTCCTATTGTACTCAGAACACCAAGACAGAAGAATATGTACACAATTGATCTCAAGGACATATCTCTCCAAGACAATGAAACATGTTTCATTGCCAAAGCTTCAGTAGATGAATGTAAGAAATGGCATAGAAGACTTGGTCATCTTAATTTCAAGAACATGAACAAACTATTAAAGTATAATCTGGTTCATGGTCTTCCTTCCAAGTCCTTTGCCAATGAACATACTTGTGCTGCATGTCTGAAAGGGAAGCAACACAGAGCATCTTGCAAATCTAAAACAAGTATGTCCACCACCAAGCCATTGGAACTACTGCATATGGATCTCTTTGGTCCTACTTCTGTGGCAAGCATAATGAAGAAATGGTACTGCCTAGTGATTACTGATGATTTTTCAAGGTTCACATGGACATTCTTTCTGTTTGAGAAGAGTGACACAGCTGATGTACTCATTGGGTTCATCAATAAAATTAAACTATCAAAAAGCATGAAGGTAGTCACCATGAGATCAGACAATGGTGGTGAGTTCAGAAATCAGAAACTGGACTCTTTCTGCATTAACAAAGGCATCAAAAGGCAATTCAGCATTGCAAGAACACCTCAACAGAATGGAGTGGCAGAAAGAAGGAATAGGACACTCATTGAAGCTGCTAGAACTATGCTGTCTGATTCCAAACTTCCAGTTATCTTTTGGGCTGAAGCTGTATCCACTGCTTGTTATGTACAAAATAGGGCCTTGGTGATCAAGGCACACAACAAGACCCCTTATCAGCTGTTCAATGGAAGACCTCCTTTAATTGACTTTTTCAGACCTTTTGGATGTCATGTGATCATCTTTAACACTATTGACAATCTAGGTAAGTTCAGTGAAAAGGGTGATGATGGATACTTTGTGGGTTATTCATTAAACAGCAAGGGATATAGGGTCTTCAACAAGAAAACAAGAAAAATCACAGAAAATGTTCATGTGAACTTTCTTGAAGACAAACCTGAAGATGTTCAAACAGGTCCTGACTGGTTATTTGATATAGATGTACTTTCAAAGTCTATGAATTATGTACCTGTTGCTTTGCAGAACACTAACATTTCAGGTACTCAAGAAACAACTGGTGCAGAGAAGTCACCCCTGAGGTACATGAATGTACCCTCATTGTTTCCTATTGAAGCTGATGTTCAAGAAGATAATTCTTCTCTAGGAAAAGAACAGCCAATCTCATCCCCTGCTATGGCTGAAGGCAGCGGAATGGCTGAAGGCAGTGGAATCCAGGATTCCCCTGCTAGACCAATTGCTTCCTCTTCCACAAAGGATCCTATTGCTCATGATACTAATGATGCTGAAAGCGAATCCCCACTCATTTCATCATCTACACCCATAACTAATGGTCCTATTATATCCAGCAGTGGAAGCAGAATCATCAAGAGTGGAGGTCCTAGTTACTCAGAGCTTCATTTTGCTCACCAGCACCCATCTCTAGGTCATGCTGTATCATTTGGAAGTTCCTTTGAGGACTTCTTTCCTAATCAAAATAGCCCCATCAATTCTGATTTGGAAGAAGATGAAACAGAAGTAATCATGCAGCCTACCTACAGAATCAATAAGGATCACCCTATGTCTCAAATCATTGGTAATCCTGAAGCCCCTAGACATACAAGGTACACAGCAAAGGAGCACAGCTTCATTGCTAACATTACCATGAAGTTCAATCATGACAACATGCAATGTTGTCTGTTTACTACATTTTTGTCACAAGAAGAGCCAAAGAAGATTTTTCAGGCTTTAAATGACCCAAGCTGGGTTGAAGCCATGCAAGAGGAGCTCTTACAATTTGACATACAAGAGGTTTGGATTCTGGTGGATTGTCCCAAATGGGCAAGGCCTATTGGGACAAAGTGGGTACTCAGGAACAAAAAGGATGAAAGGGGAATAGTTTTCAGGAACAAAGCAAGACTAGTGGCACAAGGGTATACTCAGGAAGAAGGAATTGATTATGAAGAGGTATTTGCTCCAGTTGCCAGGATTGAGGCCATTAGATTATTCCTTGCTTATACTTCATTCATGGACTTCACTGTTTTTCAAATGGATGTGAAAAGTTCCTTTCTATATGGAACCATTGATGAAGAAGTCTATGTTATGCAACCTCCAGGGTTTGAAGATCCAGAACATCCTGACAAAGTATACAAGGTGAAAAAGGCTATGTATGGACTTCACCAAGCTCCCAGAGCCTGGTATGGTACTCTCTCTAAATATCTCTTAGACAATGGATTCAGCAGGGGGAAGATTGATCAGACCCTGTTTACTAAGAAACAAAAGGGTGACCTTCTGCTAGTACAAGTCTATGTTGATTACATTATTTTTAGATCCACTAACTCTATGCTTAGCAAAGAGTTCGCCAAATTGATGCAGGATAAATTCCAAATGAGTGCCATGGGAGAACTAAACTTCTTTTTGGGGTTACAAGTTCAGCAGCGGAAAGATGGGATATTTATCTCACAAGACAAATATGTGGCTGAGATTGTGAAGAAGTTTGGCATGTCTGATGGAAAGAAGGTGTCCACTCCAATGGACAAGGATCATCCATGGGGTAAGGATGGTCCTGGAAAGCCTATAGATGTCAGGAATTACAGGTCTATGATTGGGTCTCTTATGTATCTCACTGCTTTAAGACCTGACATCATGTTTGCAGTCTGCTTATGTGCAAGATACCAGGTGTCACCAACAGAGTGTCACTTATTTGCTGTGAAAAGGATTTTTAGGTATCTAAAATGTCATCCCACCTTAGGACTCTGGTATCCAAAGGAGTCACCATTTGAGCTGATAGCCTATTCAGATAGTGATTATGCTGGTGACAACAATGATAGGAAGTCTACAACAGGGGGATGCCAATTTTTGGGAAGCAGGCTTATATCTTGGCAATGTAAGAAGCAGACCATCATGGCAACATCCACAACTGAAGCTGAGTATGTAGCCGCTGCTGCATGCTGTGGTCAAGTTCTTTGGGTGCAAAATCAACTGCTTGATTATGGGTATAACTTTCTTAAAACCAAGATATTCATTGACAACAACAGCACTATTTGCATTATAAAGAACCCTGTTTTTCATAGCAAGACTAAACACATTGAAATTAGACATCACTTTATCAGAGATTGTTTTGAAAAAGGACTAATTGTCCCTGAGAAAATTGATACAGAACTTAATGTTTCTGATCTTTTAACAAAAGCTTTTGAAGTAGGGAGGTTTCAGTATCTGGTTGCAGGTATTGGAATGGTTACTCCTTAAAATCTGATGTCTATTTTGTCATGCATGATCAGGGTTGTTTCACTGCTGTTGTTGTATAACTGTTAGTCCATTTTTCCATCACTTTTATTCCACTGCTTTTTAACACAGATTCCCCTGCTGGGGGTTCATTCCCCTGCTAAGAGAATTTTTCTCTTAAGCTGGGTGTGTTCTTTTTACAAAAGTGGTTATATGTGGTTTTAGACTAACAATGCAGAGGTTCATATGGTGCACACTATTCTCATTGATGGATCAAGTATATATTCTATGTTTCAGGGGAGGTTAGGTCATACCTTTAGGACTCAGGGTATTCTTAGAATGCTCATATATGATCTTAGATCATATCCACTGGTGAGTGAGGGTTCAGGGTAATGAGGACTTGCTGCAAAGCTTGCCAGAACTTTGAAACCTTGAGGCATTGTAATGAGTGCTTACATTTCTCTATTAAAACAACTTGCTGTTCAAATACAGATGTGTGGCACACATTACCAAGACTGACTGACCATAAGTAAGGGACAAGGTAGGGATGGTGACTGGGGTATGCATGTTTTCTTGGGTTAACCTGGTGTAGGAGGACTTATGTATTGACTCCTTGTATCGGGACCACTGCTGAATAGAGGACTCTTGAGTTTCTATGTATCTATCTTGTGTATACAAGTGTGTGCATTAGAGCAGAGCTAGTTAGCAGTAGTCTATCCATGACTAGTCCAATACCCCTAGGAAAGTTTCCCCTGCTTTCATTCTTTTATTCCCCTGCTTTCACAACATTCCCCTGTTTGACCGTTGACCGACAATACCGTTACCCTGTTCATAGCCGTTGGGCCTGCTAGCTTAACTTTTGGTTAGGGAATATTTTATTGTTTTTAAAAGATATTTAAGGCGCTTTCTTCGCTGATTGGTAATCTTTTCCTTTTATTTCAAATAAATTAATTTTTTATCAAGATTTATCTTTGATTGCAATTTGAAAATTTTGGTCCAATCATAACTCTTCAATTCGCCTATAAAAACTTAATTCCCTTCACCAGCAGGTCCATCTCTCTCCCTCGACTTAATCCCACTTACCTCTCATCTTTATAAACCTTCAAACTATTTTCAAACTTTATCATGACTCTCAAAATTGCTGCTAATCATAATCAAATCGCTTTGCTTCATGATGAACCAGCAGAGTTTGCTGATGTTGTGGCCTTTCTAAAGTATTCATACTTTAGAGTGGCCCTTCTCATCAATCCTCGAATATATACCTCACACATTCAGCAGTTCTGGTCTAAAGCCATGACCAAAACAGTGAATGGAGAGGTTATAATTCAAAGCACAGTTGATGGTCATCCCAAGGAGATTACACTTGCCTCCATCAGGGAGAATTTTCTCCTTGATTATGAGGATGGGATAACCAACTTTTCTGAGGCTGAAGTTTTTGCAGGTCTTGTTAAATTGGGGTACAAACTTTCTAAAAATAAAAAATGTAAGTTTGCTAAAGGCCAGTTTGCCCCTCATTGGAAATATTTGATTCATACAATTATGCAATGTTTGTCACCAAAAACCACTGCTTTTAATGAGGTTGGTAGTGAGATAGCTTCTGCCCTGATCTGCTTTGCAACAGGGAGGAAGTATTGTTTTTCTCAAATGATTTTTAAAGGCATGGTTAAAAATGTTTCAAGCACCTCAAAGTTTTGTATGTATCCAAGGTTTATAGAACTTCTGCTGAATATGAGTGATCATGGTCCAATTAAACACAAAAACTATTTTTCAGCAACCCAACATACCACCAAACTCTTCACCACACTACTTGCACCATCACCCCTGTTTTCTGGCAAAAACATTCCACTCACTTCAATTATGATGGACCAAATCAGACGGGAAGAAACCAAGAATCAAACAGATAAACACCAACCTTCTGATTCCCCTGTTAAGAACCTACCCCCTGCTGATCCACAACAAGAACGGCATTCAAAATCCAGGTTTGCCAGGTCTCCCTTGCCTGGTGAATCTTCACAAGCAGCAGAAAGGAGAGTCTCCAAGAGTTTGGAGCAACCTGAGGGTTTGGCTGCCACTACTGTCTCATCCTCAAGGGGTGAGCAGGATAGTGACACCATCAATAAGTCCTCTCCCTCACTCCATGATATCCAAAAAGGGGAGAAATTCCCTTCTAGGATTGAGAGCAGTATGAAACCTTTGACTAATTTGGAATTGACGAAAATGTGTATGAGTCTGAAAAGGCAGAATGCACAACTGGTACAAGATGTCAAAAAGCAAGGCCTGGTTATCACTAACTTGGAAACCAGACTTGCTACTCTTGAGGGGAGGAGAAAGCCCAGACTGATTCTTTCAACAGATGAGGATGCTTCCAAAGGGGAGGAAGTTCCAAATACAGAAGGGTCTACTGAGTACTATTCATATCCTGGTAGGGTACATGGAAAGATAGCAAGTGCTCAGAAAGGGATGGAGAAAGGAAGTGCTGATAAGGGAAGTGACAAGGGGAGTGCAACCAAAGATATTGCTCAAACATTGCTCAACATGGGCAATCCAGAAGAAGCCCCTGCTTCAAAAGTTTCCCCTGTCATTGCTGATCCCACTGCTGTAAGTTATTCCCCTGCAAAGAATGTTACTCAAACTTTTGTTAGGAAGAACAGGAAGCAACCAGCTCAGAAGGGGATTACAATCAAAGAATCTGCATCTAAAGTGAAACCAGCACCAGCAGTGGATCCAAAAGACAAAGGAAAAGGAATCTTGGTGGAACAGCCCAAGAGAAAATACAAGCATCTAACTCCTGAACAGCAAAGGGCTCAAGAAGCACATGATGCACAAGTAGCTCTCAGGCTACAACAAGAGGAGATGGATATGCAGGACCAAAGGATGCAAGAGATGAGGCCCAAAGATATGCTCAAGCAGGTTGAGATCATGCATAGAGAACTAGATGACAGGGTACCTCATGTGGGAGAGTTTCTTGATCAATGGGAGAAGGAGTTAATAAATGCTCCTTTGGAAGACAGGTATGAGTTGACTTGCCTTGTTTACAAATATCAAACTGAGTATCTAGAAAGAAGGGCAATTCAAATTCAGAGTGAGAAGTATCTAACTTCAGAGAAAGGGCAACTTGAACACTACAAAGGTCTGCTTAAGAGACATAGGAAGTGGAAGGATGGTGACTTCAGAGATATGAGTTTTGAAGCCATAAAAAGAGCAGTCAGACCAGTTCTAAAATTGTATGATGTGGAGGATTGGATGACTATCAACACTCCTGAGGAAGCTGAGTATCTTAGGAGACAAAGTGAAATGCTACAGAAAGCTAGAGAATCTAAGAAAAGAAAAGCTGGAGAGACAACTTTGGAAACTACACAAGCAGGTGCATCATCCCAAGCAGGTGCATCATCACAAGCAGGGGCATCACATCAAGCAGGTGGAAGTTTTCCAGAAGTACTTGAGAAGTCTGTACTTAATGTACAAAGAGCAGCAAAGAGACTCAAGAGAATGGAGCAAGTTGGCACAGTTACTAAAGAGTCTCAAAGGCCATCAAATGATGAAATTGATAAACAGCTAATTCTGCAGGAAAATGATGACATCTCACCTAGTGAACTTGGAAAGAAGTTTGCTATCATAGAGTATGCTGTTTATGAACACAAAGGGAGGACTTGGTGGAAGCTTACAAGGGCTGACAATACAGCACAGACATTTCTAAGTCTAGATGTCATGTTTCAAATTTTGGATAGTGAAGACTTAAAAGATCTGTGGAAAATATTGAAGAAAACGTTTGCTGCAAAACCTCCTACCATGGATGGTGTGGAGAAGGACTGGGTAATCTGGGAGTGCATCCATAGAATGTATGAGCATGAGTTATTTGATCCTATATTTGATGCAGTGAATAAAGGAGATTTGTTGTATTGGAAGTTGTTTACCAATTCTGGGGTCTATGAGGTAGTGATGGAAGGCGTGAGTGTGTACTTGCTCAATCATAGGTATTATCCCTTCTCTCAGGACACCTTGAAGAAACTGGCACAGGCTAACCTAATTGTAGATGCTAAAAAGCCTGTTGCTTATGATCTGGTAAGAATGGTTCATAGTCAGATTTGGCCAGAAAGTTTTTAAGCATCCTCATCAACTAGTATTTATTCAGAAACTTGTCTTTAGGGGAAAGCACAAGTTTAGGGGAAGATTGTTGGGAATAAATCTATGCTTAGTTGTTTCCCCTGCTAGTTGATTATTCGTACCCCTGCTAGAGTAAGTTCCCCCCTGCTAAATAACAAAGGCAGGGGGATTGGTTCCCCTGCTGAAGTCAAAGGCCCTGCTGTCAAAGATAAACATGGAATAGATTTTTACGCGTTTCAGTTATTATTCCTTAATACTTTCCAAGTTTGTTAGTAGTGATCTTGTACGTGAGTCCTTGTGGTTATAAAAGGACTCACTAGGTTAGCATGCAAAGGGTGTCTTTCTCATTTTGTCTTTCATTATAGTACTTTAAGGTTTTGTAAACCCTAATACCATTTTAGGGTATTCGTATATCTTTGATATATTAAAGTTGAACGTTTCAATCACATTTGTTCTTGTGCTAAACATTATATTCCGCATCTTGTTTAGTTACTTTGCTTTGCAAAGTTTCTCTAGTGTTAGATTGAATTCTTTCTCTCTATCACAACCCTTAAACAAGGTATTAAGGTTTAAGATCTGACTTTGGGATCAACAGGATTCTCCTCAGTTCATCTTCTTCGTTCACTGGACATAAGGTACGGATTCACGTCCTTTCAGTATGGACATTCTTTCCTTATTAGGATTCCCCGTATGCAGCCAAAAGTTTTCCCGTAGTATAAGTTTATATGTTTGATTTGCTTATGTTTAATTTAGAATACCTATAGCCATATACATGCATGACCAGTTTCACCTAGTTATGGAGGTATCATAACCATAACATTAGAGGCACTGATGTTATGACTTCACCACGGCGGAGTGATTGCTCGAGGCATCCCTTCAGCTTTTGGCCATATTATTATATTTATCATGTGGGGCGTATGGGTGCTGATACTAAGATTTTGTATGTATTTTCGTTCCTCGACTCGAATCGAATTTGATTACCGATTAACGTTTCGACTTACTTTGTTTTTGGTAAACGTAAAATTTTGGAATTATAAACTAAATCTATTTAAAAACTATTTAATAATAAAACTATTTAATCTAATAAATTCTATTTTGAAACTAATTAAAAGCAATCTAATTTTAATAAAAATGTAAACTAATGAAAAACTTAATTTCATAAAAAATTTAAATAAAAAGTATTTAAATCTAATTTTAATAAGACTAGATAAAAACTTTTAATTTAAATCTATTTTTAAACTACATTAAATGAAACTAATTTTAAAATCTATATAAACTAAAATTAAAATATTTTTTATCCTTTTTATATTTTTTAAAAAAAACTGAATTAAAATAATTTTTTTTAAATAAAATAAAAACTAACAAAGTTTAATAAAAATCTAAATAAACTAATTAATTAAAACTGCCAATGTAAAATTTCCTATATTAATTAAACTATGAGAAAGTAAACACAAAAAGATGCGCAGAAGAGATGGTTGGGGAGTTTGACAGTGATGCGAGGGGTCTGGGGTTCGAAACCCAGCCCAGACATAATTTTTTAGCTATTTAATTTATTTTACTCTTTGAACTATTATACATATAAAATGTGACTGCAAGTTTGAGATCAGACAAATCAGTAATATCAAAGCTAAAACAGTACCAAAAGCAGTAAATAAGCAAATAAGCTAGGTAAAAATAAGCTAGAACAAATAAACTAATAAGCAATAAAACTAAGCTGAAATCTAAAAAGCTAAAATAATTAAGCAGATAAATAATACCAAAGGCAGTTCAAAACAGAAAAACTAAATAAGCACATAAAACAAAACGATAAGCATTAGACCTATAAGCAAATCGAATGGACAGATTATCGAATAAGCAAAAGAGACAATTAAAATTAAAAACAAACAAGCAGATTTATATAAAACAAAAATAAAGCTATAACCAATATTAAACTATATGCTAACCAAGTAATACTAATTAGATCCAAATGAGCCTAACAGATATGCAAATAACATGAATCGAATCAAAAGCAAATTTAAACTAAACTAAATCAAATCTTAACTAAAACTTAAAATAAAAAGAAGATGAGCCTATTTGATGATCCCGTTGAGGAGAAGTAACGCGCTGAGCGTACTTGTGACTCGAAACGCACCGTCACCACCTTCGAATCACCAACCGAACCATCAACAAATACATCAACAACTTCGAACCAATTGAACCCAAACGAACAATAATTTATATTTTCCCAGTGTGAAAAAATATTTTTATTCACTTTTTTGTATTATTTTTTTTTATTTTTTTATATATATAATAACTCACGAACAGTTTATAAAAGACAGGATTAAAATATATTTTTGACAGAAATTAAAAAGAGACTTAAATGAATTAAATCAAACTTTTCATTAATTAATTTAAAAAATTACAATACTGGAAATTAAAATTATAATTTAAATCCTAAAACTAATTTTCAGAAAATTAAAACTAATTTAATCTACTCCTAAAATTAACTAAAAAACAGTAAATTAAAGAAAGAATAATGGACTCCTGATTACAAGTTCTTGGGAGGGATTTATAGGAAAACCCTATCCTTGGTGCCCACGTTCTTCCATCTAAGCCGTTCAATCCTTCACTTTTCTTCTCTTTCTTCGATTTCTTCATCTAACGGCTGATAAGGGCCTTTATTTCACTAGGATTGCCACGTTGGAAGATGAGGGAGGACCACCATATTGCTTTCTCCGAAAAAGTGGGGGAATTAATCCCAAACCGTGTGAATCACACGTTTGAGATAAATGCCCCAAAAATTATTGGGTAAATTGGGTGATGTAAATTTAGGGTTTTTGGGGTAAAAGATAAATGGTGGTTGTGTGAGATGGGAGAGAAAGATGGAGTGATTTACTCTTGGTTGTATCGACATATAAAAAAAGAAGTGGGGAAATTGGGAAATAAATAAAACGTTAGGTGGTTATACGTGTGAGGGGGTTGGTGCGTTTGTTTGTGTTGACCGTGTGTGACAGTGAGATTTGTGTTGACCAAGCATTTTACATTGACTGGACATTTGCCAAATACATACAATCCTTCCCACGTCTTTATTCAAGCAAAATGGGCTTTGTGGCCCACATTTTTTTAACCGTTCCTTTTGTAATGGGCTTAGGGCCCAATTATGCTTCTAATCGTCCCACGTTTTAATGGTCCATGAAATTGGGCTTTGTCCCAAAAATAAATACTTTTAAATCCTTAAATGGGCTTTTGAGCCCATTTATCCAATGTGGGTCCCACAAGCTTAAACATCTTCCAAACGATTAAATCCGCTAAAAGCGAGCTTGATTTCGGCTTTCATGATCTTTCCTCTAAAGTCGTGTCGGTTTACGTGAACTTGGGCACACTTTTGGTCTTTGACTTCGTCTTTGTCTCTTTTTGGACTTTTCTTCAACTTTTGACCGTGAAATCCCGTGTTTTCTCTTCTTTTGATTATTTGTACCTATTTTAACACAAAAACACAAAACCACGCGTAATTCCGACTTTTACGATTTTAAACACATGATTAGGTCTTGTTTTTCCTTGATTTTAGTGGCAAAAGGATAAGTGTTTACACACTTATTAAATCCCCTACACTTGACCATTGCAATGACCCCATGCAATGCATTATTTCAAGGCATAAAGTTACATTTCTCTCATAATTAACCTATTTTGGCCTTTATTAAGATATACTATTATTATTACGATGGAAAGACAAAAACTTGAAAGGAGACAAAAGTTATAAAAATTTATTAACTTGGAAATTATTTGATGGAAGAAACTTGTAAAGAAATCTAAGACTTTAATTAGGGCTTTGGTGTCATGAATATCAATCACCCTCAAGTTTCACGTTCCCCATACCAAGCTTAAAAACGAGATCATTGTTTACCATAAGTCCTCAAGTTAAAACCACTTATATAAGACAATTGTGTAATACTCTTTCTCCAATTCCTACTTTGTATCTCTAGATTTTATTGATTGTCATTCACCCGTAGGCTCATTTGACTTATTTGATAATTATTAATCCAAAAATGAAGGCCAAACGGTGCAAACCCGATACTCAAAACCTAACCTCGTCCTCAAAAACGTTGTCACTTAAGTAAGTCCACATCAAGGATGCTTTAACACGATTTGGGGAATAAATTCCGGGACCTAAAATTTGGCCAATAGTACTACTTATTAATTATTTCCTCATGTATACTTTATGTGGAGTTTAGCAAGTTCACATCATATACCCTTAGGCTCTTTAAGATGTAAAAATGCTCCCCGTCTATTATCCACACCCTAAGGCTCCTTGAACGATAAACGAGGGAATTGATTATTTGATCAATTTTTATTCAACACTTACCATGCCATACACCCTAAGGCTCTAATGACAAGGTTCGTGCTACATGCCCCACACCCTAAGGCTCCTTGAGGTCATGTTTTAATCTTATTCTTTTTTATTATGATATATATAGTAGGCCAAATTCCGAGGTCCCATGGTCTGAATACCTCCTACTTAGTGGTTATGAGCCACCTTAGTCGGAAGTCCACAACGCTGGCATCCTCAATGTGTTCGTTCTTTAATTACAATGGGATAAAGGATTTGGTTAAGAGTTAAGATATCGAATCGACACCGCAAAAATCCTCATTTATTAAGCAATTAAATATACAAGTGGGGAGAAAGAGCCACAAAAACCATATAAGCAAAAATTAACCCTTAAACTTATTATCAACTCTATCATCTCTCGTTCTCCATAAATTAAAATCTCAAGGAATGAGACTCGTGGATGTTAGCCTAATAAACCAATTAAGGTCCATATGGTTAAGGATACTAGCTAGAGTAAACTTGGATAAGTAAACTCGGGTTGAGTCAAAGTTTTCACGACGGGCCTAATATATCAAAGATATCTAAACTTGTTAAAACCATTTTATTCATTAATTTATTTTTGACTTTATTCTAATGGAAAATATAAATAAGATGCGATGACAAAAAGAAAGAAAATAAATACTATAAGGCCATAATAGATCAAAAATTTGAAAAACCTTAAAAAATTTTAATTTTTCCGGTTAAATGAGGTCAAATTCATGGAAAAGCCCACTAAAATTTTGATAGAAATCCCCCTTACACTTAATATAAACATTGTCCTCAATGTTTAAGCATGTGGGAGAATAAACTCCCCTACACTTAGGAAATTGAGTACGTTGTTTAAAATCGAGCTAAGGAAAGGACAACTAAAGTGATTGCATTTATTCGTTTTATTTTATATACAAGATTGAATCAAAATAGCAAAAACTTATCGAAGGAACCGGGTACACGGGAAACACGAGAACACGGGTCTCGTCAAAAGTACCGAAAGTGGATCATTAAAGCTCATGTCCTTGCACAATCACAACACAAAACAAACAACCTACACGGCTCCCCCTACACTTATTGTAGAAAATAGATAAAAGATAGATAATCGGGTTGCCTCCCGAGAAGCGCTTGTTTTGTTAACCGAGTCACGAGCCTGACTCGACCCCGAATTAAATGGTCCATGGGGAAGCCTCGAATGTAATACCGGGATCAAAAATCTTATCCTCGGTCCCGGAGGAACATAATAAATTAGAGGCAGGAGGATAAGTCATGAAAGGTAGAAAAGTCCTCTCGACATAAGAAAAGTAAGTGAAGTCTTGATCTACGGGAGGTGGGGTGGGTAAAGGAGACAAATTGTCATCCCCCAAAGACATAGGATGGTCACTATTCAGCAAAGCCGTAAAGGTATCAATCATAGAATGGTCAATGTCACCTCTCGGGTCAAAGCACTCATCCTCATTTCCCGGTATAAAATGAGGAGAGTAAAAGCGATACATCACCCGCTTGGGTGTGCACACGGTAGGACGGGGCGGCAACATAATATGAGAAATATCAGAAGACATATCTACCACCCGCGTCACCTCTCCAGACCAAATCAAACGGAAGGTAGGGTCAAATCTCTCCACCTCCTCTACGATGGGAGGTGGCATGACTAACAAAGGATGCTCATCAATAGCAATAGAGTCGGAGCTATCAATGTCCTCAATCCCCTCTTCAAAGAGAGGATTCACCTCACTAGAGATGTAGGCGTCATCAAAATCAAATAAAGGGTTCGAATAAATCTTGAAATTTTCCTTCTGAACGTCTTCATCAGATAGTGACTCGTCGTCACTAGAAGTAATATCATCATCGAGATCAAAAAGGGAATTAGAGAAAGCCAAAGAATCATCCCCCAAGATGTCGGTGGGAGGTAATGAATCATCACTAGAAAGAGATTCACACTCATCGTCACTATCGGAAGCAACCGTAGGCTCACTTTGGATTGGAATAAGAGTATCGTCACAAGGAATAGTGATAAGACCCTCATCCCCCATGATGAGAGAGGCATCGGTCTCCGTAGTGGAAGAATCGAGAATAGGAGTGGTAGTCTCACATGATGGATTGAGATCGTAAATAGTATCCTCGTCATCATCATAATAAAAAGAACGCACAAGAGGTGGAGTATAATCACTAAGATTAGATACTTGCTCTTGTTGCTGTCGCTTTTCCTCCTCCCTCGCTTCTTTTAGAAGAACAACAGCTTCTTCAAGTTGCAAAATAATGGCGTGTGTTTCGTCATTCAAAGCATTGAGTTGTTGAATTCTATGAGAGGATTGATGATTGAGGGTGGGATGTGGGGGCTCACAGTTATGAAAACCAGAATTATAGCACGGATGTGGCTCATAGGAAATCATCGGTTGAGAAGAATTAGAACACGGATTTGGTTCATAATAATCCATCGGTGAAGAAAAACGAGGACACGGATTTGGCTCATAATAATTCATTGGCTGACAATACGAAGTATCGTGAGGGCCCCCACAATGATTGCAACACAGATATTGAGAAAAACCCGGTGCATGTTGCGGATAGGGATCGTCATAGACGGGAGGGGGTGAGAAAGTATTGTAAGAGGAGAAGTACGAATTTGTTGAATTGCAAAATGGACAAAATCCAAATTGTGTATTGTCGATATCAAAACCGCACCGCTCACAAGTACACCATTGACATGTTTGAAAACCATGCCATGGTCTCCCACACCGTACGCAAGACGAATCCATGAAGAATTATAAATAAGAGGGTAGAGAAAAGAATTAAACATAATAGAGGATAAAGAAGAATATTTTTGGTGTAATACTTTAGGAAAGGTATTACTTTTGGATTTTTTAAAAAATTTTTTGTGCAAATCTTAGGAAAGAATTTGCTTTTTGTGATTTTTTAATTTTTTTTTTAATTTTTAAGTTTTTGATTTTTTTTTTGTGTTTTTGATTTTGTGTGCAAGAAAATTAACGTTCAAAGAGAACGGATCCCAAAATCCAAACGTCTTCACAAAAAATCGTCAATCGTACGAGCGAAGCGGCAGCGGCGCCATTTGATACTAAGATTTTGTATGTATTTTCGTTCCTCGACTCGACTCGAATTTGATTACGATTAACGTTTCGACTTACTTTGTTTTTGGTAAACGTAAAATTTTGGAATTATAAACTAAATCTATTTAAAAACTATTTAATCTAATAAAATCTATTTTGAAACTAATTAAAAGCAAATCTAATTTTAATAAAAATGTAAACTAATGAAAAACTTAATTTTATAAAAACTTTAAATAAAAATTATTTAAATCTAATTTTAATAAGACTAGAAAAAACTTTTAATTAAAATCTATTTTTAAACTATATTAAATGAAACTAATTTTAAAATCTATATAAACTAAACTTAAAATATTTTTTATCCTTTTTATATTTTATAAAAAAATCTGAATTAAAATAAAAAATTTAAATAAAATAAAAACTAACAAAGCTTAATAAAAATCTAAATAAACTAATTAATTAAAACTGCCAATGTAAAATTTCCTATATTAATTAAACTATGAGAAAGTAAACATAAAAAGATGCGCAGAAGAGATGGTTGGGGCGTTTGACAGTGATGCGAGGGGTCTGGGGTTCGAAACCCAGCCCAGACATAATTTTTAGCTATTTAATTTATTTTACTCTTTGAACTATTATACATATAAAATGTGACTGCAAGTTTGAGATCAGACAAATCAGTAATATCAAAGCTAAAACAGTACCAAAAGCAGTAAATAAGAAAATAAGCTAGGTAAAAATAAGCTAGAACAAATAAACTAATAAGCAATAAAACTAAGCTAAAATCTAAAAAGCTAAAATCTAAAAAGCTAAAATAATTAAGCAGATAAATAATACCAAAGGCAGTTCAAAACAGAAAAACTAAATAAGCACATAAAACAAAACGATAAGCAGTAGACCTATAAGCAAATCGAATGAACAGATTATCGAATAAGCAAAAGAGACAATTAAAATTAAAAACAAACAAGCAGATTTATATAAAACAAAAATAAAGCTATAACCAATATTAAACTATATGCTAACCAAGTAATACTAATTAGATCCAAATGAGCCTAACAGATATGCAAATAACATGAATCGAATCAAAAGCAAATTTAAACTAAACTAAATCAAATCTTAACTAAAACTTAAAATAAAAAGAAGATGAACCTATTTGATGATCCCGTTGAGGAGAAGTAACGCGCTGAGCGTACTTGTGAATCGAAACGCACCGTCACCACCTTCGAATCACTAACCGAACCATCAACAAATACATCAACAGCTTCGAACCAATTGAACCCAAACGAACAGTAATTTATACTTTCCCAGTGTGAGAAAATATTTTTATTCAATTTCTTTATATTATTTTATATATATATATATATATAAAAAATAACTCACGAACAGTGTATAAAAACAGGATTAAAATATATTTTCGACAAAAATTAAAAAGAGACTTAAATGAATTAAATCAAACTTTTCATTAATTAATATAAAAAATTACAATACTGGAAATTAAAATTACAATTTAAATCCTAAAACTAATTTTCAGAAAATTAAAACTAATTTAATCTACTCCTAAAATTAACTAAAAAATAGTAAATTAAAGAAAGAATAATGGACTCCTGATTACAAGTTCTTGGGAGGGATTTATAGGAAAACCCTATCCTTGGTGCCCACGTTCTTCCAACTAAGCCGTTCAATCCTTCACTTTTCTTTTCTTTCTTCGATTTCTTCATCTAACGGCTGATAAGGGCCTTTATTTCACTAGGATTGCCACGTTGGAAGATGAGGGAGGACCACCATATTGCTTGCTCCGAAAAAGTGGGGGAATTAATCCCAAACCGTGTGAATCACACGTTTGAGATAAATGCCCCAAAAATTATTGGGTAAATTGGGTGATGTAAATTTAGGGTTATTGGGGTAAAAGATAAATGGTGGCTGTGTGAGATGGGAGAGAAAGATGGAGTGATTTACTCTTGGTTGTATCGACATATAAAAAAAGAAGTGGGGTAATTGAGAAATAAATAAAACGTTAGGTGGTTATACGTGTGAGGGAGGGTTGGTGCGTTTGTTTGTGTTGACCGTGTGTGACAGTGAGATTTATGTTGACCAAGCATTTTACATTGACTGGACATTTGCCAAATACATACAATCCTTCCCACGTCTTTATTCAAGCAAAATGGGCTTTGTGGCCCACATTTTTTTAACCGTTCCTTTTGTAATGGGCTTATGGCCCAATTATGCTACTAATCGTCCCACGTTTTAATGGTCCATGAAATTGGGCTTTGTCCCAAAAATAAATACTTTTAAATCCTTAAATGGGCTTTTGAGCCCATTTATCCAATGTGGGTCCCACAAGACTTAAACATCTTCCAAACGATTAAATCCGCTAAAAGAGAGCTTGATTTCGGCTTTCATGATCTTTCCTCTAAAGTCGTGTCGGTTTACGTGAACTTGGTCACACTTTTGGTCTTTGACTTCGTCTATGTCTCTTCTTGGACTTTTCTTCAACTTTTGACCGTGAAATCCCGTGTTTTCTCTTCTTTTGATTATTTGTACCTATTTTAACACAAAAACACAAAACCACGCGTAATTCCGACTTTTACGATTTTAAACACATGATTAGGTCTTGTTTTTCCTTGATTTTAGTGGCAAAAGGATAAGTGTTTACAGACTTATTAGGTGCATCCTAGCTATATGTTTCAGTCAGGATTTCATGGTGAATGTGGTGTGCCTTGCATCCTTCACAAGGAGCTGATCCCTCCTACCCAAAACCAGTATATTAAAATAGAGGCAGCCCCTCTAATTTGCATGATGAGGTCACCCCTCCAAGTATTCATGCACGGTGGATTTTCATGACCTATATTGGCTAATGGTAAAATATGTTAAACAGTTTTCATAAGATAAACATAAGGCTTTTCAAACTATAAACCAGTTTTATGAACATGTTTCAGGTTTTCCAGGACTTATACATTTCCGCTGCTATTAAGTCTTTATTATGTTTTATTCATTCGTACTATGTCTATATCCGTGCACTGAGCGTTTTACTCAGCCGTTACTTTCCTTTCCTTGTCCCAAAACGGCAGGTACCCTAGGAAAGACTCGAGCATTTGGAGGTCGTGCATAGGATGGAAGCTGCTAGAGACTTCTTTTCCTTTTTGCCTTCATATACTTATGCTTGTTTAGTCTTTCATTCATTTCTTTGCTTTATTATGTTTTAGGCTTATGTTTGGGAACCGATGTTTGATTTCGGTTATCCCTATGGTCATGTAATGTTTTAGACATTTATCCTTGTATGCTTTGATGACACACCATGATTACGCGTAACGGTCCACTTATCAAAGTGGGGTGTTACAGGAATTGTGTACCATTTGGTATTGCGGAATTGTGTACCATTTGGCATTGCGGAATTGTGCCATATTGGATAATTGTGGAATTGTATACTTGTGCTTATTGCGGAATCCTACTCAGTTCATTGCGAAATCTTTCACGTGTTGATTTTGCGAAATCATTGTAATATTTGAGTATTACCAAATCTCTTCGAATATTCCAAGATTTTCAAAAACGTGATTTTGGAATTTTTTTAACAAACTCGTGCGTTTTTTTTAGTACTCAAGAATTTTTGGTTTCTCAAGTGTACTTTCTTAGGGGATTTTAACTACTACACCTTTCACTTAGCTTTCTACGAATTGAGATCCTTTGTTTACACACGACTTTTACGATGACGTCTCAACAAGATATTTATGCTGCGGGTACTGAGAATCGTCCACCCATGCTTACCAAGGAGAATTACACTACATGGGCTAGTCGTCTTCTTTGTTATGCAAAATGTAAACCTTTGGGAAAGTTAATTTTTAAATCGATTCAAGAAGGTCCGTATGTTAGAAGAACAATTGTTATACTTGGGGATCCTACGAATGCTACTAACCCAGTAGCTGCGTCTAGCCATGAGAAAAAGGATGAAGAATTAACTGAAGCTGAATCAAAACAACTCGATGCAGATGATCAAGCAATTTAAGTCATTCTTATGGGACTTCCAGAAGATGTGTATGCTGTTGTAGATAGTTGTGAGTCCGCACACGAGATGTGGCGCAGGATTCAGAAAATGATGAAGGGAAGTGAAATTGGCTTACAAGAGAAAGAGACTAAGTTTCTTCGTGAATGGGAGAAATTTACGTCCACTGAAGGGGAACAAAATTGAACCTTATTATTATCGTTTTTCAACCCTCATGAACCATCTTAGAAGAAACAAACATGAACATGCACAAATTGCTGCGAACATCAAATTTCTTGATAATCTTCCATCTGAATGGTCACGATATGTCACTTTGTCAATCGAACCAAGGATCTTCATGTTGTGGACTACACTCAAGTATATGATTATTTAAAGCTGAATCAAGATGAGGCAAACGAAGTAAGGGCGGAACGACGTGCCAAGACACAAGATCCATATGCTTTTATGGCAAACTCTTCATCATCTATGTCATATCCCATGGTACCTTATCATCAACCCTCCTCAAGCAACTTCATGCCAAAACAACAACTCACTACTTATGGTTATCAAGTCCCTGCTCATGTGAACTACTTACAACAACCCATAGATTGTCTTGATGACATCACTGATCCCATTCATGCGATAAATACTGGTCTTGCTCTTCTTGCTAAGGCATTTAAATTCACCATTAATCCAACCAACAACAATCAGAGAATCTCCTGAAACACCAGAAACAGGCAGATTGCTCAACCATTGATGAATGTGAATCAAGATCGTCAATTTTTAGTTGGAGGGAACATTGGGAATCAATATGGTGGTCAACATACAGGTAATCAGTATGGTCACAATGTTGGGCAAACGGTTGGGAATGCAGGTAATCAGTTTGGACAAAACCGTGGTCAGAATCAGGGTAATCAGAATGGGGTAATTGTTGTGCCAACAATTGGTAATCAGATGGGTAATATAGTTGCTGCAAGGGCCGAGAATACGGGTACGGGGAATGAAAACAACAATCGTCAGGTTCAATGTTACAACTGTAGGGGATTTGGTCATTATGCTCGAGATTGTGCAGCCAAAAAGAAGAGGGATGCCATTTGGTACACGAGTTTTACTAGTACTAAAAATTCGTTTTGTCTCGACTCGATTCGAATTGACCACGGTTGACAGTGTGACTCAGTTGTTCTTAGTAAAATGAAATGTCGTTGAGTAACTAAATAAAATAAAATAAAAATGAAAGCTTGAAAAGATTAAACTAAAAATAAAGACTGTGAAAATAAATGACAAAAGATTTAAACTTTATGAAAAGTAAAATTAAAAATTAACCTAAGATAAACAATTAAAACAAACTTCCTACTGAATAAAACTTATTTCGGAAAAACAAATATTTTCGGAATAAAACCTTTTTTCGGAATAATCTATATTTTCGGAAAAATCAATAAACTCGGATAAACTACTCTAATTCGGAAAAACATAAATATTCAGATAAAAACTAATATTTCGGAAAAACTAGGGATATTCGGAATAATAAGAAATTTCGGATAAATTTATATCTTCGGAAAAACGAACTAAATTCAGAAAAATCGACCCTTCTTCAGAAAAATTACCCAATTTCTGATAAAAGAAATTTTTGGAATAAAGCAAATTTTCGGATAACAGATTTTCGGATAAATGTGGAATCTTTAGAATATAAAACCCTTTTCCAAAGATGCACCAAAAATCAGCTTAAAAGAAACAGAAGATCCTATTATCAGGGAAATAAAACTCGAAATAAGCAAGAACCAATTAAGCATTTAACCAAAACATAATCTAAACAACTTTTAAGAAAAACTAATTAAACCACAAATCAAAAACTTTAGAAACACTAATAATCTAAATATTTAAAATCAACTTTTTATAAAAATAACTATTAAAAACACTTAATTAAAAATAATATAATCAAACTAATAAGCACTAAACACGATAAGCTATAAAGATCAAACACATCAAAATCAATAAGCACAATCAAACAAACACATCAATCAAACAAAGAACATGATTAAACAACTACATGATTATCAAAATCAAACAAGATTAAAAATAAGAAAGGTAGAATGAGAATGATTAATGAAAAGCTTGAAATGAAGATTAAGATTAAAGATTCAATACAAGATTAAAGATGAAAGCTTAAGAACATGAAAGTAATTCTAGAGAGAGAAAGTAAATTACACTACTCCTACTCCTAAGACTAATCTATCTACTCCTAAATGACTAACATCTCCGAATGAAAGATTAGTAGGGTATATATAGGAGGAAAGGAAGGTAGGTGTTGATACATCTCTCTCTCTTTCTTTGTCTTTTTGTATTTTACTTTCTTCGTCTTTCTCGACGTTGTCTCGGGATTTGTCAATATAAAATGAACTTGTCTTCTAATTTTCTTCATTTATAAGACTTGGTTCTTCGACTTCGTTAAACTTCCGTCTTTAGTCTTTTTCTTCAATAAATCTTCAGAATAAACCTTTGACTTCCGTTCTTTTTGCACCTTTGATCTTTTGACTTCGTCTTTTGTCTTTTTCTTCGATAAAAGCCCGTGAAATCCCGTGTTTTCTTCCTTTTTCATATTTTGGTCCTAAAACACAACAAAAACACAAACCACGCATAATTCCTACTTTTACGACATTAAATACACGTTTTGGCTTGATTTTTATTATAATTAAGTGGCAAAAGGATGAGTGTTTTCACACTTATCAAATCCCCTACACTTGACCATTGCAATGCCCTCATGCGATGCATTAATTACAAAGCAAGATTTACATTTTCCATCATAATTAACCCACCTTGGCCTTTATTAAACACAAGATATTAAGGAAACTTAAAAAGATAGAAAATTACAAAATATTTGAAGGAAGAACAAGTTAAGAGATCGAAGACTTACATTAGGGCTTTGGTTGTCATGAATGTTGATCACCCTCAAGTTTCACGTTCCCCATACCAAGCTTAAAAACGAGATCATTGTTATTATAAGTTAGCAAGCTAACAATCACTCGTGTGGCTCAATTATTCACTTAGACTCCCTTATTCCTAGGTGTATCTCTTATATTTTATTGTTGTCTTGAATGATCACGAGGATGCATTGTTGACTTATTTCGATAATTTATTAAGGCTGAAAATAAAGTAGGACGATTTAATCAATAGTTAGCTAAGGGACAAAATCTTTTAAAACAACTTCTCAAAACCTCATAAAGTTCATATCTTGGCGTAACTCTCCTCACGATTTGAGACCTTTCTCGGACAGATATTTGGCATTGACGTCATACTTCGAATCTTGAGAGACGTTCTTGAAATAATGGTCTTCTCTTCATAGTAGGAATTTCTTCGCTTGAAGTTTTTGAGAGATTTTTCAAACTTGGACCACGACTTCTTCATTTTTCTCCAATATTTATTTGGGATTTTGATATTCAACGATCCGCCTCCTTTTATTACTTGGATCTATTTATCCTCATACCTTGTTAGGGTCTTTTCGGATAGACTTCTCCAGGATCTTTAGGGGAGTATTTGCTTTTCGTCGTGTGTCTCGATCCTTCATATTGATTTTTGATAAATGATTCTTCACATCACTTTGGATCTTTAGCAACAAAATGTAGCCCTTATACCTTGTTAAAGCCTTTTCGGACTCGCCAATCTTCGCATCCCGCTTCAATAAGTTATGCCTTGGCTATGAACTCTAATTAATCCCGAGCAACTTTTAAACGATCTTGTGCTAGAAGCTAAGTAACTTTTCAAATCGTACAACCTTACTTATTGCAAATATATTTATAAACAAACGATGGGAGAAAAAGCTCATAATTAACTCACATAAATTCATGAAAGAATACCAAACTTACAATTGACTCTATCATCTCTCGTACTCCACAATTTAAAATCTCAAAGAATGAGACTCGTGGATGCTTAGCCTATTAAATCAAAGTTTTGGGTATTCAAGTCATCTATAGGATCTTGCAACTTCTTAGACTTTTTTCAAGTTTAGAATTCGCATTTTAAAGTTCCCTTGATAAACGACTTTCTAGGATCAATTATAAGAACTTGCGAAAAGTTCTTGTTCTTAACCCGTATGAGTTAAGACTTTCGCGTTTTAAAGTTCCCTTTATAAAAGTCAAGAAAAACTTGATTTAAACACGTTAAGGATACTAGCTAGAGTAAACTCAAATAAGTAAACTCGGGTTGAGTCAAAATATTCATGATGGGCCTAATATATCCAAGACATCTAAACTTATTAAAACCATTTTATTAAAATTTATTTATGAGGAAAGAAAATAACGATAACAAAGGAAAATACTACTAGGCCAAAATAGATTAAAAATTTTGAAAAATGTCGAAAAATCAATTTTCTGGTTAAAATGAGGACAAATACATGGAAAAGCCCACATAACTTCGATAGAAGTCCCCCCTACACTTAAGATAAACATTGTCCTTAATGTTTAAGCATGTGGGAGTAAACTCCCCTACACTTAGGACATTGTGAACGTTGTTTAAATCTTACTAAGGAAAGGACAACTAAAGTGATTCCTATTTTAATATTGAAGAATATAGAATAGTGAATCAAAAGAGTTTAGGATAGAACCGGGAAGACGGGAACACGGAATCACAGGTCGTCAGAAGTCATCAAAAGTGAATCTTTAAAAGCGCCAATCCCTGCACATCATAAGAAAGAAAACAACAAACTCCTACGAGGCTCCCCCTATACTTAGGATGAAAAACAGATATAAAGGATAGATTAGCGGGTTGCCTCCCGAGAAGCGCTTGTTTTTGTTCACCGAGTCGTGAGCCTGACTCGACCTTGATTACAATGGTAAGAACCTTGAAGAACATCCACCGGGGTCAAATACATGGTTTTCGTCCATCAAATAGCACAAGCTTAAGGTGAACAAGACAAGCCAAAGAAGAGTAGGCGAGGTTCCCTTAAGCAAAGATTAAGCATGGTGGTAGAAGGTATGATGAAGTGGAAGCATAGCTCCATTGTTTCCAAAAGTATTCCCTTTTATTTCATTAGATGGATACTGAGATGGCTTAAAAACAATTATACCCGGATCGAACACCTTTTCCTTTAGGGGAAAATAAGACTTAGGCGCAGTAGACCTTGAAGATTAGCCTATAAACCACACAATCTCATCCGAAGAAGGTGGAAAGAGAGGTGTCAAGACATAGGTACTACGGATGTTGGTGCGGTTTCTTCTCCTTTGAAACGGGTTTCTTGACATCCGAAGGAGGATAAAGACCATAATCAAAGTCTAAAGAAGGAGAATCATGCTCATTAGGAAAGTAGGTATTGAGAAAGGTGGCGAAATCTTCCTCAAATGAGTAATCATCCAAATTAGGATCAAGCATTGTTGGTGGAGGATCTTCATCAAAAATAGGAGCATAATCATTAGTAGAAGACATAGCACTTGAAGAATCACTCGAAAGAGTGTCAACATCATCATAAGTTGGCATGTCTTTATACTCAGAATAAAAATCATCATAATCATCCAAATCGGAACTAGAATCATCATCATATTCATCATAGATTGGTGGAGAATCATAAATTGGTGGGGATCCAAATTGGAGAGAGAATCATTAGAATCATCCACATTGTCTTGAAAAAGTGGATTATCATAGCAAGTCACGAAAAGAGGATTGTCATGTAGCACACAAGCATCAAGCTTTGTACTTTCCAAAGGAGTTGTATCAAGCTCGTCTTGCAGCACATCAATCATTTTCGCTGATTCTTTTCCATTTGATTTTCTTGTAATTTTCCCCATCTTAAAAACTTGTTGATCATTCCCGACCATAAGAATTAGTTTACCTTCGGCAACATCGACTAAAGCTTTTCCGATTCTCAAGAATGGCCGTCCAAGTATTCACGGAATACGAGGGTCCATCTCATAATCAACAACAACAAAATCGACCGGAAAAGTGAAGGTACCAACTTTAACAAAAACATCTTCAGCAATACCTACGGGGTAAGCGAGAGTTTAATTTGCTAGCTCAAGAGTCATCTTTGTTGGTGTAAGATCGGGTAATGATAACTTTTTCCAAACACTTAATGGCATCAAATTTATACTTTCCCCGAGATCTGCTAAGGCAGTAAATTCTTCAACTTTGTTAAAGATACAAGGTAGCACAAAACAACCGGGATCCCCAAGTTTTTTCGGAAGTTCTTTAAGGAGGACTACACAACAATTTTAATTTAAGCGTGTGTTGACAAACTCAGCCATCTTTTCGTTCTTACTAAGCAATTCCTTGAATGCTTTGACAAATTTTGGCATTTGGACAAGTGCTTCAACAAGGCTAATGTTGAAATTCATTTGGGAGATAATCTTCAAATTAGAAGTAACTTGACAATCCTCTTTAGTGAGCAATTTGCACTTGTCTAAACGAGAAGGATAAGGGATATTGGGTTTAGGTGGTGTAGGTGTAGAAGGTGAAGGTTGAGATGTTGATGGTTGAGAGGGTGAAGGGTTTTTCTTTGGTACTTCTTCAGTAAGAGATGGAGACGGTAATGTAGAACTAGTACTAGGCGTGGAAGTAGGAGGGATAAATGGGGGTGGAGGAGGTGTTGATGGAGTAACTAGGGAAGGGATAAATTTTCCTACTAGAGTTGCTCCACTACGTGTAGTAATAGCATTCACATTAGCTCTAGGGTTTGTTTCGGTTGTAGAAGGAAGAGCACCTTGGGGACGAAGGGTTTGAAACATTTGAACGAATTTCCTATCCGTGGACTCTTGTATTTCTTTCATGGTTTTCTCATGATCGGTTAATTTTTGTAAAATTAAGTCCATGTGCGAATGAGGTAAATTAAACCCTTGTTGTTGAAAACCTTGGTTTGGGTATTGGTTATATGGTTGAAAACCTTGAGGAATGAAACCTTGGTTTTGAAAGCCTTGGTTTTGCATTTGATAATTGCCTTGGTTGGTATTGTAGCCCCTCACATTTGCATTTTGTTGAACATTTGCTCTTGGTGGCCCTTGGTTGTTATGGGTGGGTGGGTGTGGTCTTTGTTGAAAACCGGGTGGAGCCAAGTAATTAGTCAAGTTATAAGACAAGTGATTAACATCGACATTAGGCTTGAAATGAACTTTCTCCGTGTTGTTGTAAGCATACACTTCCCCGTGAGATTGATTATAAGCTTTATCATAATTAGCATAAGAGTGCGGTCCACCACAAGTTTCACAAGTAATATTGAGAGCATGGGCATGTTGATTAGGAGGGTTATCTCTTAAAACAAGTTGTTTTACAGCTGAAGTAAGTTCCTTAAGATGATTGGTCAACTCACTCTCACTGGCACTAGCCATAGTAGCCCTAACACTCTTGGTTTGGACTTTGGCTTTGTTTTCAGTGATAGCCTAAGCCTCAATCATAGATTTGACAAGAATATTACCCCCCGAAGCACTATTTAGTGAATCTTGGTCATTCAAACTTAATACATTATAAAAAGTATTAATTTGATGCACCTTTGTAAAATCGTGTTGTGGACACTTTCGTAAAAGTTCCTTAAAACGATCCCAAGATTCACTAAATGTCTCACCGTACTTTTGTTCAAAGTTAATTATGTCATTCCGCAAAGCGGTAGTACGTGAGGGTGGGAAAAAGTAATTGATAAACTTGGTCTCTAGGTCCTCCAATGTTGTAATACTTTGGGGTGGTTCTTTATCAAGCCAAGTCCGGGCTTGTCCCTTAATACAAGGTTTTTAAGCTCGTATGAAAGTTCGTTGAACCCGATCTCTTCGAATTGACTATTGGTAGAAAGTGTGACTCAATTGTTCTTGGTGGAAGATAAATGGTTTGGTTGCTTACCTATTTTAAACTAATAGCAAATATGAAAATTGTCGTTGGGCAAAATAAAAGCTTTAAAGGTTAATCTAAAATGGCGAGTTAAAAATAAATGCTAAAAACTTAAAGACAAAATTAGAAAATTACTTGAACACTTAATAAATCTAAAACTTGAAAACTTTGTAAAATCAAGAAATTTAACCCGTAGGAATGCCTGATCGGAATGTAATCGGAATATGGAAGATGAAGGCTACAATCGGAATGTTTGGAAAACAGCACTAATCGGAATATGGCAAACAAGACTCTCGTTGGAATACTATCGTCGGAATAAGGCCAAATCGGAATACTTGAAAACAAAACCAATTGGAATATCCAAATAGTTCCTAGTCGGAATGATGGTGTAATCGGAATGCTTAATCGGAATCCAGTAAAAGAAAGTATCGGAATAAGGTAGAAATGTCCCAATCGGAATGTAACACAAATCACCCTCGTCGGAATGACAAAGAGTCCCACAATCGAATTATTAAAACCCTAATCCGATCGGGGTGATCGGAATAATGTAGCTGTGGTCAGAAAGCCAAATCGGAAATGGGTTTACCCTTTCCGATGGTATGAATTCGTAAATAAGCTACGTATAAGGCTATTTTCAATAAGCCAAGTCCTTAACTTGAACGAATCTATAATGAAATAGACTAAATAAGCATAAGTAACAACTTATCAAAACTTTAAATAAGCAAACTTTTAAATGAAACTTTAAAAAGATTAAAACTTTAAGTAAACTTAAAAAGGTAAATAAGCTAAACACAAATTAAGCCAATAAGCATGATAAGCTCAAAGCTTAATCCAAAAATTATAGATGAATAAAAAGATGAACTTTTTAAGCACGAAAACATCAAGATCAACACGGATCAAATATATTTCGCACCAAAAGTAAACTAAAATCAAGAAAGGTAGAAAGAGATTAATGAACAAAAACCTTAACTTGAACTTGATTAATGGAATCCAAATACAAAAAGTTTAAAACTTGAAAGATTAAAATAAAGAAAAGATAAAAACTTAGTGAGAGAAAGTTTGGAACTTTCTCTCCCTAAAAACTAGAAAGGAAAAAATGAAAAATGAAACTAACCAACTCAAAAACTAACCACCCTCCTAAATGTGTTTAGGAGGGTATTTATAGGAGAATGGAGAGGTGCATGTGTTGCCTCCTCTTTCTTTCTTTCTTCACGTCTTCTCGACTCGATTTAATTCTTTGTCTTTTCTCGACGTCGTCTCAGGATTTGAACTTGTCTTAATAATTTTCTTCTTTAATTTAGACTTGAGTTCTTCGACTTCATTAAACTTCCGTCTTTAGACTTTTTCTTCGATAATTCTTCAGAATAGGTCTTGGACATCCGTTCTTTAAGCACTCTTGATCTCTTGACTTCGTCTTTTCTCGTTTTCTTCTATAAAAGCTCGTGAAAGCCCGTGTTTTCTTCCTTTTTCATCTTTTGGTCCTAAATCACAATAAAAACACAAACCACGCATAATTCCGACTTTTACGACATAAAATACACGTTTTGGTCATGTTATTATTGGAAATAAGTGGTAAAAGGATAAGTGTTTTCACACTTATTAAATCCCCTACACTTGACCATTGCAATGCCCTCATGCAATGCATAAATTTTAAAGCACGGTTTACATTTTCCATCATAAATAACCCACCTTGGCCTTTATTAAATACTAAACATAAAAAGATAGAAACAAGTAAAGAAATTAAAGACTTACATTGGGTTTTGGCTGCCATGAACGTTTATCATCCTCAAGTTTCACGTTCCCCATACCAAGCTTAAAAATGAGATCATTGTTATTATAAGTTAGCAGACTAACACGAATTCATGTGGGCCAATTATTTACTTAGACTCCCTTATTCCTAGGTGTATCTCTTATATTTTATTTTTGTCTTGAATGATCACGAGGATGCATTGTTTGACTTATTTCGATAGTTAGTTAGGCCGAAAATAAAGTCGACGATTTAATCAATAGTTAGCTAAAGGACAAAATAATTTAAAACTGCTTCTCGGGACCTCATAAAGTTCATATCTTGGCATAACTCGCTTCACGATTTGAGACCTTTCTCGGACCGATATTTGGCAGCGACTTCATACTTCAAATCTTTGAGAGACGTTCTTGAAATTATGGTCTTCTCTTCATAATAGGAATTTCTTCACTTGAAGTTTTGAGATATTCTTCATCTTTGGACCACGACTTCCTTATTTTTCTCCAATCTTTATTTTGGACTTTGATATACAATGATCCGCCTCCTTTTAGGACTTGGATCTATTTATCCTCATACCTTGTTAGGGCCTTTTTGGATAGACTTCTCCATGATCTTTTGGGGAGTATTTTCTTTTCGTCGTGTGTCTCGATCCTTCATATTGATTTTCGATAAATGATTCTTCACATCACTTTTGGATCTTTAGCAACAAACTGCAGCCCTCATGCCTTGTTAGGGCCTTTTCGGACTCGCCAATCTTCGCATCCCGCTTCAATAAGTTATGCCTTGGCTATGAACTCTAATTAATACCGAGCAACTTTTAAACGATCTTGGGCTAGAAGCTAAGTAACTTTTCAAATCGTACAACCTTATTATTGCAGATAAATTTATTAACAAGCGATGGGAGAATAGGCTCATAATTAACTCACATAAATTCACGAAAGAATACCAAACTTATAATTGACTCTAGCATCTCTCGTCCTCCACAGTTTAAAATCTTAAGGAATGAGACTCGTGGATGCTTAGCCTATTAAATCAAAGTTTTGGGTTTTCGAGTCATCAATAGGATCTTGCAAATTCTTAGACTTTTTCAAGTTTAGAATTCGCATTTTAAAGTTCCCTTGATAAAAGACTCTCTAAGATCAATTATAGGAACTTGCGAAAAGTTCTTGTTCTTAACCCGTGAGAGTTAAGACTTTCGCGTTTTAAAGCTCCCTATATAAAAGCCTAGTAAACCTTGACTTAAACACGTTAAGGATACTAGCTAGAGTAAACTTAGATAAGTAAACTCGGGTTGATTCAAAATGTTCACGACTTAGAAAAATTTAAAAACCACTTTATTTTAGCAAGGAAATAAAATAACCATAACAAAGGAAAATACAACTATACAACTAGGCCAAAATAGATTAAAATTTTGAAAAATGTCGAAAAATCAAATTTTCTGGTTAAAATGAGGGCAAATTCATGGAAAAGACCACTTACTTCGATAGGAGTCCCCCTACACTTGATATAAACATTGTCCTCAATGTTTAAGCATGTGGGAGTAAACTCCCCTACACTTAGGACATTGTGCACTTTGTTTAAATCTTGCTAAGGAAAGGATAACTATAGTGAATTCAGTGTGAACATATAAGATATGAAATATTGAATCACAAGAGTTTAGGATAGAACCGGGAAGATGGGAACACGGGATCACGGTTCGTCAAAAGTCATCAAGGGGCTCTTTGAAGCTTAAATCCCTGTAGAGAATAAGAAACAAGACAACAAACACATACGGGGCTCCCCCTACACTTATTATGAAAACAGTAAAGGATATATCACGGGTTGCCTCCCGAGAAGAGCTTGTTTTTTTTCACCGAGTCACGAGCCTAACTCGACCCAAAATTAGTTCATAGGAAACGTGGTGAGGGATGGTATCATCTCATGAGAGATGTCCTCACCAAAGTACAGCTTCAAACGCTGGCCATTCACCTTGAAATTGGGCCCATTTGGCTGAGAAAGCTCAATGGTCCCATATGGAAAGACTTTAGCGACGGTGAGTGGACCAGACCAGCGGCTCTTCAACTTGCCAGAGAAGATCTTCAACCGAGAGTTAAAAAGTAATACTTGATCACCAACGTGGAACTCTCGGTTCTTAATCCTTGCATCGTGGATGATCTTGGTCTTCTCTTTGTAGATCAGTGAGTTCTCGTAAGCTTCATTCCTCAGTTCATTAAGCTCGTTGAGTTGAATCTTGCGAAGATCACCGGCTTTGTTGATGTCGAAGTTAGCCCACTTCAAGGCCCAGTACGCCTTGTGTTCTAGCTCGATGGGGAGGTGGCATGCTTTCCCGTACACAATACGATAAGGTGTACAACCAATCGGGGTCTTATAAGCAGTACGGAAAGCCCACAAAGCATCATCTAACTTATCGGCCCACGCGACACAATGCTCTCCCACAGTACGCTCCAGAATTATCTTCAGTCCGCGGTTAGAAATCTCGGCTTGACCATTGGTTTGGGGATGATAGGCGGTGTAAAGACGATGATTAACACCATACTTAGCCATGACTCTTGCAAATTGATCATTGCAAAAATGAGTCCCGCGGTCACTGATAATAGCACGAGGAACACCGAATCGAGCAAACAGCTGCTTCAAAAAGTTCACAACCACCCTCGCATCGTTCGTAGGGAGAGCCTTGGCTTCAACCCATTTAGAAACGTAGTCAACGGCTACGAGGATGTACTTGTTCCCTTTAGATGATGGAAATGGCCCCATAAAGTCGATGCCCCATACATCAAATATTTCACATTCTTGTATGAAATTGTGAGGCATCTCATCTTTATGTGTGATCTTGCCTTGCCTTTGACAAGCATCACAATGTTTAACCATTTCAGAGCGTCACGATAAATGGTGGGCCAATAAAATCCAGAGTCGAATACTTTCTTCGAGGTGTAATTGGGACCAAAGTGACCACCGGTGGGTCCTTTATGGCAAGCGTCAAGGATTTGTACCGCTGTCGGCCCATCAACACATCGACGAATAATCAGATCAGCACATTGTTTGAAGAGGTAAGGGTCGTCCCAGAAATAATGTTCAATATCTTTAAAGAACTTTTTCTTTTGTTGGGACGTGAACCCTTCCTTGAGAATTCCACCCGCTAAATAGTTTTCGATGTCCGCAAACCACGGGGTGTCATCGAGATTTGGATTGATAGACATTAAGGCCTCAAGGGGAAAAGAGTCATTGATCTCTTTGTTCGGATGATCCCCTTGATAAGGATCCTCAAGTCTACTGAGATGATCCACGGCTAGGTTTTCAGCTCCCTTTTTGTCACGAATTTCAATGTTGAATTCTTGAAGGAGCAAAACCCAACGAAGAAGTCTTGGCTTAGAATCTTGCTTAGTCATCAAGTACTTCAACATGGAATGATCGGTATACACGATGGTGGTAGAAAGGACAAGATAGGGGCGGAACTTTTCAAAAGCATACACTACAGCTAAAAGCTCTTTTTCGGTAGTGGAATAATGCAATTGAGCCCCCGTCATTGTCTTGCTAGCGTAATGGATTGGTTGGAAGTGTTTGTTCACTCTCTGGCCCAAAACCGCTCCAATAGCAAAGTCGCTAGCATCACACATCAACTCAAAAGGTAGCTCCCAATTAGGGGTAACCAAGACCGGTGCCTTAGTTAGCTTATCCATAAGAAGATTGAAGGATTCAAGACACTCTTTAGAAAAGATGAAAGGGGTATCTTTTTCCAAGAGGTGGGTCATCGGGCGAGCGATTTTAGAAAAATCTTGAATGAATCGACAATAGAAGCCCGCATGACCGAGGAAACTTCTCACACCCTTCACGGTTGAAGGTGGAGGCAATTTAGCAATAACATCGACTTTAGCACGGTCCACTTCAATACCGGCTTTGGAGATTTTGTGTCCTAGCACGATGCCCTCTTTTACCATGAAATGGCATTTTTCCCAATTTAGAACAAGGCGAGTGTCTTCACACCGCTTAAGCATACGTTCTAAATTGGCAAGGCAAGCAGAGAAAGAATCGCCATTAACCGAGAAATCATCCATGAAGACTTCTATAGTTTCTTCAACCATGTCATGGAAGATAGCCATCATACACCTTCGGAATGTCCCAGGAGTATTGCATAAGCCGAAAGGCATTCTTTTGTAGGCAAATGTTCCATAAGGACAAGTGAATGTGGTTTTCTCTTGGTCTTTGGGATCAATGGGAATTTGAAAATACCCGGAGAAACCGTCCAAAAAGCAGTAATAGTCATTACCCGCTAGACGTTCAAGCATTTGGTCCATTAAAGTAAGGGGAAAATGATCCTTTCTCGTAACATCATTGAGTTTGCGATAGTCTACACAAACTCTCCACCCTGTAACGAGACGAGTAGGAATCAACTTGTTTTTTTCATTGGGAACAACGGTGATTCCGCCTTTCTTAGGCACACAATGGATGGGACTAACCCACGGTGAATTCGAGATAGGATAGATCATTCCCGCATCAAGAAGTTTGATAACCTCTTTTTTGATAACGTCATGGATCTTGGGATTCACCCTTCTTTGGCTTTGAATAGTGGGTTTAAATTCGTCCTCCATGAGAATTTTGTGTGTGCAGAAGTAAGGATCAATTCCACGAATATCGGAGATCTTCCAAGCAATAGCTTTCTTGTGATTCTTCAACACGGCGATAAGTCAAGATTTGTCTTCTTCTTTCAAGTCCTTAGAGATGATCACGGGAGACTTCTTGTTGTCTTCAAGGAAAACGTACTCGAGATGAGACGGTAGGTCCTTAAGCACTAAATCCGAAGGATTTTCGATGGAAGGCGTAGTCGAATTCGGTTCATCGATAGATATATCCGTAGGAGATGGTGGAGAAGTATGGTCCTCATTGAGAAGTTTCTCAATGGTACGAATGTCTTCATCCCAATTGGAGGGAGAATCGTCATATTTTAAATCCACATCTCCCAAAGTTGCTTCAAATTCTTTCAAGATGAAATCACTTTCTCCAAATGGAGTCAGTGATGGAGCAATAGAGGCAACGGTCTCAAAAAAGGGTAGAGAAGAAGAACCAATTTTACAAGCGTCTTAGAAATGTTCTTCACAAGCCTCATCAAGAACGTCAATAAAATTAACACTCTCGTTTTCCGAGGCTGCTTAGAAAGTTTACCCATGTTGAAGACGATTTTATCGTCACCAACTCTCATGATTAATTCGCCCGCGGCTACATCGATGAGAGTGCGACCGGTCCTCAAGAACGGACGTCCAACGATTAATGGAACACGGGGATCCATCTCGTAGTCAACGGCAACAAAATCCGCCGGGAAGGTGAATTTTTCGACACCAACGACGACGTCTTCGGCTATCCCCACTAGATAAGCAACCGTACGGTTGGCTAATTACAAAGTAATTCGTGTGGGGACGATCTCGGGGAGAGATAATTTCTTCCAAACACTTAATGGCATTAAGTTAATACTAGCACCTAGATCGGCTAGGGCCATGCAATTCTCTACTCCCGGGAAGTTTCAAGGAATCAAGAAATGACCCGGATCACCAAGTTTGGTTGGCAATTTCCTTAAGAGCACTGCTGAGCAATTCTCATTAAGTTGGGTCTGAGCAATATCGAGAAGTTTCTCCTTATCACTGAGAAGATCTTTAAACATTTTAGCATATTTAGGCATGTGAGCGAGAGCCTCAGCAAAGGAGATATTGAAATCCAGTTGTTTGAACATTTTAAGAAAGTTCGAAACCTGAATATCATCCTTGTTCTTCAATTTCTCTTTCCTCAACCTCGAAGGATAAGGTATATTGGGTTGAGATGAAGGCTTTGGGATAGAATTCGCACTCACATCCTTGGGTGGTGGAGGGGTAGAAGTAGAAGGTGGTGGAATTGGAGAAGTAGAAGTTGGAGGAATCGAAGATGGAGGATTCGGAGAAGGAGACTCGTTTTCCTTTGTCACAATCACCGGTGTAGGTGTAGGAAGCTCGGGTTCCTTTAAACCTTTTCCACTACGAGTGGTGATTGCTTTCATCTCCCCTCTTGGATTAGCAACGGTGTTACTCGGAAGAGAACCCGATCCAGAGGCTTGATTACTAGGGAAGAAACTAGCCATCATGTTCCTCAAGTCATTCGTTTGACTTGCCAAAGTGTTTCGCATATCAGCTCGAAGATCATTCCCTTGCTTCACCATATCTGCTTTCATGTTGGCCATTTACCGCTGAAGATTTTGCACGATCACATCATTAGTCCTCATGTAGGTTTCAACATCTTGATGTAATGCGATGGGTTGGTTGGGAGGAGGGGCATGGTAGGCGGGTGATTGATAAGCAGGTTGTTGGTAAACTTGGTTGTTTCTTTGAGGTGGATATGGGTTTCTTTGGTTTTGATATGGGGTTGGAGCACGTGGTTGGTTTTGATTGTTGCGATTGAGGTTGTTCGGGTTTTGTGGGGGGAAACCGGGAGGTGAAAGAAAGTTGTTTGAGCGATAGCTGAGCAAATTTCGGTCACCTTGAGGACGTGCTTGATAGCCTCCCGTAGAATAGGTACCGTTGGCGGCATATACATTTTCTGGATTGTCGTGAGTCGAAGGACAATCAGTGTATGAGTGAGATCCCCCGCATATATCACATGATTGAGTCATAGCATTGGCTTGGGCAGTGATAGCTTTAGTGTTATTGGCGGCTTGGAGAGCAAGTGATTCAACAAGCGAAGTAAGCTTATCAAGTCTCTTATCGCTCTCATTAGTGCTAGCACTAGCCACATTGGTCCGAACACTCTTGGTTTGCACTCTAGACTTGTTCTCAATAATATCCCAAGCGGCATTAGAAGACTTAACCAAAAGATTACCCCCTGAAGCACTATTTAGTGAATCTTGGTCATTCATGCTTAAACCATTGTAAAAAGTATTAATTTGGTGCACTTTGGTAAAACCATGTTGTGGGCACTTTCTTAAAAGTTCTTTAAAACGGTCCCAAGATTCACTAAAAGTCTCATCGTACTTTTGTTCAAAAGTAATGATTTCATTCCGCAAAGCGGTAGTACGAGAGGGTGGGAAAAAGTAGTTTATGAATTTGGTCTCTAAGTCCGTCCACGTAAGAATACTTTGTGGCGGTTCCTTATCAAGCCAATGTCAGGCTTGTCCCTCTAAGGAGAAAGGAAAAAGTTGCAAGCGAATTACCTGTTGTGAAACCCCATTGAATTTGACCGTATTCGTGAGTTGAAGGAACCTTTTAATGTGGTCATGAGGATCATCAATGGTACGTCCCAAGAATGGTTGAGCAGAGACCATTTGAATAAATCCGGATTTGAGCTCAAAGTTGTTGGCTCCAATCGTGGGTATGACAATAGCATCGTGGTTGCCCTCTACATGTGCTTGCAAAAGTTCGATCATAGGACGATTGTCCGATAGAGGTTCATTGTTGTTATTATTCATGTTGTTTTGAGGTGGATTATTATTTTTGTTGTGTACACCGGCTATGTCTAAGTTATCGAGAGTCTCGGGCTCTTGATAAGACGTTGATCGAGTGCGCATACACCTACAAAAGAACTAACAAAGCAAAAATATTTTTGGTTTTTTATGTTTTTTAATTTTTTTTGTATTTTTGAAAATTTTATATTTTTTTTTAGGATTTTTGAAAATTTGAAAGCAAGGAAAATAACGTTCAAAGATGAACGGATCCTAAAATCCAACGCGTCTCTCACTTAAAACCGTTAATCTTGATGAAAAGAGCCGGCAGCGGCGCCATTTAATACAAGGTTTTTAAGTTCGTATGAAAGTTCGTTGAACCCGATCTCTTCGAATTGACTATTGGTAGAAAGTGTGACTCAATTGTTCTTGGTGGAAGATAAATGGTTTGGTTGATTACCTATTTTAAACTAATAGCAAATATGAAAATTGTCCCTTGAGCAAAATAAAAGCTTTAATGGTTAATCTAAAATAGCGAGTTAAAAATAAATGCTAAAAACTTAAAGACAAAATTAGAAAATTACTTGAAAACTTAATAAATCTAAAACTTGAAAACTTTGTAAAATCAAGAAATTTAACCCGTCGGAATGCCTGATCGGAATGTAATCGGAATATGGAACATGAAGGCTACAATCGGAATGTTTGGAAAACAGCACTAATCGGAATATGGCAAACAAGACTCTCGTCGGAATACTGTCGTCGGAATAAGGCCAAATCGAAATACTTGAAAACAAAACCAATCGGAATATCCAAATAGTTCCTAGTCGGAATGATGGTGTAATCGGAATGCTTAATCGGAATCCAGTAAAAGAAAGTATCGGAATAAGGTAGAAATGTCCCAATCGGAATGTAACACAAATCACCCTCGTCGGAATGACAAAGAGTCCCACAATCGAATTATTAAAACCCTAATCCGATCGGGGTGATCGGAATAATGTAGCAGTGGTCGGAAAGCCAAATCGGAAAGGGGTTTACCCTTTCCGATGGTATGAATTCGTAAATAAGCTACGTATAAGGCTATTTTCAATAAGCCAAATCCTTAACTTGAACGAATCTATAATGAAATAGACTAAATAAGCATAAGTAACAACTTATCAAAACTTTAAATAAGCAAACTTTTAAATCAAACTTTAAAAAGATTAAAACTTTAAGTAAACTTAAAAAGGTAAATAAGCTATGGGTTAAAGCCATAAATTACCAACAAACTTTAACTTTTTTCCCGATATTACCAAAATAAAGCATATACTCCTATTCTTACTATTAAACTTTACAAAAATTTCTAACATTACAAACATTCTCAAATGTGACCTATAATAACCGGTTGTGAAGGACAAATGACCTACAACTCATATCTTTAGCAGGTCATTTTCATTTACCTTATATATATATAATCCACCTCATCCAAACCTAACTTCCTCAACTTCACCTATTTAATTTATTCACCAGCACCCACCATTGATTATTACTAATGAAACAAGGAAAGATGCTTAAAAATAAGTATGTTTCCAGAATTTATTCGATTAATTTTTACTAATGAAACAATCAACTGACCAAGATAAAAACATCATCATCTTTTGATGGATCTGGTGGCGACGTGGGCACACGTGATGGTGGCGACGTGGGATCTCGTGGTAGATCTTGTGTGAATATTTTTTGTTTGTTTCTACGAACTGGCTTACTTGGTGGATCTGGTGGCGACGTGAGTTATATATAGTTCACATAGTGATTCTACACACAATATGGATTGGTTCTAAGAATTTTGGGTCCAATTGAGGAAAACGGGGATTGTAGTTTTAAGAATGGGATATGATGTATATTGAAGAACATATATTGGGCATATTTGCTTCTAGAAAAATTTCAATGGCCAGTGTGAAGATTTTGTAAATCTATTCGGCAATAAGTGGTATTTAATTAGTTATTTTGAATAATGGTGAGTATGGTTTCAAAATGTTGATTGTTTTGATCATAGTAAACCTGGTGGTATATTGAGAAGGAGGTCGAAGATGAAGATGGATAAGGTGGAAAAAGTTAATGAAAGTTAATGCCACGTGGAAATATTTAATGACATATAAATTATAAAAATTAAGTTACTCATATTAGTAGGTTACAACAAGTTTGAGTGGTAATAAGAGGAGTATATGTTTTATTTTGGTAATATCGAGAAAAAAGTTAAAGTTCGTTGGTATTTTATGGCTTTAACCCATAAGATAAACACAAATTAAGCCAATAAGCATGATAAGCTCAAAGCTTAATCCATATAAAAACTTATAGATGAATAAAAAGATGAACTTTTTAAGCACGAAAACATCAAGATCAACACGGATCAAATATATTTCGCACCAAAAGTAAACTAAAATCAAGAAAGGTAGAAAGAGATTAATGAACAAAAAGCTTAACTTGAACTTAATTAATGGAATCCAAATACAAAAAGTTTACTTGAAAGATTAAAATAAAGAAAAGATAAAAACATAGTGAGAGAAAGTTTGGAACTTTCTCTCCCTAAAAACTAAAAAGGAAAAAATGAAAAATGAAACTAACTAACTCAAAAACTAACCAACCCTCCTAAATGTGTTTAGAAGGGTATTTATAGGAGAATGGGGAGGTGCATGTGTTGCCTCCTCTTTCTTTCTTTCTTCACGTCTTCTCGACTCGATTTAATTCTTTGTCTTTTCTTGACGTCGTCTCAGGATTTGAACTTGTCTTAATAATTTTCTTCTTTAATTTAGACTTGAGTTCTTCGACTTCATTAAACTTCCGTCTTTAGACTTTTTCTTCGATAATTCTTCAGAATAGGTCTTGGACATCCGTTCTTTAAGCACTCTTGATCTCTTGACTTCGTCTTTTCTTGTTTTCTTCGATAAAAGCCCGTGAAAGCCCGTGTTTTCTTCCTTTTTCATCTTTTGGTCCTAAAACACAATAAAAACACAAACCACGCATAATTCCGACTTTTGCGACATAAAATACACGTTTTGGTCATGTTATTATTGGAAATAAGTGGTAAAAGGATAAGTGTTTTCACACTTATTATCCCTCGAGGGAGAAAGGAAAGAGGAGCAAACGAATTGCCTCTTGTGACACCCCATTGTATTTCACGGTATTGGTTAAGTGAACAAACCTTTTTTTGTGATCGTGCGGATTATCATGAGTGCGGCCTAGGAAAGGTGTTGCGGAAACCATTTGTATAAAACCGGTCTTGAGTTCGAAGTTATTTGCATCAATAGCCGGAACCACAATCGCATCTTCATTGCCTTCAACATGTGATTGCAAGAGCTCGATCATAGGACGGTTATCCATTATGTTAACAACAGGAGGAGGCTCGATGACAACAGCTTGAATGGACTTCCTTTTGCGTGAACGAGTACGCATACACCTACAAAAGAAAAGAATAGCAAAGAAATAGAAGAATAAAAGTTAAAGTGAAAAGAAAATATTTTTGGTGCAAAACTTTTGAAAAAGAAATGCTTTTTATGATTTTTCAAATGTTTTTGGATTTTTTGAAATTTTTTATCTTTATGGATTTTTGAAAAATTTTGAAAATTCTGCAAGAAAAATAACGTTCACAAGTGAACGGATCCCAAAATCCAACGCATCTCTCACAAAAAACCGTTAATCTTCACGAAAAGAGCCGGCAGCGGCGCCATTTGGTACACGAGTTTTACTAGTACTAAAAAGTTCATTTTGTGTCGACTCGATTCGAATTGACCACGGTTGACAGTGTGACTCAGTTGTTCTTGGTAAAATAAAATGTCGTTGAGTAACTAAATAAAATAAAATAAAAATGAAAGCTTGAAAAGATTAAACTAAAAATAAAAATTGTGAAAATAAATGACAAAAGATTTAAACTTTATGAAAAGTAAAATTAAAAATTAACCCAAGATAAAACAATTAAAACAAACTTCCTACTGAATAAAACTTATTTCGGAAAAACAAATATTTTCGGAATAAAACCTTTTTTCGGAATAATCCATATATTCGGAAAAATCAATAAACTCGGATAAACTACTCTAATTCGGAAAACATAAATATTCGGATAAAAACTAATATTTCGGAAAAACTAGGGATATTCGGAATAATAATAAATTTCGGATAAATTTATATCTTCGGAAAAACGAACTAAATTCAGAAAAATCGACTTCTTAAAAAAGGGACTTCTTCGGAAAAATACCCAATTTCGGATAAAAGAAATTTTCGGAATAAAGCAAATTTTCGGATAACAGATTTTCGGATAAATGTGGAATCTTCAGAATATAAAACCCTTTTCCGAATATGCACCAAAAATCAGCTTAAAAGAAACAGAAGATCCTATTATCAGGGAAATAAAATTCAAAGTAAGCAAGAACCAATTAAGCATTTAACCAAAACTTAATCTAAACAAATTTTAAGAAAAACTAATTAAAACACAAATCAAAAACTTTAAAAACACTAAAAATCTAAATATTTAAAATCGACTCTTTATAAAAATAACTATTAAAAACACTTAAATAAAAATAAGATAATCAAACTAATAAGCACTAAACACGATAAGATATAAAGATCAAACACATCAAAATCAATAAGCACAATCAAACAAACACATCAATCAAACAAAGAACATGATTAAACGACTACATGATTATGAAAATCAAACAAGATTAAAAATCAGAAAGGTAGAATGAGAATGATTAATGAAAAGCTTGAAATGAAGATTAAGATTAAAGATTCAATACAAGATTAAAGATGAAAGCTTAAGAACATTAAAGTAATTCTAGAGAGAGAAAGTAAATTACACTACTCATACTCATAAGACTAATCTATCTACTCCTAAATGACTAACACCTCCTAATGAAAGATTAGGAGGGTATATATAGGAGGAAAGGAAGGTAGGTGTTGATGCATCTCTCTCTCTTTCTTTGTCTTTTCGCCTTTTAATTTCTTCGTCTTTCTCGACGTTGTCTTGGGATTTGTCGATATAAAATGAACTCGTCTTCAAATTTTCTTCATTTATTAGACTTGGTTCTTCGACTTCGTTAAACTTCCGTCGTTAGTCTTTTTCTTCGATAAATCTTCATAATAAACCTTTGATTTCCGTTCTTTTTGCACCTTTTGATCTTTTGACTTCCTCTTTTGTATTTTTCTTCGATAAAAGCCCGTGAAATCCCGTGTTTTCTTCCTTTTTCATATTTTGGTCCTAAAACACAACAAAAACACAAACCACGCATAATTCTGACTTTTACGACATTAAATACACGGTTTGGCTTGGTTTTTATTATAATTAGGTGGGAAAAGGATGAGTGTTTTCACACTTATCACTGCTTATCTTTAAACTCGGCTTCTTATAGCACAAAGGAAGAGGCAGGGATTCCACTTCAAGCTGAGGTATTTGATCTTATGGCTTATGCAGCAGAATATGACGAGGAAGAAGAAGCGAATGCCAACTACATCTTGATGGCAAACTTACAGCAAGCATCTACCTCAGGAGCATGATGATATCGCTCCCGTCTATGATTCAGACGGTCCCTCTGAGGTACACCCGCTTTTTGATGATAATAATATATATTGTATGTCTAATCAGGAGGAAGAGTATACTGAGATACTTGAGCCCTATATTAAGACACACGGGGATCAAACGAATAATAGTAATATTCTTTCGAATGAGCCAAGTGTGGACCTTAATGAAACTTAAGTCGCCTAGCCTACAACCCTTCTTGATACGAAACATGTGTATTACAAATCATTATTTGATAAGCTTGCTAAGGAGGTTGACCATGCTAAGGTGGTAAATAATAAGTTTAAAGAAACTAATGTCAAACTGACCACTGAGCTTGCGGGCTATAAGGAAAGGGAGAAAAGCTTTGAAATCCATCATGCTAAAATTAAGGAACTTGAACAAGCTCATGCTACATCGGTTTATCACGAAAAATGCACAACTCAGAAATTAAATGCCTTACATTTAAGTAGTGCTAAAAAGATAAGCGAATTGAATGATGACATCACCTCTCTTAATAAACAAATTTCAACTGAAAAATCTATTATTTTGGATTTAAAAGAAGAACTAAAACAGCTGAAACATGATTTCAAAATTCGAGAAGATGGGCTTCTTGAGGATTTTTGCAAAGCTCAGGATAGGATTAGGGAATTATACAACCTTTTGGTAAAACGTGGCCAAACTATGTAGACGATAAATATGCTCGCACCAAAAGTGAATGAGATAAATTACACTCGATACAAATTGGCCTTAGGTTGTCCTCTTCCTCCTAATCAAGTTCAGGCCACAAATGAAACTCTATATAATGGTAGTGTGCTCTTGTCTGATGAGAATGATCCTCCTAGTGTGCATGATTCTGAGGAAACTACTGAATTTGCTGTAGAGACTCGTTTAAAAATGCAAAAACTAAATAAAGAAGTGACACCCGTTTATTATCTGAAAGTCAATCCTGCAACTGTTTTTGTTCGGTCTAAAACGAATACTGAAATGCTTTTGCTACCAAGTGAGGAATTGTCTTATGAACCTCCTAAGCCGAGTATCACACGCCGATTTCTAAACGAGCTTGGTAGGTGTGAAAACACCCATCCTTTTACCACTTATTTCTTGCTAAAACAAGACCAAAACGCGTATTTAATGTCATTTGTTTGGAATTATGCGTGGTTTGTGTGTTTGTTGTGTTTTCAGAGTCAACCGGATAAATATTGAAAAAAACATGGGATTGCACGGGTTTTATCGAAGAAAAAGACTCAAGACGAAGTCTATTGTTCAAGAGATGCAAAAGATTTGAAGTCAGTGGGCCTATTTGAAGATTTATCGAAGAAAAGGACCAAAGATGGAAGATTTACATATGTCGAAAGAACTCAAGTCTATTAAACGAAGAAATTAAAAGACGAGTTGAATTTATTCGTCGACAAATCCCGAATCAGAATCGAAAACGTCAACTTTTCTGAAAAGACGAGAAGACAAGAAGAAAGGGAGGAAGCCCACTCACCAACCAAAGACAAGGCCTATAAATAGGATTCACCTCACAACTTTGGAGCTAGTCTTTATTTTTGTTTTTCTTTCTCTCCTGTTTCGTAGGAAGAACACCAACTCCCTTAAGGAGTTTGGTGATTTTTACTTTTCTTGAATCCTTAGATCTTGTAAGTTTTAGTACATTAATCAATCAATATCATCTTCCATTTTAATCTTGTTCATCTTTCTTTTTTTGATTCAAAGTCTCAAGTTTCTATTTGGTTGATTTTGATCTTTAAAAGTAAGTGGGTTTTATATTTTTGTTGTTTTGATTTGATGTTTACCATTAGTAGATGATTCGTGGTTAAATTAGTTTAAGTTTTGGTTAAAAAATTGGTGATTTTGGTTAAATTCGTGGCTTTGTTGGTTCCCCTGTTCTTCGCACTTCTTCAACAGCCCAGGTTCCGAACGAAGCTTTTACATTATTTTATTCCGAGTCAGCAAAAAGTTCCGAGTGAAGCTTTTTGTTGTAAACATTCTGAATCAAAGTGTTCATCCGGAATAATCAATATTCCGGATGAGTCTTTATGTTCTGAATCAGTTTTATTGAAAATTGTTCCGAATCAGTTTATTTTTAAAAGTTCCGAATCAGTTTATTTTAAAAGTTCCGAATCAGTTTATTTTTGAAAGTTCCGAATCAAGGCTTAAATCTTCCGAATCAGTGTGTTCCGAATCAAGTATTTTTAAAAGTTACAAATCAGTGTGTTCCGAATCAAAGATATTCCGGATCAAGAAAATGTTCCGGATGAACAAATGTTCCGAATGAGTTGATTTTCCAAATTTATTCCGAATCAAGCTTGGTTTTTTAATTATTCCGAATGAGCACTTTATTCCGGATAAAAGGCTATTCCGCATGAACAAACGTTCCGCATGAAGGTTATATATTCCGCATCAAGCTCTTATTCCGGATCAACGATTATTCTGAACGAAGGCTGTGTTAATTATTCCGAGTGAAGAGTTATATTCCGCATCAGTGATTTTTCTGAGTTAAGGTTTTTATCTGTTTTATTTTAAGTAAAGTTTTATTTTTATTAATTGCTTTTAGTTAATTGCTTTTTAGTTTATCTTTATTTACTTCACGCATTTACCTTTTTATTAGCATAAGAAAACCAAACCCCTTTTTAGTAACCAAGAACAACTATTCCACTTTGAACCGTGATCGATTCGAGAAGATACCGAGAATTAAATTGAACCCATTGAAAAATCTTGTATCAAATGGCGTCGCTGTCGGCTCTTCTCGTAAGGATTAATAGTTTTTTGTGAGAAATTGGATTTTGGGATCCGTTCACCGTGAACGTTACTTTTTCATCATTAAAAACTTTCAAAAAACCAAAAAAATATAAAATTTTCAAAATACAAAAAAATTAAAAAACATAAAAAACCAAAAATATTTCTTGCTTTGTTAGTTCTTTTGAAGGTGTATGCGCACTCGATCAACGTCTTATCAAGAGCCCGAGACTCTCGATAACTTAGACATGGCCGGTGTACACAACAACAATAATAATCCACCTCAAAACAACATGAATAATAAAAACAATGAACCTCTACCGGACAATCGCCCTATGATCGAACTTTTGCAAGCACATGTAGAGGGCAACAACGATCCAATTGTCATACCCGCGATTGCAGCCAAAAACTTTGAGCTCAAATCCGGCTTTATTCAAATGGTCTCTGCTCAACCATTCTTGGGGCGTACCATTGATGATCCTCATGACCACATCAAAAGGTTCCTGCAACTCACAAATACGGTCAAATTCAATGGTGTTCCACAAGAGGTAATCCGCTTACAACTTTTTCCTTTCTCCTTAGAGGGACAAGCCCGGCATTGGCTTGCAAAGGAACCGCCACAAAGTATTCTTACGTGGACGGACTTACCAAATTCATAAACTACTTTTTCCCACCCTCTCGTACTACCGCTTTGCGGAATGAAATTATTAATTTTGAACAAAAGTACGATGAGTCTTTTAGTGAATCTTGGGATCGTTTTAAAGACCTTTTAAGAAAGTGCCCACAACATGGTTTTACCAAAGTGCACCAAATTAATACCTTTACAATGGTTTAAGCATGAATGATCAAGATTCACTAAATAGTGCCTCGGGGGGTAATATTTTGGTTAAGAGCTCTAATGCCGCTTGGGATATTATTGTGAATAAGTCTAGAGTGCAAACCAAGAGTGTTCGGACCAATGCTGCTAGTGCTAGTACTAGTGACAACGAAAAGAGACTTGACAAAATTACGTCGCTTCTTGAATCGCTTGCTGCCCAAACCGCTAGCAACACCAAAAGCATCAACGCTCAAAACGCTCAAGTCAATGCTGTAAGCCAACCATGTGAAATATGCGGGGGTCCTCACTCTTACACTACTTGTACTTCCACCCAAGACTATCCTTCTGAGAATGTTAACGCAGCATACGGTACCTATCCTCCAGCCGGTTATCAAGCACGTCCTCAAGGAGACCGCAACTTGCTCAGCTATCGCTCAAACAACTTTCTTTCCCCGCCCGGTTTTCCTCCAACCAATCAAAACCAACAACAAAACCTTAACCGAACAAATCAAAACCAACCTCGAGCACCATACCAACCACCTCAAAGACAACCATATCCACCTCAAAATCCTACTCAAGTTTACCAACCCGCTCCTTACCAACCACCTGCTTACCAAGCACCTCCTCCTGCTCAACCCAGCGTTTTCAACCACGAGGTCGAAACGTACATGCGGACGAATGATGTGTTGGTGAAGAATCTGCAGACAAGATTATCCATTTGAAGGGCGACATGGTGAAACAAGGGAACGATCTTAGAGCCGATATGCGAACCTCTTTGAGTAGTCAAACGAATGACCTAAGGGACATGATGGTTGGTTTCTTCCAAGGTAATCAAACCTCTTCTTCGGGTACTCTTCCGAGTAACACCGTGGCTAATCCAAGAAGGGAGACGAAAGCAATCACCACTCGCAGTGGGAAAGGTACCAAGGAACCCGAGCTTCCTATACCTCCACCGGTGATTGTGACTAAGGAAAACGAGTCACCTACTCATATTCCTCCACCTCTTACTTCTACCCCTCCTCCACCCAAGGATGTGAGTGATCCTAATATTCCAAAGCCTTCCTCTTCTTCCGATATACCTTATCCCTCAAGGTTGAGGAAAGAGAAGCTCAAAAGCAAGGATGATATTCAAGTTTCGAACTTTCTCAAAATGTTTTGAACAATTGAATTTCAACATCTCCTTCGTTGAGGCTCTTGCTCACATGCCTAAATATGCGAAGATGTTTAAAGATCTTCTTAGTGACAAGGAGAAGCTTCTTGATATTGCTAATACCCAACTTAACGAGAATTGCTCTGCATTGCTCCTAAGGAAATTTCCAACCAAACTTGGTGATCCGGGTCGCTTCTTAATCCCTTGCAACTTCCCGGGAGTAGAGAATTGCATGGCCCTAGCCGATCTAGGTGCCAGTATTTATCTCTCCCTGAGCTAGTCCCCACCAAAATGACTTTGGAATTAGCTAACCGTACGGTTGCTTATCCAGTAGGGATAGCCGAAGACGTTTTTGTAGGAGTCGACAAATTCACTTTTCCCGCCGATTTTGTCGTAGTCGACTACGAGATGGACCCTCGTGTTCCATTGATCATTGGACGTCCATTCTTGAGGACCGGTCGCACTCTCATCGATGTAGAAGCGGGTGAGCTTATCATGAGAGTGGGTGACGATAAAATTGTCTTCGACATGGGTAAGCTTTCTAAACAGCCTTATTCATACGAGAGTGTTAATTGTATCGACGTTCTTGATGATGCTTGTGAAGAACACTTTAATGATGCTTGTAAAAGTATTCCTACCTATCCTCCCAATGTTGAGACTGTTGCCTCTATTGATTCATCACTAACTCTATTTAGAGAAAGTGATTTCCTTTGGAAAGATTTTGAAGCAACCATGGGAGATGTGAACTTAGAATATGACGATTCTCCCACCGATTGGGATGAAGACATTCGTCTCATTAAGAAACTTCTCAAAGAGGACCATATTTCTCCACCATCTCCCAAGGATATTGCTATCGATGAACCGAATTTGAATACGCCTCCCCTCGAAAATCCTCCGGATTTAGAGCTTAAGGAGTTACCATCTCACCTCGAGTACGTGTTCCTTGAAGACAAGAAGAAGTCGCCCATCATCATCGCTAAGGACTTGAAAGAAGAAGAAAAATCTCGCCTTATCACCGTGCTTAAAGATCATAAGAAGGCAATTGCTTGGAAAATTTCCGATATCCGCGGAATTGATCCAAACTTTTGTACTCAAAAAAATCTCATGGAAGATGACTTTAAACCCGCAATCCAAAGCCAAAGAAGGGTTAATCCTCGAATTCATGACCTCATCAAACAAGAGGTTATCAAACTTCTTGATGCCGGCATGATTTACCCTATTTCGGATTCCCCATGGGTAAGTCCCGTCCATTGTGTACCCAAGATTGGCGGAATAACCGTTGTTCCCAATGAACACAACGAGTTGATTCCTACTCGTCTCGTTACTGGGTGGAGAGTTTGTATCGACTATCACAAACTCAATGATGCCACACGTAAAGATCACTTTCCTCTTCCTTTCATGGATCAAATGCTCGAGCGTCTAACGGGTAATGACTATTACTGCTTCTTAGACGGTTTCTCCGGGTATTTTCAAATTTCCATCGATCCCAAAGACCAAGAGAAAACCACATTCACTTGTCCCTACGGAACATTTGCTTACAAACGCATGCCTTTCGGTTTATGCAATGCTCCTGGGACGTTCCAACGGTGTATGATGGCTATCTTCCATGACATGGTTGAAGAAACTATGGAAGTCTTCATGGATGATTTCACGGTTTATGGCGATTCTTTCTCTGCTTGCCTTGCCAATTTAGAACGTATGCTTAAGCGGTGTGAAGACACTCGCCTTGTTTTAAATTGGGAAAAATGCCATTTCATGGTAAAAGAGGGCATCGTGCTAGGACACAAAATCTCCAAAGCCGGTCTTGAAGTGGACCGTGCTAAAGTCGATGTTATTGCAAAATTGATCCACCTTCAACCGTGAAGGGTGTGAGAAGTTTCCTCGGTCATGCGGGCTTCTACCGTCGTTTCATCAAAGATTTTTCTAAAATCGCTCGCCCGATGACCCACCTCTTGGAAAAAGATACTCCTTTTATCTTTTCCAAAGAGTGTATTGAAGCCTTCAACCTTCTTAAGGATAAGCTAACTAAGGCACCGGTCTTGGTTACCCCTAATTGGGAGTTGCCTTTCGAGTTGATGTGCGATGCTAGCGACTTTGCTATTGGAGCGGTTTTGGGCCAAAGAGTGAATAAACACTTCCAACCGATCCATTACGCTAGCAAGACAATGACAGGGGCTCAATTGCATTACACGACAACCGAAAAAGAGCTTTTAGCTGTTGTCTATGCTTTTGAAAAATTTCGCCCCTATCTTGTCCTTTCCACCACCATCGTGTATACCGATCATTCCGCGTTGAAGTACTTGTTAACTAAACAAGATTCTAAGCCAAGACTTCTTCGCTAGGTTTTGCTACTTCAAGAATTTAAAATCGAAGTTCGTGATAAGAAGGGAGCTGAAAACCTAGCCGTGGATCATCTCAGTAGACTTGAGGATCCTTATCAAGGGGATCATCCGAACAAAGAGATCAATGACTCTTTTCCCCTTGAGACCTTAATGCCTATCAATTCGAATCAAGATGAAGCCCCGTGGTTTGTGGACATTGCAAACTACTTGGCGGGTGGAATTCTCATTAACGGGTTAACATCCCAGCAAAAGAAAAAGTTCTTCAAAGACATTAAGACTTACTTTTGGGATGACCCGTATCTCTTCAAACAATGCGCTGATTTGATTATTCGCCGATGTGTTGATGGACCGGCCGCTTTAGACATTCTCGAAGCTTGCCACAAAGGACCCACCGGTGGTCACTTTGATCCTAACTTTACCGCAAAAAAGTGTTTGACTCGGGATTTTATTGGCCCACCATTTATCGTGATGCTCACGAGATGGTTAAACATTGTGATGCTTGCCAAAAACAAGGCAAGATCACACATAAAGATGAGATGCCTCAAAATTTCATACAAGAATGTGAAATCTTTGATGTATGGGGCATCGACTTTATGGGGCCATTCCCTTCATCTAAAGGAAACAAATACATCCTTGTTGCCGTTGACTACGTTTCTAAATGGGTTGAAGCCAAAGCTTTACCCACTAATGACGCAAGGGTGGTTTGTAACTTTTTGAAGTTGCTATTCGCTAGATTCGGTGTGCCTCGTGCCATTATTAGTGATCGCGGGACTCATTTTTGCAATGATCAATTCGCAAGAGTGATGGCTAAGTATGGTGTAAATCATCGTCTTTCCACCGCTTACCACCCACAAACTAACGGGCAGGCTGAAATATCTAACCGGGGGTTAAAGCGAATTCGTGAATGTACCGTGGGAGAGCATCGTGCCTCATGGGCCGATAAACTTGATGATGCTCTGTGGGCTTTTCGTACCGCTTACAAGACTCCGATTGGTTGTACACCATATCGTCTCGTGTACGGGAAAGCATGCCACCTCCCCATTGAGTTGGAGCACAAGGCTTACTGGGCCTTGAAGTGGGCTAATTTCGACATCAACAAAGCCGGTGACCTACGCAAGATCTAACTCAATGAGCTGAATGAAATCCGGAATGAGGCTTATGAAAATTCTCTGATCTATAAGGAAAAGACTAATCTCATTCATGACTCTAAGATTAAAAACCGAGAGTTCCAAGTTGGAGACAAAGTTTTACTCTTTAACTCTCGGTTGAAAATCTTTTCGGGCAAGCTGAAATCTCGTTGGTCCGACCCATTCACCATTGCCCAAATTTTTCCATATGGTACTCTCGAGCTCGCTCAACCTAATGGACCTAATTTTAAGGTGAATGGCCAACGAGTGAAGTTGTACTTTGGTGAGGACATCTCTCATGAGATGATTCCATCCCTCACCACGTTTCCCATGAACTAATTTTGGGTCGAGTCAGGCTCGTGACTCGGTTATCAAAAACAAGCGCTCCTCGGGAGGCAACCCGAGTATCTATCCTTTTCCGTTTTACCTCCTAAGTGTAGGGGGACATATATAGGTTGTTTGTGTGGTGATGTGATTACAGGGATGAATGCACTTTTGGAACCTTTGAAGAACCGTGCTCCCGTGTTATCCGAAATCCGGTTCTATCTCTCAACTATCGTGATTCAATTTTCTTCATACTCACATTTGAAATTGATCACGTTAGTCGTCTCTTCCTTAGCTTGATTTAACCAACATGCACAATGTCATAAGTGTAAGGGAGACTTTTCCCACATGCTTAAACATTGAGGACAATGTTTATATTAAGTGTAGGGGGACTTCTATCGAAGTTTTAAGTGGACTTTTCCATTAAAATGCATTCATTTAACCGGAAAATCATCTTTTTCAGCATTTTTCAATTTTTTAATTAACTTTGGCCATTTAGTCGTAATTTTTAAATTTTTATCGTTGCTTTCATATGTATATATCCCACAATAAAGTCAAAAGTAATAATAAAGTGGTGTAGCTAGTTTTGAAGTCTTTGACATATTAGGCCCGTTGCGATTATTTTGACTCAACCCGAATAGACTTATCCAATTTTATTCTAGCAAGTATCCTTAACCATGTAGACCTTAATTGGTTTATTAGGCTAAGCATCCACGAGTCTCATTACTTGAGATTTTAAATTGTGGAGAACGAGAAATGATAGAGTCAATTATAAGTCGGTATTCTTGCACAAGCACACTTGGTGTGATTATTTGCCGCTTCTCCCATCACTTGCTAATAATTTATCTACAATAAGTAAGGTCGTACGATTTTATTGAATAACTTAGCTTCTAGCCCAAGATCGTTTAAAAGTTGCTCGGTAATGATAAGAGTTCATAGCCAAGGCATAACTTATGAAGCGGGGCGCGAAGATTGGCGAGCCCGAAAAGGCCCTAACAAGGCATGAGGATTCCATTTTATTGCTAAAGATCTAAGGTGATGTGAAAAGCATTATTCCCAAAATCAATGAAGGATCAAGACTCACGACGAAAAGCAATCAACTCCCATAAAGATCATGGAGAAGTTTATCTGAAAAGACCCTAACAAGGTATGAGGATAAATAGATCCAAGTCCGAAAAGGAGGCGGATCGTGGTATCTCAAAATCCCAATTAACGATTGAAGAAGTAATGATGAAGTCGTGGTCAACAAAGTTGGAGTATCCCTCAAAAGTCTCCAAGTGAAGAAACTCTATAAACGAAGAGAAGACCATTATCTCAAGAACGTCTCTCAAGATATGAAGTATGAAGTACATGCCAAATATCGGCCCGAGAAAGGTCTCAAATCGTGAAGCGAGTTATGCCAAGATATGAACTTTTTGATATCCCGAGAAGCAGTTTTAAGAGATTTTGTCCTTTAGCTAACTATTAATCAAATCGTCCTACTTTGCTTTCAGCCTAAATAAACTATCAAAATAAGTCCAAAAATGCATCTTCGTGATCATTCTTAGACAACAATAAAATATAAGAGATACACCTAGGAATAAGGGGGTTTAAGCATATAATTAAGCCATGTGTGTAAGTGTTTGTTTTGCTAACTTATAATAACAATGATCTCGTTTTTAAGCTTGGTTTGGGGAACGTGAAACTTGAGGGTGATGAATCTTCGCAGCACCGAAGCCCTAATGTAAGTCTTAGATCTCTTTGTAAGTTATTTCCATGTAGCTATTTTCAAGTGAAAATGGTTTTCTATCCTTTTGTTTCCTTTAAAGTTTTAATTTCTCTTAGTACTCTAATTTTTGTTTTAGTAGTATGTTAATAAGGTCAAGGTTGATTGATTATGAGAAAAGTGTAAAATTGCTTTATCACTAAGCATTGCATGAGGGCATGGCAATGGTTAAGTGTAGGGGATTTGATAGGTGTGAAAACACCCATCCTTTTACCACTTATTTCTTGCTAAAACAAGACCAAAACGCGTATTTAATGTCATTTGTTTGGAATTATGCGTGGTTTGTGTGTTTGCTGTGTTTTCAGAGTCAACCGGATAAATATTGAAAAAAACATGGGATTGCACGGGTTTTATTGAAGAAAAAGACTCAAGACGAAGTCTATTGTTTAAGAGATGCAAAAGATTTGAAGTCAATGGGCCTATTTGAAGATGTATCGAAGAAAAGGACCAAAGATGGAAGATTTACATATGTCGAAAGAACTCAAGTCTATTAAACGAAGAAATTAAAAGACGAGTTGAATTTATTCGTCGACAAATCCCGAATCAGAATCGAAAACGTCAACTTTTCTGAAAAGACGATAAGACAAGAAGAAAGGGAGGAAGCCCACTCACCAACCCCTATAAATAGGATTCACCTCACAACTTTGGGAGCTAGTCTTTATTTTTGTTTTTCTTTCTTTCCTGTTTTGTAGGAAGAACACCAACTCCCTTAAGGAGTTTGGTGATTTTTACTTTTCTTGCATCCTTAGATCTTGTAAGTTTTAGTACATTAATCAGTCAATATCATCTTCCATTTTAATCTTGTTCATCTTTCTCTTTTTGATTCAAAGTCTCAAGTTTCTATTTGGTTGATTTTGATCTTTAAAAGTAAGTGGGTTTTATGTATTTGTTGTTTTGATTTGATGTTTACCATTAGTAGATGATTCGTGGTTAAATTAGTTTAAGTTTTGGTTAAAAACTTGGTGATTTTGGTTAAATTCGTGGCTTTGTTGGTTCCCCTGTTCTTCGCACTTCTTCAACAGCCCAGGTTCCGAACGAAGCTTTTACATTATTTTATTCCGAGTCAGCAAAAAGTTCCGAGTGAAGCTTTTTGTTGTAAACATTCCGAATCAAAGTGTTCATCCGGAATAATCAATATTCCGGATGAGTCTTTATGTTCCGAATCAGTTTTATTGAAAATTGTTCCGAATCAGTTTATTTTTAAAAGTTCTGAATCAGTTTATTTTTGAAAGTTCCGAATCAAGGTTTTCATAAATCTTCCGAATCAGTGTGTTCCGAATCAAGTATTTTTAAAAGTTCCGAATCAGTGTGTTCCGAATCAAAGATATTCCGGATCAAGCAAATGTTCCGGATGAACAAATGTTCCGGATGAACAAATGTTCCGAATGAGTTGATTTTCCAAATTTATTCCGAATCAAGCTTGGTTTTTTAATTATTCCGAATGAGCACTTTATTCCGGATAAAAGGTTATTCCGCATGAACAAATGTTCCGCATGAACAAACGTTCCGCATGAAGGTTATATATTCCGCATCAAGCTCTTATTCCGGATCAACGATTATTCTGAACGAAGGCTGTGTTAATTATTCCGAGTGAAGAGTTATATTCCGCATCAGTGATTTTTCTGAGTTAATGTTTTTATCTGTTTTATTTTTAGTAAAGTATTATTTTTATTAATTGCTTTTAATTAATTGCTTTTTAGTTTATCTTTATTTACTTCACGCATTTACCTTTTTATTAGCATAAGAAAACCAAACCCCTTTTTAGTAACCAAGAACAACTATTCCACTTTGAACCGTGATCGATTCGAGAAGATACCGAGAACTAAATTGAACCCATTGAAAAATCTTGTATCAGAGCTCAAAGATAATTTTGTCATTCTCAAACGGTTTGTTAATGCCAAAATTACTAGACGAAACTTTACTTCACCCGTTCACTCTGAAGTTCGAAAAGTTCTTCACAACGAGATTAATCCGCTTATTAATCAAGTTGATGCTAGGATGAGCAATCTTGAAAATGCTTTTCTAAAATAATTAGCCAATTTTGTTGAAGATTTTAAAACTTTGGCTAAGGAGGCTGATGAATCTCTTGATAGGATTAAAGTTTTGGAAAATGATCTAGGAAGTCTCTCGAAAGCTAGTGATCGTGGTGAAAGTATAGATACTAGTCCAGGTGCCTTAGATACCTCTGTGTCGCATAATGAAAACCTCCAAACTGAGCTTGATCTTATGAAAGAGAAAATGGAATCTAATGTCATTAAAAAGGATAAAGAATTCACCGATCTTTGGAATAAATTTGTCAAAAAATGTGATGAATGCAAATATGACAATATTTCGTACAAAAAAGCTTACAATGAAATGAAACAAAAAATCGTACGTTTGACAGCTCAGTTGGGAGGTGCTCAGGGAAACAATTTGGTTTCTTCTGAGTTAGAGAAGGCTAGTGATGGGAATGTTCAGAAGCTTGAGGCTAAGATTGCAAATTTAGAATCTGTTGTTGTTTCATATAAACGGGCTGTTGAACAAAGTAAGTCTGTCTATCAGAAACTCATCGATAAAATCTGTGAGAACTGTAAGTTAAAGGCCTTGTTAAAAGATAAGACTTCTGTGAATAACTCGATTGTAGACACGATGATCCAGAAACCAGCAACCTCGATACCTACTCGTATTGCTGTAACACCTTTTCCCAAGGTTGGTGGAACGAAAGCTGATGTGATTGGCCCAGGAATGTTTCGTGTTAGTCCCCCCTCTCAACCTAGGGTCGATATCTCTGTGCCTAGCAAACAACGTAAAGCAAGTGTTAAGACAAAACCGACCACAATCTCTCAACCACAAGTCATTGATTTAAAAAGTGCTAGTTCTAATAAATGTGTGTCTTCTTCTACAGGAATAAACAACTACACTAAGAGCAGAAGGCCACAGCCTACGAGCAATACAAGGAATGATAGGGTCCCTTTTGCCTCTAGAAGTAGTCGCCCCAAGATCAATAATGTGGAAGTAGAAGAACACCCTAGGAATTTGCCGCTTTTTAATCATAATTAGAATCTTAATTCATCTGAATGTAATGAATTTAAGCTTGCTATTCAGAATGAAAAATATGAAGTTATTTGTGCTAAATATAATAAATGTTTCTTTACTTTTTGTCATGATGCTTGTGGCTTGACTACGAATGGGTTGAATTATGGTGGTTACACTCGAATTGACAAGCTGTCAATCAGTGAAAAACATAGCACTCCTGAGGCTAAGGTGTATGTTCTGAAATTTATACACGTAGGGACCACAGAAAGTCTTGCTAAGCCTAGTAGCCCTAGAATCACCTCTAAATGGTTGCCTACTTGTAGAAATGTTGACTGTAGTGGCAAAATTATCAACATTAGTAGATCTCATACTGACAGTGAAATGTCGGTATGTGATAAGGCTTAATTATCATCTAACCCTACAGGAACCTATTTCATCGGTGGCCAAAATATTTTCTTCTCTTATCATTGGCAGGCTGTTGAAATTTGTTTCTGGTACGTGGACTCGGGTTGTTCCAAACATATGATTGGGAATCGAAGCTTTCTCGATAACTTTGTTTGGTGATTCATGGGAACTGTCCGATTTGGAAATGATCATGTTGCTGCAATTCTAGGCTACGGTGATCTTCATTGGGGAAATATAATCATCACCAGAGTCTCTTTTGTTAATGGCTTGGGACACAATTTATTCTCGGTTGGGCAATTTTGTGATTCCGACTTGGAGGTTATTTTCAGAAGTCATACATGTTTTGTAAGAGATCTTGAAGGAATTGATCTGTATAAAGGAAATCGTACCACCAACCTTTACACCATTGATCTTTTTCAAATGTCTGCTTCTTCTCCAATTTGTCTCATGTCCCGAGCCACATCAACAAAGTCATGGTTATGGCATCAAAGGTTATCCCATCTCAATTTTGATGCCATCACCCAACTAGCAAAAGATGATCTCGTTACCGGTCTTCCAAAGTTCAAATATACAAAAGACCATCTTTGTCCTTCCTGTGAGCAAGGTAAAAGTAAGAAGAAGTCTCACAAACCCAAACCTGTTCCCAACTCAACGAATAGGTTACATCTCCTACATATGGATTTGTGTGGCCCAATGAGAATCAAAAGCATCAATGGAAAGCGGTATGTCCTTGTGATTGTGGATGATTATTCTCGTTACACATAGGTTCATTTTCTTGCTTCACAAGATGAAGCCCCTGGTGTAATTATTAATTTCTTGAAGAAAACATCAGTGCTACTTCAAGCCCCTGTCATCATTGTAAGAACATATAACAGCACAGAGTTCACCAATCAGCAACTGAAAGCTTATTTTGAAGAAGTTGGGATTTCTCATCTAACTTCGGTTGTATGAACTCTAGAGCAAAATGGAGTTGTGGAACGGAGGAATCGTACGTTAGTTGAAGCTGCTCGGACAATGCTTCTCTCCTCCAGTGCACCGTTATTCCTTTGGGCCGACTCTATAGCAACTGCATGTTATACTCAAAACCGCTCCATTATCCACACCCGTTTCAACAAAACACCTTATGAGATCATTAATGGAAGAAAACCGGATATTTCATTTCTACATTTCTTTGGTGCATTATGTTAACCGAAGAATGATCGTGAAGATATCGGTAAACTTGAACCTAAAGGTGATATTGGCTTTTTCATTGGTTACTCTTCAACTGCTTGTGCTTACAGGGTTTATAATCGAAGGACAAGAAAGGTAATGGAGACTATGAATGTTACCTTTGATGAACTCTCGGGTATGGCCTCTCAACATAGAAGTTCTCATCCTGAGCTTCAAGGTGAGACTTATAGACACGTAAGTTCAGGACTCGCGCTTCAATTTGCATCGTCAGCAATCTCATCGTTACAACCTTCGGAACGTGACTTGGAAGTTTTATTTGGGCCAATTTATGATGAATATATGGAGGGTCCTTCTTCATTTGATGTTCCTCAAAATGCCCCGATTGCACCTGCTACGGTAGTTCTGGAACCACCAATTGCACCTACACCAACGGCATCCGTTTTTGCACCATCTACGTCAACCCCAACCATATTGACTCCAAACATTCCAACCACTTCTCCGACTACTGACGCAACTCAACAGCATTCTCAACAAATTCCTAATCATGTTCATCTTCATAATGAAATAGTTGCTGAAAATGCAAACAATTCGATGCTCAACGAACATGAGTTTGTTAATCCATTTGCGGCTTCCAAAAGTACTACTCAGCCTTCAACACCATATGTGGATCCGTCGAGCTCGCATCGAGTTTCTCATACACTTCCACATGAACACAAATGGACTAAAAATCATCCTTTGGTTTAAGTGATTGGCAATCTCTCACGACCAGTCTCAACACGAAATCAGCTACGTACCGACGGTGATATGTGTATCTATGCACTATCAGTCAGCACAATGGAACCCGCAAGTGTTAAAGAACCAATGACCGATGCATCATGGATTGAGTCTATGCAAGAAGAGCTCAATCAATTCATCCGGCTTGATGTATGGGAGTTAGTACCATGCTCAGACAATATAGATCCCCTTACCCTGAAATGGTTATTTAATAACAAGATGGATGAAGAGAAAACGGTCATTAGGAACAAGACTCGGTTAGTTGTGAGAGGTTATAAACAAAAGGAGGGAATTGATTTCGCAGAATCCTTCGCCCTGGTTGCTCGGATGGAAGCTATTAGGATTTTTTTTGCATACGCTGCACACAAATCGTTCACTGTGTATCAAATGGACGTGAAGACGGCTTTCTTGCATGGGCCGTTAAAAGAAGATGTGTACGTATGTCAACCTGAAGGTTTCATCAACACCGAACATCCAAGCCATGTCTACAAGTTGAAAAAGGAAATTTATGGTTTGAAACAAGCACCGAGGGCATGGTACGACGAATAATCATCATTTCTTCTCCAAAGTCACTTCAGCAAAGGAACCATTGATCCAACGTTGTTTATCAAGCACTACGGCAACGACATCTTGGTGGCTCAGGTCTATGTAGATGATATTATATTTGGTTCTACTAACCCAAAATATTCTATATTATTTGCCGACCTTATGAAAAGTCGATTCAAAATGTCCATGATGGGGGAAATGATGTTTTTTCTTGGTCTCCAAGTTCACCAATCCCCCCATGGTATTTTCATAAATCAATCCAAGTATGTGTTTGAGATTCTAACGAAATTTGGTATGGAAAACTGTGATCCTATTGGTACTCCAATAGACACTAAACACAATCTTGATTTGGATAAGAAAGGGACATTTGTAGACACTACAAAATATCGAAGTATGATCGGGTCCCTTATGTACTTAACCTCAAGTAGACCGGACATTATGCATGCTACTTGTTTATGTGCTCGGTACCAGGCTAAGCCAACCGAGAAGCACCTCAAGGAGGTTAAAAGGATCTTTCGTTATCTCCGGGGAACCATTCACATGGGTCTCTAGTATACGAAGGATTCTGGTTTTAATCTCACTGGTTTTTCAGATGCCGACCATGCAGGGTGTCATGATACATTCAAGAGTACTTCTGGTGGAGCCCAATTATTAGGCGAGAAGCTAGTAAGCTGGTCCTCAAGAAAACAAGATTGCACGGCGTTGTCCACCGCGGAAGCAGAATATGTGTCTCTATCGTGTGTAGCGCTCAAGTCCTTTGGATGAGAACACAACTCACGGATTATGGCTTTCACTTTAACAAAGTTCCTATCTATTGTGATTCACAATCAGCCATATCCATATCCTGCAACCCGGTACAACACTCCAAGACCAAGCACATTGATGTTCGATTCCATTTCATAAAGGAGCATGTGGAAAGAGGCACGATCGAACTGTATTTTGTCAAGACGGACTACCAACTAGCTGACATCTTCACCAAAGCTCTTTCTCAAGTCAGATCTGAATTCTTGGTTCGTGACTTGCTATGCGTAGTTTCACTCCAGATGAACTTGAACGTCTTGCACATTTGCAGTAACCTTGTATATATCTTTCAGAAAATCCATATACAAAAATATAAAACCTATAAAAATAAAATAAAAAATGAGAAAATCTTTCAAAAATATCAAAAATATTCTTCTTCGACATGTCTCTCAGCATCGATAATATGGGCGTACTTAGAAATTTTGTTCAATAACGACACGGGTACGTACATAAAGTTCGAATGAGAGTTCAAATGTTTTCAAAAACATGTATTTTTCTATTTTCTTCTCATAATGGCTTATAGTCACATGTCAGACTGTTGGAAATACGTTTTTCCCAATAAAGTCTCGGTCACATCTTAGTTAGCATAGATCATGAGATATAGAATATTTAGAACTTTGTTTCTTGGAGCGACCTCCCTTAGGGGGAGATTGTTGGAAATACGTTTTTACGTATTTATGAAGGATCGGTCGCTCCAACGATATATTAATGCATTAGGCTCGTGATCCAGTTGTAAACAGTATAGCCCATATAGCCCACATGTAGGGTGGGCTATATATATCCCCTCCTAGCATGTTAGGAGGAGTGGTTCTTTCATTTTTCTACACTTTCATTTAATAAATCTTACTTTCTCTCTCTATCTTTCTTTTCTCTCCTTTCTCTCTCTACACCCTCATCTCCTTCATCCTCCATCTCCATTCCATTTCAATAGATTAATCTTAGATTGCCTAATCCTAAGATATCGTAGACCTTCAATTGGTATCAAGAGCCATGGTTAAATCTTAGGATTTGTATATTTTATCTTTTGATTTGGTGGTAAAAATCTTTTCTTTTCTAATTTTTTCTCATCTTTTATCATCTTTTTGTTTATCAATTTTATAAAAAATTTCAAATTTTATAAAGTTATCTATTACCTTCTATCAATTTTATCAATTTTATAAGTTGTATCAATTTTATAAAGTTTTCAATTTTTTTTTATCCATTTCAGTTTTATCAATTTTTATTTTTTATTATTAGTTTTATTTTTCCGTGTCTTATAATCAGTGTTTTTATAATTAGTTTTTATCAAATTTTAAATTAATCAGTTTTTTTTAATCTATCAATTTTATCAATTTCTAAATCATCTATTTTTATTAAATTTTTTTAAATAATCAATTTTTCTCAAATATTCGTATCAAATCTCTCAATCAGGTTTCGACAATCATCAGTGTTTTCATATTTTATGAGGGTTTGAGATTTGTGAGATTAGAGAGACTGAAAGTATTCTTGTGAGGAGTGAGAGAGATAACAGGTTGGTGATAGATTGTGGGTTTGGTGATAGATTTATAGTGGGTTGGTGATAGAGATAACAGGCCACGTGTGTGGTGACTAAATGGTTTGTGGTTGTATTTTAAAATAAGGGGCGGAGAAATCTATATTAGGCCACGTTTTATTTGTTTATTTTTATTTATTTTATTTAATTTTTTATTTTTACGTGTGATTTTTTCTTCAAAACAAAAATATTAGATATTTTTAATCTTGGGATTTTTTTTTTAAAAACTATCAGATTTTTCATTTTTCATATAGATATTTTTTAAAATATCAGATCTTTTTTATATATCAAATTTTTCTAATTTTATTTTTAGTTAAGTTATTTTTTTAAGATTTTATTTTTATATAGTTTAAAGTTATTTTTTTGTTTAGTTAACTTTGTATTTTTGTCAATCGATATATTTGGATTTGGTACATCGTGTTGAGGCGGGTATTTCGAGAGAACCAAAGTGGTAATATATTTGACGGGTTAAAAGTTTTTGTGGCCAGATTTGAAGACAAAAGTGACGTGACTACGTGACAAAGTAACGTGATAAAGTGACAAGGTTTATTTTTCCGACGGGTTTTTTATCGGGTATTTGTAAGTACAGACGGATTTTTCATCGATAAGTAATTCTTCCTTTATTTTTCATTGAACTTCAATGGATTCGTTGACTTGAATATCTCATGAGGGAGAATCGCATTCAATGCAAAACAAAGTTAGAAAAAGTGGCATCACCTCATTTCGAATGCTTCAGTCTCATCTTGTCACTCTTTCATGGATTCAAGGAGGGAGCGAATTTGTGACAATCTTTGGTCAAGATCGTCATATATTCATCGACTCAATATTCACCACTTTGACCCAACTCGCCGAGAAACTCAACCATGACAACTTTAATCACTCTGCATCGGCACTTACATATAAGGCTCTTGTGACACAACTCACGCCTTTCCTCCAATTCAATATCATCAAGCCTGAAAGTTCAGTGATTTGCCAATCATTTCTTCGAGATACACATACCGAGCTTCGAGTTTTTCGTGATACAATTTTGAAACTCATGACATCGGTCTCGTCTTCGATTTATGAAAGATCCCGACTTCAGCAAGCGTATGATAAGGAAGTGCAAGACTCTTCGATGCAAGAGGAAAATAGTCATACGGTTGACAACTTGGAGCCTAACGATGGCAAGAGCACGGAATTAGGAGGACAACATGATACCAGCGGCACGTCGGGGAATGTTCACGAGATTTCTCTTGATGACACCTTACCCATTTATGACGCAGAGCCTGAAAACATGGTACAATGTAATGTTGTTTATGATGTATATGCTGATGATATGCCGCATATTGAGCATTCTGAACCTAATTATGACAAACATGGGATGGAAAAGAGTGATAGCAATACCACTTCTGATTCATCCGATGTAAGTCATAATGGGGGAGAGATTGTTCAAAATGCTAAACATCATGATAATTGTTTTATAATTGCTTCATTGACTGCTTCTGATTCCAAGATTAGAGAGCTCGAAATGATTGTAGCTCAACAATCAAAAGATCTTGAGGATGCCAAACTTGAATTTTCTAAGAAAACGGACAAATTTGAAACATACTTTGAAAAACTTGAAAAGTCAAACGTTGTTCTTGAAAGAAAATTGGATCAAAAAGTTTTAGATTCGAAAGCTGAAAAGGATAATCTTTTGAAACAAATTCAGTTACTAGAGTCTAAATTGGCATCCCAAGATAGATTGCTCCAAGAAAATGAAACCTTAAAAGCTCAAGTTCAAGAAAAGGTCTTTGCTATATCTGCGTTGAAAAACGAATTAAGGAAAATAGAGGACCTAGTGTGGACACTAAGCTTGAAAAACCATCAATCTTGGGGAAACCGCCTACAAATCAGTTCGTCAGACAACCGATTGTCAGACAACCTACTGCATTTAGATCCGAGCGACCACAATCCTCGAGACCACGGTTTGTCTCCCAAGTTGATTTGGGTCATATTTCTATAACAGTCACTCCACCAACTAGGCCTAATGTGACTAAATCAGTTTTAGCAAGACCTCATCACATGATTGCCTCTAGTTTCTCTAAGAATAGTTCAAAGAATACGTCTAGAACTAGTTCAACTGATGTGCGCATGATTTTGGTCAAAGGGAAACTATTCAAAAGACACATGTAAGAGATAGCAATGCCAACCTAGTCAGATGCCTTCTAGATTACCCAACACTGCTAACCGTAGCATGACGTCTCCTAGGAGCATCGATCAATCATCTAGGAATTACTCGGACATTAAATATGCTACTTGTAAAACATGTAGAAAATGTGTCTTTACGGCAAATCATGACTCTTGTATCAAAAATTGCTTAATGAAGTGAACTCTCGTGCTAGACTTAAATCCCAGTGGGTAGCTAAAATCAAACCCATTGGTAAAATGTGGCGCCCCACTCGTAGAACTTTCACTCTTGTAGGAAACGAGTGCCCTTTAACTAGGATAGTCTCCGATTCTACTAAGACTACTAGGGAGGAAATTGATAAAGATGATACGTCACTTAAGCCTAAACTTAAGGTTTTCTATAAAAGGAAACGTTTTCCAGCTAAGATAAGTGAATCATCTACTCAGGTTGCCTCTGACACAAGTAAAGCCAACTGTGAACCCCCATGTGCTTCTATAATTGATATCGCTAACCCACGTCAAAGCATGCAAATTCCTAATGAGATTGCAGGTACCAAAGTTGATGTTCCAAAAGAACGAAGCGGTCCAATCGTTGTGTACCGTTCAACTAAGGACACTCTTAGAGTTTGGTTGCTGAAGAAGCAGATATCGGAGAAACAAGTGTCTCAGGGGATTCATGGTTAAGCTTACCTCAGGTTCACATTCAAATCACAGTCTGTGACCCGTTCTTCAAAGAAAGAAAAGTTTATCGCCGATGATAAACTTATCCTAACAACGAGAAATTCATTTTTCTCGGGCATGAGCTTATATTCAAAACATTCCACGTTTTTAAGCTCATGCACAATAGCTTACAGTCAGATCACAGTCTGTAACCCGTTCTTCAAAGAAAGGGAAGTTTATCTCGCAACGATAACTTACCCTCAAAACGAGAAATTAAATTTTCTCGGACACGAGCTTCCGTTAAAACTATTCAAAGGTTTTAAGCTCGTGTAAATGGCGTATAATCACATTACAGTTTATGCCCCGTTCTTCAAAGGCAGGAAAGTTTATCGTCGATGATAAACTTATCCTTACAACGAGAAACTAATCTTTCTCGGACATGAGCTTATATTAAAAACATTCCAAGTTTTTTTTAAGCTCATGCACAATGGTTCATTGTTAAATCTCAGACAATGACCCGAACTTCAAATAAAGGAAAGATTATCTTTTATGATAACTTATCCTCATAACGGGAAACTAGCCTTTCTCGGTCATGAGCTTGTGTTAAAACATTCGAAGTTTTAAGCTCAGAAAGGAAAGTGTATCTTTTATTTAAGAGAACTTTTCCTCATAACGAGAAATTAACCTTTCTCAGTCATGAGCTTTCCGTTAAAACAGTCAAAGTTTTCAAGCTCATGAAAACGACTTCTAAGTAAATGTCAGCTTAGGACTCGTCCTTCAGATAAAAGGAAAGTTTATCGCCAATGGTAACTTATCCTTAACAACGGGAAGTTTACAACTTCTCAGACTTGAGCTCGTTTTATAAGATATTCAACATCTTAAGCTCAAGTAATTGTTTTTCAAAACTTTGAACACAATTTTTCAAGAATTTTTCAGAAGGTTTTTCTAAATCTTTCAACATTGTGTGTTCAAATATGTTTTGATAAAAAGAGCATGTCTTCTGGAATCGATAATATTTACGATCCTAGAAATGTCGTTCAATAATGACACGGGGTTGTAAATAAAGTTCGAGCAGAAGTTTAAAAGATTTAAAACATGCTCCATATGGTTTGCTATTATTTCCGATAGTAACCCGCTTTTCACATTGAAGTCAAGCATTTCACCGGAAAGCCTTGACTCCAGAATCTGAAGTTATCAACTCCACAATCCGAAGCAATTTACAATTGATATCTACATACTCGACGATGCGACTACTCAAACGGCGACTACAGCTCTTTCAATAGAACACGGGTCAACAATTGAGGGGGAGCAATTGTCCAGCATTCAGAATCTTTGACGCCGAAAGTGCCAAGTTCACATGTTGGTGTCAAGACAACAATATCAATCGTACACATGGAGTCAAGAGATAACTTCAGACATGATGAGGCGACCAACATTCGTGAACAAGAACCATGTGCTTCTTTCATATGATGTTCTCCATCATTCAGGTCCAACCTCATAATTTGCTAACTTTGTGAATACATTATCATAAATGATCTTTGCACGTGATAAATACCTTACACTTGTGTTTAAAAGGCATTTAATTTACGTTTCAAGTACACCCTCATTAATTTGAGGGGGAGCTTGTGTAATTCATGAAGATACTTGGCTTTGCATTTTTCTTCCCAAATTTTCTTAAAATTCTATTAAATCAATTGATATTAAAAACATCGATTGGGTTAATATTTTTAATATGGGGGAGAAAATGTGATTTAATATGGGAAATGATTAATCATAAATGGTTTGACTTAACGTGTTAGCTCATCCCGACATGTGCGAAATGTTTTCGGATATCGTGGCATATGTTAAGGGGGAGCAAAATGGATTTGCACTTCAAAATGGATTTTATGGTGACATACACTTAACCAAAACATCTCTATTCACGACGGTGAAGATTGTGGTGACATAAGGATGGTAGGATAGGTTAAAGTCCAATGATTTCTCTAGAGCCGGAGGAATCTTCCCAAGGACATTCCATAGCTAGAAATAGTAGTCCTTAGGAAAGATGGAGAAAGATTGTGAATGTAGCTGAATGCCGACCAAGTACTTAAGTTAGCACTGGAACAATCACAACAAGGTGCTAGTTATGACGTATTGGTAAGCATTGAAGGGGTTGAAGAATGAAAAAGAAATGTAAAGATAAAGGGTGTAAAGAAAGAAGCCCTCCTTACAACTTTAGGCAGAAACCGGGTCAATACATATGCTATTGAGATCATTTGTTAATGATTCTCGATATTGAAGAAAGACATCATGGACCCAGTGATGCAATGCACAACCCTTCCCAGCTAACTCAAATATCTCTCAAAAGGTATTTGTTTTAATCACACGGAGACAACACATTATCTATTGATTTATTCACTCCGAATAAATTGGTATTGAAAAGGTGGCACTCCTCTCCAGCCTCCGATCACTAAAATCCAAAATGCACGATCGAGTCTAGAGCCATTTGAGATCATCAAATATCTCATTAGGACACACTTTCATATTTCCTTGCTTCTTCACACATTGTGAAAAGTAAGAAAGATCTTAAGAGTCCTACGCAAAATCTTCATGATCTTGCCTGAACATCCGAGTAATACGAAAGTATTTACAATGAAGATGGAAATCCTTCTTGAGCGAATATCAAAAAGCTCATGGTAGGTGACTTGTGCGATTCTTTATGAATCAAACTTGTGATAACTGGAAAGCAACAGTGGTTTAATTCTTAAATGAATTTAAACACGTTCCAAGCCTCTACGCAATATCTTAGTGATCTTGCCAGAACATTCAGAGTAATACTATTAAGTATTTACAGTGACGAATGGAAATCCTTCTAGTGTTAACATCAAACAGCACATGGTAGGTAACTTGCAAGATTCTATATGAATAAAGCTAGTGACAACTGGAAAGCAACAATGGTGCGGTTCTTAATTGAACATCACTTGTTCCAGGAACATGAATTGACGGCTTCAAATCATGCGGATAATATTATCCAAATGATACACTCTTTACGTTCGCAGTCAGCTTTGGACGGTCGAGTAAAGAGAACGGGTTTACCCGCGAAATCTTGTCAAGGAGGTTCTTTATTGAAACTACCTGCCACAAGTACGATATTTAATATCGTCCAACGGTCTTCACCGACCGGAGGTAAAATGCTACCGAATTAGAATGAAATGTTCAAGGCCATTTCATCCGTGTATATTGTTTGTTGCTAACTGTCTTATGCAGCGTAACAAGAAGGTGGCATTGCGGTGTACAATCCAGAAGAATTCGTCACCACATGCTTATACTATATACAATTAGTACTTCAACAAATTCAAGAAAGTCTGAAGGTCAAGTCTTCCGCTGTATCAAACTCTGAAGCTTTCAAGAATTTAAAGGTATAAGTATGTGGAACATGAAGTCACGAAGAGGCAAATTTCACAAGTGATGAATGCACAAGGTCAAGGCAAGGAAACATGCTCAAGACTAAAGTCAAAGATCACATCAAGCATATTTACCAGAACAAGATCGAAGACTCAAGTATAGATGCTAGGTTTAAGATTTTGTAAAAAGATGTGACCTCCCTTAGGGGAGATTGTTGGAAATACGTTTTTCCCAATAAAGTCTCGGTCACATCTTAGTTAGCATAGATCACGAGATATAGAATATTTAGAACTTTGTTTCTTGGAGCGACCTCCCTTAGGGGGAGATTGTTGGAAATACGTTTTTACATATTTATGAAGGATCGGTCGCTCCAACGATATATTAATGCATTAGGCTCGTGATCCAGTTGTAAACAGTATAGCCCATATAGCCCACATGTAGGGTGGGCTATATATATCCCCTCCTAGCATGTTAGGAGGGGTGGTTCTTTCATTTTTCTACACTTTCTTTTAATAAATCTTACTTTCTCTCTCTATCTTTCTTTTCTCTCCTTTCTCTCTCTACACCCTCATCTCCTTCATCCTCCATCTCCATTCCATTTCAATAGACTAATCTTAGATTACCTAATCCTAAGATATCGTAGACCTTCACAGACTATAACCCGGTCCCCAAAGAAAGGAAAGTCTATGACTTATCCTCAACAACGGGAAATTAATTTTTCACGGTCATGGGCTTATTGAAACATTTAAAATTTTAAGCTCATGAACTCAAGGGAAATGTTCATTTATGTACATTTTTCCTCAACAACGGGAAATTAAGTTTTCTCGGTTTTGAGCACAATTGTTTAAGGTATTTCAAAACTGTGTGCTCATATACTCCCCTATTTTAATTAGAATTTCTTTTCAAGGGGGAGTATAAAGATTTCATGAACATTATTCTCTCCATGTTTAATCACTAGTTTCACAAAATTTCATTCACATGCAATTTTTGAGGGGGAGAATAGTGATAAAATGTGTTCAAAATGTTTCATCTTGGATAAGATCTTTGATATAAGTGCTTTCTCTTCCTAATATGTGCAAAAACCTCTCCTTTTATGATGCACATATGTAGGGGAGCGTTTTGGTGATATAGAAAACTTTCAAGGTGTAAACATTGATTTCATCAACACCTTGATTGCCTTTTCAATAGTTTTTCTGGTTACGATATCTATACCTTCAACACAATTATTCACGACGATATTGGTGTCAAAAGGTGGTTAGGTATTCGTCCTATGATCCAACCAGAACCGGAGGGATCTTCCCAGGGACAATCCATTAGAACTTAGAAGTCCTTAGGAAAGATGGAGTAGTTGAGTGTACGGGAATAATGCTGACTAATGACTTAAGCTAGCACTGGAACAATCACAACAAAGTGCTAGTTATGACGTCTTGGTAAGCATTGAAGGGGTTGAAGAATGAAAAAGAAATGTAAGGATAAAGGGTTAAAAGAAAATAGCCCTCCATACAACTTAGGTAGAAACCGGGTCAATACATCTACTATCAGAATCACGTTGATGATTTCTGGTATCGAAGACAAAGCATCATGGACCAAGTGATGCAAAGCACAACCCTTCCCAGCCTACTCAAGCTTCTCTCAAAATAAGTTTGTTTCATTGTCACGGAGTTCAACTCATTTCTATCAACTTTCTCACTCCGAGATAGTAGATATTGAAAAGGTGGCAGTCTGCTCCAGCCTCCGATCGCCAAATAAACGTGCACTTATAGAGTCTAGAGCCAACGAGATTCATCAAAAATCTCATTAGGACACTTATTCCATATATCAATTGTTGTTCATCTTTAGAACACAAGCGATAATTCACAGAGTCCTACGCTCTATCCTTGTAGTATTGCTAGAACATTCAGAGTGATACTCTCTAGTATTCACAGTGATGAATAGAAATCCTTCCAGTTAACATCAAATAGCATTGCGGTAGGTCATATGTAAGAATTCGCTTGAATTAAAAATATGCTAACTGGAAAGCAATAGTGGTTTGATTCTATTTTGATCCAAACTCGTTCCAGGCCTCTACGTAATATCTTTATGATCTTGCCAGAACATTCAGAGTAATACTTATTAGTATCTACAGTGACGAATGGAAATCCTTCCAGTGTCATTATCAAACAGCACTGTGGTAGGTAACTTGTGAGATTCTATTTGAATCAAACTTGTGTCAACTAGAAAGAAACAATGGTTTGATTCTTAACCGATTCAAACTTGTTCCCGGAAATTGAATTGACGACTTAATCAGCATAATGGAACTGCATGATTCACTCCTTACTATGAATTATCTTTCGATATATTCAAGTATTGAGAATGGATACCACAGCCAGAAACCTTGTCAAGAAAGTTCTTTGAACTTACCTAATCACTGGTACAGTATTCGTACTGTATAATAGGAAACCAGAGGAATGCAAACAGTGGCGCAACCTCAAGAGCCGTAATTCAAGACCACATGCTCATGTAAATGAAGAAAGCTCAAGAACATATGAAGACAAAGACTTCCGCTACTCTGATAATCAAGGGAGATTGTTACCAAGCTTTTAAGACAAAACAAAGCTCAAGTATGTGGGGAAAGACACAAGAACACAAGTTGGCAAAGTTTCAAGATCAAGTCAATGCAAAGGTCAAAGATCCAAGATCACAAGTCATGAAAGGAACTATGAAAGAACTCTCAAGACAACGAGCTTCAAAGTCTGCAACATCAAAGAAGTGAAGTCACATATTACATGTCCAACCCTTAGGGGGAGATTGTTAGCCGTATTTAAAGTGATGGTCATATAATATACCGTTGCGAAGCTCGTGGAAAATGCTATTCAGTGGTGTCGAGAGTTCTTAGTTATTATTATGTATGTAATGGGAATTAGTCCCGAACACATAAATGAGGAAGGCCTCCTAAACATTCACTCTTTAGTATAAAAGGCCATTACACCTCATTTGTGTGTGTGTTTTCCATTTGTATTATTCTAGAGAGAGAATGGGTGTTTGTTTCTCTCACTAGGAAAAACACCATCTTTGTTTTTCTTATTCTTTCCTTAATCTAATCTTTCTTTTTTAGTTTAATCTTTGTTTGATCTTCATATATTTTATCATCTTTGTTAGTTCTTCGTCATCACCATAATCGTACTATCATCCATTTCATCCCACTTCTACACATCATATAAAGTTCTAGGCTTTTCGTGTTTCTTGGTTCGTGTGTAAAGGTCCTACATTTATGTACAGCCTACTAAAGCATCCATATTCTTGAAACAAGATAGCCTTTAATCATCTTATAAGAAAATAAAGGTAATTGATGAATATGATCTTCCTAAGTTGATAAAAAATAACTATTATGTTAGATAATACAAAACTATTGAGGCGTTTACATTAGGAGAATCCAATGGTCGTAGGTTCAAGAGATTATAGCTTCTGCTACTCGCATCAAATGCTTTACTAGTCTACTTAGCATCGGTTTTAAACTCTTCAAAGGATTGATAGTTACACTAGTTTTCTCCAAAAAAGGATGCCAACCATTCAGAAGTCAGATTCAACATCTACAATCCACTGCACATAGAAATGTAAGATACATATGTGGAAAGTCGATGAATTACCTTGATTTGTGGTATAACCAATAAACAATTTATGGTAGTAAAGATGTGGCTTTCCTCAACAACAAGATCTTGACACGTTACAGTAGATGTCACAATAATGCATCTATCACCTGACCAAATTGTTCAAATACATAGGCTTGTATATGGATTTTCCGCAATTAAGCTGCTTGGGATTAATAAAGACGGCGCCACATAGTCATGTTGCAATGGATCAGAATACGAAGTCGTCAAACTTTGGAATGGGTAAGCATCACATTTGCTAAAAATGTATTTTACCTGAATAAGAACAATTGGATCCTGTTAAAACCTCACCAGAACCCAAACTTATCATTACAGTAGTGAAATCCCTTCTTCAAGAGTAGGTATTATTCACGTAAGTAGCAGCGGTTCTCGTTGTCACTACACTAACCAACAAGCCTTTATCGAAAGGAAACAAAACCTTGTGTTGTTTAACATACAGTAATATTGATTATCAAGGAGAGTAACAGATACTCGATCAAGAGCTGTGGGCCCTAAAATATTTTCTTGGGTCATTTTGTTTTCAAGAATGCTACATATTTTGGATCAAAGGAGGGTCATATAGTGGTCCCTAAAGAGGTCTATGATTTTTTGAAAAGTGAAGCCTTTAACTACAAATTTCTTTTCGGGTTACTCTGGTCAGATTCGGGTCCTGGAAGGTCGACATTGCCAAAGGTATCTGATGGTCGTCTTTAAATCTCGTTGTTAATACCGATGAAATTGGACCCCAAACCTACAAATATTTAGTCCATAAGAATATCCATTTTAGGAGCTGATAATTACATGTAGATACGACACAACGAATATATCCTCCATTACACGAACCATTACCCTACGAGCAGAAGTGTACTCATCTGCGAGTCGTCCTAATGTGCAATTTTGACGGTACCAATCTATCCATATGCCATGGCTAATCTATTATATCCATCAAGAACAGTCTTTACATCATGCAATATAATCCCATGAAACTAAATGAAGTTGTTGCTGTTTGATCAGCCGTTCCATTCCGACTTCATCCTTTACCCCCTTATCCTCAACGACTGCTTTCATACCGTTCATATTTCCTATTTTACTTGCTTTCTTTAACGCACGTGAGTTTTATGAAAGGGTCACATTTTTAAAGTTTTTTTTATTTTTCCGCTATTCTTTTCACTTTTGGATTCCTTTTTAAAAAAAGTCAAGCTTATCCCTTTGCAGGAACACTAACATCACTAGCCATATCCTGAACATCCGCCATTACAGTTCCGCTCTTTCATTATAAAAACTCGCTAATAACCTTAACCTCCTTTTCAATTACACTCTTATCTAAAACTACCAAAATACTCTTTATATTGATCAAGAGCCACGGGAAACTGAAGAGGATTATATACTTGAGATTCAACTTTTGGGCACCACAAAATAAAATTAAACAACACAACCACTTGTAATAGATACATCAAATTATCAAATTTATCTTCCTGGTATCTAAACACAAATATCATGCATTTAACTTAAAATGCTTCAATCATCAAATCCTCCAAATTAAAAAATAATCAACATCATTTAACAAAAGATATCTATAATTAGCTAATAATACTAAATATGTATACTAATTAACTAAAGGTCTGTATTACCTGAAAGGAACTAATCATCGGCCACCGAAACCGCCATCACCCCCACCTCCAGTGACTGTGACGGTACCGGTGGTGCTACGTACATAACGATGTAGGTTGATCGCTACATACATAACGATGCTGGTTGATCGGGTGATTGGTGCGTCTTTTGTTAGATCAGAGAAAAAAATAAAAGAAAAAATGAAATATAATTTGTGAATGATTTATATGTAATTTATATAACAAGGTTTATGGTTTAGCATTTCATACCCAGTAAAATGTGAAGTTTACAAAAGCCCCCCCATAGTTTTGACGAAAAAGATCATGAGAGATGGGCTTTTGATCCAACGGTTGAAAAAGGTTTTTTAAGTTTTTCATAGAAATGAAGTTTTCTATTGATCCCATCTATATATATATATATATATATATATATATATATATATATATATATATATAGGGTGAGGTTATTTTCAGAACCAAATAAATGTACAGAACTGCGAGAACCACCTTTTTACTCTTAAAATGCACATATGTATTCATCGGGTTAGTTCATTAGGTAAAAATATATGAATTTTCATTGTCGTAGGTCACTAGGAACATGTATCCTAGGACCATGCACATGTATTTGTTTTGTATGTATTCTAACTCTCTTTTCGTTGGATAATATGAAAATACATGTGCACTCTTCATATCGTTTATCGTATTCGGATCTATAACCAATAAAACAATTATTAAATGATAATTTAAACATAATAATGAAAATATATATGCATTGTTAAGAGTATAAAGGTGGTTCTCGCAGTTCTGTATATTTATTTGGTTCTGAAAATAACCTTACACTATATATATATATATATATATATATATATATATATATATATATATATATATATATATATATATATATATATATATATATATATATATATATATATATATATATATATATATATATATATATATATATATATATATATATATATATATATATATATATATATATATATATATATAGTGTAAGGTTATTTTTAGAACCAAATAAATGTACAGAACTGCGAGAACCACCTTTATACTCTTAAAAATGGATATGTATTTTCATTATTATGTTTAAATTAACATTTAATAATTGTTTTATTGGTTATAGATCCGAGTATGATGAGCGAAATAAAGAGTGCACAATGTGTTTTAATATTATCAACAAAAAGATAATTATAATACATACAAAACAAATACATGCGCAATGGTCATAGGATACATGTTCCTAGTGACATACGACAATAAAAATTCATGTATTTCTACTTAATGAACTAACTCGATGAATATACATGTGAATTTTAAGAGTAAAAATGTGGTTCTCGCAGTTCTGTACATTTATTTGGTTCTGAAAATAACATCACCCTATATATATATATATATATATATATATATATATATATATATATATATATATATATATATATATATATATATATATATATATATATATATATATATATATATATATATATATATATATATATATATATATATATATATATATATATATATATATATATATATATATATATATTTACTAACGCCGTAACCCGACCAGCGGGCGGGATCACTTTTTTTGTTGTTCCAGAGGGTTTATCGTTTATGCGTTTTTAGTTTATTAAATTTTTAATTTAACCTTTAGTATATTTTAGTTATATTTTACGTTTAAGTAATGTTAGTTTTATGTTAAAAAAATTTTTATATATATTTTAAATTCAGTCCAAATTTAAATAAAAAATTCTTAATGTTTTTTTAAGTCCGAATAATATAATTTGTTAAACAATCCGAATTTTTTTAAAAGAAGCCCAAAATGCATAAAAATAACATCTAGTAGTTGTAACTACCACGTGGTGGTCAGGAAATCTTTAACTTTTTTTAAAAGAAGTCTAAAACCCATTCTATGTTTTATTTATGTTTTTTGCCAGTGTGTGATATTTTTATGCTTAGGGGCACTCAACAAACGTGTTTTCTCTAAATTTTTAGTAATGTACTTATATATTTTCAATGGGCGAGGTCGTTTCGTAAATCTTTTCTAAAAGTACGTTTGTGTGTTAGTTACCCACAATGAAACACAATGACACACTTATTTTTTTATTTAGCGATACCATCAACATACTTTCAAATTTTTTTTAAACATGAACAAAATGTGTGATATCATTAGTTCATTTAGCGAACTATGTTTTCAAATAATTTATAAAATTTCAAATTTTTTAATTTTTTCGTCCTTTTTAATTTTTTCGTCCTTCTTAATTATTTTTTAAATCTTAATTTTTCGTAAATCTTAATTTCTAACTTTGAATAAAGAATCCGTAAGAAAAAAAATTACATTTTAAAAAACTAATATTAAAAAAATAAACTATAAGAAAAAATTTAATTTAAAAAAAAGATTCAAGATTTAAAAAATGACAAAATAAATTAAAAATTAAATTAAAGTTAAAATAAATTATTTTTTCGTTTTTAATGAATTAAAAATGCCTGTTAACATAAAGGACTAATTTTACAAACGATCGTTGATAAATGGACTAACGATGTCACATGTTTGGTTCAACTTGGAAAAAAGTTTGAAAGTAGGTTAGTTTTATCCGTAATAAAAAAGTATGTTTCAAAATAGTAAATTTCATAAAGTTTATACCTAAAAGAAAAAGAGCCGTATCATGAATGACCAAAAGTGCATAAGTTTCTTAGATCATTACCTTGTTTTAATATTTATGAATACGAGATTGAATATGATTAGTTTTGTATTAACTAAAAAGTACCATAAGTTTCTATCTTGCATTACAAAAATGAAACTACATGTCGACCAAATTTGAAAAGCATTACTTCATAGTAACATCTTAAGTAATCGCTTAGCTTACAACAAAGGGGCCTTATACCAAATGGCACAAAATCGACAATTGTGGTGGGCACATTACCGGATCAATTTAAATTAATGAGATTATATCATAAGAGTACTCGGGGTGATTACCTCATTACATTTCATGTTTACACTCCAGTTTTTATGATTCTCAGTCTCAACAAAAGGAACAAAATATTATGGTATTAAAGATTATACCATAAGAGTACTCGGGGTGATTACCTCATTACATTTCATATACAGTACACATAATAGAAATATTAAACAATCACCTTAAAACCACCAAAACTTAAAATTCTCCAAACCGACCTCAACGCTCAAATGGGCACGTATCTTTTCAACACATGTTTCCCCACTCGCCGTCTTAAACAACGCCCCGGTCCCCAAACCAGCAGCCACATTGTTCCACACATCATCCACAGATCTTGATCAGCGTAAAATTGTGTATTACATGTCTGCTATATATCTGCTCCTCCTAATAGTCAAATAGCGACTCCTTTGGACTTGAAATACTCCTTGTCTGGATTCTCGTTGTAGACTACTTCAGTTTTTGGATCAATTGTGCTTTTCACAGCAGACAGGATTGTGGTATCTGTAAAATTCGAAGAGTTTAGTTTCTACGCAGAAAAGATGGGTGGGTTGGGTAGTTTATGCAATGTGTGTTGTTACCTCAGTAACCTTAGGAAGCCTTCTTCTTTCATTGTTGTCAACGACTCTTGTATGTATTGAATATTAGCTCTTCCTGGAATAAAAAATAAAGATATTGCAATAAAAGCAAGCATATATACACAAAAGTATTCAGAATAAATTCAGATTACCACAACTCATGTATAATTAGATTGGCAGGCGTTTCCATCTGTTCGTCATTTTAGTTTATCTTTTAAGAATCTGACATCATCTTGGTGATGCAGGTCCGTCATTAAAGTCCGAAATGGATTAACATTCTTAGACTTGATTGTCGTCCAAATTGAGGTACCAAAGAGGGACGCGGTATCAACAATTTATGATCTTGCTGCGAGCAAGAAGCTTTTCTGCATTTAATATGAGAAATATTCAATGTAGCATTTGCTTACCACCTGTGTAAAACACGATATGCGCTAATACATGATTTTCTCCAATTAGATGCAAGTCTATTCTCAGTCGCTTGAAACCGCCCACAAACATCAAGACTTCTTATATATAGCAGCCTGATTTTATAAAGGGGCAGACTTCGCTACTGTCAACAACAACAAATTCTTATTGTATAATTAAAGTAATATAAAGGTCAACCACTTGATTATCTCATAATCAAGATGCATTGTTTATCTTTGTTAGTAACAGTTATGGAATTGCTTAGTTGATCTTCTAAATTTAGACTATTCTAAGGCATTTTTTCAGGTTGGTAACAGTTTCCTTTCTTCCATTTCCGGTTCTACAGCACAGCGTAGAAATGAAACTTTATCTTTTCCCATTTGCAGAAATTATAAAAGACAGATTCACATTACCAGATTGGGAAAATACCTGAGCCTCTCTTGCAGGAGTGCCATCTTCATATTCAACAGCACCATCCATAAGCATTTTAGGCATATCCTCGTTTCAAATGATTTCCGACATATCGGGCATAACAGGAGAGTTTATCCATACTCGCAACATGTCTGCCAAATAACACGAGTATGAAACACAATTTTGAAGCAATTCGCTTATACGAATTTAGTACTCTAAGGGAAATTAAAGATACTAAAGTACCTGATGATCACGACCAAAGGCCATGACTTTTGGTTTTGTAAGACAAATGGGGCACACCTGCATAAGACAAATGGACCATGTCGGTTCGAGTTGTCACGAAAGATGCATTTACAGTGTCTTTTCCTAGAACCGTTACAAACGTGGGCCAAGCTAACTCAACATATGTTGCATATATCGAAGGAGATCGAGCTAAGCTGCATTTCAATGTTGAGCCCAGCACACTGCAATTTGAGGAACTAAACCAAAAGCTGAAGTTTGTGGCCATTGTTGGGGAAAAAGAATGAAGCCGCAAAACCTGAAACATTACTCACTTGTACTTCACGCACTGACTTACATTCCCCCATTCCAGTTTTGTAGAGGTGGTTGCCTACGTTTGTAATGAGTTAACCTCTTACTTTATATGATTAAAGAATCAGGACCATCGAGTTGTTGATGAATTTCTGCCAATGCCATCGAAAGGCGAAATTGGCATGAATGGATGTAATCAACAGAGTCAGCAAGCACAAAAGCTTCAAAGTCTTCTTCGTATGTCCCATCCCAATTTTGGCTAAAAACATACCAATGCAAATGTTTTAATAAAAATGTCTAAACTTCTTATATGCTATAAACAGTATAACTGAACTAATTGAATATCTTTCTCTTGATTGTGGTAATGAAGCCTAAAATAAGCCACAAGAAGTTAGCGAACATTAAAACTCTCAGGAGCACATATGGGGTTGATATCGCCGATTATATAAGCTACAAGAAGTGAGCATACTTTAAAAATCTCAGAAGCGCATATAAGGTTGATATTCGCACAGGGTCAGAGAAGGAATCAGGATATGAGAAAAGGCATGGCCACCATAAGTTTGACATGTCAAGTGAAGAGTGGTATTATGTCCAGAGTGCCCTGCAAATACTCACACTTGTTGATTGCTTGTCAAGCAGATATGCAGTTTTTGAAGGTTCCTTGAGAGCTACGCAAGATATTATTTGAATATCAGGGGTTTGGGATTTCTTATACCAAGGTGCTTATTAGCAGAAAAATAAACACACACCAACCTACCTACTTATTTTAAGTAAAATAAGCACAAGGGCAGGTAACTTAAAAACCAATCTCAAAAGGCTGAAAAAAATGCAACTATTTCTAATGTGAAAACGCAATTTACAGTACCTTTTCGGTATGAGTGGGTATAGGGTATACTGTTTCAAATTCCTCGACTTTAAGTGGTTCACGGCAAACGGTCACTATAATATCTTGAAAATGATTTTTTATATCTTATTTAGGGGCGTATTAGTTTTTTATAAATGTTATGTTCTTGTTATGGTTTCATATTTATGTCAACATGCTTTCCTTTATTCGAAAATCAAAAACTATCTTGCGCATCTGTTGTTAATACATCATACATTCATACGCTTAATAAGTTGTTTAAATAAGCTTATACAAACCAAGCAAAACCTTCAGCCTTTGACGGCTTATCCGTGATTTACTTGTAGGCATGTCCAAGTGAAAACCCATTAACGTCAAATGCCCAATTTAGTCATTTCTCCTTATATAAGTCTTCTCTTTTGCAATAATCATCACATTAATTCTTAAAAACTTATATACCTTTTAAAGTTGATACTCGAGTGAGGAGCCTATCAACCAAGAGGTGGAGGATCAAGTCGTTGGGAATTTTGAACTTATGAGACTAAGTTTTCGAGAAGTTTATCCTTTTTTGTTTACCATGTCTACCTATACTCAAGTGTGTATACAGTAAGTTTTAAATTTTCTTTTAAGATCTGATGTTTACGATCTTTGATTAGCAACAAACGTGTATTACATGTTCCCTTTTTTGCTACTCGAGTGAGGAGCCTATCAACCAAGTGGTGGAGGATCAAGTCTAAGTAGTGGAGGAGCCAAACAATCAGCCTTGCTTTTTGAGAAGATTTACGCGTTCAAGATCCAGTACCAAAGACGGTCAAAGAGCTCAAAATATTTTTGAAAAAAATAAAGTTTTTAAGCCTCTCAAATAAGCTTACCTAAACACGGCCTAAATTATGTTGAAAAAACATAATTATACCTGAACTAAAAGCCAACAAAATTTTTCCTCCCCCAAAATCCGGTCCACAAAAACAGGTAGCACTTTTTTTCTTGCCAGACAGTAAACGCGCCTAGGAATTCTCAAAATACAAAACAATTTCATTTCCAGAAGAAGCACATAATTCCACAATAAGATTTCTCAACACGTCTAGGTATTGATTTTTTTACTTCATATAGATTTGGTTGGTCATTCGCGTGTATAGGACCTATAAATTCTGTAGGTGGTCGGCATGATATTTCAAGAAGTAAATTGCGATGCATATCATATCTATTACTCATCTTTATGAAAGTAATATAAAATTAATCAGACCTAAGAAACATGATTGTCCGAAAAAAACCAAAAAATGATTAATACGCAGCAGGGTATGGGAGAAGTAGGAAGCCCGCTCAGTATAAAACAAACCCAAATTTCTTATCACCGCAAACATAATATTCAATGAAATATGAACTTAAGTGACAATCCATGAAGAAATTTTCACATTCAGTAATGAACCACAATAAGAAATGTAAATCTTTGTCCAAAAGATACCTGGTTTGAAGCTGCCTTTGTCATGCCGCAGAATTCCTTCTTCGTTACAGATTTGTGGAACACACTTGCAGTTGCTTTGGTCCCATTGATGACAAAGTCAGAGTAAAATTATGAATGGTGATAGTATCATACAAGCAAAAAAATATGTTTTTCACTATTCCCTCATACCTGAACCCTTAACCCAAACACCACCTTAGAGATATAAATCAACTTCTTTGATAAAAGCAGCATGCTTATCCCATTCAAATTGAAAGTCCACACCTGAAACATATATAAAATCATAAGAAAAAAATCTTGAACCTATATCCAAACGACTTCTAAGTCATTTCTATGCCCCTCAGACCTTGAACCTATGTCCAAACGACTTCTAAATCAGGAAAAGATACATTCACGAAAAAAATACAAATAGGTGAAATTAAAATTCTCTCCTCCTAATGCAACATCTTGAATCAAATGCTTGGAACTTTAAGTACAAAACCTATGTTGTCTAAATTCCGTGAAACGAATAGATCTCAAACTTACTTATGTAACCAGTTTGAGATGGGCCGCGTTCCTGCATAGATTGTAAATTACATACATGTAAAAAATAATGAGGATGGTGACAAAAGATGCTTAAGAAAATAATGAACAAAATACCTTCTTGATTTTAGGCTTTACATGATCTGAAATAGTTTTAGTTTTAGGCAGTATGTTGGCAGACTTATACCTGGTACTGACTCGTTCGCCTACTCTATATAAAGTTTTAACTTGCGGTTACAGTGGTTTTCGCACGTGACTGAAGCTCGGGTTAAGATTTTGGAACTTGTTCTTCAACCCCTAACTTTGGCCTCTTTAATAAAGTTCCAATTGAAGTACTACTCGACAAGGGTGAGGCCTGATCCTCATGTTGTCTTGACCACAGTCATTTCAAAGGACTTTCCGGGTCCTCTTGAATGAGTGTTTCCTCTTCAATAGCCTTCATTCGCTGCTGTGACGAGTACCACAAAAAAATAGATTAATTTTTTTATCAGCAAATGATGCTAAAACATTTCAAGTGCACTTAATAGCTGTTCAAGTGGCATAGGTAGGCCAAAACATTTCAATGATTTCAGGAGTTGAGGAAGTTAGGATCAGTAGAAGAGAAAATATCAGTTGGATCCGCATTGTCATTAACTGTATTGTTGCTCAAAATTAACATATTTATGTCTATTAACAAAAATATACATTTTATTCAGTAAAAAACTACTTTTTGGTTAGATTGATTTTGGAGGTTTAATTCTTAAGAATATGTTTTGGCCGAATATTTGATTCATTTTTGCCGTTACCTACTAAGCTAGTAAGAGCTAAAGCAAAACTGAATCGACCCATTCATAAGTAAATTGCGTCAAATTGACCATAGCTACTTAATTTCGTCATTTTCTGATATCACACTACAAATACTATTCTAGATTATTTAACTTGTGTAAGGGTGGTTATTTAGAATAAAGTGTTAGCTACTTTGGTCTACTATGTGTGCAACATCATGCACAGGACCCTCTAACATAAATGTCTACTCAACACCCATCACTTCTAACACTGATACCACTTCAGACACTAACCAAAACCACCATTACTGATATCAAACCATCAACACCGAATAAGTAAATTCACCTGAGCATGACCTGATCTAATGGCATGAAATCTTTCTGCAATATATCTAATCGGTTGCATATTTTGTAATGCAAGGTTAACTTATGATTCATGATACTGAAAACCAAAGAGGGATAAGGTAGTACCTTTACACCATTTTCATCGTCTCCAACAGAGGCAAGAGCTAATACATTGCCTTCTCTTAGGCCTCCAGAAACACCAGAAGGCCAATTTGATTCACATTTTTTTTACTCCTATGCAGAATAAAACATTATTGTTTTTTTCTTTTTTATACAATTTGGGAATACCATGAAGCATATACAATTAGGAAATGAGAAAAGAAACATGAAGAACTGAACTTGTGGCAGTTAACCTTCAATATGCCACGGGACTCTACACTGTGTAAAATGGAGAATATCAAAAACTCTTCCAGAAAAAGGAAGACCGTGTGTACCCATGATGACTGCTGATACAAAAACTCTATTAAGTGTAAACTGAATCTGAGGTGGATGTTCATTTTTTTGAGCAAAAGACATAGTCAATATGTCTTTACCTATTTTTTATACAAAGGTTTTAATGTATATGTGACCACAACAATATTATTTTTTTTAAAGTCACCCACAAAGCACCATTCTTGTTTAGAATAATTTCACCTTTATCCATGGATTTGGAGAGATTGATCAGAAAACAGTCTTTGGATCAAATTAACATTTAAGACTTTATTGTTCACTTACCTGTTGCGCGTGCCTCCATTAGAAAATTAATCTTTGAAATATTCATGTAGGAGCAGATAGCAAACAAAAGTATTACATGTAAAATACAAAACAAAAAAACATGGATTATAGATCGAAAAAATAATTAGATCGGAAAAAAACCCCAATAATTAAATAGAGGATATATTTCTTAAATGATTGTTTGTGGTTTTATGTATCTTCATGTGATTCCAATAATTAGATCGGAAAAATAAGGGAGGAAGACGGCCGGAATTCGCCCAGGGAGAGAAAATTAGGGTAGGGTTATGTAGGTGGGTTTTGCATCTGTGGAAGAGGAAAGATGACAAAAAACAACCCAGTTTGTAATGATACCCGATTTGAGATTGAAAAAACCCCGATTTGAGTGACACCAGATACAACAAATCAAAACCGAAATCAAACAACAAAGATAAAAAAGAGATAACAATAAACCCTAATGTTGATAATCAATTAAACATAAACCAATTGAAAAAACACTCAATCATATCAGGGTTTTTGATTAACAACAATTGATGACATAACAAATTCGAACAATTGATGATTGAAAGGGTTTCATGGGTGATGGATCAGAACAAATTCAAACAGTTGTTTGATTCAAGGTTTAAAAGGTTATGATTGAAAGTGTTTGATGGCTGTTAGATCGTGAAAAATGGAGGTGAAGTCGATGGTGCGTGTGTTTTTCCGTTGGTGGGTTGTTGAGAAAATAAAGGAAAAATGGGAAAAAAATGGATTTAAGCTATTATATATAGCTGCGGTATGGAAACGCAGCCTTTGCCAAATTGCGTCCCGTTTTTTCAAATTACGTTTTCAAATGCTAATTTTGGAAGGTTTTTGAGATTTTTTAGCAAAGAAAAGATTCTATTGGTTTAGAAGTGCCATGTCACATATGACATGGATTAGAGGTGTGGTATCAAGTCATAGTTATACCTATAATATATATATATATATATATATATATATATATATATATATATATATATATATATATATATATATATATATATATATATATATATATATATATATATATATATATATATATATATATATATATATATATATATATATATAAATATATATATATATATATATAGGGATGGGATCAATAGAAAACTTCATCTCAATAGAAAACTTAAAAAACTTCCTTTCAACCGTTGGATCAAAGTTCCTCCCCTCCTCCTTTTTTTATTCTAAAGTCCAGTGGTCTTTTTGTCATTCTTTAATTTCTAAGGGCTGGTTTTGCATATCTTCTTAATTTTTAAGGGTTGTTTTTGTATATCTTCTTAATTTCTAATTTTGATAGCGTTTTATTGGCAAATAGCGGGTTGTTTTCTTTCTTGAATTGTGATTTGGTTCGTTGCTTACGTTTTAGCGTTTTCCATGTTAACGTTTTTTTTTTGTCACCAATTTTTATAATTTAACATCCGATATCTTCACAAATAGGTTAAAATGAAATTAAATTTGCAAATTAAACAACTTAACAGAGAGTATCTTTGATAGTGCATGCAGGATCCAAACATTGATCCTGAACTTAACAAGAAAAAAGCAAAAGTTCAATAGATTTGAATGTTAATCTTTGCAAACAAGAGCCTCCATGTTTTCAGCTACAAATTCGTTCTTTGTAATTGCATAACTTTTCGGGTTCTTCTCCTCTAAGAATTTTATTTTCATCACTCGGGTCTATACTAATCACCTGGTATGATAAAACAACGACAACCAAATACGTGTTAGTGTTTAGTCTGCAACATATTTTAACTTCAGTGAAAGTGCATTGAGCAAGTCACGAATTCAAGATATAAAAATAATGAAAATAATGTAAAAGCTCGGCTCCATGTTAGCAATGTGAAATGTGTAAAAAGTATATATTTAGCCAATAAACAAATAAAGAGTTGAAATAAGCTCTAAGATAGTTTACTGACCTTGCTGTCCATTGGCTCAAGAGGCTGTGAATGTGTCTTTAAGTTCATTCGATCTTGGTCACTCATCACCAGGCATCCTCTGGCCCACCTAAACAAGCTGTTTGAACTCATTTACTGCAATGATACCATAATTACATGCACCAACAGATTATATCTCAACATTGGTGAGAAGTAAGTTATAGTTGAATACTCCAAATAATTTAACCTGGACAAAAAATGGTATATCCGTAAGATGATCCGATACATAAAAGCAAGGATTCAACTTGCAACTCGCAACAAAAAAAGTGACCCACTAATTTTACTAATATAGAGCTTAAACTATTGCAAGCCAATTCAAATACTTTTTATATCAGCCTGTCCCTAGACAGATGCCTTTTTTCTCACAAACGCATAAGTTACATACCTAAATGGAAACACTAAACATACAAACGGATGGACTAAACACACACATTGATGCCCTAATGTGTTCATAAATGCCCTAAAGAAAACAAACAGATGCCGTCCCTACGAGTAAAGAACACACAAAGCATCATTACTAGTATCAATACAAAAGAAAATATTGCACGTGACTGGTAAGAAAATATAACATGTTTCCTAATCAAACCTACCATGGCCGACTTAATTTGAACTTTTTTAACATTACTAGCACATCTCACTCAAGTATTGTAACCAGCTTTGAAGGACTTAGGTATTGTAACCAGTTTTGACAGACTAATTACTTAGCATGCATAACATGGCTCATGTACTTTCAAAATACAAGTTTGTGCTTGCTACTAAATTACTTGCGTTTGGATCCTAAAAATTTCAAAATTTCAGAAAGAATCAAGAGCATTTACCTTGATTGTTAATGGGAAAAAGGAAGGTATATGGTTTATAAAACTATAAAAGACTCACAAGTTCTTGAGGTTCAAAGGAGGTGCAGCTAGACATCTATTGATCTCCACTGGTAGAAAAACTCCTCAGCATATACCTGAATAGGCTGAAGAAATTTGTTTAAGACTGCAGGAAGGCGAAGTCTATTATGTGTGAACGACTGTCCACAACTGAGTCATCTTTAGGGACTCTTGTAGCAATAACAACGCTTCGAACCCACCTGGTTCCGGTAGCACTTATAAGAACCATCCTTTACTTGTTAAAAGTTCTATATCACACTAAACTTTCCCACTAGAGCGACAGCGTGACGATCCTACTTCGTGTCTTTGGTGACCTATGATAATTCATGAAAACATCTATATCAATACAAGGTTGCACCAAACTAACAACAAGAGAACCATTTTATTATAGAAATGGAAAAAAAATAAAACAATTAATCATGATGCTGAAGCTGTTTAAATAACACAGATAAGCAACTGGTTACAGTAGCGGATTGACAAACCAAGTCAAGGACCAAGTGTTGCTCGTTCAGTTGCTACTTCTGCTCGTTTTTGCTAAACGAATCACTGACACCAAGCATAGCAGTTCTAGAATATTTCATCAATGCTTTAAGTCTGTAAAGTCCACATTGTCCAGTCCATGTATCTATCTTCATTTCCATCATACACCCATCAGCTTATAAAACACAATAGACAAAGAGACGTCAGAAATTGCATTGGACTCCTTCACATAGTACATCATCAGACAGAAAAAAGATAACCTGAAGTAGAGTTTGTTCATCAACAAAATCTAACAAATGATCATTTTAGATGATAATAAGTGTGGCAACATTCTTTTGCAGCTTCTTAATAGCCTCCACAGCCTGAAAACCTTTCCAGATATATTAACATATTTAAGGCCTTGGCTTTACAATTAGAAACGACAGAATACATTAATGATTATATTTATGTGGACATTTATATGCATAAGATGGTATACAACTACCCAAAATATCATATTTCGTCACCTGCTGATCTATTACGTCCTTGCTGAATGGGTAAATAACAATACCTATTGTCAAATAGCCCGCTTCTTTTGCTATCTGAGCTACAGCTAGAGAAACACCAGACTCTATACCGCCATCCATAGCATGTATCTCTATCCATAGCAGCTGTAATAAACACAAGATCTGACCCTTTAAGAGCATTCTCAATAGCTTCCTTTGATTCCTCTGTCGCCTGCTCACCTAAAAGTGGATTCCCACACATAACTGCATTTATAATCATACTATGATTACAAACTAATTTTTAAACATATAGATGCCTTAAATTTAACCCATAGATGTCGTAAAGTTAACACATGTATTCCTTAAGGTTAACAAACAGATGTTGTAACTCTAACAAACATATGATAATTACTAAGTTGCATCATGAGTCCACCCAAATTTACAACTGTAAGATATGAACTAGTACTCACCTCAATGATAACTAAAACTAGTGATCCTATTTCAATTGCAGGAAACAAAAGGTGGAATTATTGTTTCTTAATAACCAAGTAAATTCATTCTGTATAAGGGTTAGGGGGCTTCAACAACATTTTTAGTGTTTAGCTTTGTGCAACCTCAACTCTCAATACATGTACCATATCAAATTTTAAAAAATTGGCATAAAACTAATATACGTGGACCAACCTGTGGCAATTCTCCAAGATCACACGTTGGCTAAACGTAAGGCGACCCATATTTAAAACGTGCCAAGGATTCTGCATAAAGCTATAAAAGGTTGCAAAAACAAATAGATTAATAACGAGATAATGCTGGTGATTTTCAAGACCAATTATCATATGAGATAATGCCAAAATCCCCACAGATCCTACAAGGAAATTAGTAGCAGTACTTTGTTGCTTTTGCATTT